>CAXKVI010000006.1:41251229-41856222 GCA_964058755.1 Campiglossa producta | reverse complement strand
GTAATGGTATGGTAATGGTATGGTAATGGTATGGTAATGGTATGGTAATGGTATGGTAATGGTATGGTAATGGTATGGTAATGGTATGGTAATGGTATGGTAATGGTATGGTAATGGTATGGTAATGGTATGGTAATGGTATGGTAATGGTATGGTAATGGTATGGTAATGGTATGGTAATGGTATGGTAATGGTATGGTAATGGTATGGTAATGGTATGGTAATGGTATGGTAATGGTATGGTAATGGTATGGTAATGGTATGGTAATGGTATGGTAATGGTATGGTAATGGTATGGTAATGGTATGGTAATGGTATGGTAATGGTATGGTAATGGTATGGTAATGGTATGGTAATGGTATGGTAATGGTATGGTAATGGTATGGTAATGGTATGGTAATGGTATGGCAATGGTATGGTAATGGTATGGTAATGATATGGTAATGGTATGGTAATTGTATGGGTTAGAGAAACATTCAGGGAAATAAATTTGTGCCAAGACCACGTCTGCCGGGTCAGCTAGTCTATATATATAAAAAGTAAAGGGTTTCCGTTGTCGTCGCTAACCGGCCAAACGCGTTGAAGGATTTTGACCAAATTTAACCACAAGGTAGATACATGGGCCGACCTGGTTTTTTAACTTTTTTTAGGTGGTGTGACCTTAAGCCGTTTTTTTCAAAGTGAGAATTTTTAATGTGTATTTGAAATAGTTGGTGTAAGAGAAGGTTATAAAATTTTATTATTCTTTTTCCATTACATTAAGTGAAGCTTATGTAATCGATTAGTGTTTTTTTTGGAACTAGATGTTTTAAAAAATTCATTTTTAGTATAAAAATCTATCTCACACCGTTCTGAAGTTGTTAGCAGTCGAATTTAAAAATTGCTTGACTCATAAGTGGGCGGTGCCACGCCCACTTTCCAAAATTTTGAAAAAATTATGTAAAGAATATGAAAGTATGTACCAAATTATATTATTATAGCGAAATCAGTTAATTAGATATGGACTTTTCAATATTTCCACCTCCTTTCAATATAACTTTTATGAAAAAGTAGGCGTGGTCGCGAAGCGATTTCGTTTATTTTCTATAGCTGAATTTACCACAACAATAGTATGTCCTCTACGAAATTTCGTTATACTAGCATAAACTGTTCTGAAGTTATTAAGAGTCAAAATTTTAAAATTTCTTCAAATATACGTGGGCGGTACCACGCCCCCTTTTCAAAAATTTTTATAAAATCGGCCTTAGAACATCTAAATCAATACATATTGCAAATTTTATCATTGTAGCTGCTTCTAATATTGAATTAACCCATTTTATACGTTTTTCGAAATTTTCGATATCGAAAAAGGGGCGTGGTTATGGTCCGATTTTACCCATTTTCAATAGCAATCTATTCTGAACCCAAATAAGTACGCATGCCAAATTTGGTGAAGATATCTCATTATTTGCTCAAGTTATCGTGTTAACGGACAGACGGACGGACAGACGGACGGACGGACGGACAGACGGACGGACATGGCTCAATCAAATTTTTTTTCGATCCTGATCATATTGATATATGGAAGTCTATATCTATCTCGATTCCTTTATACCTGTACAACCAACCGTTATCCTAACAAAGTTATAATACCCTGTGTACAAGTACAGCTGGGTATAATAAACGTGCCTCTTTTAAGCTATTGCATGTTTCCAAATTGGCCCAGAAATGGTCTTAAAGTCATCCCATAGTGACCTAAAGCCACCACAAGGGATCCCAAATTCGCCCCAAAATGGTCCCAAATTGGCCCCGAAATGGTCTTAAAGACATCCCATAGTGACCTAAAGCGACCACAAGGGATCCCAAAGTGGCCCCAAAATGTTCCCAAATTGGCCCCAAAATTGTCCCCGAAATGGTCTGAAAGTCATCCCATAGTGACCTAAAGCGACCACAAGGGATCCCAAAGTGGCCCCAAAATGTTCCCAAATTGGCCCCAAAACTGTCCCCGAAATGGTCTTAAAGTGATCCCATAGTGACCTAAAGCGACCACAAGGGATCCCAAAGTGGACCCAAAATGTTCCCTTATGGGACATCATTATAATGTCATATCATATGATGTCATATCATGTGATGTCATATCATGTGATGTCATATCATGGCATGCCATATCATATGATGTCATATCATGTGATATCATATCATGTGATGTCATATCATATGATGTCATATCATGTGATGTCATATCATGTGATGTCATATCATATGATGTCATATCATATGATGTCATATCATATGATGTCATATCAAGTTAGTGAGGGAGGCAAGGTCAGAATCTGCATTTTGGTGAAATGTGAGCTTCTTGTAAGAATGCACACAAGCTTTTTCCTTGATTTGAATTCAGCTTCAAACGATGAGGTAACGTATTTGTATGCTGTAAAGGCTGGAAAAATTGCTATTGTTTAGTTAAAATAATAAATTTTCATAAAAGTCTTACCAAATATACAATTAATTTTTCAAAATAAAAATAAAACAAACTTCAAAAGCTTTCAGTGTTGCTGTAATTTTGTTCGTATCAAGAATATTGGTTTTTACTACCATTTTCATACGATTTTGAAAAGAAGTAGTACTGTCAATCAGAGAAGGAAGCATCAAGCCGAGAAGTGTCAAAACCGTCTCGGACTGCTTAACCTTATATTATTAAACAATGCTTTTAACATTGAAAAAATTCCGTTACGAACTTTTTTAACATTGATAAAGTCCGTTACGAACTTTCTTAACATCAACATTTTTTCCATTCCACTTCTACCGCCAAAGGCCTGCGATAAAATCTATGCAATAGCTTAAAAATCCAAAATATTGCTTAATTGCAAAAATCCCAATTATCGTTCTATATTAAGTTTAGTCGTTTGGCCTTATTGTCATATTCCAAAAGTAACTTTACTTACCACGCGGCAGCCGCTTGGAAAACCAAATTATGGTAAAGATTACCGCATAACTTTACAATAACTTTGTTGTCTCAGGGACATAAAGCGCCCAAAAATGTTGTAAATCTTCAATTTTGTGTGTGTCAGGGTAAAATTTTGATCTGATTAAAGGAGATTTATTGTAGATAATCTCCGTGTGTGTATCTCTAGCATTGCTCATGACTTCGAGAATGTGTATTATGCTATGGATACACACACGGAGATTATCTCCAATAAATCTTTTTAAATCAGATACAAATTTTACCCTGACACACACAAAATTGAAGATGAACAGGATTGAGAATTACTTCTTTGTTTGTTATGGCACACATTTATGCGGTTATTTATCTAGGCTGCAAATTGTTTGCTGCTGGTAAAGCTTATGTGGCTTTAAGCCGTGCTAGGTCTTAAGAAGGTCTTCGAATCGAAGAACTTGACTGTTCAAAGTTGACTTCAAAGAAAGCGTGTAATTATGATGTATTAAAAGAAATGGATCGGATGAGGAATGTTACAAATAACTAAGTAAAGATATCATAAATAATTTAAACAACATTTTATATTTAAAATAAATTTTAGAAAAAAAGATTTTCTAAGAACAAGCTTATAGACATATATATATTGTTGATAAACCGAACTAAAAAGTAAAAAATAAAATTAAAGAAAAAAACTTTTTTAAAAATAAGCTTTTATTATTGCTTAATAAAATTGGTTAAAAAGTAAAAAATAAATTCACTGTAAAGAAATATAACACTTTATAAGTTTGTTGTAACTTTTAACGATAATAAGGCTTCTTCGTCTGCTACAAAATAATTCCATATTGTACATGATTATATATTGTTAACATTAAAACTTTACACTTAAATTATTAAATTTTCCAGTCTACATCACAGCCCCATTTTTTATTAATAAAAGCGTGTTACATTGTGATAGCAAGAAAAGAATGTCCTAAGTGTTTTGAATTATACCATCAAATAGACAAGAAGGTTCTAAATGTTCCTAATTATACCATCAAAATTTAATACGCTTTTATTAATAATAAAATTGGGGCTGTGATATAGACTGGAAGATTTAATAATTTAAGTTTAAAGTTTTAATGTTAACTATATATAATCATGTATAAAAATTAGGTCCAATGAAAAATGTATTAAAGCCTCGGATGAGAACCCCCTTTAATGTTGACGACCCGGCAAAACGAATAAGGCATAATGATTTGGATATTAGGGCATGTACCGGGAATGTCCGGACCCTTTCAAGGGACGGTACCGCTGCCCGACTGGTTGATGTCCTCGTTAACGCAAAGGCTGACATCACCGCCCTGCAGGAAATGCGATGGACGGGACAAGGAAAGACGACCATCGGACCTTGTGACGTATACTACAGTGGCCAGACACGCGGCAAAGCGCGTGGTATAGGATTCGTGGTGGGAAAGAGACTTCGCCGCCAAGTACTAGCGTTCACCCCCGTGGACGAGCGTCTCGCTGCGATCCGCATCAAAGCGAAATTTTTCAACATAACATTTATCTGCGCCTATGCGCCGACTGAGGAGACGGACGACGCAGAGAAGGACTCCTTCTACGATAAACTTGAACAGACTTATGATCGCTGCCCCCAACATGATATCAAAATCGTGCTCGGCGACTTTAATGCGAAGGTGGGCAAGGAAGGAGTCTTTGGTCCAACAGTTGGAAAATTTAGTCTCCATGATATAACATCCCCCAACGGCACTAGGTTGATTGATTTCGCCGCTGCTCGCAATATGGTCATCAGTAGTACCAGGTTCCAGCATAAACGAATACACCAAGCCACATGGCTGTCTCCTGATCAAAGAACAAGAAACCAGATTGATCATGTCATGATCGACGGCAGACATAGCTCCACCGTTCTGGACGTGCGTACCCTTCGTGGTCCCAATATCGACTCGGACCATTATCTTGTTGCAGCCAAGATACGCACACGCCTCTGTGTAGCAAAGAAAGTGCGCACAGTAACGGAAGGAAAGTTTGACGTCGAGAAGCTGCGCACGACACAGACAGCTGACAATTTCTCCACTCGACTCTCACACCTGCTATCGGAGAGCAATCCTCGACCTAACGATGCAACCGAGCAATGGAAGCATATCTCTCACTCATTACGTACCGCCGCTGAGGCCACTATAGGGTTCCAGCGAGCCCGCAAAAACAACTGGTACGATGAGGAATGCAGCACTGCCTCGGACAAAAAGGACGCTGCCTACAGGGAGACGTTGCGAACGGGCGCAACCCGCAGTGTATGGCAACGCTATCGTGAGGCAAAGAAGGAAGAGAGACGCCTTTTCAGAAAAAAAGAAACGTGAGGCCGAAAGGCGTGAGTGTGAGGAGCTTGAGATGCTGGCTGACAGGAATGATGCCCGAAAATTCTATGAAAAGATCCGGCGGATGACGGAAGGTTTTAAGACCGGGGCAAGTTCCTGTAAGGACAATAATGGCGACCTGGTAACCGACGTACAGAGTGTACTTAAATTATGGAGGGAGCACTTCTCCTCACTGCTAAATTGCGAGGGAGACGTCGAACCCGATACCCCAATCCCTGACGATGGAAAAGTCGTCCCACCACCTGACTATGATGAAGTGAGGATAGCTATATCCCGGCTCAAAAACAACAAAGCGCCTGGAAAAGACGGACTACCCGCCGAGCTGTTCAAACACGGAGGCGAAGAGCTGGTAAAAAGCATGCATCAGCTCTTATGCAGAATATGGTCAGACGAGTGCATGCCTCAAGATTGGAATTTAAGTGTGCTCTGCCCAATCCACAAGAAAGGCGATCCCGCTAACCGCACCAACTACCGCGGAATCAGCCTTCTTAATATCGCATATAAGGTTCTTTCTAGGGTATTGTGTGAAAGACTGAAGCCCATCGTAGAGAAGCTGATTGGACCTTATCAGTGTGGCTTTAGACCTGGTAAGTCTACCATCGACCAGATTTTCACGATACGCCAAATCCTGGAGAAGACCCATGATAAAAGAATCGACACACACCATCTCTTTGTCGATTTCAAAGCCGCTTTTGACAGCGCAAAAAGGAGTTGCCTGTATGCCGCCATGTCTGAATTTGACTTCCCTGCAAAGCTTATACGGCTTTGCCAAATGACGTTGAGCAATACTAACAGCTCCGTCAGAGTCGGGAAGGACCTCTCTGAGCCATTTGAAACCAAACGAGGCTTCAGACAGGGCGACTCCCTTTCGTGCGATTTCTTCAACCTGATGCTGGAGAAGATAATTCGAGCAGCAGAGCTAAACCGCAATGGTACAATCTTTTACAAGAGCGTGCAATTGCTGGCGTATGCCGATGATATTGATATCATTGGCCTTAACAACCGCGCCGTAAGCGCTGCCTTCTCTGGACTGGATAAAGAAGCGAAAAAAGTGGGTCTTGCGGTCAACGAGGACAAGACGAAGTATTTGCTGTCATCAAAGAAAGAATCGGCGCACCTGCGCCTTGGCAGCCACGTCACTGTTGATAGTTACAAATTTGAAACTGTGAGGGAACCAGCATTAACACCGAAAATAATATCAGTCTAGAAATCCAACGGAGAATCACTCTTGCGAACAAGTGCTACTTTGGACTGAGTAGGCAATTGAGAAGTAAAGTCCTCTCTCGAAGAACAAAGATCGCGCTCTATAAGTCTCTCATCATACCTGTCCTGATGTATGGCTCACATTCATGGACAATGTCAAGAGAAGATGAGATGGCCCTTGGAGTATTTGAGAGAAAAGTTCTCCGGAAGATTTATGGTCCTTCCCGTGATGCCGACGGCGAGTATCGAAGGAGATTTAACGATGAGCTGTACGAGCTTTACGCAGATCTGACCATAGTCCAGCGAATTAAAGCCCAAAGGCTCCGCTGGCTGGGTCACGTCATGCGAATGGACAAAGAAGCTCCAGCCCAGAAGGTTTTCCAATCGTCACCCGAATTCGGCAGCAGAGGAAGGGGGAGGCCTCGACTGAGATGGAAACAACAGGTGGAGGATGACTTGAACTCCCTTGGGGTTTCCAATTGGCGTCAGTTATCGCTAAAAAGGAATGACTGGCGTGCTTTGATAGGCGACGGCCAAAATCGCTTAGGCGGTTAAGCGCCAATAAATGATGATGATATATATAATCATGTACAATATGGAATTATTTTGTCGCAGACGAAGAAGCCTGATTATCGTTATAGGTTACAACGAACTTATAAAGTGTTATATTTCTTTAAAGTGAATTTATTTTTTACTTTTTAGTTAATTTTATTAACCAATAATAAAAGCTTATTTTTAAAAAAGTTTTCTGTCTTTAATTTAATTTAAATGTTTTTTTTTTTTTTCAAAATGGATTTTTTAATTTGCGCAAAAACGTAGCAAATATAAAAATGCAGCAGTAAAATATGGCCCTCATAACAAAGAATCCGAGTTCAAAACCAAAAGCAAACTGTGCATTTAAAAAAAGAGAGTTTAAAAATAGCATTCCAATTTTAGTTGAATTTGATTCTGTTCTATCTTAAATTTAGTTGACTAAGGTTACTTGCCAAGCCAGCTTTCTTTAATTGAGACTTGTAAGTTGTATTATAGTATGAGTTCTTTGAAGCACAAGTTGTGTCACTCCAATTTTTGGCACGGTTGCCACAAGCATAAGCGAAAAAATTACCAAGGTGTTGGAAAAAAGTTACCAAGCAGTTCTTAGCACAGTTTATTGTTTTAACAGAAAAAGTAACAAATGAAACAAAAAAATTAAATTCGTATGCTTTGCAATTCAGTTATACATAAATAATAATTATGAAATATGACTTATTTCGATACATTTGTACTTATTTCAGAATTTTGGTATTGCACATTATGCCGGTTGTTATTACGTTGAACTAATAAAATAATATGCTATCATTACAAGTTTTTTTCACATTGGTCAAGTCTGATTTTCATTATGTCAAATTTTGACAAATTCTATCGACTTTATCGAAATAATCAACCAAATCTCGAAAAAGTCGACGAAATTTGACACCATTTGACCTAATGAAAACCAGCCTTTATACATTTGCATTTTTCTTCGCAAAATGTATTTAAGAGCTGTTTACATTGTTTAAATTTGGAATAAATTTTCGTTGCAGGTGCAGTTTATTCCAAAATTAATTGACTACCCGTTGACATTAATAATTTTTTTTTGAAACCTATTTGACGGCTGTTTATGTCATGTGAAAAATAAAATAAAAATGTGGTATTTATTGAACACAGACAGGCCCTCAACAACATCCACACCCAAACGGTGAACACCTCCGTCAGCTCCCATCCGGTGAATGCCGCCCTGCAACAAGAAGCACCACCAGTTGTTGCAGAGTAACCCGATCTCCCGATGGAGCAGAGACAATCTCGCTAAACTCCGATTTGGATGCGGATCTTCTCACGACACGACCCACTTATTCACCTGCTTCTGAGAGCAAACTCTTCTAACACCAATCTATCTTTGGTCCACCCCTATTGAAACTGCCCCCTGGCCCTGCGGATATAAAATTATGTGGCACCCTGCCTACGCAATGCCTTACCAATCAAAGCCAATGAAGCGCACCCAAAGAGGAGCGGAAACGGACGCCCTTAAAACTCCCTTGAAGGAGTCCTAATGGGAGCGTCTACGGATTTAATTGAAAGAAAAGTTAGTACGGAGTCCTCAGTAAACGCACCTTTCAGGAGTACCAAAGGAACACTTTTGTCAAGAGTTTTTTCCGTTGTGCACGCTCTCTTAAGAGCCTCTTAGGAGCTTCCCTAGGTTTTGACCTGGATCTTAGTGTTGAACAAAGTAAAAAAAATGCATAGGCGGACTCCGCACAGGAGCCCTCACAGAGCATGTTACGGACTCCTCTGGTTATCTGGGATCGAAGGGCCAGGTTTTGCTCTGGGTTTTCGTATTTAACAGGGCAAAAAATGCCTACGCGGATTTAAGGTAATTAAACAGATAAAATTTCATCTAAATTTACATATTTTATTTACCTAATTTTCTCAAAAAATCTGTCAAAAAATTATTAATGTAACAAAAGTCAGCTGAGTTGAATTTTGTGAAGTGAACCACTTTTTTCCAAGTTGTACTATCTTTCTGAAACTTTTTTGTATAGTTCACAACAACAAAAAAAAAACACGTTTGGGCCAGTTTTTCGAAATTAGAATTATTTTGATTGGTCAAACTATAGCCAAACTAAATAATTGCTTTAGAGTTCGATCAATTGCTTTTCTTTATTGAATTTACTTTCTTTTATACTAAATTCTTACACTAATACTTACAAGTTATTTACGAACTAAAATGTATACCTATGTATATATTACTAATACATACCAACTAAAATGTATAATTCTGAAATATGCTAAGTCAGCATATGGTTGCAATAAATATATAACTATGAAATTCGCATTGACAAACTGACGTTGTGACTCAATTAGGCATTGCGACTGTCTTTGGCGGTGTCTTTAACCGTCCGCACAAAACCGATTTTGCTAATTTTTTAAATATATATAAAATGTACCATCTTTCTTCTATCTTCTACCAAACGACTATTCTAATTTTTGAAAAAAAAAATTTTTTGCAAACATTATTCGCAATTTTAAACTTCTCCATCGTGGTCAGATGGCGCTTTTGATTGATGTTGTTGGGCATTGCATTAGTGACTATTAGCAAAAAAAAAATTTTCGCACTTTAAGGGACTTATTTTTTACAGACTTGTTAATTTTTTATGAAATTTTTTTTCTCTACGTACTGTGTACTATGAAGACAAAAAATTTAAATAACTCGCGCCACCTTAAAAAGCCAATTTTTTTTTTTTTGCTAATAGTTACTAACGGAATGCTCAACAACATCATACATTATCATCTAAGCGCCATCTGACCACGATGGAGAAGTTAAAAATTGCGAAAAATTTTTGCTAAAATTTTTTTTGGCTGACAGCCAACTTTGTTGCATGCAATTTTACAAGACCCGTTTACAAGAGTCAGTTTTCAGAACCAACCAGAAATTGAATAAAAAATCGATCAATGTAAACGCCATTTTAGAAATAAGCTGCGCGGTATTAGTGATGCGAATGAACATTCAGGCACGTGTATCTCCTTCATTATAAAAGGTCCGGTTACTGTTAATATATTTGCCGTCATGCTCCCTTAGCGATCAGAGTTGCGTTCAACTAGATAATCAATTTTTTTTTATCAAAAACTATGTCTCAAAAAAAGTTACCAAACCCAAATTAAAGTTACCAACGACGAAAAAAGTTACCACGTTTGGTAACTAATTACCAGGTTCGGCAACCGTGCATTAAAGTATGTGGGGAAATACGTGTTCTGCTTAAAACGCTAACGGTGAAACCATAATTCCCATATAAACATACTTCTGACAACAGAAAACTTTTAATATCACGAAATAAGAAAATTGGAGAAACCCCTTTTTGTATACATACATATTTTTAGTTGAAACGTAGAGATAATTAAGAAAGGCTATGTTTTAGAAAATAAGCCCTTATCCAGTTATTTAAAACTGAATATATGTATGTATGTATGTATAATTTAATATTTATTTAACTGAATTTGTGTGCCTTAGAAGGAAAGCTTTAACAAAAAACTGCATTGTTGGTCTTAGCTATTTACTACGTTGACGTTGAAGATTTCAGAATAAAGAGAAAACATTTCACTAACGAGTTAAAACGAAGTTTTTTATTAGTTACAATGCAGCAGATTTATGTAGTATGTATTTTATTGTAGATATGTATCGCGATTCTAATGCAAATAAATTGATTTCAGGTTTAAACAAGTAAGGAAGTCTAAGTTCGGGTGAACCGAACATTCAATACCCAGCGGTAATTTTTTGAACGGGATAACAATCCTTAGGCCCTAGGAGGATTCACCTAATTTCCGTTACCGAATTATTTCAATTTATGTGATTTTCGATATCGAAAGTGGGCATAGTTGGAGGGCGATTTTATCCAATTTCATCAGATATACTCCCAACGATACTAGTATGCGTTGTGCCAAATTTCATCGTTCTATCTTTATCAGCCTTAGTAGCCGCGGGCCATCCTGATGGTGTGGCAGCAAAACCGTCAGAATCTTTTAGAGATGCCCTGACCACTGTCAAGCTGGGCATAATCCCGCAGGATTATCCTATTACCATCTGGTCTTCAGAGCAAGTGAAGATCATAAGGAAGGCCATTCTGAATGAAGTGTGGAAACTTCAAGTTGGCGCTATCAGTCCCCGGGATGCCTGATTCGCCAAGGATGGCTTTCGATTGTCTGCGAGGATTCTAATACCGCAGAGTGGATAAAAGACATCGTCCCAAAACTAACTCCATGGGAGGGCGCGAAACTAAAGGTAGTCTCGGACGCCGAAGTACCACGTCGAATTATCTTTGTCGGGTATTTCAAGGAGGAAGATTGCCCCTCAAACGAACATCTTCTGAGGATTTTTGCTGTTCAGAATGCGGCCCTGGACACCAGGAATTGGAGGATACTCAATCGTATAAGTAGGGCCACAGTGGCGGAAATCACAATAGCTGTAGATCCGTTGTCCGCAGAAACGATCCGCCAGCTAAATAACAACATCTATTTTGGGTATGCCAAGGTCAAACTGAGGGCTAAAACCAAACCATCTCTGCCCCGCGTAGATGATAAAGCCAGCGGTGGAGATGGAAATACTATGGCAGAACAGAAGGCAAAAGACCAGGCAGCCGGCGACTCAGAGTCATTACCGGTGGAGCAGGTATCTACTGTTAAACAAACTGCAACCAAATTTGAGCTGAAATCAACAGCAAGGGCTATGGTAGTCGAGACTCCGCTAAAGGCTTCAACGGGAGCTATCCACAAGCCCTCTCAAAACCTACAAACGAAAAGTGGTGAGAACCACAGATCTGAAAAAGGAAAAGCCGAGGGCCAAGATCAAGCATCTGGAGGCGATGCTTTGCTGAACAGCAGCCGACTTAAAGAGAGGGCGGACTCAGTCCGCAAAAACTCTTTATAATGTCTCCCCTCCCAAAAAACAATCTTAGCTCGAGGCGTCTTAAATGCCTCCAAGTGAATCTTCATCATGCCAAGGCAGCTTCGGATGTCCTTAGCAGAAGATTCAACAGAGAAGGTCTGGGGATCGCTTTCATTCAAGAACCGTGGACTCTAAATGGTTCTGTGAAAGGTCTTAATAGTGCTGATGGTAAATTAATCTATGCCACCGGTTCCCGTCCCAGGGCGGCGATGCTTCTAAGCAAAAAACTGTCGTTTATTCCACTTTTACAGTTCATGACAGCTGATTTGGTTGCAGTTTGGGCGAAAATTCCAACCCCAAGAGGTGAAAAAGAGGCCATTTTAGCCTCTGCTTACTTTCCGGGTGAGGAGGTAACAGCCCCAACTGCTGAGTCCAAATCCCTCATTGAGTACTGCCAACAGAAGGCTATCCCTTGGATCCTCTGCTGTGACGCAAACTCCCACCACACAGCGTGGGGTAGTACGAACATAAATAACAGGGGGGAGCACCTCCTGGAGTTTATTAGTAGTCACAATATCAATGTAATGAACCGTGGTAATGAACCAACTTTTGTTAATGCTATCAGAGGAGAGGTTCTTGACCTCACTCTATGTAGCCAAAACATGGCTTTCACTGTCACAAACTGGCACGTCTCGGGGGAGAAATCAATGTCGGACCACAAACACATTGTATTCGACATGGGTCACTTCTCTGATCATGAGCTCGTTTTCAGGAACCCCAGGAAAACGAATTGGGAACAATTTCGTTTTACCATGGAAGAAAGTGGCAATTGCCTACACCAACCGACAACTACGGCGCGGGAGATTGAGACAGAAGCTGAACAATTTCAATCAGATATTATAACGGCTTTCAACGACAGTTGTCCCCAGGCTAAAAAACGTGTACAACGGGATGTGCCTTGGTGGAACAAAACGCTTGCACAGTTAAGACAGTTAAGACACGGGAGACTGGGTATCCTATAGGAATGCTCTAACTTCCTATAATAAAGAACTTAGGAAATCTAAGAGGGCAACCTGGAGAGAACACTGCGAAAACATTAAAGATCTCCCTACGGCAGTGCGGCTCCAAAAGGCCCTTGCGAGAGGCCACAGCAACGTGATTGGCACTCTGAAGAACCCAGATGGGAGCTACACCAAGCAGCCGGAGGACACATGCAAACTTTTGCTTGCTACTCACTTTCCGGACTGCATACCAGGCAACCAACACTCTCCTCTAATTGACGATCTACCGACGATTAGTGGTAGAGAAAAGAGCCTGGCAGCTAAGCTCACCACTGTTGAGAAAGTGCAATGGGCTTTATCTACGTTCAGCGCTTTCAAATCTCCAGGACCGGATGGTGTGTACCCTTGTTTGCTGCAGCAAGGGATCGGCTGTACAGCCCCAGTCCTATCCAATTTATATAGAGCATCACTGCTATTGGGACACATTCCTAACAGATGGACAGAGGTTAAGGTTGTATTTATACCGAAACCAGGGAAGCCTGAAAACTTGCCATCATCGTATCGACCAATAAGTCTCAGTTCCTTTCTCCTAAAGGGAATGGAGAAAATTTTGGATCAGCACATTAGGGAAGTAAACTTAAAGAAATTCCCTCTGTGTAAAACCCAATTTGCGTACCAACCCGGAAAATCTACGGAGACTGCTATCCACTGCCTTACAGAAAAAATTGAAAAGGCCATAGAGTCTAAAAACATAGCCCTGTGTGCATTTATCGACATATCAGGCGCTTTCGATAATACGACGTATCAGGCCATTGAGGAAGCCATGATTAGTAAGGACGTAAGCCCAATGATCACTCGCTGGGTGCTGGCCATGCTAAAGCAAAGAAAAATCAGCTTTGAGCTAGGTGGGAGTGCTGGCTCAATCGTGGCCACAAGAGGATGCCCTCAAGGAGGTGTACTTTCTCCTCTACTGTGGACCCTAGTCATAGACGAGCTTCTTCACCTTCTGAAGGGCAATGGCTTTGACGTACAGGGCTATGCAGATGACTTAGCAGTCTGCGTGACAGGAATGCATGAGGATACAATATCCGATCGCATGCAGCAAGCCCTGCGCATCATTGAAAGATGGTGTGCTAACAAAGGGTTATCTATTAACCCAAATAAAACAGTCTTGGTGCCTTTTACGCGGCGAAGGAAGCTGTCTATGTTAGAGCCGTCCCTAGGAGGCTGCCGTATAAGTTTTTCGATGGAAGCAAAATACCTAGGAGTAACACTAGACAAAACCCTCACATGGAATGCTCATTTGGAAGCTACCATAAATAAAGCAACGAGGGCCTATTTCGCATGCACTAGACAGTATGGCAAAACATGGGGGCTGTCTCCAAAAATGACGTATTGGTCATTTAATACAGTTGTGAAGCCAATAGTTACCTACGCTTCCCTAGTCTGGTGGCCGAAGTCTGCCCAAAGAACAGCGGCAATTAAATTAAGTAAGCTGCATCGGCTAGTCTGTGTAGGCATAACATGTGCAATGAGAACGTGCCCTGCTGATGCTTTAAGTGCCCTTGTGGGAATACCTCCCTTCCCAATTCTGATAGAGAAGGAAGCAACACTTGCCGCATTAAGACTTCAGAATATTTCTGATCTAAAAATCGGAAATATGACCGGACATATGAAGATAGTCAAGAAGTTCATGAATAGTCCTATATTGCAAGTAAGGGATGCAATAACTCCTACGCTCAGGATCATGCGAAACTTTGAAGTTTCAATCGTAGATCGAGTGCTCTGGGAAACAGGGAACCCATATGCTGAATCCGATTCGGAGATTTGGTATACCGATGGATCCAAGCTGGAAGATGGTAAAACGGGAGCTGGAATCTATGGACCGAATTACAAAAAATCGGTACCAATGGGTAACTACCCCACTATCTTTCAAGCGGAAATCCATGCAATAGAGGTGTGTGGCAGGGAGTGCCTCCGTAGAAGACTATCCTCTAAGCGAATCTACATTATGTCGGACAGTCAGGCCGCCCTACGTGCCTTGCAGTCTTACACTACAACTTCAAAGCTTGTTGATGAGTGTGTCGCAGTCCTTAATGATCTGGGAGCCAAAAACAAAGTTTTGTTAGGTTGGGTCCCAGGACATGAAGGGCATGACGGCAACGAAGAAGCAGATCATCTTGCAAAACAAGGCGCTCTAACAGCGTTTTATGGTCCGGAACCCTTTTGCGGGCTCACCAAGGCCCACGTAAGGGAGACCATAAGCAACTGGGAAAACAAACAGTTTAGGCAGCATTGGCTTAGCAGCCTAGGACAGAGGCAGGCCAAACTCTTTATAGAACCCTCTCAAAGAGCATCGGCCAGGCTCATTAATCTAAGAACCCTCACTGGGTATTATACGGGGCATTGCGGCCTGCATTATCACCTGAGTAAGCTGAATCTGTCAGATACAACAATTTGTCGGTTTTGCGAACTGGACGATGAAACACCGGTTCATATACTCTGCGAATGCAGTCCATTAGCAAGAAAGAGAGCTTGCTACCTAGGTGGGATCACTCTCAATCCGTTCGTGATATGGAATAAAAAGCCTGAGGAGGTGATCAAATTTATAAAGAGCCTCCGCATACAGCAATCAGCTGAAAGGTCACACAATAGATCATGTAAATGGTCGCGGTGTAATAAGGCCTTATAATAATAATAATAATCAGTTTAAAAGTTACGACCAGTCACATTTTAAAAAAATCCACCCTTAAAAGTGGGCCGTGCCACCCCCACTATAAAAAAATTAGGGAGAAATAATAAGAGGATGGCCAGGGCGATTCACTTGTGAAGTTATATCATATTAGCCATTTCTTTACCGAGATATCTCAATTTGTGTGTTTTTCGAAATTTTCGATATCGAAAGTGGGCATGGTTGGGGGGCGATTTTATCCAATTTCATCACATATACTCCCAACCATACTAGTATGCCTTGTGCCAAATTTCATCGTTCTATCTTAATCAGTTTAAAAGTTACGACCAGTCAAATTTTCAAAAATTCAACCCTTAAAAGTGGGCGGTGCCACGCCCACTATAAAATTTTTTTTGGAAAAATCATAAGAGGATGACCAGGGTGATTCACCTATGAAATTATATCATTTTAGCCATTTCAGTTTCCGAGATATCTCAATTTGTGTGTTTTTCGAAATTTTCGATATCGAAAGTGGGCATGGTTGGAGGGGCGATTTTATCCAATTTCATCACATATACTCCCAACGATACTAGTATGCCTTGTGCTAAATTTCATCGTTCTATCTTAATCAGTTTAAAAGTTACGACCAGTCAAATTTTCAAAAATTCAACCCTTAAAAGTGGGCGGTTCCACGCCCACTATAAAATTTTTTTGGAAAAATCATAAGAGGATGGCCGGTTGGATTCACCTATGAAATTACATCATTTTAGCCATTTCAGTTACCGAGATATGTCAATTTGTGTGATTTTCGAAATTTTCGATATCGAAAAAGGGGGCGTGGTTATCATTCGATTTCGCCCATTTTCAATAGCAACCTACCTTAGCCAAAGGGTAACCTGTATATAAAATTTCATGCAAATATCTCAATTTTTACTCAAGTTATCGTATACACAGACGGACGGACGGACGGACATGCCTGAATGAAATCCTCTTTTCAAACTAAGAACTTTCATATATGGAACTCTGTATCTATCTCGATTATTTTTTGCCGTTACAAACTACCGTTATGTGAAAAAATTAATATACCCTTGTACTAGTACTAGTACGCTGGGTATAAAAATTATCAATGTGTTGAAGTATGGCCGTCAATGGGGTAAAATGCTACACATCTACAAATCATGTATAGGCAGAACGATTCTTATTCAAATAAGTTGATTTCAGAATATAAAGAAAAAAAAACATATGCCATCAATATGTTAATACGTAGCCGCTAGTGGATAATATAATACACTATTTTTGTACAGACATACTAATTTATGACCGTTAATGGGTTAAGATTACAAAGATTACTCGTTTGATCTGAGAATTAAGTGAAATAAATTTGGGTCAAAAATGGGTTAATGCGTGGTCGTTGAGGGCTTAAAATTCTTTAGATTTACTATTTTAGTATCGATATACCAATTCTGATTCAAGACAATTAAATTCGAAACTAAAATAAAACAAGTAAGGAAAGCCGTCTTCGGCTGTGCCGAAGGCTAAATACCTTTCATGAATAAAGGTAACGATTTTCACTGTTTGATCCCAGCACAGTTTGTGTGAATTTAACTTCCGCTCATACCGATATTATTCGAACTTTCCATTATATGGGGGCGATGTGTTATATTGGTCCAATCTTATTGATTTTTATACCTTTCATGAACATGAAATGGTATTATAACTTTGGTCCGATGTTTGTAAGTATGAGAAGAAGAAGAGATGGACCCATCAATAAGTATACCGAAATGATCAGGATGACAAGCTGAGTTGATTTAGCCATGTCCGTCTGTCCGTCTGTGCGTCTGTCTGTTTGAACGCAAACTAGTCCCTCAATTTTTGAGATATCTGGCTGAAATTTTGTATGTGGCCACCATTTTTTAATATAGGAACTGGCAAGGAATTTGTCGGAACTGGCAAGATCGGACCAGAATAAAATATAGCCCCCATACAACCGATTGTTCAGATATAAGGTTTTTTGACCAAAACTTCTGCAATTAAAAATTTAGGAACGTAAAATTTTGCAACTTGAGTACTTTCAATTTATGTAGTGTGTAGAGGAAAATCAAGAAGATCGGGTAAATATAACATAAGGTTTTTTGGCCAATACTTCCGCATTTAAAAAGTTAGGAACGTAAAATATTGCACCTTTAGTACTTTCTACATATGTAATGTGTATAGTGTAAGTCAGTACAATTGTACACGTATAATATATAGCCTCCATACGATCGATTGTTCCGATAACTCGGATCCTATTATTTTGTAAGTTTTTTTAAATTATAACAAAGATGTGTAATGTGTATGTAAATATAGTTAAATTGAAACCGGCTGTACTGGGGATCGAACAGTGAAAATCGTGACGCTTATTCATGAAAGGTATATAGTCTTCGGCACAGCCGAAGACAGCTTTCCTTACTTGTTCACATCGACATTCCACATTCTAAAATAGCAATAGTTACGAAATTTCATGTTCCTACCTATATAATTACAGTTAGGAGTTATCTACCAAAATCCGTTTATCGGAACAATCGATTGTATGGGGGCTATGTGAAATATTTATCCCATCTCGATGATTTTCAACATCGATATTTCACATATAAAAATAGTGATACTTCAAAAATTTCACGTTCCTACGTGTTTAATTACAGGAGTTATAGGCCAAAATCGGTTTATCGGAATAATCGATTGTATTGGGGCTATGTGAAATATATATCCTATCGCAATGATTTTCAACATCAATATTTTATTTATAAAAATAGCAATACTTACAAAATTTCACGTTCCTTCCTCTTTAATTACAGGAGTTATAGCCCAAAATCCGTTTATCGGAACAATCGATTGTATGGGGACTATGTGAAATATTTATCCCATCTCAATGATTTTCAACATCGATATTTTACATATAAAAATACCGATGCTTCCAAAATTTCACGTTTCTACGTGTTTAATTACAGGAGTTATAGCCCAAAATCAGTTTATCGGAATAATCGGTTGTACGGGAGCTATATGTAATATCGGTCCGATCTGGCTGGTTCCGACAAATGATTCTATATTGGAAAATGGTGGCCGCATACAAAATTTCAGCCAAATATCTCAAAAACTGAGGGACTAGTTTGCGTTCAAACAGACAGACAGACAGACAGACAGACGGACAGACGGACATGGCTAAATCAACTCATCTCGTCATCCTGATCATTTCTGTATACTTATTGATGGGTCTATCTCTTCTTCTTCTCATACTTACAAACATCGGATCAAAGTTATAATACCATTTCATGTTCATGAAAGGTATAAAAACATAGGTCACCAACTGGTTACCCCATGACCGCCAATGGGATTAATATGCTAACTGCTTTAGTGCAGATAAAGCGAGTCTGATGTAAAAAAGTTGATTTCAGAATTTTGAACGTCCCCATATACAAGTTAGCACAGTTAGCACTAATCGCCAATTATTTAACAAGTTGCTTACACATCAGTTACTGCGACCCAAAATCCAATACTCAGTATAATAACAATACAACAACAACCGCTTCAGTTAGCACAGTTAGCGTCAATCGTCAATTTGCTTACACATCATCATACAACAACAACCGCCTTACATTTCGTTGCACTAAAAATAACGGGAGTCGTGCAGACGTATGTGAAGCCGTTGGTTGCAAAGCTAAGTTACATTTGCTTACCTACTCAAAATTATGAAACAATTCGTATTAAATTTATTTCCGCTGTAATCAATTTAGTTAAACAAATGTACAACAACAACATTGCTAACGATATCTTTTCACCGGTAAAGTAAGTTTATAAGTATGTAACTTAGAATAAGAAAATTGTATAAAAGAAGAAATATTGAATAAAGTGTTGAGTTCAGTTCTGTCATTCTCTGGGTTAATGTCGTGTTTGGCGCCCGAGACTCGGTAAAATAAGTGAAAGTTAATACTTATCCTTCAAAAGTTATACGTGCTAAAGGGAACACTAAAAAAATTCGTTCACGAAGGACATTAAGAATAATTACACTAAAAAAACACTAAAAAATTGCGAAAAGGACACTTTAAAGTTGTTACCGAAACAAATCAAGTAAATTTATAAACACTTTCAAATTGTTTAAAAAATGAAAATTGTAAAAAAACTGTCCAAAACTATTTAAAAGGTGAAAATTATAAAAACACCTCGAAACTGTTTAAAAATGCGAAAAAACACTTGAATAAACCCTTTATGTTTTTACAACAACAAAAATACAAGAAACACCTTTTCAAAGCAATAAAAAGTGCTAAAATAACACTTATTTTACAAATCATCAAAGATATTAATCCAAATCATCGTGGCCGTGTCGGAACCCGTACCGCAGTAGGATAATCATCCAAAAAGGATCCAACGGACCAACCAACACAGGGAATGCAGAAATTGAGCTTCACTATGCTGATAATGTGAGATAATAATTTATTTAAAAACATTAAAAATTTCAGTAAATTTATACTTAAGTTGTAACTTTTATTTGAGAAAATTTTTTTTAAAGTATAAACAGAGCCTTATCGGAGAAAAGGTTATTATAAAGCGCAAGGCTATTTTGTCTAATAAACTGTGGAACTATTTTTTAAATTAGAAAAAATATTTACATAAAGTAACTTCAAAATGGAGCACATCGAAGATGCTATAACACAGCTAACTGGTGCGGTTAACGCACAAATGGAGCAAATGAGCACAGAGCCAAAAATGCCTAATAAAATTAATAAGATTGTCTTCATGATCAGCTTTTGGGCAAAGGGGTAGTCGCAACGGTGCAAACGAAGAAAAAACTGTAGGGAAATCTTTTTGGTTTTAAGAAGAAATTCTTATTAAAAAAACTATACATTTAGTACAAAGGTGTAGTTAGACGCTGGCAATTATTAGTATACGATGCCCGGATGGTTAGCAGCTGGGTTAAGCATTCGAAAAATTTTAAGTTCGATTCTCTCTCTTTTTTTCCTAATTAGAAATGTTAAAAAGAAATCTTCTCAATTATATTTATGAGATTTTCCTTTTAAACATTAACAACTATACACATATCAGTAATTAGATGCTAGAAATCAAAAGTGAGCGATGGCCTGATGGTTAACAGCTGGGTTTATCATTCCGAAAATTGTAAGTTCGATTCTCGGTGAGGGCGATATAATTTTATTTTTCATTTAAAATATTAAAAAGAAAATCTTCTTAATAAAATTAAAAAGACGGTCTCTACAATAATAAGAAGCACATCTTCTTGAAGAAAATCTATAGAGATATCTTATGACTTTTGTTCTATTTTATTAGGCATTGTTGGCTCTGTGAGGGCCATGAGCACTAGAATAAACCAATTGGAAGCCAGAGTTAGTCCTCCTAATGAAATGTTAAATTCTAATAATTCCGTTATCTTGACTGAGGCAGACCTAAGGGAAATAAATAGGTTCATAATGTCGAATCGATATTAAGGGATTATGATGTAGTACAATCAAAACCGATTTATCGAGGCATTCTTCGGCAAATCAGACAAAAAATACAAGGACCCGCAGATACAGCTCTTATTTCTTATAATATTTTTAATGAGGATTGGGGTAAAATTAAAAACTGTTTGTCACTGCACTACGCAGACAAACGCGATTTGAGAACCCTAGAACATGAACTAGGATCCCTATCGCAGAAAAATTTCAGCGTAGATCAATTCTACGCTAGAATCAATCACCAGTTATCACTTATAGTAAACAAAATAAGAGGACAAGAATACTCCATGGAAACAAGCAATGCGCTTTTAGAAACCTACAGAAACAGAGCCCTTGATGTTTTTATTAGAGGGTTGAGTGGCGAATTGTCCAGGATGCTAGTCATCCAACGACCGAAGAACTTACCAGAGGCTTACTCGTTCTGCCTTGAAATACAAAACCTTAATTTAAGGAACTATTCTATTCATCCCAAAAACACAACCATGCCTATTCAAGCGCCTAGATACCAAGTAAATCAAAAACGGTCTCCTACACCAAGGGAATTAGGTCCCGCAGAAAAAACCAAATTTACAACAGGAATTTAGAGACTCAAACTCCACCACCACCTAGGCCAACGCAACCTAAGCCTCCAGTTCCAATGGAGGTAGACCCTTCGATTCATTCGAAGAGAGTAAACTATAAGAATCGCATAGAAAGCACGCCCGTGGTAAGGCAGTCAAACAATTCATCTAATATTCCTAGGAAATCCAAAAATTATTTAATGTTCAAACAGAAGATCAGGAGCCCGAATCATTGGAAGGAGGCGAAGAGGTAAATTTTATGACGGACGCCTATCTAGCCTACCCTATTTAGAACTTATTTTACAAAACGGTAATACCCTGAAATTCCTTATAGATACAGGGGCCAATAAAAACTTTGCTTGCGAAAAAATTGCCAAAAATTCACTGAAACTAAAAAACCTTTTCAAGGTTCAATCCGCTGCCGGCCAAGTAGAAATAACTCATAAAATATCGGGACCATTCTTTAAAAGCATCGGCATAAAAAATAATTTTGATTTTTTTATTCTACCAAAATCGTTTGATGGTATCATAGGCGATGATTCTCTCAAGCAATTAGGAGCAATTATAAATAGGAAGGACGATACACTAACCATCGGAGATGTGATATTGCCATTAAAACAGAAAATTTCAAAACAAGTTAATAATCTTGAAGAAACCTTTTATGAAAACGAACTTAGCGTAATTTTTAATAAATACGAGGACATTTTCGGACCAGTCTCCGACAGTGGAACAATAGACACAAACGTGTTAGCAGAAATAAGGACAACGACAGAGGAACCGATCTACACAAAGTCATATCCTTATCCAACCAATCTTCGCGGTGAAGTTGAAACACAGATAACGGAACTTTTAAATAACGGTATTATTAGGGCTTCAAAAAGCCCATATAACTCTCCCTTGTGGATAGTCCCCAAAAAGCCAGGTCCTTCCGGGGAAAAGAAATACAGAGTCGTCATCGACTTTAAGAGATTAAACTCAGTAACGATACCCGACTCTTATCCAATACCAGATATAAATAGCACCTTAGCTAGCTTGGGGGAGTGTAAGTATTTCACTACACTAGACCTCACATCCGGCTTTCACCAAATCAGGATGAAAGAAAGGGATATAGAAAAAACAGCATTTTCAACCGCAAACGGTAAATATGAATTTACTAGGTTGCCGTTTGGGCTTAAAAAGGCCCCTTCTATATTTCAAAGGATGATAAATGACGTGCTCAAACCTATAATAGGAAAATCCTGCTACGTGTACATAGACGACATTATAATAGTAGGTAGAACTAAAGAGGAACATCTTAAAAATATCGAAGATGTGTTCGCTCTTCTACATAAAGCGAACTTAAAAATAAATATGGAAAAATCTAAGTTTTTCAAAACCCGAGTAGAATTTCTGGGACATATTGTCACGGAGAATGGTATTTTACCTGACCCTGAAAAAATTTCAGCAATTAAAAAAATACCTGCACCCGTAAATCTTAAAGAACTAAAAAGTTTTTTAGGCTTAGCGTCATATTATAGACGGTTTATAAAAGACTTCGCAAAAATTGCCAAACCACTTACAAATTTGACTAGGGGTGAGAATGCGCAAACAAAGGCGAGTCAATCCAAAAAAATAAAAATTTCATTAACAGATGAAGGACTGAAATCATTTAATGACCTGAAAATGTTGCTCATGTCTTCTGAAATTTTGGCATTTCCTGATTTCAATAAATCCTTTATTCTAACAACGGACGCTTCTAATACCGCAGTTGGAGCAGTCCTTTCTCAAGGGGAAATCGGTAAAGACAAACCCATAACTTATATATCTAGATCACTCAATAAAACTGAGGAAAATTACTCGACAATAGAAAAAGAAATGCTCGCTATAGTATGGTCTCTTGACAAGCTAAGAACTTACTTATATGGAGCAAAAGAAGTAAAAATTCTTACTGATCACTAACCACTAACGTTTGCATTAAGCAACAGTAATAACAATGCCAAACTCAAGAGGTGGAAGGCTCGAGTAGAGGAGTACAATTATAAACTCATTTATAAGCCAGGAAAAACAAACGTTGTCGCTGACGCGTTATCACGGTTACCAATAGAGGTTAATACATTGACATCTTCCGATGAAATATCACAGCATAGTGCAGAAGAAGATAATTCACAGCTCATACCTACGGTGACCATACATTTTTTTTGAAAAAAACAGAACTCTTTTTACTTAAGGCTTGGTATTGACTTCACGTGAAGATTTCGCTACCCGGCTATAAACTATTTGGGGTTATAATCTCAACATTTGGAATAAAAAAGTGTTTTTCATGGCGTAATCATCTCTTTGCAGTAAAAAATGTTGCCAACGTCTTAGAAACATTGAAATTGCAATCTCAAATAATTTCAACCAAAGTGCATCAATTGAAAGTCATTAAAAACAGAACTGTTCTGCCAAAACCAGAACGGATGGTCACCGTACTCATACCTCATTGCGAGGCACCACTTAATGTATTTAAAAACCAAATCATATTCCAGGAAGGAAAAGACGAAATTATTCACGAAGAGCCTCATCCAAGATACCATAGGCATCGAATTAAAATCGAAGTCTACGATAAAACTATATTGGTTAAACACCTTAAAGATTTTCTCAATCCAAATATACTTAATGGAATAAAAATCCCTGAAAAGTATATCCCTTTATTACAACAGGTTTATCAGGAAAAATTTTCAAAATTTCGTAACAGAATCACACAAAAACTCGTTACCGATATTCCTGACGAAGATGTTAAGTTCAAAATAATAGAACAGGAGCACAGAAGAGCTCACCGAAATGAAAGAGAAAATAAGGAGCAAATACTAGAAAAATATTATTTTCCTCAGATGAGTAAACTTATAAAAAAATACACAAAATCATGCAAAACTTGCGGATGCAACAAATACGATCGCCATCCTCCAAAGCCTGAATTGCAGGCAACGCCCATACCATCATATCCAACGGAAATACTGCACATTGACATCATAGAAATGTCTGGCGAAAAATATATTACATGTGTTGATAAATTCTCTAAATTTGTAAAATTTTTTAAAATAAAAAATAGGTCTGTATTACATGTCAGGGATAAATTAATTAAACTCCTTCACTATTTTACTGTCCCCAGGATGTTAGTGATGGACAACGAAGGCAGTTTTATAAGCCCAATAACACTTAATTTCCTGGAAAGTTTGGGCATTGAAATTTATTTAGCACCACCCCAAAAGAGTGAAGTTAATGGCACAATTGAACGTGTGCATTCTACAATTATAGAAATAGTTAGATGTCTAAAATCAGAGTACCCTGATTGTTCACTAAAAGAAATAATCAATATTGTCGTTGATAGATATAATAACACAATACACTCTGTTACGAAGAAAAAACCCGCCGATATATTTTTCGGAAGAACCCAAAGAATAAATTACCAAAACCTCACGAATTTTAGGGACATAGTGAATGTAGACCTTCGTAACGAAATAGCCAGGAAGCAAAAAAATATGCTAAAAACCCATAACAAGAAAAGGTCAAAGCCAAAAGAGTACGTACCAGGAGAAGTTGTCCTAAAGAAGGATAAACAAATCAAAAGTAAAACAAAACCCATATTTAAAAATGAAACCGTTGCGAAGGATAATAACGTAACAATAACTACAACTAGTAATAGGAAAATACATAAACCACACTTGAAAAACTAACGCACCTTACTCATTTTAGACTTTTATCATATTGGACGACCGCAACAGTAGAGACATACAAATACGATAGCCCAGTACTGACAATTAAACAAGGAAAAGGCAAGACTACCAAAGGAACATACAAAATCATACATACTATAGACTTGGATGAGTACGACAAAATAGTTGACGATATAAGACCAATAATACGACACGAAATTAGTAAGACAAGTATTTTATTTCCACAACTAGAACATGAACTTACGGAAATAAACAATATACTGGATCAGTTACGGACGAAAAACGGTACCATACACAAACGGTAAATTAACTGGATTGGGTCTGCTTGGAAGTGGATAGCAGGAAATCCCGACGCTACTGACTGGGACGAAATCATGTCACAAACTCATACACTGACAGAAAACAATGACAAACAGTATAAAATAAACGAATATCTTATAAAGACCGGTAATACAATTCTAAATGGACATAACAGAATCACGGACGAAATAAACGAGGACAATATGCAGCTTTTTGAACAAACACTATTTAATAAGTTAGGAATAATAAAAGGTGAAATTTCGAAAATCTTAAATGGCAGCCCAGTTAGCAAAACAAGGAATTGTTCCCTCATAACTCTTAAATAAAGGAGATATCGAAAATATTATATCACAGACTGGCACACTACCTTTTAAAAATGAAATACAGGCGCTTGAATATGCTAAACCGTCAATGGTTGTCAAAGACTCACTTCTTCTATACGTAATTTCACTTCCAAAAACAGAAGACACTCTCTTCAACAATATCATTATTCGTTCAACAATAAAAAATAGTAAACGAATCTATCTAGAATTTTCCAATATTTTCACGTCACAAGAGGAAAAATATGGCATAATTGGAAACTGCCTGAAAATAGACGAAACTACAATCTGTAAAAGAGATCAACTCAAGAAATTAGAGAAAACTCATTGTATAACTCAAATCCTCGGGGGAGATAAAGCAATATGCGATTACCAATATGAATATAAGCCCATAGTCGAGTTAATCACGGAAGGAACACTTTTTATTTCAAATTTTATTGGAAACCTCAGTTACGATAACAAATCCCTCAATTTGAATGGCACATTTATCATAAACTTCCTTAACAAAACCATAACATTAAACAATGTTAGTTATACAAATTGGCAAACTAGTTCGTACCAAATATTACCTCCAATACTTCAAAACAACCTAACTGAAAGCGAAATCAAACTCGACCTCAACTTCCAACTAAAACAATAATATTTCATCAGCGGGACGCTGATACTTAAGAAGGGGGGAGTTAGCACTAATCGCCAATTATTTAACAAGTTGCTTACACATCAGTTACTGCGACCCAAAATCCAATACTCAGTATAATAACAATACAACAACAACCGCTTCAGTTAGCACAGTTAGCGTCAATCGTCAATTTGCTTACACATCATCATACAACAACAACCGCCTTACATTTCGTTGCACTAAAAATGAACAGAAGTCGTGCAGACGTATGTGAAGCCGTTGGTTGCAAAGCTAAGTTACATTTGCTTACCTACTCAAAATTATGAAACAATTCGTATTAAAATTTATTTCCACTGTAATCAATTTAGTTAAACAAATCTACAACAACAACATTGATAACGATATCTTTTCACCGGTAAAGTAAGTTTATAAGTATGTAACTTAGAATAAGAAAATTGTATAAAAGAAGAAATATTGAATAAAGAGTTGAGTTGAGTTCTGTCATTCTCTGGGTTAATGTCGTGTTTTACATAAATGGCCCCACTGTGCGATGTGGTAACCGTGATCGGGCAATGGCTACAAAACTCGGCAGCGACAACAACAAAGACAACGAGAGTCACATGGACGAACCGGTCCCCTCCCAGAGCATTAGTGCGCGACATCGAGGCATATATCAAGGAAGTACAAGACAGGCGAAGGAAGAAGACGTTCCATCGGAACATCGATGGTCGGAGTTATCGGGTGAGAGTAACGAGAACTGGTTTGGTGACGATAACTCTCGTATCGGCAAGTGAAGGGAGGGTGTGAGAATCCAAAACCACCGGTTTTGGAGTCCCACACTTGAACACTCCACGGTGGGTTTTAAGCATGTTTTATTAAAAGGTGCATGTACCTCCTTTGTTCTTTTGAATTCTCAAATATGCATTAAAATAAATTGATATGTTGAGTTTCGCATTTATAATACCAATTTTAGTCAAATTTTCAGGTTTATTTTTTAGTTAGTTAGTTTTCTCTAAAAACTACCTGAGATAAAGTTGTAGACCAAAAAATTCTCTACAAAAATGGTCCGAACAGTTTTTCTCTAGGAGTCACCAGTTCTGAGATATCGCGATTGCAAAACTAATTCTATACATTATATTCACATAAATGCCACGTATAGACTTTTCCGGATTTTTCTCGAAAAACGGTTATATGTATCGAAAAGCCAAATTACTCCATTCCTCGATAGATCTAAATTTTGTTGGGAGCTTAGGTCACCTCCAGACAGAAACCACTGTCCGATAGTTAGAAGGGGTTTTCCACCCACGCAACTTTTAGTGTCATTATATATGGTGGCTGTTTTCCCAACTCCATCGTCTGGAGGATTAGTGGTGGTTTTCCACCTCGCTATCCTTATTAGCGCAGGGAATAATTTAAGTTATATACGGTGGTGGTTTTATATAGTGGTGGTTTGCTACCTCCGCAACCTTAGGCTAAGGTACAGTTTGGAATGCTGGTGGTGGTTACCCACCTCTGCCACCCCAACGTTTGTAGTTTAAAACTAGCTTCTTAGCGTATAATTTGATTTTAATGAATTAATAAAACTACATTTATATATTTTTAATCGAAACCCCTGGTTTCTCTTTAAAAGGAGACTTTAGGAATTTCTAATCTACAGGAACCCTGGACGGGCAGAGCTAGTCCCCGGCTTAAAAGGAAGGTCCGTCATAGGGAGTTGGAGCTATTCAGCATCTAAGCCGATTTTTCATAGATACATTACTTTTCACGCATCTTTTCATGGATAAAGCATTACCTTTTCTTTTCCCACTGCGTAGTCAAACCTTGAATAATTAAAGTTTCAGCTTTTTGGCAACCCCTTGGGCTTTTGATTTTGTACATATATTTTGTTTCGCTTATGACAAAATCAAAGTAGATAAAGGAAGGTATTTGCATAACAAAAAAATTAACTCTTTTCATATTTCCGGTGTCAAATGGAGATACAGCTCTTATTTCTTATAATAATTTTAATGAGGATTGGGGTAAAATTAAAAACTGTTTGTCACTGCACTACGCAGACAAACGCGATTTGAGAGCCCTAGAACATGAACTAGGATCCCTATCGCAGAAAAATTTCAGCGTAGATCAATTCTACGCTAGAATCAATCACCAGTTATCACTTATAGTAAACAAAATAAGAGGACAAGAATACTCCATGGAAACAAGCAATGCGCTTTTAGAAACCTACAGAAACAGAGCCCTTGATGTTTTTATTAGAGGGTTGAGTGGCGAATTGTCCAGGATGCTAGTCATCCAACGACCGAAGAACTTACCAGAGGCTTACTCGTTCTGCCTTGAAATACAAAACCTTAATTTAAGGAACTATTCTATTCATCCCAAAAACACAACCATGCCTATTCAAGCGCCTAGATACCAAGTAAATCAAAAACGGTCTCCTACACCAAGGGAATTAGGTCCCGCAGAAAAAAACCA
The DNA here is from genome assembly GCA_964058755.1 of Campiglossa producta. Classification (NCBI taxonomy): domain Eukaryota; kingdom Metazoa; phylum Arthropoda; class Insecta; order Diptera; family Tephritidae; genus Campiglossa; species Campiglossa producta. The sequence continues at coordinate 41,827,214 of CAXKVI010000006.1, read as the reverse complement.
AATTTACAACAGGAATTTAGAGACTCAAACTCCACCACCACCTAGGCCAACGCAACCTAAGCCTCCAGTTCCAATGGAGGTAGACCCTTCGATTCATTCGAAGAGAGTAAACTATAAGAATCGCATAGAAAGCACGCCCGTGGTAAGGCAGTCAAACAATTCATCTAATATTCCTAGGAAATCCAAAAATTATTTAATGTTCAAACAGAAGATCAGGAGCCCGAATCATTGGAAGGAGGCGAAGAGGTAAATTTTATGACGGACGCCTATCTAGCCTACCCTATTTAGAACTTATTTTACAAAACGGTAATACCCTGAAATTCCTTATAGATACAGGGGCCAATAAAAACTTTGCTTGCGAAAAAATTGCCAAAAATTCACTGAAACTAAAAAACCTTTTCAAGGTTCAATCCGCTGCCGGCCAAGTAGAAATAACTCATAAAATATCGGGACCATTCTTTAAAAGCATCGGCATAAAAAATAATTTTGATTTTTTTATTCTACCAAAGTCTCTCATCATACCTGTCCTGATGTATGGCTCAGATTCATGGACAATGTCAAGAGAAGATGAGATGGCCCTTGGAGTATTTGAGAGAAAAGTTCTCCGGAAGATTTATGGTCCTTCCCGTGATGCCAACGGCGAGTATCGAAGGAAATTTAACGATGAGCTGTACGAGCTCTACGCAGATCTGACCATAGTCCAGCGAATTAAAGCCCAAAGACTCCGCTGGCTGGGCCATGTTATGCGAATGGACAAAGAAGCTCCAGCACAGAAGGTTTTCCTATCGTCGCCTGAATTCGGCAGCAGAGGAAGGGGGAGGCCTCGACTGAGATGGAAACAACAGGTGGAGGATGACTTGAACTCCCTTGGGGTTTCCAATTGGCGTCAGTTATCGCTAAAAAGGAATGACTGGCGTGCTTTGATATGCAACGGCCAAAATCGCTTAGGCGGTTAAGCGCCAATAAATGATGATGAAAATCGTTTGATGGTATCATAGGCGATGATTCTCTCAAGCAATTAGGAGCAATTATAAATAGGAAGGACGATACACTAACCATCGGAGATGTGATATTGCCATTAAAACAGAAAATTTCAAAACAAGTTAATAATCTTGAAGAAACCTTTTATGAAAACGAACTTAGCGTAATTTTTAATAAATACGAGGACATTTTCGGACCAGTCTCCGACAGTGGAACAATAGACACAAACGTGTTAGCAGAAATAAGGACAACGACAGAGGAACCGATCTACACAAAGTCATATCCTTATCCAACCAATCTTCGCGGTGAAGTTGAAACACAGATAACGGAACTTTTAAATAACGGTATTATTAGGGCTTCAAAAAGCCCATATAACTCTCCCTTGTGGATAGTTCCCAAAAAGCCAGGTCCTTCCGGGGAAAAGAAATACAGAGTCGTTATCGACTTTAAGAGATTAAACTCAGTAACGATACCCGACTCTTATCCAATACCAGATATAAATAGCACCTTAGCTAGCTTGGGGGAGTGTAAGTATTTCACTACACTAGACCTCACATCCGGCTTTCACCAAATCAGGATGAAAGAAAGGAATATAGAAAAAACAGCATTTTCAACCGCAAACGGTAAATATGAATTTACTAGGTTGCCGTTTGGGCTGAAAAATGCCCCTTCTATATTTCAAAGGATGATAAATGACGTCCTCAAACCTATAATAGGAAAATCCTGCTACGTGTACATAGACGACATTATAATAGTAGGTAGAACTAAAGAGGAACATCTTAAAAATATCGAAGATGTGTTCGCTCTTCTACATAAAGCGAACTTAAAAACAAGTAAGGAAAGCTGTCTTCGGCTGTGCCGAAGGCTATATACCTTTCATGAATAAGCGTCACGATTTTCACTGTTCGATCCCCAGTACAGCCTGTGTCAATTTAACTATATTTACTATACACATTACACATCTTTGTTATAATTTAAAAAAAACTTACAAAATAATAGGATCCGAGTTATCGGAACAATCGATTGTATGGAGGCTATATATTATACGTATTCAATTGTACTGACTTACACTATACACATTACATATGTAGAAAGTACTAAAGGTGCAATATTTTACGTTCCTAACTTTTTAAATGCGGAAGTATTGGCCAAAAAACCTTATATCGGAACAACCGGTTGTATGGGGCTATATGTTATATTTACCCGATCTTCTTGATTTTCCTCTACACACTACATAAATTGAAAGTACTCAAGTTGCAAAATTTTATGTTCCTAACTTTTTAATTGCAGAAGTTTTGGCCAAAAAACTTATATCTGAACAATCGGTTGTATGGGGGCTATATGTTACATTTGCCCGATCTTTTTGATTTTCACTATATACACTACATAAATAGAAAGTACTCGAGATGCAAAATTTTACGTTCCTAACTTTTTAATTGCAGAAGTTTTGGTCAAAAAACCTTATATCTGAACAATCGGTTGTATGGGGGCTATATGTTACATTTGCCCGATCTTTTTGATTTTCACTATACACACTACATAAATAGAAAGTACTCGAGTTGCAAAATTTTACGTTCCTAACTTTTTAATTGCAGAAGTTTTGGTCAAAAAACCTTATATCTGAACAATCGGTTGTATGGGGGCTATATGTTACATTTGCCCGATCTTGTTGATTTTCACTATATACACTACATAAATAGAATGTACTCGAGTTGCAAAATTTTACGGTCCTAACTTTTTAATTGCAGAAGTTTTGGCCAAAAAACCTTATATCTAAACAATCGGTTGTATGGGGGCTATATGTTACATTTGCCCGATCTTGTTGATTTTCACTATATACACTACATAAATAGAAAGTACTCGAGTTGCAAAATTTTACGTTCCTAACTCTTTAATTGCAGAAGTTTTGGCCAAAAATTCTTATATCTGAACAATCGGTTGTATGGGGGCTATATGTTGCATTTGCCCGATCTCGTTGATTTTCACTATATACACTACATAAATAGAAATTACTCGAGTTGCAAAATTTTACGTTCCTAACTGTTTAATTGCGGAAGTTTTGGCCAAAAAACCTTATATATGAACAATCGGTTGTATGGGGGCTATATGTTATACTGGTCCGATCTTGTCAGTTCCGACAAATGATTCCTATATTACAAAATGGTGGCCACATACAAAATTTCAGCCAGATATCTCAAAAATTGAGGGACTAGTTTGCGTTCAAACAGACAGACGGACAGACGGACAGACGGACATGGCTAAATCAACTCATCTCGTCATCCTGATCATTTCGGTATACTTATTGATGGGTCTATCTCTTCTTCTTCTCATATTTACAAACATCGGACCAAAGTTATAATACCATTTCATGTTCATGAAAGGTATAATAAATATGGAGAAATCTAAGTTTTTCAAAACCCGAGTAGAATTTCTGGGACATATTGTCACGGAGAATGGTATTTTACCTGACTGAAAAAATTTCAGCAATTAAAAAAATACCTGCACCCGTAAATCTTAAAGAACTAAAAAGTTTTTTAGGCTTAGCGTCATATTATAGACGGTTTATAAAAGACTTCGCAAAAATTGCCAAACCACTTACAAATTTGACTAGGGGTGAGAATGCGCAAACAAAGGCGAGTCAATCCAAAAAAATAAAAATTTCATTAACAGATGAAGGACTGAAATCATTTAATGACCTGAAAATGTTGCTCATGTCTTCTGAAATTTTGGCATTTCCTGATTTCAATAAATCCTTTATTCTAACAACGGACGCTTCTAATACCGCAGTTGGAGCAGTCCTTTCTCAAGGGGAAATCGGTAAAGACAAACCCATAACTTATATATCTAGATCACTCAATAAAACTGAGGAAAATTACTCGACAATAGAAAAAGAAATGCTCGCTATAGTATGGTCTCTTGACAAGCTAAGAACTTACTTTTATGGAGCAAAAGAAGTAAAAATTCTTACTGATCACTAACCACTAACGTTTGCATTAAACAACAGTAATAACAATGCCAAACTCAAGAGGTGGAAGGCTCGAGTAGAGGAGTACAATTATAAACTCATTTATAAGCCAGGAAAAACAAACGTTGTCGCTGACGCGTTATCACGGTTACCAATAGAGGTTAATACATTGACATCTTCCGATGAAATATCACAGCATAGTGCAGAAGAAGATAATTCACAGCTCATACCTACGGTGACCATAAATTTTTTTTGAAAAAAACAGAACTCTTTTTACTTAAGGTTTGGTATTGACTTCACGTGAAAATTTCGCTACCCGGCTATAAACTATTTGGGGTTATAATCTCAACATTTGGAATAAAAAAGTGTTTTTCATGGCGTAATCATCTCTTTGCAGTAAAAAATGTTGCCAACGTCTTAGAAACATTGAAATTGCAATCTCAAATAATTTCAACCAAAGTGCATCAATTGAAAGTCATTAAAAACAGAACTGTTCTGCCAAAACCAGAACGGATGGTCACCGTACTCATACCTCATTGCGAGGCACCACTTAATGTATTTAAAAACCAAATCATATTCCAGGAAGGAAAAGACGAAATTATTCACGAAGAGCCTCATCCAAGATACCATAGGCATCGAATTAAAATCGAAGTCTACGATAAAACTATATTGGTTAAACACCTTAAAGATTTTCTCAATCCAAATATACTTAATGGAATAAAAATCCCTGAAAAGTTTATCCCTTTATTACAACAGGTTTATCAGGAAAAATTTTCAAAATTTCGTAACAGAATCACACAAAAACTCGTTACCGATATTCCTGACGAAGAAGTTAAGTTCAAAATAATAGAACAGGAGCACAGAAGAGCTCACCGAAATGAAAGAGAAAATAAGGAGCAAATACTAGAAAAATATTATTTTCCTCAGATGAGTAAACTTATAAAAAAATACACAAAATCATGCAAAACTTGCGGATGCAACAAATACGATCGCCATCCTCCAAAGCCTGAATTGCAGGCAACGCCCATACCATCATATCCAACGGAAATACTGCACATTGACATCATAGAAATGTCTGGCGAAAAATATATTACATGTGTTGATAAATTCTCTAAATTTGTAAAATTTTTTAAAATAAAAAATAGGTCTGTATTACATGTCAGGGATAAATTAATTAAACTCCTTCACTATTTTACTGTCCCCAGGATGTTAGTGATGGACAACGAAGGCAGTTTTATAAGCCCAATAACACTTAATTTCCTGGAAAGTTTGGGCATTGAAATTTATTTAGCACCACCCCAAAAGAGTGAAGTTAATGGCACAATTGAACGTGTGCATTCTACAATTATAGAAATAGTTAGATGTCTAAAATCAGAGTACCCTGATTGTTCACTAAAAGAAATAATCAATATTGTCGTTGATAGATATAATAACACAATACACTCTGTTACGAAGAAAAAACCCGCCGATATATTTTTCGGAAGAACCCAAAGAATAAATTACCAAAACCTCACGAATTTTAGGGACATAGTGAATGTAGACCTTCGTAACGAAATAGCCAGGAAGCAAAAAAATATGCTAAAAACCCATAACAAGAAAAGGTCAAAGCCAAAAGAGTACGTACCAGGAGAAGTTGTCCTAAAGAAGGATAAACAAATCAAAAGTAAAACAAAACCCATATTTAAAAATGAAACCGTTGCGAAGGATAATAACGTAACAATAACTACAACTAGTAATAGGAAAATACATAAACCACACTTGAAAAACTAACGCACCTTACTCATTTTAGACTTTTATCATATTGGACGACCGCAACAGTAGAGACATACAAATACGATAGCCCAGTACTGACAATTAAACAAGGAAAAGGCAAGACTACCAAAGGAACATACAAAATCATACATACTATAGACTTGGATGAGTACGACAAAATAGTTGACGATATAAGACCAATAATACGACACGAAATTAGTAAGACAAGTATTTTATTTCCACAACTAGAACATGAACTTACGGAAATAAACAATATACTGGATCAGTTACGGACGAAAAACGGTACCATACACAAACGGTAAATTAACTGGATTGGGTCTGCTTGGAAGTGGATAGCAGGAAATCCCGACGCTACACTATTTAATAAGTTAGGAATAATAAAAGGTGAAATTTCGAAAATCTTAAATGGCAGCCCAGTTAGCAAAACAAGGAATTGTTCCCTCATAACTCTTAAATAAAGGAGATATCGAAAATATTATATCACAGACTGGCACACTACCTTTTAAAAATGAAATACAGGCGCTTGAATATGCTAAACCGTCAATGGTTGTCAAAGACTCACTTCTTCTATACGTAATTTCACTTCCAAAAACAGAAGACACTCTCTTCAACAATATCATTATTCGTTCAACAATAAAAAATAGTAAACGAATCTATCTAGAATTTTCCAATATTTTCACGTCACAAGAGGAAAAATATGGCATAATTGGAAACTGCCTGAAAATAGACGAAACTACAATCTGTAAAAGAGATCAACTCAAGAAATTAGAGAAAACTCATTGTATAACTCAAATCCTCGGGGGAGATAAAGCAATATGCGATTACCAATATGAATATAAGCCCATAGTCGAGTTAATCACGGAAGGAACACTTTTTATTTCAAATTTTATTGGAAACCTCAGTTACGATAACAAATCCCTCAATTTGAATGGCACATTTATCATAAACTTCCTTAACAAAACCATAACATTAAACAATGTTAGTTATACAAATTGGCAAACTAGTTCGTACCAAATATTACCTCCAATACTTCAAAACAACCTAACTGAAAGCGAAATCAAACTCGACCTCAACTATTTGCATCAACTCCATCTAACCAACGTAAAGAAATTAGAACACATGTCCTCAAAGAGTTTAATATCTATTAGCTCAAGCTTTGCAGCTATTTTACTTGTAATAATAATGTCAATAGCTTTGTATGTCGCATTACGACCTAGAAACAAAAAATCTTTTTTCATTCCGCCAATAGTAGACTTCCAACTAAAACAATAATATTTCATCAGCGGGACGCTGATACTTAAGAAGGGGGGAGTTAGCACTAATCGCCAATTATTTAACAAGTTGCTTACACATCAGTTACTGCGACCCAAAATCCAATACTCAGTATAATAACAATACAACAACCGCTTCAGTTAGCACAGTTAGCGTCAATCGTCAATTTGCTTACACATCATCATACAACAACAACCGCCTTACATTTCGTTGCACTAAAAATGAACAGAAGTCGTGCAGACGTATGTGAAGCCGTTGGTTGCAAAGCTAAGTTACATTTGCTTACCTACTCAAAATTATGAAACAATTCGTATTAAAATTTATTTCCACTGTAATCAATTTAGTTAAACAAATCTACAACAACAACATTGATAACGATATCTTTTCACCGGTAAAGTAAGTTTATAAGTATGTAACTTAGAATAAGAAAATTGTATAAAAGAAGAAATATTGAATAAAGAGTTGAGTTGAGTTCTGTCATTCTCTGGGTTAATGTCGTGTTTTACATAAATGGCCCCACTGTGCGATGTGGTAACCGTGATCGGGCAATGGCTACAAAACTCGGCAGCGACAACAACAAAGACAACAGAGAGACAACGAGAGTCACATGGACGAACCGGTCCCCTCCCAGAGCATTAGTGCGCGACATCGAGGCATATATCAAGGAAGTACAAGACAGGCGAAGGAAGAAGACGTTCCATCGGAACATCGATGGTCGGAGTTATCGGGTGAGAGTAACGAGAACTGGTTTGGTGACGATAACTCTCGTATCGGCAAGTGAAGGGAGGGTGTGAGAATCCAAAACCACCGGTTTTGGAGTCCCACACTTGAACACTCCACGGTGGGTTTTAAGCATGTTTTATTAAAAGGTGCATGTACCTCCTTTGTTCTTTTGAATTCTCAAATATGCATTAAAATAAATTGATATGTTGAGTTTCGCATTTATAATACCAATTTTAGTCAAATTTTGAGGTTTATTTTTTAGTTAGTTAGTTTTCTCTAAAAACTACCTGAGATAAAGTTGTAGACCAAAAAATTCTCTACAAAAATGGTCCGAACAGTTTTTCTCTAGGAGTCACCAGTTCTGAGATATCGCGATTGCAAAACTAATTCTATACATTATATTCACATAAATGCCACGTATAGACTTTTCCGGATTTTTCTCGAAAAACGGTTATATGTATCGAAACGCCAAATTACTCCATTCCTCGATAGATCTAAATTTTGTTGGGAGCTTAGGTCACCTCCAGACAGAAACCACTGTCCGATAGTTAGAAGGGGTTTTCCACCCACGCAACTTTTAGTGGCATTATATATGGTGGCTGTTTTCCCAACTCCATCGTCTGGAGGATTAGTGGTGGTTTTCCACCTCCGCCATCCTTATTAGCGCAGGGAATAATTTAAGTTATATACGGTGGTGGTTTTATATAGTGGTGGTTTGCTACCTCCGCAACCTTAGGCTAAGGTACAGTTTGGAATGCTGGTGGTGGTTACCCACCTCTGCCACCCCAACGTTTGTAGTTTAAAACTAGCTTCTTAGCGTATAATTTGATTTTAATGAATTAATAAAACTACATTTATATATTTTTAATCGAAACCCCTGGTTTCTCTTTAAAAGGAGACATTAGGAATTTCTAATCTACAGGAACCCTGGACGGGCAGAGCTAGTCCCCGGCTTAAAAGGAAGGTCCGTCATAGGGAGTTGGAGCTATTCAGCATCTAAGCCGATTTTTCATAGATACATTACTTTTCACGCATCTTTTCATGGATAAAGCATTACCTTTTCTTTTCCCACTGCGTAGTCAAACCTTGAATAATTAAAGTTTCAGCTTTTTGGCAACCCCTTGGGCTTTTGATTTTGTACATATATTTTGTTTCGCTTATGACAAAACCAAAGTAGATAAAGGAAGGTATTTGCATAACAAAAAGATTAACTCTTTTCATATTTCCGGTGTCAAATGGCATGAAGTTGGTTGAAATTGGACTCATTTTGACAACGGTGCAAAAATGAAAAAGGAATTTTCTTGCGTGTGCTTCTACCTTCCTTTATCTACTTTGGGCAATACATCAAATACCAGTGAGTTCATTGTTACAATTTTAAGGAGAATTGAGGAGCTTCAAACCAAAGCGCAATAAATATATACTGAATTAGTGTACACTTATTGCGTTTTGGATTTAAGCTCCTCAATTTATGTTTTAGGCATGAGACTTGAAACTCTTTTAAATTTATTCTAATTTTAAACCGAACACAACCATTTTTAACGGTTTTCGGTTCGCTTCATACATCTAAAAATATGTCGGCAAAAAAAGCTCTTAAATAATCATGCCAATTCTAAATAATTGTTCAGTAGTGAAGAGGGAAAAATCCGCAAAGTGAGAAATTGAATTTATGTACTCGTTTGAAAAAAGGCTTGGCAGTGATCAAATCCCGACCACTTTTTTGGCAGAGTTTAGGTGGTCCCAGATTTGTGTGTGCACATTTTCATGCAACTATCTTCTTCGGTAAGCATAGTGCACTGTTCGGAAAAAAAATAATAGTAATAAGAAATAGCTAGGTAGAAAAAAAATATGAAAAATAAAAGCGAATGAAATAAAGGGAATATGGAGGGGCAGAAGAATATTCGGAGGAAGACTGTCAAATATTATATATAGGCAAGTAGATTGTTGAGCAGCGCAACGTCTGCCAGTATATTTAAACTAAAAACTGTAAAATTAAGTTTTCTTACCTATGACCACTAGCAATTTCCTTTAGAACGGCTGCCCGGACTGCTAATTCCTCTGCCTTTCGCTGTTGTGTTAATTCCTTAGCGCGCTCGGTCCAAATAAGCTCTTTTAATCGTTGAAAACTTCCTTGAACCCTGACTAAATTCGAATTTTCTTCATTTGCTGTTGAAGCATTACCGCCTACATAGCGATGTTGCGAAGGTCGTCTAAACCCGTTTATATTCCTATTGCCATATCCACTATGGTAAGTGAATGTGGATTTTTCTTCAGCCCCATTGATACGTGGTAAAGAGCTACTGTCTGCTCCGGAATGTCGCCCACGTTGACCAAACACTCGTGGTTGTGGTTCTCTGCTTATTACCTTACCGAAAACCGGGGACGGCGATCTTTCTCCAATCCATGGAATCATACGCACACTGTTAAAAATCATAAACTAATTTTTGAGTTTAAATATAATTGAAAAAAATAATTTAAATTCAAATCTCGATGCACGAGTCGCAAAAATTTGTTACATAGTTTTAACCAAACCATAACACTTTCCGGAGCGGACTCGTTTGGACTACTCTAAATGGGGCCACGTAGGATTTTTCAAAGTCGGAATATCTCAGAACACATTTTAGAGCAAGAACACATTTTAGATTTCAAGGTATAATACCGATTAAAATAACATTCCGGTTTCGGTTACGGGTTCGTTCCGGTTTCAGTTTCCAAATAAAAAAACGAAAACAATCAGATTTTGCTACTACAAAACTCAAGTATGTAGCTCATAATATGTCTGAATTTGTATAACTTTTTTCCTGCGGACATGATAGCTTTTTCTCCAATATAATCTCTTCTTCGGGGGTGTGGTTGTACAGTTGGGCAGCAGCTGCAGCTATGCGATCTTGAAAGAAAGAAAAGCCTCGAATGAGAACCCCCTTTAATGTTGACGACCCGACAAAACGAATTAAGGACTATGAGTATGATATTAGGACATGTACCTGGAATGTCCGGACCCTTTTAAGGGATGGTACCGCTGCTCGACTGGTTGATGTCCTCGCTAACGCAAAGGCTGACATCACCGCCATGCAGGAAATGCGATGGAGGGGCCAAGGACACGAGGCGAGCGTCTTGCTGCGATCCGCATTAAGGCGAGGGTTTTCTACATAACATTTATCCGCGCCTATGCGCCGACTGAGGAGACGGGCGACGCACAGAAGGACTCCTACTACGATAAATTTGAACACACTTATGATCGCTGCCCCCAGCATGATATCAAAATCGTGATCGGCGACTTTAATGCCAAGGTGGGCAAGGAAGGAGTCTTTAGTTCTACAGTTGGAAAATTTAGTTTCCATGATATAACATCCCCCAACGGCACTAGGTTGATTGACTTCACCGGTGCTCGCAATATGGTCATCAATAGTACCAGGTTCCAGCATAAAAGAATACACCAAGTCACCTGGCTGTCCCCTGATCAAAGAACAAGAAACAACATTGATCATGTCATGATCGACGGCAGGTCGATCGGCACAGCTCAACCGTTCTACACGTGCGTATCCTACGTGGTCCCAATATCGACTCCGACCATTATCTTGTTGCAGCCAAGATACGCACACGCACGTGTGCAGAAAAAAAGTACGCACAGTAGCGGAAAGAAAGTTTGACGTCGAGAAGCTGAGCACCACACAGACAGCTGATTATTTCCCCACTCGACTGTCACACCTGCTATCGGAGAGCAATCCTCGACCTAACGATCTAACCGAGCAAAGGAAGCATATCTCTCACTCATTACGTACCGCCGCAGAGGCCACTATAAGGTTTCAGCGAGCCCGCAAGAACAACTGGTTTGATGAGGAATGCAGCATTGCCTCGGACAAAAAAGACGCTGCATACAAGGAGACGTTGCGAACGGGCGCAACCCGCAGTGTATGGCAACGCTATCGCGAGGCAAAGAAGGAAGAGAGACACCTTTTCAGAAAAAAGAAACGTGAGGCCGAAACACGTGAGTGTGAGGAGAGTGAGATGCTGGCTGACAGGAATGATGCCCGAAAATTCTATGAAAAGATCCGGCGGATGACGAAGGTTTTAAGACCGGAAGTTCCTGTAATTACAATAATGGCGACCTGGTAACCGACGAACAGAGTGTACTTAAATTCTGGAGGGAGTACTTCTCCTCGCTGCTAAATTGCGAGGGAGACGTCGACGATGGAAAAGTCGTCCCACCACCTGACTATGATGAAGTGAGGATAGCTATATCCCAGCTCAAACAAAGCTCCTTGAAAAGACGGACTACTCCCCGAACTGTTCAAATACGGAGGCGAAGAGCTGGTAAAAAGCATGGCTCAGCTCTTATGCAGAATATGATCAGACGAGTGCATACCTCCGGATTGGAATTTAAGTGTGCTCTGCCCAATCCATATGAACGGAGATCCCGCTAACCGCACCAACTACCGCAGAATCAGTCTTCTTAATATCGCAAATAAGGTGCTTTCTACCGTATGGTGTGAAAGACTGAAGAACATTGTAGACAAACTGATTGGCCTTATCAGTGTGGCTTTAGACCTGGCAAGTCTACCATCGACCAGATTTTCACTAAACGTCAAATCCTGGAGAAGACACATGTTAAAAGAATCGACACACCATCTCTTTGTCGATCTTAAAGCCGCCACGTCTGAATTTGACTTCCCTGCAAAGCTTATAAGGCTTTGTCAAGTGACGTTGAGCAATACCAACAGCTCCGTCAAAACCAGGCAGAACCTCTCTGAGCCATTTGAAACCAAATGAGGCTTCAGACAGGGCGACACCCTTTCGTGCGATTTCTTCAACCTGATGCTGGAGAAAATAATTCGAGCAGCAGAGCTAAACCGCAATGGTACAATCTTTTAAAAGAGTATGCAATTGCTGGCGTATGCAGATGATATCGATATCATTGGCCTTAATAACCGCGCCGTAAGCGATGCTTACTCTGTGTGCGTATCCTGGCTGCAACAAGATAACGGTGGAGCTGTGTCTGCCGTCGATCATGACATGATCAACCTGGTTTCTTGTTCTTTGATCAGGGGACAGCCAGGTGGCTTGGTGTATTCGCTTATGCTGGAACCTGGTACTACTGATGACCATATTGCGGGAAGCGGCGAAGTCAATCAACGTAGTGCCGTTGGGGGATGTTATATCGTGGAAACTGAATTTTCCAACTGTAGGACCAAAGACTCCTTCCTTGCCCACCTTGGCATTAAAGTCGCACGATTTTAATATCATGCAGGGGGCAGCGATCATAGGCTTGTTCAAGTTTATCGTAGAAGGAGTCCTTCTCTGCGTCGTCCGTCTCCTCAGTCGGCGCATAGGCGCAGATAAATGTTATGTTGAATACGAAGTATCTGCTGTCATCAAAAAAGAACCGAGAAAGAGCCTTGGCAACCAAGTCACCGTTAATAACTACAAATTTGAAACGGTGAGGGGCTTCGTCTATTCGGGAACCAGAATTAACACCGAAAAAATTATCAGTCTAGAAATCCAACTGAGAATCACTCTTGCCAACAAGTGTTACTTTGGACTAAATATTCAATTGAGAAGTAAAGTCCTCTCTCGACAAACAAAGATCACGTTCTATAAGTATCCCATCATACCAGTCCTGATGTACGGCTCGTAATCATGGACAGTGTCAAGAGAAGATGAGATGGCCCTTGGAGTATTTTAGGGAAAAGTTCTCCGGAAGTTTTATGCTCCTTCCCGTGATGCCAACGGCGAGTATCGAAGGAAATTTACCGATGAGCTGTACGAGATATTCGCAGACCTGACCATAGTCCAGCGGATTAAAGCCCAAAGGATCCGCTGGTTAGAACATTTTATGCAAATGAACAAAGCAGCTCCAGCACAGAAGGTTTTCCTATCGACAACCGAATTCGGCAGCAGACATCGACTGAGATGGACACAACAATTGGAGGATGACTTGAACTCCCTTGGGGCTTCCAATCGGTGTCAGTTATCGCTAAAAATCCCTATCCCTATCTCTATTCCTATCCCTACCCCGATCCTTATCCCTATCCCTTTCCCTATCCCTAATGGTCAAAATCTTGAAAACGGGTTGACATGTGAACCTAAAAACCTCGCCTCTTGAAAACCCCCATCAACACCTTAAATTTGATAGCTATATTATATGAATATGGGTCAGCCTTGGTCCACCTAATCGTCCATATTTTGGAAACAGATGAACCTGAAAACCCGCTGCTTGTGAAAACTCCCGTCACCACCTTTAAGTTGATAGCCCTGGTCCAAATTTTGGTCAATATTTTATAATTCAACAAAATTGCTTAACTTTCGCTCTCATAAGAACATTCTCCTGGCAAAACCAAATACAATAGAAACAAGTAAGGAAAGCTGTCTTTGGCTGTGCCGAAGGCTAAATACCTTTCATGAATAAGCGTAACGATTTTCACTGTTTGATCCCAGTACAGCCTGTGTGAATTTAACTTCCGCTCATACCGAAATTACCGGAACTATCGATTATATGGGGGCGGTGTGTTATATTGGTCCAATCTCATTGATTTTTAACGTCGACATTCCACATTCTAAAATAGCATGTACCGTGGGTACATACATGCATTTTTATCAATTAACCAATAAACCTAACTTTCACTTTATTCTCCCCTTTTCTTATTTTGTTTCACTTGGAAGTTTTTCTTCGTGACACCCTGTGTTGTCACACACTGGTCTAAACCTAACTTCCGTCCAGCTGTCACTCAGTCCATATGATTATCGATGCAAGTACTATCGATTGTCAATAAACCAATTTATACCACATGGGTCTCGAGCTCATATCCGGAGCCGAGATCGTTCTTTTCCCGACGAGCTGCCGTGCCATACACACTGGACTGTCCAGTCTTTAAGCAATAAAGTATTATTTTGTGAAGTTGGTGAAGTGCGCCAAAGTTGTCGCGAAGTGCTATAATCCTACGGCCAACTCTAGCTGGCGGAACAAGCTCCTGGGAACCTTGACTTTCTACAAGGATCACCTAAAATTTGGTAAGAAACTAGATTAGTTTCTCATAAGAAGTGGTGGTGATTAAAGTGAAGTCCCATTTTCAGGCTAAAACCATAGAAACCTTAAAAAACTACGTGAAGTGCAGTGGGTGTAAGCCAGTGTGTTGCGGTCTTGTAATGTAGTGAATCAAGTTTATTGAATGAAAAAAAATATTTAATTATATAAAGACAAGTAATACAATATAAAAGAATGTATACTAGATTATAAATAACAAGTACTTCAAGTCTCAAGTACATCACCCCCACTAGAATTGAAGTTCTTTACTCCTAGCTTGATTCTGCATGAGTGGAATTGTTTGCTTGCCAATGCTTTTGTAAGGACATCTGCAGCCATTTCTTGAGTACTTATGTGTTTAATGCTCACGATTCCTTCTTGAACCAGGTCTCTCAAAAAATGATGTCGAATGTCAATGTGTTTTGATCTCGCATGATACATGTTGTTATGCGCTAAGTCAATGCAACTCTTATTGTCAGAATATAGAGTCCATAAATGCTTTTGGTTTTGTTCAAGTTCGATCAATAGTTCCTTTAGCCAGATTATTTCTTGACATGCTGCTGATATTGACATATATTCAGCTTCCGTTGTTGATAATGCTACCGTGGTTTGCCGTTTTGAGCTCCAAGATATACATCCACCTTGATATATAAAAGCGTATCCAGTAGTTGATCGACGACTATCAACATCACTAGCCCAGTCAGCATCAGTAAATCCAATTACTTCTCCATTCAAATCTTGTGAAAATTCTAAATTATAGTCAAGTGTTCCTTTAATGTACCTAAATAATCGTTTAACAGCTCTCCAGTGTACAGATCCAGGATTTTGATTGAATTTGGATAACGCCCCCACTGCAAAAGCAATGTCTGGTCTACTTATCTGTGCTGCATAAAGTAAACTTCCAATCGCCTCTTGATAAGGTACGCCTTTCATCAAATTCTTTTCTTCGTCTGTTGTGGGAGAAAACTCAATGGAAAGTTTTTGGTTTACATCAATTGGAGTGTTTACGCTGTTGCAATCCTCCATATTAAATCTCTTAAGAATATCTATCAAATAACGCTTCTGGTCCAACCAAAGTTTTCCTGCCTTTCGGTCTCTGGTAATTCTCATACCTAAAATAAACTTTGCTTCTCCCATATCTTTAATTTTAAAATTATTTTTCAAAAAACATTTTAACTTTTCTTTATGCAAGGGATTATTTGAAAAAATAAGAATATCATCTACATATATTGCTATGTATGTCCTTATATCCCCTTCTACATAGTAATATAAACAATGATCCCGTTTAGACTGACGAAGTCCAAATACAGTTAAAGTTTCACAAAGCTTTTTGTTCCAACAGCGACTTGCCTGTTTCAGGCCATATAGCGATTTCCTCAGCCTACATACTTTCCCTGGCTTAATGTCAAAACCTTGAGGCTGTTGCATGTAGATTTCTTCACATAGATCACTTTGAAGAAATGCCGTGACTACATCCATCTGATCAATGTCTAAATCATATTTCACCGCTAAAGCCAAAAGCAAACGCACTGAAGAATACCTTACCACCGGTGAAAAAGTTTCTTCATAATCAATACCCTTTCTTTGTGAGTATCCTTTTATCACCAGCCGTGCTTTATATCGCTCAATATTCCCTAAAGAGTCCCTCTTTATTTTAAAACACCACTTGTTCATTATTGCCTTTTTATCAGGCGGTAGATCACACAAAACCCACGTCTCATTTTCAATAAGAGACTTATACTCCTCTTCCATTGCCTTTTTCCACAACGACGCTTGTGGACTCTGTAAAGCTTCTCTTACAGTTTCGGGCTCTATAATTGGCTCCTCTACACTTAATGTTGCATAACGTTGTGGAAGCCTCCTTACCCTTGATGATCTTCTAAGGACAGGAATCTCGTCAGAATTAGAATTCTTATCGGGAACATTTTCTGCTAAAATGACTATAGGCTCAGACTCTTTAGAAGCTGTAATAAGGTTGACATCATTATTTTCATTACGTGAAATATCATTTCCGCTGACATCCCCTTCTGCCTCGTCAAGATCCGAATAGAATTCTTCTTCAGAGCCATCTTCCAGCAAAGATTCTGTTGCATAACTGTCAAAATTAACAATAAAAATATTATTATCAGCTTTTTCGCAACTATCTGTATAAAATTGATCTTCCAGAAATACAGCATTTCTACTAATAATTATTTTACCAGAATTTGGTTTCATGAATCGATATGCCTTGGCTTCTGTACAATAACCTACAAATAAGAGCTCTTTACCCTTACAATCCAACTTCTTCCTTTTTTCTTTTGGAATATGTACAACAGACTTACAACCAAACACTCTCAAATGTTTTAAGCTAAGCTGTCTACCCATCCATACTTCTTCAGGAATTCTGCCATCGAGCCCTCTACAAGGCGACCTATTCACCAGGTATACGGCTGTATTAACCGCTTCTGCCCAGTACCTTTTGTTAAGATTTGACTGTATAAGCAAGCAACGCGCTTTCTCGATCAGCGTCCTGTTCATACGCTCTGCCATACCATTCTGTTGTGGTGAATACGGTGCAGTCCTTTGGTGAACAATTCCAGCAGACCTCGTTATACTTTCCATCTTGTTATTACAAAACTCTGTACCATTATCGGTTCTCAAAGTTTTAATTTTCTTACCAGTCTGATTTTCTACCAACTGTTTGAACTGACAAAATATTTCCGCAACTTGATCCTTTGATTTCAGAAAGTATCCAAACACTTTTCTGGAGAAATCATCAATGAAAGTCAAAAGATACTTCGAACCACTAAACGAAGCAACTTCCATTGGACCACACAAGTCGGAATGTATGATTTCAAGCATATCTTTAGCCCTATAACCAATATCTTTAAACGGTAGTCGTGATATCTTTCCCTTTAAACAGACTGTACATTGATTATTTTTGTTTCAAAACTCTCCTACATTGCCACCCACACGATCTATCAACTTGATTAAGTTATCATGGCACGGATGACCTAAACGCTTATGCCAAATTAAGGCATTGTTACTGGGTTTCGCTATAAAACTTGACTTACGTGCTTTATTCAGGCGAAACATGCCATCTACTATGCTTCCAGTCTTTATTGCCATCAATTACCTTGCATCCTGTAGAATCAAATATGACCTCATACCCATAATCAACAATTTTGGATATGGACAACAAATTAGCATGTGCTCCCGGTAAATAAAGAACATCTCGCAAGCATAATTCCTCAGTCTTATTGTTATTAGATACCTTCACATCTATGTCTCCAAAACGATCACCTTCCATTGAAGAATTGTTTGCTGTTACTATACTAAACTTCGAACACTGTTTGTGTGTATTGAACGCAGACAAATTGTTACACATATGCGACGTTGCTCCCGAATCAAAGAACCACTCACCATCATTGTTCTCTCTAGCTGACAATGCTGCAAACATCGACTTCTTCTTTGGCTTTACAGTTTTATTTTTCGGACAGTTTGCTTTGATGTGTCCAAATTCTTGACATCCATAACATTTTGGCCCCTTGCTAGGATTCCTCTTGTTATACTTACTTGGCTTTCCCAATAGTGCAATATCTTTGTTAAAAGTGACTGACATATCTTGCAACAACTTTGTCTTGACATAATCTCCGCTTATATCAACTCCAGAATTTTCGATAGCCATTATCATTGGTTGATAGATATCTGGTAAACCCGCTAGCATCAACGCTCCAACCAATTCATTACTTACTGTTAGGCCCACATTGCTTAGCTTATTCGCTGTACACATTATGGTATTGACATAATCTTCTATAGACTGGCACTCTTCCATACGAGTCGTGATAAGCTTTCTTAAAAGACTAACTTTGCGTGTTAACCCTGAATCTTGAAAAGCCCGCTCAAGACTTGCCCACATATCCTTTGCAGTTGCATCATTTTGAATCATGACATACAGCATCGGATCTACCAGCAACACCAGCTTTGATCTTGCTACCACGTTCTTCCTTGCATCTGACTCAGTGCCAATAATGCACTTCCACAAGTCTTCCATCTGGAAATACGATTCCACTGCAAAACGCCATTGATCCCAATTATCTCGTCCTTTTAGTCGCTCGATTTGGGGAATATTTGCAGACGACATTTTAAATTAAAATATTTTTGAAATTTTTATTGACAATTTTTTCTTTAACGGATAGGCCCATAACCTAATGTAGTGAATCAAGTTTATTGAATGAAAAAAAATATTTAATTATATAAAGACAAGTAATACAATATAAACGAATGTATACTAGATTATAAATAACAAGTACTTCAAGTCTCAAGTACATCATCTTGGCAACTTGCCAGCTAAATTCCCACCAACATCTCTATGGCCGCCGGCAGCCAGTGGCCGGAATTTTCCCCTTAAGTGATCCTGTGGTTGACCTACAAAAGAGAGATCAGCGATTTACAATATCGACAAAATTCTATCCATTTTATATATTTAACCAAAGGTGGCAGAGGCGGCTTGCCAGTTTCCAGCTAAACCTAACCTCAAATAGGAAGTTCAATCAAAACCTCTAAACCCCAATTGTAAAAATTATAAACCATACCATTTGTTAGAAATATGTACCTATGACTATAAATGTACCGACTTATGTACATAAGTACTTACCTTAGACACCAATGAATTTCTTACATCATTAGTTAGCGTAGAACTTACCTTTAGTTACCTTATAATATCCTTGAATTACGCATATACATATACTTAAATTTGGATCCCAGCGATTCGAGATCGCTAACCCTAATCTAAAAGAAAAAAAGAAAGTGGTAAAAGAAATCCCCCCTTACTATCAGTTAAATTGTATAAATGTACCTATATGCATAAAGAAAGATACAAGTCGTACTTACCTTAACCTAAAATGAATTTGTAAATTAATGAGGTATAAATTAATACCTACCATCACAATTTACCTTAAGATACATTAGTAGTAAAAGTAAATACCTATCAGTTATACTTACCACCATGCTAGCTAAAAGATCATAATAATTAAGATACGATTTCATTAACGTAATTTTCCTAGTTTCAAGCTAACACTTCATTTACATAGTTATGTATGAACATATTTATGTACATACATAAATAATTTAGCATATGCTTAGCTCTCAAACGTGAACTAGCTCCACATAAATGTTACCAGTTGACATTTCATTTAATCTGCGCTCACTCTTAAACCAATAGTGTAAGAGTTTAGCAAGATTCCAGGGATTCCCTTAATTGAAAGTTCTTGCTTAGTCAACTTTCAGTTTTAGTTATATTTTTTTTTTGCTCCGATTCATTTTGATGGCGGCTACTTGCTCATCTCTTTCAAGCGACCTTCGCTTATCCCATATACAGTTGGGAGCATAAAAATAGCCCCACTTGTTAACTTTTGTTAATTTGGTTGGATAAAATCATGCAATATTCAGTTTACTAATTATCCGCAAGGGCAACTCATACCTGCGATCGCCAGCCGCTACGTACTCACCAAGCAAGGAAGGCCTTCATCGCTTCGTGGGACAACGTGGGATTCAAACACAACAAGTAAAAACAAAACAAGTAAGTCAACTTAATGAATTTTGTCCAGCAACCATTTTAAAATAGCATAGAGAAGTTGCCTAATCACTCAGGTGGTTACCCTGCAGTCAAGCCAACTAGTCCGAACTTCTTCGAAGCTGACGCAAACTTACCAGTTAAAAACTAATAGGAAAATACTAGTTTCCATTGTAGTTCCAAAAGGAACGAAATTACTTTTCGGTCTAATGATACTATTATTGCACTAGTCCGAAGAAGATTGAACAATCATAGTCCAAATGTAGAAATACTTTCATTAACCCCAATTTATGCAAATCGATGATTTACTTTGTTATTTGTACTTTTTTCATTTTTTTCCAGAATACAATTCGTACAAGCCTATACCCCATTTTATGTAGGTATAGAATTACTATCGGACTGGTATGATTTTAACCAGAAAAGTATTGTTGCATACTGATATGGATTGTACCATTTGTGAGTAGTTTGATTTCTAGTGTGTTTTCTGACTAGTTAGTGGTTTCACTGCAGGGTATATGCCTAGCTCATTATGTAGGCACGTATGTAGATGCCATAGTTAAATTGTGTTTTTTTTTTTGCTCCGATAACTCAATGCACATTTGGGCATACAAATATGCATACATGTGTAGAGAGCATTTTCTACGTGATTTTCTTGCATACACAATTACATCTATATTTTTTTGGCGCATGAGTTTTGGGATCGCTATTTTGCAAAACGATAGGTAAAGAGATTGATCTTCTCTTTTAGTTTTTTTTTTTATCAGCTGTTAATGCTCCAACTTTTCGTGAGCGGCAAGGTCGTTGACCATATGAGCTAAGTATATAAGTGTAAAAGTACGTCACTTGTAATCAGCTGATTGTTTTATACACTTAGAGAAAGGTGCTTGCATTTTAGGTTTAAATCATAAATATCTCTGTAGCTTTGAGGTTAGATACTACCCAATTAGAGATAAGCATCATGAGTTGAATTGTAATAAATATTATATAACATGGAGTTCTAATCTATTTGTTTTGGTCTGATTTCATAAGTAGTGTGGGCAGTCAGTTGGGGCTCTATAAACACCTTAGAGCCATGGTAGGGTGGGTTAAGGGCAGCCGTCTACATCCTCTGCGCGCTGCCAGGTATGGGGTCTTCCAGGCGTAGGTAATGGTACTCAGGCTTCTCGGTAGTTTCTAGAGTGTGCAAGTTATTGTTCGTGACATGCCCCTAAGTTAAAAGATGTTGGCTTGGTTTGGTGTGAGTGTTTGGAACCCTCCCTCAGGCTGAAGCTCCCGCGTAAATGCCAGTGCACACACCACTCATGACAAACATGCATTGCAAGCCCATCTTAAGTGCAGAGCCTGAAGGGGCTTGTAACAAGCAATAGTTACGAAATTTCACGTTCCTACCTATATAATTACAGGAGTTATCTACCAAAATCCGTTTATCGGAACAATCGATTGTATGGGGCTATGTGAAATATTTATCCCATCTCGATGATTTTCAACATCGAAATTTCACATATAAAAATAGTGATACTTCCAAAATTTCACGTTCCTACGTTCCTACTATGAATGTCATATTGTTAGGCTTGAGAGAGTACAAAAAGTTTTTGTCCGATATGCTTTAAGGTCTTTGCACTTTACTGATTCAACTCCTTCATATAGGAGTCGCTGTTTGCTTATTCATTTAAAGTCTTTGGATAGTAGACGGTGAATTCTGTCTCTGACTTTTGTCTTCGATCTAATTATTGGAGTAATTGACTCCCCTGTTTTACTCAGCAGAATTAGATTTAATATTCCACAAAGAAGTTTGCGGAGTCATGGGATTTTCCGGTTGGATATGGTTAGAACTAATTACGCTGCTAACGCTCCAATTTTTAGAGCCCTGAAAGAATTTAATTCGCTTTCTAATCATGCTTGGCTGGATTTTTCCTCCACAAAGTATTCTTTTAAATTGTTATTAAATGAATTATATACATACGTTATTTTTTAGTTTATAAGTTCATATACATTAGTACCCGGGTAGAAAATAATCTAGGCAAATCTATTTTTAATCTAGGCGCTGGCAAGATTTTCCTACAATAGACAATTCTGCCGTGGGCCTGCCAGGGCTCTGGAATGGAAAGCGTATGTTTTTCAATTTACGGGCAATTTATGGTATATTCTGTAAGGGGGCTGCCTAGTTTTGCATACCTTGCACCTGCTCAGTTTTTCCAATCCAGGGCCTGAATATTTTTTCTATATTGGGCCGGCCTAGTTTTTCCAATCCAGCGCCAGGATAGTTTTCCACGATTATAAATTTCAATTAAAGTTGTTCATAAGGAAAGCCGGCTTAACTATCAACGTGGAAAAAAGCAAGTTTTGCATCGCTGAGGTAAAGTACCTAGGATATATTGTGGAAAACGGAACTCTGCGAACCGACCCGGAGAAGATTTCTGCGGTCACTAACTACCCTGTACCGACTAATGTGAAACAAGTCCGGCGTTTCCTCGGAATGGCCGGTTGGTACCGTCGGTTCGTAGATAATTTTGCATCCATAACGACCCCTTTGACCAACTTGTTGAAGAAAAACAAGACTTTTACTTGGAATGACGAAGCACAAAAGTCATTTGACACCCTGAAACAAGTTTTATGCTCCGCCCCTGTCTTAGCCAGTCCCAACTACGAAAAGCCGTTCATCATCCAATGCGACGCATCTAAACTCGGAGTTGGTCGGGTTTTGGCGCAAAAGAATGAAGACGACATCGAGGTCCCAATTGCATATTTCTCCCAAAAGCTCAACAAGGGCCAAAGCAATTACAGCGTTACGGAACTAGAGTGCCTTGCGGCTATTCTCAGCCTAAAGAAGTGCCGAGCTTATGTTGAAGGGCAAGATTTTACAATTGTGACCGACCATGCCAGTCTTCAGTGGCTGATGCGCCAAAGCGACCTATCCACCCGATTAGCCCGCTGGTCATTGAAGCTTCAAGGCTATAGGTTCAACAT
The DNA here is from genome assembly GCA_964058755.1 of Campiglossa producta. Taxonomy (NCBI): domain Eukaryota; kingdom Metazoa; phylum Arthropoda; class Insecta; order Diptera; family Tephritidae; genus Campiglossa; species Campiglossa producta. Next base: position 41,803,961 of record CAXKVI010000006.1, on the reverse strand, counting down.
AGAGCATCGGAAAGGTTCATTAAATGTAGTACCTGATACCTTATCCCGCCAAAACTTCGAAGAAATCAATGACTTAGAGTTCCGTCCGTTAGTTGATTTAGAATCGTCCGAGTTTAAGTCCGAAGAATATAAGAAGTTGCTGGATAACGTCCAAAAGAATCAAAATCGTTTGCCTGACTTACGAATAGTTGAAGATTTCGTGTATAAAAGGACCGAACATCCCAACGGTAACCCTGAGCGAGAGGTATACAACTGGAAGCTATGGATTCCTAAAGCTTTGACTAATGACGTAATCCAGAATGCTCACTGCCAACCTAACAAATGTCACGGAGGAATCGCAAAGACCTTGGAGCGGTTACGGATGAACTTTTATTGGCCCAACATGACGGTTGACGTCAAGGATTATATCCGCAGCTGCGAAACCTGCCAGCAGACCAAACCGTCTAACGCTACATTACGATCCCCTATGTGCGCCCAGTACACCGTCCAACGTCCCTTTCAGAAGCTCTACGTCGATTTTCTTGGCCCTTACCCCCGTTCTAAGCAAGGGCACACCGGAATTTTCATAGTTTTAGACCACTTTACGAAATTTCCTTTACTTAAAGCGGTGAAAAATTTCAATGCCATAGGTATTTGTGATTTTTTAAAAGAATCCGTGTTTAGCATATTCGGAACACCTGAGATTGTGCTAAGTGACAATGGGAAACAATTTAAATCTTCCTTATTCAACAACTTACTTACTGAACGGGGCATCAAACATGTATACACCGCGTTGTACAGCCCTCAAGCAAATGCAAGCGAGCGAGTTAACCGATCCATAATTGCAGGCATAAGAGCCTACTTGAAGGATGACCAGGCCCTGTGGGACAAACACTTGCCCAGCATTGCAGAAGCATTAAGAAGCTCGTTTCACCAGTCAATAGGTTGTACCCCATACTATGCCCTGTTTGGTCAACAAATGCCGTCGCATGGTAAAGAACCCGGGTAGAAAATAATCTAGGCAAATCTATTTTTAATCTAGGCGCTGGCTAGATTTTCCTACAATAGACAATTCTGCCTTGGGCCTGCCAGGGCTCTGGAATGGAAAGGGTATGTTTTTCAATTTATGGGCAATTTATGGTATATTCTGTAAGGGGGCTGCCTAGTTTTGCATACCTTGCACCTGCTCAGTTCTTCCAATCCAGGGCCAGAATATCTTTTCCATATTGGGCCGGCCTAGTTTTTCCAATCCAGCCCCAGGATAGTTTTTCCACGGTTATAAATTTCAATTAAAGTTGTTCATTTGCCGAACAAACTTCATGAGTTGTAACAGCTGAATGGATAGAGATGATGACTGTAATGTGAAGGTGCCTGGATTCAATGCTGACTGAAAGGCAATGAATTATTTTATTTCTCAGCTGGCATTGCCTAGGAAAAACTAGGCAGGGCCTAGATTAGCATTACCCGTCAGGCCCTTTATTAAAAAGCATTAACAAGCAGATAAGGGCCTATGTAAACTTTCCTTGGCAGGCCCATGATTTTAAAAGGGAAAATCTAGTCAGGCCCTGGGCTAAATTTAACAGATTTTCTACCCGGGAATATGCTATATTACGCAAATTAGGAACCCTTGATGATAATCTTTTAGACCGAACTGACAAACTTTCATTAATACGCAGTGCCATCGGGGAAAATATCAAAAAGGCCTTCGAATGTTCGGCAAAAAGATACAATTTGCGAAGTTGTGTCGAAAAATTTAAAATAGGCGATAACGTGTATCGTAGGAATTTTTGTGTTGAGCGATGCAACGAAGAAATTCTGTGCCAAATTTGCCCCAAAGTTTATCAAAGCCAAGGTTGTTGCACAAAAAGGCAATTGTATGTATGAGTTAGAAGATGCTAGTACTGGAAAGCGCGCGATTTACAACCAAAAGGATATCCAAAAAGATAGGGGGAAGTTACCGACCGCAACAACACTCTAAGCGGGGGGTATATGTACCGTGGGTACATACATGCATTTTTATCAATTAACCAATAAACCTAACTTTCACTTTATTCTCCCCTTTTCTTATTTTGTTTCACTTGGAAGTTTTTCTTCGTGACACCCTGTGTTGTCACACACTGGTCTAAACCTAACTTCCGTCCAGCTGTCACTCAGTCCATATGATTATCGATGCAAGTACTATAGATTGTCAATAAACCAATTTATACCACATGGGTCTCGAGCTCATATCCGGAGCCGAGATCGTTCTTTTCCCGACGAGCTGCCGTGCCATACACACTGGACTGTCCAGTCTTTAAGCAATAAAGTATTATTTTGTGAAGTTGGTGAAGTGCGCCAAAGTTGTCGCGAAGTGCTATAATCCTACGGCCAACTCTAGCTGGCGGAACAAGCTCCTGGGAACCTTGACTTTCTACAAGGATCACCTAAAATTTGGTAAGAAACTAGATTAGTTTCTCATAAGAAGTGGTGGTGATTAAAGTGAAGTCCCATTTTCAGGCTAAAACCATAGAAACCTTAAAAAACTACGTGAAGTGCAGTGGGTGTAAGCCAGTGTGTTGCGGTATGGCCGCCGGCAGCCAGTGGCCGGAATTTTCCCCTTAAGTGATCCTGTGGTTGACCTACAAAAGAGAGATCAGCGATTTACAATATCGACAAAATTCTATCCATTTTATATATTTAACCAAAGGTGGCAGAGGCGGCTTTCCAGTTTCCAGCTAAACCTAACCTAAAATAGGAAGTTCAATCAAAACCTCTAAACCCCAATTGTAAAAATTATAAACCATACCATTTGTTAGAAATATGTACCTATGACTATAAATGTACCGACTTATGTACATAAGTACTTACCTTAGACACCAATGAATTTCTTACATCATTAGTTAGCGTAGAACTTACCTTTAGTTACCTTATAATATCCTTGAATTACGCATATACATATACTTAAATTTGGATCCCAGCGATTCGAGATCGCTAACCCTAATCTAAAAGAAAAAAAGAAAGTGGTAAAAGAAATCCCCCCTTACTATCAGTTAAATTGTATAAATGTACCTATATGCATAAAGAAAGATACAAGTCGTACTTACCTTAACCTAAAATGAATTTGTAAATTAATGAGGTATAAATTAATACCTACCATCACAATTTACCTTAAGATACATTAGTAGTAAAAGTAAATACCTATCAGTTATACTTACCACCATGCTAGCTAAAAGATCATAATAATTAAGATACGATTTCATTAACGTAATTTTCCTAGTTTCAAGCTAACACTTCATTTACATAGTTATGTATGAACATATTTATGTACATACATAAATAATTTAGCATATGCTTAGCTCTCAAACGTGAACTAGCTCCACATAAATGTTACCAGTTGACATTTCATTTAATCTGCGCTCACTCTTAAACCAATAGTGTAAGAGTTTAGCAAGATTCCAGGGATTCCCTTAATTGAAAGTTCTTGCTTAGTCAACTTTCAGTTTTAGTTATATTTTTTTTTTGCTCCGATTCATTTTGATGGCGGCTACTTGCTCATCTCTTTCAAGCGACCTTCGCTTATCCCATATACAGTTGGGAGCATAAAAATAGCCCCACTTGTTAACTTTTGTTAATTTGGTTGGATAAAATCATGCAATATTCAGTTTACTAATTATCCGCAAGGGCAACTCATACCTGCGATCGCCAGCCGCTACGTACTCACCAAGCAAGGAAGGCCTTCGTCGCTTCGTGGGACAACGTGGGATTCAAACACAACAAGTAAAAACAAAACAAGTAAGTCAACTTAATGAATTTTGTCCAGCAACCATTTTAAAATAGCATAGAGAAGTTGCCTAATCACTCAGGTGGTTACCCTGCAGTCAAGCCAACTAGTCCGAACTTCTTCGAAGCTGACGCAAACTTACCAGTTAAAAACTAATAGGAAAATACTAGTTTCCATTGTAGTTCCAAAAGGAACGAAATTACTTTTCGGTCTAATGATACTATTATTGCACTAGTCCGAAGAAGATTGAACAATCATAGTCCAAATGTAGAAATACTTTCATTAACCCCAATTTATGCAAATCGATGATTTACTTTGTTATTTGTACTTTTTTCATTTTTTTCCAGAATACAATTTGTACAAGCCTATACCCCATTTTATGTAGGTATAGAATTACTATCGGACTGGTATGATTTTAACCAGAAAAGTATTGTTGCATACTGATATGGATTGTACCATTTGTGAGTAGTTTGATTTCTAGTGTGTTTTCTGACTAGTTAGTGGTTTCACTGCAGGGTATATGCCTAGCTCATTATGTAGGCACGTATGTAGATGCCATAGTTAAATTGTGTTTTTTTTTTGCTCCGATAACTCAATGCACATTTGGGCATACAAATATGCATACATGTGTAGAGAGCATTTTCTACGTGATTTTCTTGCATACACAATTACATCTATATTTTTTTGGCGCATGAGTTTTGGGATCGCTATTTTGCAAAACGATAGGTAAAGAGATTGATCTTCTCTTTTAGTTTTTTTTTATCAGCTGTTAATGCTCCAACTTTTCGTGAGCGGCAAGGTCGTTGACCATATGAGCTAAGTATATAAGTGTAAAAGTACGTCACTTGTAATCAGCTGATTGTTTTATACACTTAGAGAAAGGTGCTTGCATTTTAGGTTTAAATCATAAGTATCTCTGTAGCTTTGAGGTTAGATACTACCCAATTAGAGATAAGCATCATGAGTTGAATTGTAATAAATATTATATAACATGGAGTTCTAATCTATTTGTTTTGGTCTGATTTCATAAGTAGTGTGGGCAGTCAGTTGGGGCTCTATAAACACCTTAGAGCCATGGTAGGGTGGGTTAAGGGCAGCCGTCTACATCCTCTGCGCGCTGCCAGGTATGGGGTCTTCCAGGCGTAGGTAATGGTACTCAGGCTTCTCGGTAGTTTCTAGAGTGTGCAAGTTATTGTTCGTGACATGCCCCTAAGTTAAAAGATGTTGGCTTGGTTTGGTGTGAGTGTTTGGAACCCTCCCTCAGGCTGAAGCTCCCGCGTAAATGCCAGTGCACACACCACTCATGACAAACATGCATTGCAAGCCCATCTTAAGTGCAGAGCCTGAAGGGGCTTGTAACAAGCAATAGTTACGAAATTTCACGTTCCTACCTATATAATTACAGGAGTTATCTACCAAAATCCGTTTATCGGAACAATCGATTGTATGGGGCTATGTGAAATATTTATCCCATCTCGATGATTTTCAACATCGAAATTTCACATATAAAAATAGTGATACTTCCAAAATTTCACGTTCCTACGTTCCTACTATGAATGTCATATTGTTAGGCTTGAGAGAGTACAAAAAGTTTTTGTCCGATATGCTTTAAGGTCTTTGCACTTTACTGATTCAACTCCTTCATATAGGAGTCGCTGTTTGCTTATTCATTTAAAGTCTTTGGATAGTAGACGGTGAATTCTGTCTCTGACTTTTGTCTTCGATCTAATTATTGGAGTAATTGACTCCCCTGTTTTACTCAGCAGAATTAGATTTAATATTCCACAAAGAAGTTTGCGGAGTCATGGGATTTTCCGGTTGGATATGGTTAGAACTAATTACGCTGCTAACGCTCCAATTTTTAGAGCCCTGAAAGAATTTAATTCGCTTTCTAATCATGCTTGGCTGGATTTTTCCTCCACAAAGTATTCTTTTAAATTGTTATTAAATGAATTATATACATACGTTATTTTTTAGTTTATAAGTTCATATACATTAGTACCCGGGTAGAAAATAATCTAGGCAAATCTATTTTTAATCTAGGCGCTGGCTAGATTTTCCTACAATAGACAATTCTGCCGTGGGCCTGCCAGGGCTCTGGAATGGAAAGCGTATGTTTTTCAATTTACGGGCAATTTATGGTATATTCTGTAAGGGGGCTGCCTAGTTTTGCATACCTTGCACCTGCTCAGTTTTTCCAATCCAGGGCCTGAATATTTTTTCTATATTGGGCCGGCCTAGTTTTTCCAATCCAGCGCCAGGATAGTTTTCCACGATTATAAATTTCAATTAAAGTTGTTCATAAGGAAAGCCGGCTTAACTATCAACGTGGAAAAAAGCAAGTTTTGCATCGCTGAGGTAAAGTACCTAGGATATATTGTGGAAAACGGAACTCTGCGAACCGACCCGGAGAAGATTTCTGCGGTCACTAACTACCCTGTACCGACTAATGTGAAACAAGTCCGGCGTTTCCTCGGAATGGCCGGTTGGTACCGTCGCTTCGTAGATAATTTTGCATCCATAACGACCCCTTTGACCAACTTGTTGAAGAAAAACAAGACTTTTACTTGGAATGACGAAGCACAAAAGTCATTTGACACCCTGAAACAAGTTTTATGCTCCGCCCCTGTCTTAGCCAGTCCCAACTACGAAAAGCCGTTCATCATCCAATGCGACGCATCTAAACTCGGAGTTGGTGGGGTTTTGGCGCAAAAGAATGAAGACGACATCGAGGTCCCAATTGCATATTTCTCCCAAAAGCTCAACAAGGCCCAAAGCAATTACAGCGTTACGGAACTAGAGTGCCTTGCGGCTATTCTCAGCCTAAAGAAGTGCCGAGCTTATGTTGAAGGGCAAGATTTTACAATTGTGACCGACCATGCCAGTCTTCAGTGGCTGATGCGCCAAAGCGACCTATCCACCCGATTAGCCCGCTGGTCATTGAAGCTTCAAGGCTATAGGTTCAACATAGAGCATCGGAAAGGTTCATTAAATGTAGTACCTGATACCTTATCCCGCCAAAACTTCGAAGAAATCAATGAGTTAGAGTTCCGTCCGTTAGTTGATTTAGAATCGTCCGAGTTTAAGTCCGAAGAATATAAGAAGTTGCTGGATAACGTCCAAAAGAATAAAAATCGTTTGCCTGACTTACGAATAGTTGAAGATTTCGTGTATAAAAGGACCGAACATCCCAACGGTAACCCTGAGCGAGAGGTATACAACTGGAAGCTATGGATTCCTAAAGCTTTGACTAATGACGTAATCCAGAATGCTCACTGCCAACCTAACAAATGTCACGGAGGAATCGCAAAGACCTTGGAGCGGTTACGGATGAACTTTTATTGGCCCAACATGACGGTTGACGTCAAGGATTATATCCGCAGCTGCGAAACCTGCCAGCAGACCAAACCGTCTAACGCTACATTACGATCCCCTATGTGCGCCCAGTACACCGTCCAACGTCCCTTTCAGAAGCTCTACGTCGATTTTCTTGGCCCTTACCCCCGTTCTAAGCAAGGGCACACCGGAATTTTCATAGTTTTAGACCACTTTACGAAATTTCCTTTACTTAAAGCGGTGAAAAATTTCAATGCCATAGGTATTTGTGATTTTTTAAAAGAATCCGTGTTTAGCATATTCGGAACACCTGAGATTGTGCTAAGTGACAATGGGAAACAATTTAAATCTTCCTTATTCAACAACTTACTTACTGAACGGGGCATCAAACATGTATATACCGCGTTGTACAGCCCTCAAGCAAATGCAAGCGAGCGAGTTAACCGATCCATAATTGCAGGCATAAGAGCCTACTTGAAGGATGACCAGGCCCTGTGGGACAAACACTTGCCCAGCATTGCAGAAGCATTAAGAAGCTCGTTTCACCAGTCAATAGGTTGTACCCCATACTATGCCCTGTTTGGTCAACAAATGCCGTCGCATGGTAAAGAATATGCTATATTACGCAAATTAGGAACCCTTGATGATAATCTTTTAGACCGAACTGACAAACTTTCATTAATACGCAGTGCCATCGGGGAAAATATCAAAAAGGCCTTCGAATGTTCGGCAAAAAGATACAATTTGCGAAGTTGTGTCGAAAAATTTAAAATAGGCGATAACGTGTATCGTAGGAATTTTGTGTTGAGCGATGCAACGAAGAAATTCTGTGCCAAATTTGCCCCAAAGTTTATCAAAGCCAAGGTTGTAGCACAAAAAGGCAATTGTATGTATGAGTTAGAAGATGCTAGTACTGGAAAGCGCGCGATTTACAACCAAAAGGATATCCAAAAAGATAGGGGGAAGTTACCGACCGCAACAACACTCTAAGCGGGGGGTATATGTACCGTGGGTACATACATGCATTTTTATCAATTAACCAATAAACCTAACTTTCACTTTATTCTCCCCTTTTCTTATTTTGTTTCACTTGGAAGTTTTTCTTCGTGACACCCTGTGTTGTCACACACTGGTCTAAACCTAACTGCCGTCCAGCTGTCACTCATATTTCTAGATTAAAGTGAAATAAATAAATAAATAAACAAAATAATTACAGGAGTTATAGGCCAAAATCCGTTTATCGGAATAATCGATTGTAGGGGAGCTATGTGAAATATATATCCCATCTCAATGATTTTCAATATCGATTTTTCATATATAAAAATAGCAATACTTAAAAAATTTCACGTTCCTTCCTCTTTAATTACAGGAGTTATAGCCCAAAATCCGTTTATCGGAACAATCGATTGTATGGGGGCTATGTGAAATATTTATCCCATCTCAATGATTTTCAACATCGATATTTTACATATAAAAATAGCGATGCTTCCAAATTTCACGTTTCTACGTGTTTAATTACAGGAGTTATAGCCCAAAATCCGTTTATTGGAATAATCGGTTGTACGGGTGCTATATGTAATATCGGTCCGATCTTGCTGGTTCCGAAAAATGATTCCTATATTGGAAAATGGTGGCCGCATACAAAATTTCAGGCAAATATCTCAAAAACTGAGAACTAGTTTGCGTTCAAACAGACAGACGGACAGACGGACGTGGCTAAATCAACTCATCTCGTCATCCTGATCATTTCTGTATACTTGTTGATGGGTCTATCTCTTCTTCTTCTCATACTTACAAACATCGGACCAAAGGTATTTTCATGTTCATGAAAGGTATAAAAATTTGTGAAATCGGTCCATCGTTCAGCCGTGATGTCGCCACCATTATTTTTACATGTATATATAGATTATTTGATCAGGCGTTATGCCATCACAAAGCGAAATGGGGATTCATTTATATATGTTTAAAAAATTAGCAAAATCGGTTTGACCACTCGTGAGGAAATCATCAAAAAGTGAGGAATTTCGAAAACTGTTGATAGCTATAACTTTCAAAATAATTCGAATTGCGAAAAATTGTTATATACGTATTTTTGTTTAATCGTTGTGAGCCATATACTACCAACTTTCAATAAAATTGTAGGGGGCTCACTTCACAAAATTTAACTCACTTATTTTTTTTTTTTTTTTAATATTGAGCAAGATATGCCTATATGGGTATCAAGTGAAAGGTATTTGCGACCGTGTTCCAAATATTTAAATTTCAAGCAGGCTTGCCACCTAGTCTTCCTATCTTTCTTGGTTCAACTCTCTTTCCTATCTCTCTCCCTTTTGCTCTTCATTGCCCTCTTTCCTTCTACCACGCCCCTCTTCCTCTATATCCCATTCGTATTGGCCCCTGTTAATTTATGCCTAATTCTACCCATGTACCAAATTTCAAGGAAAACGCACAATATATAAGATATTTTCGAACCCGGAAGTAAGATATTGTGAATCTAAACCATTCTCGAATACATCTTTTTCATATTTCGTTATTTCTGAACTTAAGAAGTTATCTTCTTTCACGTGTACTGGCTACACGCGTTTTTTAACTTTTTTTTTTTAAAACTTTCTCCGGGCAAAAACAAATACAACAACAAAATTTGTGAAATCGGTTCATCCGTTCAGGCGTGGTGTGATCACCAAGCGAAATGGGGATTCATTTTTATATATAGATAAGGCAAACGCCTATATGAACAAAGCGTTTGTATAATAATTTTTTTGTCTTGGGTTCAGATGAATCTAAAATCCACTCTTACGGACACACTCATCAGCACTTTTGATTTGAATATGAACATATTCTTGGGGCAGCCTTGGTCCACCAAATGGTCAATATTTTGGAAATGGGTTCACAGATGAACTTGAAAGCTGCTCCTTGTGAAAACTCTCATGGACACCTTTTTTTGATATATATCGTAAAAACACATTCTGGGTCACCCTTGGTCCACATTTTGTTCAATATCTGAGGATTCGGACAAAAACAAATACAATACAAAAAAATTTGAGAAATCGGTCCACCCGTTCAGGCGTGATGTGATCACCAAGGGAAATGGGCATTCATTTATATATATATAGATTGTAACAGGTTGATGTATGTACATTGCAGATATTAAAAAAAAATGCAATCATTATTAAGCCAATAGAATCCCAATCAACCGTTTTTATAATTTTTGTGTCTTTCTGTCTGTGTGTTTATGGTAGTATCACTCGAAAGCTGTTAAATTGAATTAAATGATACTGTCACCATTAGTGAACGTTCAACTTAAAATTCAAGATATCCCGGCCAAAAACAAATACAATACAAACAAATTTGAGAAATCGGTCCATCCGTTCAGGCGTGATGTGATCACCAAGGGTAGTGGGCATTCATTTATATATATATAGATTGTAACAGGTTGATGTATGTACATTGCAGATATTATGGTAGTATCACTCGAAAGCTGTTAAATTGAATTAAATTATACTTTCACCATTAGTGAACGTTCAACTTAAAATTCAAGATATTCCGGGCAAAAACAAATACAATACAAACAAATTTGAGAAATCGGTCCATCCGTTCAGGCGTGATGTGATCACCAAGGGAAATGGGCATTCATTTATATATATATAGATTGTAACAGGTTGATGTATGTACATTGCAGATATTAAAAAAAAATGCAATCATTATTAAGCCAATAGAATCCCAATCAACCGTTTTTATAATTTTTGTGTCTTTCTGTCTGTGTGTTTATGGTAGTATCAGTATTAGTACTCGAAAGCTGTTAAATTGAATTAAATGATACTTTCACCATTAGTGAACGTTCAACTTAAAATTCATGATATCCCTTACTTCGATAACTCGACCGGTCTCAGAGCTATCGACCATTATGTGAACCAGGGGTGGCCAAAAATGTGTACGTATGTACAATTAAAAATCAACTTTACTTTTTCTATTAGAAAAATATTAGAATGGAAACTAAAAAAAATAAATCGTCAAAAAAATATAAGTGGTGTTTTTTTTTAGACAAGCCACTAAACATTTTTGCTATTGAAAATTTCGAAAATCACACAAATTGACATATCTCGGTAACTGAAATGGCTAAAATGATGTAATTTCATAGGTGAATCCAACCGGCCATCCTCTTATGATTTTTCCAAAAAAATTTTATAGTGGGCGTGGCACCGCCCGCTTTTAAGGGTTGAATTTTTGAAAATTTGACTGGTCGTAACTTTTAAACTGATTAAGATAGAACGATGAAATTTAGCACAAGGCATACTAGTATCGTTGGGAGTATATCTGATGAAATTGGATAAAATCGCCCTCCAACTATGCCCACTTTCGATATCGAAAATCACATAAATTGAAATAATTCGGTAACGGAAATTAGGTAAATCTTCCTAGGGCCTAATGATTGTTATCCCATTCTAAAAATTACCGCTGGGTATTGAATGTTCGGTTCACCCGAACTTAGACTTCCTTACTTGTTTTCGATCGCTTTGTAGCATTACTCAGAAGGCGTTTCACTTTCAATACATTTTTATGCATAAGCAAACAGGCAAGCCATAGCGACCTAAATAAATTAATATCAATGTATGACTTTGCATACAAGTATTAGGAATGTAAATACTTTTTATAAGCTTTTATTTAGTTTCACTTGACGGTTGTCTGTAATGGAATCTTGCAAGTTAAATATGATACACTTCCCGGTGTCCGATTGATCTTAAATTCTTAACCCATGTATAACCCCGATGACAATGCAATATTATGAAAAAAAAAAAAAATCCGATAAGTGGCGCGTGAGGCGCTATATTTTCAAAAATCGCATCTATGGCCCGATTTGGCTGAAATTCGGAACATGTATTACTACCATGAAAAGAAATATTTCCTTAAAAAAAAATTCCGCTAGGTGAGGCTGAGATAGTAGTAATAAAAACTCAAAATCGTAATTATGGACCGATTTGGCTGATATTTTACGTGTGTGTTACTTAATTAATTTCCAAATGTTAAAAAAAATTGGACCCGCTAGGTGGCGCGAGCGTTGCTCTATTTAAGAAATGCGAAGGTCTGTTTTCGGTGTCGTTTAATTCGTTTTTCAACGAACTTTCCTTTGAGGTAGGATCTTGAAATTTTCATCATCGTTTAGTTTTCTGCGTCCACGCAAAAAAAAAAAAAAAAAAAAAAAATTCCGATAGGTGGGGCACGGGTAGAGATATTTGAAAGTTTTCATTCCAGGAAGTTTTGCTTTTAATATTGTACTAACTTGCAGTTGATATGGGGCTTTGCAATTTTCATTATCGTTCAGGCTTCGCTAACATTTATACGAAAAAAAAATCAAAAAATTGCTTAATTTCAAAAATCCCATTTATAGATCTATATTAAGTTTATTCGTTTGCCATATTCCAAAAGTAACTTTACTTATCACGTGGCTTTATTGCCGCCATATTTTCTATGTTCTCTGCTGCCGCTAGCCGCCGATTGATGTCGCTGGGAAAAACAAAGTATGGTAAAGATTACCTTATACTTTACCAAAACTTTGTTGTCTCAGCGACATCAAGCGCCCAAAAAATTTTATCTGATTAAAGGCTGTGTGTTAATGGGTATTTGTTTTCGTCAGAGTAAAATGAGGTGAACAAATTTCCTATGGTGAACGAATATTTGCCATTTTGCTGTGCCAAACGAAAAGGTAAATTTGGACGTATAGAAAAAGCACGTGCAAAAGCAAATATTCTGTGAATAAATTTTCAATTTACGTGATTTTCAGCATTTATATTGCTTTATTTTGGTGTTCTCTTATATTTAAGTGTTTAATAACGCGTATGCGCATAAATTCTTGTGAAGTAATATGATTGAGAATAGAAAATGCTTCTCCGTGCTCACATTTATGGTTGTAAAAATTTCACCTAGCCCCATGGGCTAGGGTAATCTGCGTGTGTGTATCCATAGCAGAACTCATGACTTCGAGAATGTGTATTATGCTATGGATACACACACGGATATTATCTCCAATAACTCTTCTTTAATCAGATCCAGATCAGGCGACATCTAGCTGTCGATGGTCGCATTTTAAAACCAGCGCGACATCTATCAGTCAGCTACCCTTAATTTCCTTGTGTTGTTGTTTATTTATCTGCCAACACAAATTTCTTAAATCTGATCAAATCGTCTTCTTTTTTGGGGATTTATAATGAAGATTACGCTCAAGTTAATTCCCAAAAACGGAGTTAATTCCGAATTTGGCTTTGCCAAATGACATTGAGCAATACTAACAGCTCCGTCAGAGTCGGGAAGGACCTCTCTGAGCCATTTGAAACCAAACGAGGCTTCAGACAGGGCGACTCCCTTTCGTGCGATTTCTTCAACCTGATGCTGGAGAAGATAATTCGAGCAGCAGAGCTAAACCGCAACGGTACAATCTTTTTCAAGAGCGTGCAATTGCTGGCGTATGCCGATGATATTGATATCATTGGCCTTAACAACCGCGCCGTAAGCGCTGCCTTCTCTGGACTGGATAAAGAAGCGAAAAAAGTGGGTCTTGCGGTCAACGAGGACAAGACGAAGTATTTGCTGTCATCAAAGAAAGAATCGGCGCACCTGCGCCTTGGCAGCCACGTCACTGTTGATAGTTACAAATTTGAAACTGTGAGGGACTTCGTCTATTTGGGAACCAGCATTAACACCGAAAATAATATCAGTCTAGAAATCCAACGAAGAATCACTCTTGCGAACAAGTGCTACTTTGGACTGAGTAGGCAATTGAAAAGTAAAGTCCTCTCTCGAAGAACAAAGATCGCGCTCTATAAGTCTCTCATCATACCTGTCCTGATGTATGGCTCAGATTCATGGACAATGTCAAGAGAAGATGAGATGGCCCTTGGAGTATTTGAGAGAAAAGTTCTCCGGAAGATTTATGGTCCTTCCCGTGATGCCGACGGCGAGTATCGAAGGAGATTTAACGATGAGCTGTACGAGCTTTACGCAGATCTGACCATAGTCCAGCGAATTAAAGCCCAAAGGCTCCGCTGGCTGGGTCACGTCATGCGAATGAAGAAAGAAGCTCCAGCCCAGAAGAACAAAGAAGCTCCAGCCCAGAAGGTTTTCCAATCGTCACCCGAATTCGGCAGCAGAGGAAGGGGGAGGCCTCGACTGAGATGGAAACCACAGGTGGAGGATGACTTGAACTCCCTTGGGGTTTCCAATTGGCGTCAGTTATCGCTAAAAAGGAATGACTGGCGTGCTTTGATAGGCGACGGCCAAAATCGCTTAGGCGGTTAAGCGCCAATAAATGATGATGATGGTAGGGCAATTATGTATAAGAAAACCGCTGTTTAGGCTTAATTATACATAACTTGCAGCAAAAGAACGGACCTAATAGCACTGTTTCACTTTTTCGTCAATAAGTAGCACAGTTTCACTTATCCTAAATGGGTTGGAAAACTGTTGCTCACATTTAGGCGCAGTCATTGTTAAAGTTTATAATATAACACACACAGATGACGCAAATTTTCTCTAAGGCTGTGTGTCAATCGGTATTTTTTTTTTCGTCAGAGTAAAATGAGGTGAACAAATTTCCTATGGTGTAAAAATATTTTCCATTTTGCTGTGTCAAACGAAAAGGTAAATTTTGACGTATAGAAAAAACACGAGCAAAAGCAAAACTTTTGTGAATAAATTTTCAATTTATGTAGTTTTCTGCCTTTATGTACATATATTGCTTTATTTTGGCATTCTCTTTTATTTTAGTGTTTAATAACGCGTGTGCCCATAAACTCTTGTGAAATAATTTGATTGTCAATAGAAAATGCATCTCTGTGCTCACATTTATGGTTGTCCAAGTTTGACCGTTTATATTCACCACGATAACTGTCAAAATTTACCATCGTTCTATCAAAATATACGATTTTAACCGTTTGGCACACGACCTAACACATTTTAAGTCTATGGAATTTGTAAGCGAAAATAAGAAATATCAGTTTAATTCAATTTGTTCATTTCAGTTTCCATTTTTTACCAATCCATTTTTGAGTTACCTATTTTGTTCATTTCCTTCTTCCTACTTAAGAATCTTTTCATTTCATTTTCGCATTGTTAATTACCAATTTTTCGTTAGGTTATGCAGTTTTTCTACACCTTTTTTTATTTCATTTACGACTTCTACTCTTCTTTTGTTTTTTTTGGGTTTTTGGTAACTCTTACCTAAATTTTTTGATTTTCTTTTACAACTTTGCACCATCTTAGCCAACTTTTTACCTTTGTCGGCCGTCTCCACCAAAATCCGGATCCGGAATTCATCCCCCGGATATTGGAACTTTAAACCTTTTTTTGAATTTTTGGCTCTATAAAGTTATTTGAATTTTTTTCAAGGTGGTTTGCCTAACATGCGCATCCGAGGTGGTGTAGTACACTAAAACAGCAGCTCGAAAGCCAAGATCGCGAGCGAGTGATCTGGCTGAGCAATAACTAGAAAGCGAACATTGTGCGCATATGGTTGAGCATATATAACATTTTCTCTGTTTCCGAATTTTACAGCACAGGTACTCTACAGTGGCGGCATTGGAGCAGTGACTTGGTGAGTAATTCATAATACGTATATATGCCAGTGTGTATTTACATATATTGAGCAAATAGTTCCACCCTACTCCCACGGTAGATAAAAGGGATTAGTGACAAAAGAAAAACGTAGGAATATTTATACATTAGAGCGTATCCCCATTTTGAAAAACATTTAAAAAAAAATCTTTTTTTTTTCTGGAAACCCTAGATGTCGCCCAATTGCATTTTTCTTCATATCTTCGGCATTTATTGTCGGATTTTAAAGTTTGATACACCAATTTTTTTGTCTCAGGGAGTGGGTTTTTCCTAAAAAAAGCTCATATCTCAGTTTCTACCACCCTAATGTAAAAACCTAATGTCAGTTTATTGAAGACCGTAAAAAATCATAAATCTTTTGGGAAGAAAGTATTTCGGTTCAATCAATGGAACCAGAAATATAACACTATTTATTTTTAGTCTAAAGCCATACGGGACAATCCATATGAAAACGTCTATTTCAAAAACTGGCTAGTCTCGGATTTCGCTCAAACTTTGAGGGGCACTTCTTTAGGGTCCTAAAGGTACATATTGACACACATTTATTTTTTATAACTACTGGTTTCGGACTAGTCAAGTTTCAAAGTTTGAAAAACGTCATTTTTAGGCCTACCCTATTTTAGCTGTAAAAATGTTTCCATTTGAGATATCTTTACATTCGATATAGCGTTTTAAAGGGAAAAGATAGTAGTTTGTTTAAATATAAATATTAAATCATATAGCGAGTACCTGGTATTAAAACCCCGGTACTGAAAATAGTTTTTTTTTTTATCGATTTTCGTCAACTTTAGCCGGCTCTGCCGTCTTTACTGTTTTAAGTAGCCACTCAATATTTGTCAGAAATTAAGGGTACATATCCAGAGGAAATTAACCCATCCATCGGCCAAAAAACCCCACTCCTTATAGATAAATTATGATCTCGAAATTTGTCAATTTTCAAAAATCATGGTTTTCAGGCTCGAAAACGGACGAATTTCTCATGGACTTCTCTCCTGACCTTTAGCTTCAAATCCCTCAACATTTCGTTTTGTTATTTTCATAATAAGGGCCTCTGCTGATGGATCTCCTAAACCAATATAAATTTTTGTTTCAAAGTAAATTTTCGTATAATTTTTGAGACTTTTTTCAAGCAACCGTTACAAAGTGTGAAAGCTGAAGCTTCTAACTTTTCAACAAAAAAAAAACCCCGTGCAATTATCATAACTACTAAACTATTTACATATATTTAAAAATTAATTGCGGCATTATAAGAATCTGTTCCTTGAAATAGTACAAAATTTATATAGGTTATTTTCAAATTTCTGTAACTAGTTCAAGAGCGGTTTTTTTTGTTGGAAAGGTGTACACTTTAACTTTAAGACTATATAATGGGTGCTTGAAAAAAGTTCCAAAAATTATACAAAAATTTACTTTGAAAAAAAATTTATATTGGTTTAGGAGATCCATCAGCAGGGACCCTTAGTATGAAAATAACAAAACGAAAAGTTGAGGTATTTGAAGCTAAAGGTCAGGACCGAAGTCCATGAGAAATTGGTATTTTTATCTCTTGTCCGTTTTCGAGCCTGAAAACCATGATTTTTGAAAATTGACAAATTTCGAGATAATAATTTATATATAAGGAGTGGGGTTTTTTGGCCGATGGATGGGTTAATTTCTTCTAGGATATGTACCCTTAATTTCTGGCAAATATTGAGTGGCTACTTAAAACAGTAAAGACGGCAGAGCCGGCTAAAATTGACGAAAATCCATAAAAAAATACTATTTTCAGTACCGGGTTTTTAATACCAGGTACTCGCTATATGATTTAATATTTATATTTAAACAAACTACTATCTTTTCCCTTTAAAACGCTATATCGAATGTAAAGATATCTCAAATGGAAATATTTTTACAGCTAAAATAGGGTAGGCCTAAAAATGACGTTTTTCAAACTTTGAAACTTGACTAGTCCGAAACCTTTAGGACCCTAAAGAAGTGTCCCTCAAAGTTTGAGCGAAATCCGAGACTAGCCAGCTTTTTGAATTAGACGTTTTCATATGGATTGTCCCGGCTTTAGACTAATAATAAATAGTGTTATATTTCTGGTTCCATTGATTGAACCGAAATACTTTCTTCCCAAAAGATTTATGATTTTTTACGGTCTTCAATAAACTGATATTAGGTTTTTACATTAGGGTGGTAGAAACTGAGATATGGTGGGTAAGTACCAAAAGGAAACAAATGAGCTCAATGAGCTTTTTTTAGGACAAAACCCACTCCCTGAGACAAAAAAATTGGTGTATCAAACTTTAAAATCCCACAATAAATGGTGAAGATATGAAGAAAAATGCAATTGGGCGACATCTAGGGTTGCCAGAAAAAAAACTTTTTTAATTTTTTTCAAAAACACTTCAAATGAGGAGAGGTACGGTCGACTTTTTTTTTTGCCTGTAAGGCGAGACGCTCTAATGTACATTGTACATACGTAACTATCCTAAAAACACTTACTCACACGCACAAAATCACACAGCTCTCTCAGTTTGTTTGATTATTATCTTTTTTGCATACATAAATACACATTTTTTTTATAAATCTGGGTCATTGAACTTAAAAATTAAAACTAGGTCAGTGGGACAGCGAACAGCTGATCGCAAGATCAGATTTGAACGCACATTAGGGAGTATTATAATTTTATAAATTTTTATTTGTTTAATCTTGGAAGTCTGTCGGATTCTTATGGATTTATACATACCTATATTAGGTGGTATCGGTATTTTCCTTCATCGTGTTAAGTTTTGGGTGAATTTTTTTGAATACTGAAATATGTAAATATGCATATTATATTTGATTAGTCTTCTGCTTATCCGCATTAATTTGAATTTCACACCATATCATTGTGGTTTCCTTTTTTTGCTTTGATATTAGTTAGTCTATAAGATCGTCTTTTTCCTTGCTTTTGTTACTTTGCATTTTTTTATTCAACTTATCTGGATTTATCTAGCTAGTAGACACATATTTATACCTAAGTACATACAAACGTACATTTAAACATCAACTCAGTTATCGATTAATTTATCGAAATATATTGAGGTCCAAATGAAACCTTGGGCCATTCCCTTTCGTTTAATACTCATATTGTAAGGTAATTTTAAGGTTTTTGGGCAATCACATTTTCACCGATAACTCAGTTATCGCTTAATTTATCGAAATATATCGAAGTCCAAATGAAACCTGGGGACATGCCCTTTCGTTTGATACCCATATTGCAGGGTAACTTTAAGGTTTTTGTGCAATCACATTTTCATTGATAACTCAGTAATCGGTAAATTTATTGAAATACGCTGAAGTCCAAATAAAACCTGGGGCTTTCCCCTTTCGTTTGATACCCATATTGTAGGGCAATTTTATGGTTTTGGGGCAATCACATTTTCATTGATAACTCAGTAATCGGTAAATTTATCGAAATATATCAAAGTTGAAATGAAACCTGTAGTGCGATTCACTAACTTTTATCGTTTCCACAAACGAGATTTTTAACCTTATCACAAATGGTTTGCTTTATCACATTTGCGATTCACTAACTGGGTTTTAACAACAGTAGCTAAGGAACTATTTATGGTGAGAAAATATGGCATCTCTTGCAATGATATGTAAAAATTTGCGAAAAACTCAAAGAGGAATCGAAAAAAAAAAACAAATCAAAAATAATTTAGTGTCGTACCTTTTTTTTTGTGCAGAAGTGGAAAATTTCGAAATTTGTGAAAAAAGCATAAAAACAAGTAAGGAAAGCTGTGCCGAAGGCTAAATACCTTTCATGAATAAGCGTAACGATTTTCACTGTTTGATCCCAGTACAGCCTGTGTGAATTTAACATCCGCTCATACCGAAATTATCGAACTATAGATTATATGGGGGCGATGTGTTATATTGGTCCAATCTCAATGATTTTTAACATCGACATTCCACATTCTAAAATAGCAATACTTACAAAATTTCACGTTCCTTCCTCTTTAATTACAGGAGTTATACCCCAAAATCCATTTATCGGAACAATCGATTGTATGGGGGCTATGTGAAATATTTATCCCATCTCAATGATTTTCAACATCGATATTTTACATATAAAAATAGCGATGTTTCCAAAATTTCACGTTTCTACGTGTTTAATTACAGGAGTTATAGCCCAAAATCCGTTTATCGGAATAATCGCCCTGCAGCGAAAGCAACTAGTTGAAAACTACTTTACAACTAGTTGGTGGCCTGGGCTCAACTAGTCAGTGTTCTGTCTTTATCTACTAGTCAGGAAATACCAGTTTCATACTAGTTGCAAAATACTAGTTCTATACTAGTTCAACCTGGACAAGTATAATACCCATAAAACGAACTAGTCCAAAAAAGGACTAGTATTAAATATACTAGTCCCATACCAGTCCAAAAAGCATTCAACCTGGACTAGTATGATGAGAATTTTCCTCCTCCTTTTTATCCCTCGACTTTATTTTCATGTTTATTCTTAGGAAAGCAGCGGGTATATGTATTTACCCTATAACGAAAATGCTCTATGAATTATAAGAGAAAACGAAACGAATGAATTTTGTATTTTTCAACAGGTATAATTTCATCCAGAAAAATCTACTTATATACTAGTATGGAATGTATATTTCCTGACTAGTATGGGTTCAGCCAGAAATTCTAGTTTTATACTAGTATGAAATAGATATTTCCTGAATAGTATGAGTTCTACCAAAAAATTCTAGTTGTATACTAGTATGAAGTGGATATTTCCTGACTAGTATGAGTTCTGCCAGAAAATTATAGTTGTATACTAGTATTTTTCTGACTAGTTTGAGGTTTCGCTGCAGGGCGGTTGTACGGGAGCTATATGTAATATCGGTCCGATCTTGCTGGTTCCGACAAATGATTCCTATATTGGAAAATGGTGGCCGCATACAAAATTTCAGCCAAATATCTCAAAAACTGAGGGACTAATTTGCGTTCAAACAGACAGACAGACGGACATGGCTAAATCAACTCATCTCGTCATCCTGATCATTTCGGTATACTTATTGATGGGTCTATCTCTTCTTCTTCTCATACTTACAAACATCGGAACAAAGTTATGATACCATTTCATGTTCATGAAAGGTATAATAATGGCATCCACCACCCAGTAAGCTGCCAAAAGAAGTCGGACGTCGAACGAGCAAATGAGGGTGCTCGTGGACATAGTTTCCGAAACGGTGGACCTGCGTCTGGACGTTTCAAGCGCCTTCATGGTAAGTTGGACCATGAAAAAAATGGAAGGAGGTGGCGGAGAAGCTCAACGCAGTTGGAGGAGCTTCCAAGACCGTTGAGCAATGGATTACAGTAAGTAGTATATAATTTAATATATAATAATAATACGTTTATCTGTGGCTTATGGTAGTTGTTTCCTTGGTATTTGTTTCCTTTAGCGATTTTTTAATTTTAGGTTTCAGTGAAAAGTTATGGTCAAACAAATAAGGAAAGCTGTCTTCGGCTGTGCCGAAGGCTATATACCTTTCATGAATAAGCGTCACGATTTTCACTGTTCGATCCCCAGTACAGCCTGTTTCAATTTAACTATATTTACTATACACATTACACATCTTTGTTATAATTTTAAAAAACTTACAAAATAATAGGATCCGAGTTACCGGAACAATCGATTGTATGGAGGCTATATATTATACGTGTTCAATTGTACTGACTTACACTATACACATTACAAATGTAGAAAGTACTAAAGGTGCAATATTTTACGGTCCTAACTTTTTAATTGGCGGTAGTTATGGCCCAAATTTCTTATACCGGAACAATCGATTGTATGGGAAGTATACATATGTCATAATAACTCGATCTTATCGATTTTCACTCTACACACAACATGAATAGAAAGTACTCGAGTTGCAAAATTTTATGTTCCTAACTTTTTAATTGCAGAAGTTTTGGCCAAAAAACCTTATATCTGAACATTCGGTTGTATGGGGGCTATATGTTACATTTGCCCGATCTTGTTGATTTTCACTATATACACTACATAAATAGAAAGTACTCGAGTTGCAAAATGTTACGTTCCTAACTTTTTAATTGCAGAAGTTTTGGTCAAAAAACCTTATATCTGAACAATCGGTTGTATGGGGGCTATATGTTACATTGCCCGATCTTTTTGATTTTGACTCCATACACTACATAAATAGAAAGTACTCGATTTGCAAAATTTTAAGTTCCTAACTTTTTAATTGCGGAAGTTTTGGTTAAAAAACCTTATATCTGAACAATCGGTTGTATGGGGGCTATATGTTACATTTGCCCGAACTTGTTGATTTTCACTCCATACACTACATAAATAGAAAGTACTCGATTTGCAAAATTTTACGTTCCTAACTTTTTAATTGCGGAAGTTTTGGTCAAAAAACCTTATAACTGAACAATCGGTTGTATGGGGGCTATATGTTACATTTGCCCGATCTTGTTGATTTTCACTATATACACTACATAAATAGAAAGTACTCGAGTTGCAAAATTTTACGTTCCTAACTTTTTAATTGCAGAAGTTTTGGTCAAAAAAACCTTATATCTGAACAATCGGTTGTATGGGGGCTATATGTTACATTTTGCCGATCTTGTTGATTTTCACTCCATACACTACATAAATAGAAAGTACTCGATTTGCAAAATTTTACGTTCATAACTTTTTAATTGCGGAAGTTTTGGTCAAAAAACCTTATATCTGAACAATCGGTTGTATGGGGGCTATATGTTATACTGGTCCGATCTTGCCAGTTCCGACAAATGATTCCTATATTACAAAATGGTGGCCACATACAAAATTTCAGCCAGATATCTCAAAAATTGAGGGACTAGTTTGCATTCAAACAGACAGACGGACAGACGGACATGGCTAAATCAACTCAGCTTGTCATCCTGGTCATTTTGGTTTACTTATTGATGGGTCCATCTCTTCTTCTTCTCATACTTACAAACATCGGACCAAAGTTATAATACCATTTCATGTTCATGAAAGGTATAAAAACCAAAAATTGACCCGGGTTCGATACCAAAATTGGGGCGGAATCCTAATTATTTATGTACAGAACACCGTTCTGAGTAAACGGCCTTCGGCCGCGCTTTTGAAAAATAACCCTGAGCTACGCCATCCCAAGTCCGGGTGGTTGCCTGAACCGTGGCAACTTGCCACGGTACGCATTCCCTCGCACGTTCTTAGATACAACCTAATAAAATTACAACAACCACATGAAACCTTGCAACTTTTATTGCAAATATCTCTTCAGAGAAGCAAAATATTAAAAAAGCGCTTCCGGATTCGTGATCCTGAGGCCAAACCCCGTCTTTTGAGCCCCCTCCCATAATTTTAGCTAATTTATTAGCAGTTGACATCTAAAGTAAACAATTACCAAAAGCGCCTCCGGATTCGTAATTCTGGGGCCAAATCCCGTCTTGGTTAAATTGCCCGGGTAGAAAATCTTTTAAATTTAGCCTAGGGCCTGACTAGATTTTCCCTTTTAAAATCATGGGCCTGCCAAGGAAAGTTTACACAGGCCCTTATCTGTTTGTTAATGCTTTTTAATAAAGGGCCTGTCGGGTAATGCTAATCTAGGCCCTGCCTAGTTTTTCCAAGGCAATGCCAGCTGAGAAATAAAATAATTCATTGCCTTTCAGTGAGCATTGAACCCGGGCACCTTTACATCACAGTTGTCTTCTCTGTTCATTGGGCTATTCCAATCATTGAAATATTTTCAGCAAATGAACAACTTGAATTAAATTTCACATACATTTAATAAAAAATGCATTGCCCCTGAGCCAGCATTGAACCCAGGCACCTTCACATTACAGTCATCATCTCTATCCATTCAGCTGTTACAACTCATGAAATTTGTTCGGCAAGTGGACAACTTTAATTGAAATTTATAATCGTGGAAAACTATCCTGGCGCTGGATTGGAGAAACTAGGCCGGCCCAATATAGAAAAAATATTCAGGCCCTGGATTGGAAAAACTGAGCAGGTGCAAGGTATGCAAAACTAGGCAGCCCCCTTACAGAATATACCATAAATTGACCGTAAATTGAAAAACATACGCTTTCCATTCCAGAGCCCTGGCAGGCCCACGGCAGAATTGTCTATTGTAGGAAAATCTAGCCAGCGCCTAGATTAAAAATAGATTTGCCTAGATTATTTTCTACCCGGGTGGTTGTTTCTCTCATGTACGACATAGAATTTATTAATAATTTATTTTACGGATTTAACAGGTATGGCGTGATTTAAAACGCCGCGTGAGTAACCACAAGCGCGACCTAAACAATCAAAGGTCACTAACCGGGAATAGGTCCATCACTGTGCAGCCTTTGACCGATTTGGAAGTGCGTGTAGCTGCATTGATTGGGGATACCTACATTCAGGGTACAGATACCTGCGACGATAGTATCCCAATAGAAGAGGTGAGTTAAAGTAGTGTAGGTACATGAAAATGTTTTATGACCTTATTTGTTTTTAAAATCGATTGCATCGTAATTTTCGTGAAACATAAGGATAGTGTTTAGGGATGGATTGGCATGGGGATAGAGATAGGGATCGGGTTGGATAGAGATAGGGCTTTATAGCCATAAGGATCTGGATGGGGATAGGAATAAGCATGGATAAGAAAAGGGATAAGGATCGGAACAGAGATGAATAGGCATAACAGAGCAAGCAACGTCTGTCGGGTTTGATTGTTTTATACTAAACTTACTATTTTATTTAATTATTTTAAACTATTTGGAATTGCAATTGATGGTAGAAGACGATGATGAAATCCCTTGGTCCCAATGCGACGGGACTATTGAAATATCCCGCGTTCCTAGGGAAACAACACCGATCCCAACAGCAGCAACACCTAGATCATCAACAGCAACAGCAAGAGCAGCAACAGCAACACCTCGCAAGAGCTTGAAGAGGAAGCGTACCCCTGACGACAGCGACGATGACCGGAAAAGGTTTCTGGAAATCGCCGAAAAGCATCCCGAAGCCCTGACGGTAAAAAATTATCACAAGCCAAATAAAATTTGCGTTTCTTACTATTTCTTTCTCTTTAAGATATTAGTTCGTATATTCGTCAGGATCGTACCAGTTGAAAGAATAGTTCATATATATATCAGAATCATACCAGTTGGCAGACTAGTTCATATATACATCAGAATCATACCAGTTGGCAGACTAGTTCATATATGCATCAGAATCATACCTGTTGACAGACTACTTCTTATATGCATCAGAATCATACCATTTGACAGACTAGTTCATATATGCATCAGAATCATACCAATTGACAGACTAGTTAAAAAAAGCATCGGAATCATACCAGTTGTCATTCTAGTTCATATATGCGTCAGAATCAAACCAGTTGATATAGTAGTTCATTTATGCATCAGAATCATACCAGTTGACATATCTACCAGTTCATTTATGCATCATAATCATATCAGTTGACATACTAGTTCAAATTTGCATCAGAAATATACCATTTGGCATACTAGTTCATATATGCATCAGAATATTACCATTTGACATACTAGTTCATATATACATCAGAATCATACCAGTTACCATACTGCTCAGTCTATGCGGCAGAACATACTAATCATTACACACAGAATAATTTTCATGTTGAATCAACACTTTTTCAGGTTATTATTTTTCAACACTATCGCTCATGTTGTTCTAACATGAAGCTATTGTTTCACTGTTCCTACATGTTAAATCAACATGAAGGAACAGTGTGAATTTAACATGATCACAAAGGTTTGAATCAACTTGATTTCCTGTTGATACAACATTATTTTTCTTGTTAAATCAATACGATCAGACATGTTAAATTAACACTATACTATGTTGAAATAACACTTTCGTCCTGTTAAATTTACACGATCTATCATGTGAAATTGACACGATATGTTATGTTAAATCAACACTATCTATAATGTTAATTTAACAGGATTTTATTGTTAAATTAACACGATCTATCATGTTAATTTAACAGGTTTTTATTGTTAAATTAACCCTTAAAATAAAACACCTTGTTTTTGATTTTTTTTAATAATTTTTATTTAGTTAATTCATTTATCGAAAACCTTTAACATATTATATTAAAGAATATAATGCTTGTATAATTTATTAACACGATCTGTCATGTTAATTCAACATGTTTTTATTGTTAAATCAACACGATCTATCATGTTAAATTAACACGATCACAAAGGTTTGAATCAACATGATCACAAAGGTTTGAATCAACATGATTTCCTGTACGATCTATCATGTGAAATTTACACGATATGTTATGTTAAATCAACACTATCTATCATGTTAATTTAACAGGATTTTACTGTTAAATTAACACGATCTATCATGTTAATTTAACAGTTTTTTATTGTTAAATTAACCCTTAAAATAAAACACTTTGTTTTTGATTTTTTTTAATAATTTTTATTTAGTTAATTCATTTATCGAAAACCTTTAACATATATATTTTCAGGTATGAAAGAATATAATGCTTGTATAATTTATTAACACGATCTGTCATATTAATTCAACATGTTTTTATTGTTAAATCAACACGATCTATCATGTAAAATTAACACGATCATCATGTTAAATTAACACGATCTATCATGTTAAATTAACACGATCTATCATGTTAAATTAACACGATCATCATGTTAAATTAACATGATCAGCATGTTAAATATTAAAAGTACACATATGTACATACATATACATATTCTTATTTTAATGCAATCATTGGCAACTTCTGCATCGAAAACAGAAACAACAAGCCCCAATCTGAAAATTAAATAAAAATTGTTTCATTGAAAGCTCTTTAAATTATCCAAGCGATTGTAAAACTGGTAGCACACGTCCAATTAATGTAGGGGTAAGTATCAAACGACGCCTTTTCTACCCGGTATCCCTAATCCTAAAGCGTTTCCATGGTATTTATGTATAGTGCGCGTAGTTTTTAACCTACCCCGACATTTTTGGACGTGTTTTAGCAGGAAACGTTTACAAAATATGAAAAACAACACAAATTACTTACCCAAAACTTCACAGCTTATTCGCAAGTTAAGAAACTATAAATTTCACAATATATTAATTATTTATAATATCTACAACTTTTCATCAAGTCGGTATCTACACCCTGACTTAAATTCTGTTCTTTTGAGAACAATTCTGTTCACAAGCTTTGATGGGGAACAGATGATGCTCGAAAACAACACTTGTTCATGTTAAAACAAACCGAATATAGTGTAAGGGATACACACTAATGTAATTCTAATACATAAATATTTCATGTTATTCTAACCATACGCTTCATGGTAAAATGTTGGGAACAGATGGCAGTCGAAAACAACACTTGTTCATGTTAAAACAAACCGAATATAGTGTAAGGGATACACACTAATGTAATTCTTATGCAGAAGTACTTCATGTTATTTTAACCATACGCTTCATGTTAAAATGTTCGTGTTGATTTTCCGAAATTGTTTTT
Organism: Campiglossa producta; assembly: GCA_964058755.1. Classification (NCBI taxonomy): domain Eukaryota; kingdom Metazoa; phylum Arthropoda; class Insecta; order Diptera; family Tephritidae; genus Campiglossa; species Campiglossa producta. The sequence goes on along the minus strand of CAXKVI010000006.1, from coordinate 41,776,739 downwards.
GTTTTACGTACAAGAGGTGTTCATTTTGATTTAACATGAATCATGTTAACTAAAAATGTAAGAAATTTTTCTGTGTGTATGCCCATTCAGATCGTACCACTTGTCATACTAGTCCACGAATTTGACATTCATTCCAGTTGGTATACTATTCGGTCTATGCACCAGTATCATAGTCAGCCTCTACATCAGTAATATACCAGTTTATTCTTTAGAAAGAAGCGACTATTTGTATTTAACCAAACACGAAAAACATCTGTGAATTACAAGGTAAAAAAGAAGCAGTTACAAGAGAAAGAGAAAAGCAATTGTCCTCTTCTGCATCAGCACCATACCAATTGGTACACTAGTCAGCCTCTGCATCAGCATTATACCAGTTGATATACTAGTTCATACATAGCCAAAAATGAGCTAAAGGCTCTGAGTTCGATTCTGGGTAAAGTTAACACAAGTTTTTTTTTCAATATTTTTTAAATTATGTTGTGTATTGTATTTTTAATTTAATTATTGAATTCAACTTGCAATGGCTCCTTTCAAATTCCGCGTTCGTCAAGTTTGATTATATAGGTGAAGGCCCAATTGCATTCAACTTTGTAGGATCCACATTCATACAAAGTTTTTTAAACGTAAAGCGAAGCGAAATTTTTGCAAATGCTCAAAAACGAGGCGCGCATTTGTCAAAGTTGTATGTAACTGGGGCTTTGGAGTTGTCTTTTTAGGTAACGTAAATTAAGGTTACTTAAGGTTAAGTTAGTCGTCCACTGCGGAGTTCCGGTCCCACATATGTATATATAGATAAAAGTAAGTCTTATTTTTACATCAAAAAGAGTCAAAGTAAGACTGCTTTCATGCTGGGCCATACACTCGAGTTAAAGGAGAATTGTTAGAGTTAATTTATATTGTTGTTGTCAATATACTCAAGTTTATGCCGCAACGTAAAAAATGGCGGTTATATAGCAACATGTTGTCATAACTTCTAACTAGACTTTTGCCGAACTTCTCTTCCAACTTATAGTGTGCTACTTTGTTTTTTTTTTCCTACAAGTTGGCGGGACCTAGTTTTTTTTTTTTTAAATTTACAAATCTGTGACTGTTCAAACAGTTGAATGCAGTTAGCTTAGGTTAGGTTCAAGTGGCTGCCGCAGAGGCACGCTTAGGCCAGTTTTGAAAGGCCCGTTGTGATACCACCAACACTAGGAAAGTCAGTCCCGGGACCCGGCCATATGGGAAATCCCTGAGTTCCTGGGATTTTCCACATAGCAGAATCCCGGGACTGACACTCCTAAAGCGACACCGTTACTCCTCCTCGGACCACTTAGATGACATTATGAAGGCCATCAAGTCCTTTATGTCCAGTTCAGCGATCTGGTTCAGGCTATCCAGGAAAGGAACTCCCAAAAAGCGCCTTCTCGCTCCGCTTAAGGCCGGGTAGTTGCAGATGAGGTGCTTCACCGTTTCCTCTTCCTCATCATCTTTGCAACTCCTACAGCATCGTCTATAGAGCACATCTAGCCTTTCTGCGTGCCTACCAATACGGCAGTGCCCAGCTAGAACACCTATTAATATGGAGATTTCCCTCCCTCTTAGGGCGTGAATGCCTCTAGATTTTTATGATCCCATTTCGGCCAGGTTTGTTTGGATGTCTCGGCACCTTAGGGATTGTTGCCACCTTTCGTTGGCTTGAGGGAGTGTGTACTCCTTCGGCATTAGCTTGCATAAGCCGTTTGCCGAAGGAGTTGCTGAAGGAGTACACACTCCGTCAAGCCAACGAAAGGTGGCAACAATCCCCAGGGTGCCGGACATCCAAACAAACCTGGCCAAAATGGGATCATAAAAGATCTAGAGGGATCATAAAAGATCTGAATGCAGTTACTTCCACAAAAATTAACGTTCAAACAATCAAAATTTGGTCAACTTCAGGATAACAGCACGAGATTGCTGATTTTACCAGTGCCTTTTTTCTGTGTATATACACAAGAAACATAGCAGTTGACATACTAGATCATATATACATCAGCATCATATTTGTATTTACACAAACACGAAAAAGCTACGTGTAAAAAACACAAAAAAACTGACGCATATAATTTTTAGGAAGGTTTTTTGTACTTTTACAGACATACGTTTCGTTCGCAAAATTTGGTGGGAAAAAGGATCGGGAAAAGTACTTTAAATGGATCAGAAAAACGGAAAAATATATAGTTAAAGCAAAAAAGTTGATCGTATTTTATCACTAAATCGGAAAACTATTGATGTTAAATTTTTAAAAAGTGAGAATTGACTTTGGGGGTTTCATCTCAAATGCGTCTCAGGTTAATATCAAACAAAATGGCTTATTGGGTTTCCCACTATTCTTTCATTCCATTTCATTTGGGAGTGACTCCAAAGCCAGTGCCACTCAATTAGTAAGAAGAAGAAAATAAGATGCCAAACTAGTAGGGATTAACAATGCTCCTATTAAGTGCATTATAATACAATTCCATGATTTTGTCAACCCATTTGCAATTTATTATGAATACTTCTAATATGAATAGAAAGAAAACATTACTTTTCCAATCTATAATAGCTTTAATGCACACAAACTATGTATGTATATTTTTGGAACATATCTGCATTATCCTTTAACTATCCTCTCATTTGTTTCGGTCTTCAGGACTAAAAAAGTACACTGAGAGAAATGCATTGAACGATGTGACAATATCACTATTGTTAGCGATGAGTTTGGTGCAATATTCATTCAGAATGAGCGAGTTGTCAAATATTATTTGCCCCAATAAAAAGGAAAATGACATGTCAACCATTTCGATATGATGTAAGGTTTTTAATATTTATGGATAGAATGCTAATATATTTGAACGGCATGTCAATATCTATGGTCGTGATATGAATTTCTATTGTCGATATATCCATATCCATATTTACTGCATAGTAATAATGGTGGAGACAGCGTATTAATATATACTAGTATATCCCGTGGTCGAAATTCGACCAATTTAAAATAGTTGAACTTATTCAAACATCTGATCAACTTTTTGTCAATAGCTGCCTTTAGGCCCGTGGCCGAACCTCGACCAACTTAAATGTATACATTAAAAACTCATCTATAGGCAAAATGAGGCCATCAAAGATTTTTAAAAATAACGGCTGTTATTATATAATAAAAATATTAAATTACAGCAGCCCTTTCCAAAATTATTTATGGCAAATGCCATGCAAATATTCGGTTTTCGAGATTTTATGTTGCACTTGAATAATCGGATGATGAGATTGTGCTTAACAAATAGCCACTAATTTATGCGATCGTTTTGTCTCAAACGGTAGAAATCACTAAAATTTATAGAAGTAATCTACCAAAGTCCGATAAATATACTACTGTGTTTGAAAAAATTTCGCAACTTCGATCTTATATCATCAAAAATTAGACAAAAAAATCCAAATTGAATAAGCGGTTATCGCATTTCTATAATGGGTGGTATGTATGCATATGCTTTCCGTCAACTAAAAATATTCAGCAATTTTTTTCTCGAAAATAGATATCACAAACATACAAATTTTAAAAAAGTCAAGAGAAGAAATTTTTATATATTGAAAAAATAAAAACAATTTTCAAAGACAAAAAATAAAAAAAAGGGCCGATAGCTCTACTTGAACCATTAACCGCTCGACCACTACCCCCGACGCTTCCCACTGGGCTATCGCTTTATGTACAAATTGATTGTCAGATAACCAATTCAAGTGGCATGAGAAATTTTCATTCGCTTATTACAGATAAATGAAGCAGGATTGGTTATATATTAGATAATTGTGCACTGCTTTAGAGGTATGCCAACAAATCCATATGCATTTCATAAATATTTATGCATATTTAGTATGGGTTTAAGCTTGGCAAATATTTATATGTAAAATTTGTTAGCCTATTAATATAATAGATAATGGACCGAAGTACTCAATGAGCGAGGGAGTGAAAATAATTTCTCTAATAATAGGAGGAGCTTATTGAGTGAAAGAATGAAAATCATTTTGTAGAAATATGAGTTCTATTTATAGAAATTTATTATTTAGTGTTGGTAAATTACAAATGCTGGTTAGGGCAAATCTAGGCTTTTGAGGGTTTTTAAGCTTTTTCCTCAACCCTAACTTGAAAATATTTAAAAACACATTTTATATTGATTTTTGATTTGATTTTTGAAAAAAAGTAGGTATATTGAAACCGGGCAAAATGTCTTTAGTAATATTTTAGTTGACCCCTAACCACTTCGTTTAGTACAAAATTTAAGGACCTGTGAAAAATTATGGATTTTTATATTTCAAAATTTATAGAAATAATCTACCGAAGTCCGATAAACAGAACAATATCCCCCTTATTCATAAAAAATATAAAAGGTTTATTAAGCTCTTGTTATTCAAAATTTGTATGAAAATGTCATTTTAAAAAGCTTTATAAACCAATTTTATTTTTTATGAACATGAGGGTGTTTTTAAAAAAATTTTAATTTTCGGAAAAACTTACCAAAAAACCCAAATTATATAATCGGTTATCTCATTTCTATAATGGGTGGTATGTATGTATATTTATGAAAATATTCGCAGTAAGTTTTTTCCGAAAAAAGTATCACAAATATAAAAATATGTCTTATGAAATTTTAATGAGCTTATAAAAAATCAAGATTAGAAATACTCATATACCTAAAGATGTTTTAAAAAAGAAAAAACTATTTCAATGAAAAAAAAAAAAATAAATTGTAGCCCGGAGCTGTTCTCGAACCTACAACGATGCGCTAACCACTGCTCTACTGCTTTATCTACGAATTTATTGTCAAATCACCAATTCAAACTGTATGGGCAATGAGCGACAGAATGAAAATAGTTTCCCAGTGGGAAATTAGGTAATGCATTACCTTTTTCATCCATAAAAAGAAGCATGAGCAAAGTAACGCATGAAAAAATATTTGAAAAATCTTCCCATGTAATGTATTTCAATGAAAAAAAAAAATTGTAGCCCGGAGCTGTTCTCGAACCTACAACAGTTCGCTCGCTATCCGATGCGCTCACCACTGCTCTACTGCTTTATCTACAAATTTATTTTCAAATCATCAATTCAAGCTATATGGGCAATGAGCGAGAGAATGAAAATAGTTTCTATAATAAAAGGAGGAGCTTGTTGAGTGAAAGATTGAAAGGTTCATTTTGCAGAAAATGAGTTCTTTTTATTGAAATTTATTATACAGGAGTGTTTTTAAAATTTTTTAGAGGGGGTAAATTAAAAATTCTGGTTGGGTCAAAAAAAGTTTGAGGATTTTATAGCTTTCTTCTTTAATCATAACTTAGCAATATTTAAGATAATTTATATGGATTTTTTATTTGATTTAAAGAAAAAATATATATTAATTTTTCTATTCAATTTGGTCTAGTCTTGTTTGGGGCTCGGGTTGCAAATCTGCCCTTTTAAAAGTTAATACATATGTACACATGAATAGAAATCAGTTGTTGCCTTTAGTAAAATTTAAGACGACCGCTAACCACTTGATTTAGTTCAAAATTTAAGTACATATTAAATTAGTTGTCGATTTTTATATTTTAAATAGGGAGTCTATCAGCAACTTTGTCTCAAACGGTAGAAATCACTAAAATTTATAGAACTAATCTACCGAAGTCCGATAAATAGACTACTGTGTTTGAAAAAATTTCGCAACTTCGATCTTATATCATCAAAAATTAGACAAAAAAACCCAAATTGATTAAGCGGTTATCGCATTTCTATAATGGGTGGTATCTAGGCATATACTTTCCGTCAACTAAAAATATTCAACAATTTTTTTTCTCGAAAATAGAGATCACAAACATAAAAATTTTAAAAAAGTCAAGATAAGAAATATTTATATATTGAAAAAATAAAAACAATTTTGAATAACAAAAAATAAAAAAAAAAATTTGGCCGATAGCTGTACTTGAATCATTAACCGCTCGACCACTACCCCCGACGCTTCCCACTGGGCTATCGCTTTATGTACAAATTGATTGTCAGATAACCAATTCAAGTGGCATGAGAAATTTTCATTCGCTTATTACAGATAAATGAAGCAGGATTGGTTATATATTAGATAATTGTGCACTGCCTTAGAGGTATGCCAACAAATCCATATGCATTTCATAAATATTTATGCATATTTAGTATGGGTTTAAGCTTGGCAAATATTTATATGTAAAATTTGTTAGCCTATTAATATAATAGATATACATATGAAAAGAAATTATTTGTTTACAACCCATAAATATTTATACATATTTAGTATGGGTTTAAGCTTGGCAAATATTTATATGTAAAATTTGTTAGCCTATTAATATAATAGATATACATATGAAAAGAAATTATTTGTTACAACCCATACTTCGCTTTCTCCACCATCTTCCTTTCATTCAGCGATAGTGTATCCTGCGATGCTCCCTCATATTTCTTCAGGATCCTTGCAGCCTTCCTTTTATCCCAGTACGCAAAGCGTCGGGGAGATGTCTTTTGGGAGGAGTTCAGACCCGTAGTTGCCATCGCTTTGATAGAAGCTTAGTTGCGTCTTCCTTCTCTTTCGGATCACTGAGGCCAGGTCCCGAGACCATTGCCACAGACATTGAGAGGTTGATGTTCGTGCCGGCGCTTGATGGAAGTTTAGCATCCGCCGTTTTCTGCTTACCTGCGTATGCAGCCGCACTGGTGCTGGCTTTCATCAAGTCACTCTCACTTGCTAGCAGTTTCGAGGATGACCGACCCGTAGTTACCATCGTTGTCGGTCCCCCAGTTGACTTTGAAATAGAGTTTCAAAGTGAGAAATTGTTTAGAATCGGCCTAAATATTATAACTTGTTGGAGCGTTTTTTTTAATTCAAAATTTTGTGAATTTTTTATGATAAACATTTTTCTAAAAATTTTATAATATGCCGTAGCCGAAAGGTAGAATACTGGGCTGACGTGCCAGAGGAGCAGGGGACTGAAACCAGATGTTAAATTATATACCATTTTGTTTCTTAAACTATTTAGAATTTATCAATAGTTTATATGGATACCATTTCAATAGTGATTTATCAAAAATGAATTGATGAAACATCCATATTCATTGATGGGACAGGATTATCAATTTTTATTTAATGTGATATCAATAGTTATGGATGTTCGATCCATAGATTTCCCTCCGTGTATAAAAAATGTGACGAAAATGTAAGAGTATTTTATACCAAAAGGGAGGATTCGAAAATATTTTCAGCATATCTCTTATTCTGTTATTTAGATTAAAATAAATATAGTTTAAAACAAGTAAGGAAGTCTAAGTTCGGGTAAGCCAAACATTAAATACCCAGTGTATGGAAACAATAGTAGTACCTATAAGTTATATATTTTCTATATATATTATAATTTGGGAAAAACGAACTCAATAAATTTATTAGTTAGTTTATAAAATTAATATTTATCACTTATCCTGTATAAGTGGGTCAAAACTGCCCAAACGACTTTGAAAGTTGCATATCTTTTTATAGACTTTCTATAATCTATTGAAACTTTTCGACTTTTATTATTTAATCAAACTATACTTGAAAAAAGATTTTCTTTAAATGTTTCATCTACAGGATAGACTGGGCAGAAATAATTGCGTATATTGTATAAATGGGTCAATATTGCCCAATAGTAAAAGAAGCAGGTGATATGTACTAGTTGCTCAAAATAGCCCTAATAAGATGTTTTTGTACTTATTTAATAAAACTTTATTATTTTCAAGCTAAAAAAGTACTTGAAAGCTTGAAATAAAATCAAAAACTATTCATTAGTCCATTGGGCAAAAATGACCCACTTATGTCACGTACGTTACTTTTTTTGAATACATGAGTAAGTTTATATGTACTAGTTGTTCAAAATAACCCTAAGAACACCTTTTTGTACTTCCTTAATTGAATTTTATTATTTATAAATTAAAAAAATACTTCAAACCTTGAAATAAAATAAATAAATAATAAAAAGTCTATTAATTCGTCCATTGGGCAAAAATGACCCACTTATGTCACATATGTTACTTTTTTTGAATACAGGATAAGTGTTATTTATGCCACGGTATAACATATATGTACATTGTTCGTGTGCCCTCAAAATATTACTTATAGTTGAATACATTTCTTACTTCTAATATACTTACGCCCAATTTGTGACAAAGTTTTAAATTGAAAAAAATACGTTTGGGCCAGTTTTTCGAAATTCAAATTATTTTCAAAGTTATAGCTATCACCACTTTTCGAAACTCCTTACTTTTTGATGTAAATAACTTCCGCTCCCTTAAAGTGCCAAACAAATTTTTTTTTGCTAATAGTTACTAATGCAATGCCCAACAACATCATACAAAAGCGCCATCTCGCCACGATGGAGAAGTTAAAAATTGCGAATAATGTTTGCAAAAAAAATTTTTTTGCAAAAATTGGCAATGTCCTTTTGTAGAAGATACCATCTTTTATATATATTTAAAAAAATAGCAAAATCGGTTTGACCAATCGTGAGAAAATCATCGAAAAGTGAGGAATTTCGTAAACTGTTGATAGATATAACTTTCAAAATAATAGGAATTTTGAAAAATTGTATACGTATTTTTGTTTAATCGTTCTGAGCCATACTACCCACTTTCAATAAAATACATGGCCGTCGAAAAAATTATAGGTGGCACACTTAACAAAATTAACTCATCTTTTAAGACTCGTTAATAGTAGACAATTCCTTACAAATTTAACTACCAAATTTTAATTATACTATTTTAGTTATTTACAAAATTAACTAATCTTTTAAGACTCGTTAATAGTAGACAATTCCTTACAAATTTAACTACCAAATTTTAATTATACTATTTTAGTTATTTACCTTACCGAATTATGTCAATTTATGTGATTTTGGAAATTTTCCATATTGAAAGTGGACGTGATTGGGAAGCGATTTCGTTTAATTTCAACAGGTATACTTCCTATAACTCTAGTATACCTTGTGCCGAATTTCACGATTCTACCGTAATCAGTTTAAAACTTACGACCAGTCTTTTAGGTGATTTTCTAAATTTTCGGTATCGAGAGTAGCCGTGGTTGGACGGGGATTTTATCCAATTTCATCACGTATACTCCCAACAGTACTAGTATGATTTGTGCCAAATTTCATCGTTCTACCATAATTTGTTTAAAAGTTACGACCAGTCGAATTTTCAAAAATTTAACAGAAAAACATAATAGAATGATAAGAGAGATTCACCTATGAAATTATATCATTTTATCAATTTCAGCTACCGATATATGTCAGTTTATGTGATTTTCGAAATTTTCGATACCGACAAAAGGGACGTGGTTATAATCCGAGTAATCTGTATACCAAATTTCATGCAAATTCCTCAATTTTTACTCAAGTTATGTTAATTTGTATGATTTTCGAAATTTACGATCTCGAAAAAGGGGGCGTGGTTATCATCCGATTTCGCCCAACCTACCTGGGCCAAAAAGTAACCTTATATAAAATTTCATGCAAATATCTTAATTTTTACTCAAGTTATCGTGTACAAAGACGGACGGACGGACGGACTCCTCTTTTCAACCTAAGAACTTTCATACATGGATTTTGATTATTTTGCGCCGGTACATAGTACAGTTATGTGGACAAAATTATAATACCCTGTACTAGTACGCTTTGTATAAAAATGCCTCCCTTAAAAGTGGGCGGGGTCACGCCCACTTTAGAAAATTTATCAAAAAATCATTATATAATGACCATATAAAATTATATAATTTTACCCATTTCCGTTAGCGAATTATGTCTATTTATGTGATTTTCGAAATTTTCGATATCGAAAGTAGGCATGGTTGGAGGGCGATTTTAACCATTTTCATCAGGTATACTCCCAACGATACTAGTATGCTTTTTGCCAAATTCCATCGTTCTATCGTAATCAGTTTAAAAGTTACGACCAGTCAAATTTTCAAAAATGCCTTCCTTAAAAGTGGGCGGTGCCACGCCCCCTATACAAAATTTATGGAAAAATCATAAGAGAATTACCAGGGGGATTCACCTATAAAATTATATCATTTTAGCCATTTCAGCTATCGAGATATGTCAATTTATGTGATTTTCGATATCGAAAGTGGGCGTGGTTGAAGGGCGATTTTATCCACTTTCATCAGGTATACTCCCAACGATACTAGTATGCTTTGTGCCAAATTCCATCGTTCTATCGTAATCTGTTTAAGAGTTACGACCAGTCAAATTTTCAAAAACGCCTCCCTTAAAAGTGGGCGGTGCCACGCCCACTATAAAAAATTTATGAAAAAATCATAAGAGAATGACCAGGGGGATTCACCTATAAAATGATATCATTTTAGCCATTTCAGCTGCCGAGATATGTCAATTTGTGTGATTTTCGAAATTTTCGATATCGAAAGTGGGCGTGGTTGAAGGGCGATTTTATCCAGTTTCATCAGGAACCTCCCAAGGATACTAGTATGCTTTGTGCCGAATTCCATCGTTCTATCGTAATCAATTTAAAAGTTACGACCAGTCAAGTTTTCAAAAACGCCTCCCTTAAAAGTGGGCGGTGCCACGCCCACTATAAAAAATTTATGGAAAAATCATAAGAGAATGACCAGGGGGACTCACCTATAAAATTATATCATTTTAACCATTTCAGCTGCCGAGATAAGTCAATTTGTGTGATTTTCGAAATTTTCGATATCGAAAAAGGGGGCGTGGTTATCATCCGATTTCGCCCATTTTCAATAGCAACCTACCTTGGCCAGAAAGTAACCTGTAACCAAAAATTCATGCAAATATCTCAATCTTTACTCAAGTTATCGTGTACACGGACGGACAGACGGACAGACGGACGGACATGCCTTAATCAACTCCTCTTTTAATCCTAAGAACTTTCATATATGGAACTCTATATCTATCTCGATTATTTTGTGCCGTTACAAACAGCCGTTATGTGAACAAAGTTAATATACCCTTGCACTAGTACACTGGGTATAAAAAACTAAAACTCACGCTTTTAGAGAGTATTGAACTAAAAATTTGAAAATAATTTTAAAAACCCTACACAGTACACTGAAAAAAAAATCTACAAGAAACGGCCGTCAAATTAACAGTAAACCCTGTCATTTTTCGTCCAACAGTATGGAATATCAATTTTTAAAGTGACCCCCTATCATTATTCGAATATACTATCATATTTACATGAATTACTGTAAATTTGAAAGTGGGCAATATCATATTGACATGAATTACTGTATATTTGAAAGTGGACTTATATCATTAATTGAATTTTTCAAAAATCACATGTTTTTACTGCCAATTTTACACTAAATACTGTAATATTTACAGTAGTACCATAATAACTTTGAAAGTGGTTTTGATATGTTACTTTCAATGTGCACTTTCAACCTTTTTATTTCAGTGTAGTATTGTGGAAAAAGCGTCGTCCGCTTTGTTCCATAATCTTCGTTTTTCATTTAAATTATTTTTACCTTTTTAGTGCAATATTCTTTAAAAGCGCGTGTTTTCGCTTTTTTAAACTATATTTATTTTTACTTTTTAGTTAAATGTGTTATGAAGTAATCGATATATATATCGAAGTATACCGCAGTGCAAACGAAACCTCTAGGCCTCCACTTTCGTTTGATAACCATATTGTAGGCAATTTTCAATATTATTGGACAACCTCATTTTGACCAATAACTCAGTTATCGATAAATATATCGAAATATTCCAAAGTCCAATAGAAACCTGTGGAACTTCCATTTCGTTTGATACAGGCAGTAGGCATTATGACCGATAACTTAGTTATCGATAAATATATCGAAGTCCAAATGCAACCTCCTATCGTTTGACACCCATATTGAAGGCACATTTCAAGGTTTCTGTGACAGTCATATGCCACTATCGGGTAGACTGAAGTAGAGTTACATACAAACAAGCAAACATACATATGAATGTATGTACAAGTAAAGCTAATGAAAGCGTAGTAAAGAAACTGGCATTATGTGGGAAAACCGCAGAGCGCTCGATATACGAAAATTATGGCACAAAGCGGACCACGCTTTTTCCACAATACTACACTGAAATAAAAAGGTTGAAAGTGCACATTGAAAGTAACATATCAAAACCACTTTCAAAGTGATTATGGTACTACTGTAAATATTACAGTATTTACTGTAAAATTGGCAGTAAAAACATGTGATTTTTGAAAAATATCAATTAATGATATGAGTCCACTTTCAAATATACAGTAATTCATATCAATATGATAGTGCCCACTTTCAAATTTACAGTAATTCATGTCAATATGATAGTATATTCGAATAATGATAGGGGGTCACTTTCAAAATTGATATTCCCCACTGTTGGACGAAAAATGACAGGGTTTACTGTTAATTTGACGGCCGTTTCTTGTAGATTTTTTTTGTTCAGTGTACTGTGTAGGGTTTTTAAAATTATTTTCAAATTTTTAGTTCAATACTCTCTAAAAGCGTGAGTTTTAGTTTTTTTAAACTATATTTATTTTTTACTTTTTAGTCAAATTTCATAGGACAAATTATCGATAAATATATCGAAAAATACAGCAGTCCAAACGAAACCTCTGGACTTCCACTTTCGTTTGATACCCATATTGTTAGGAAATTTTAAGGCATTTGGCCTCAGATTTTGACAATAACTCACTTATCGATAAATTTATCGAAATATATCGAAGTCCAAATGAAACCTGGGGCCTTTCCCTTTCGTTTGATACCCATATTGTAGGGAATTTTTTAGGTTTTTGGGCAATCATATTTTGACCGATAAGTCAGTTATCGATAAATTTATCGAAATATATCGAAGTCCAAATGAGACCTGGGGCCCTCACCTTTAGTTTGATACCCATATTGTGGGGAATTTTTTAGGTTTTTGGGCAATCATATTTTCACCGATAACTCAGTTATCGATAAATTTATCGAAGTCCAAATGATACCTGGGACCTTCACCTTTCGTTTGATACCCATATTGTAGGGAACTTTTTAGGTTTTTGGGCAATTATATTTTGACCAATAACTCAGTTATCGATCAATTTATCGAAATATATCGAAGTCCAAATGAAACCTGGGGCCTTCCCCTTTCGTTTGATACCCATATTGTAGGGAAATTTTAAGGTTTTCGGGCAACCACATTTTGACCGATAACTCAGTTATCGATAAATTTATCAATATATGTCTATGTCCAAGTGAAACCTGGGGCCTTCCCCTTTCGTTTGATACCCATATTGTAGGGAAATTTTAAGGTTCCATAATTTTTCCATAAATTTCCGGTGTTTCGACTTCCGGAATTATGAATGCAGAATTTCCAAAAAAGCAGAATTTTGACCCCAACCCGTTTGATACCCATACTGTAGGGAATTTTTTAGGTTTTTCGGCAATCATATTTTGACCGATAACTCAGTTATCGATAAATTTATCGAAATATATCGAAGTCCAAATGAAACCTGGGGCCTTCCCCTTTCGTTTGATACCCATATTGTAGGGAAATTTTAAGGTTTTCGGCCAACCACATTTTGACCGATAACTCAGTTATCGATAAATTTATCAAAATATGTCGATGTCCAAATGAAACCTGGGGCCTTCCCCTTTCGTTTGATACCCATATTGTAGGGAAATTTTAAGGTTTTCGGGCAACCACATTTTGACCGATAACTCAGTTATCGATAAATTTATCGAAATATGTCGATGTCCAAATGAAACCTGGGGCCTTCCCCTTGTAATGCTTGGGGTTATAGAAAGTATTATCTGAGCTCTTCAGCCGTATCTGTCCGAGCATTAGAATGCACGATTCGATTCATGGAAAGAGTGAAACTATAAGTTTATGTCTTAGACCAAGATTGAATTTATTTCGGCTCATCGCCGTCTTTTATATGTTTACAATCTACCTTATGAATAATCTACTTTACAAACTTACATTTTTAAGTCGTTAGTCATCTACGTTATTGTGCAATAATAATATGGGTTCAATCGACTTTATGTTATTGGAGAAGTGCAGCGCAAGCTAAATTCATTTGAATGCTTTGGCCTAGTTATTGCCAAAAGTATATTGAACTTATTTATTGTGTGAACATTTTGTTTTGCTTAGCTGTCATGCTACACCTCCTCTCTTTAAAAGAATTCTCATACATTTTGGTTAATGTATGAGTATTCTATTGTGAGGTAATAAAATGTTTGACCCACTTAGCTTATGGTTAATGTTATGTCATCGGAAAAGATTTTCTTTCTTTTATTTTGTTTACATTTGTTTTACATGTGTCTTTATTGCAGTGACTTTTTTTGTATTTTGAACATGATATTTTTGATTTTGTATTTTTTTTGTTATTACTATGTAGTGGAGTTATATTGCTTTAAGTCTATTCTTATGAATTATAATTTCTTTTTTGTTTTTAATGCTACTTCCTATTAAAGTGAAATTGTTGTTCTCATCGATATTTTTATCTTTGTAGTATCCGTTATATCTATTATCTAACTTATGGGAGGCCTCTTCTCTAACTAATACTAAATCTCCTATGTTTATTTCTTTACTATAGCTATTTTTATCATAATTTGTTTTTTGTATTTCTTTAGCCTCTTGGACTAATTTCCTAGCTCTTTGCTGTGCTATTTGAAGTCTATATTTTACTTCTTTATCATAAGCTTCATGGTTGTATAATGGGCTAATTTTATTTTCTTTTAAAAATGCATAATTCGGTGGATTTTTCCCAAATATTAATTCAAATGGACAATATTTATGTGTGGTTGATGGCGTCGTATTGTAACAATACGTGAAATACCTGAGGTATTCATCCCAGTCATCTTTGTCACTGGATATGTAGGAACGTATATATTCATTGAATGTCCGGTGACTGCGTTCTACAGTACCCAAAGCTTGGTGATGATACGGTGTTGAAGTCGTTTTTGTATTCTGTGCCCATGTCTGTCATTATTGTATTCATGCGTCCATAAATAAAAATGACGTTCTCGAACACGGCTTTAGCGACTGTTGCTGCGTGTTTGCTTGGAACTGGGATCGCTACCAAGTATTTGGTTAGATCACATATATATTAACTGCATATTCGTTTCCATTTATCGATTTCGCTAATGGTCCGACTGTATCGATTTGTACAATATCAAATGCCTTCGGAGGTGTCTCTGTTATTGTTATTGGTTCTTTTATATGCTTATTGGTCTTATTTTTCTTGCAGTGGATGCAGTTTTTTATGTATTTTCTTATGTCGTTTTTCATATTCAGCCAGCTATACTTCTGCTTGATTTTATCTGTCATGCGATTTATTCCTGGGTGGCCACCACTAATAGGATCGTCATGATATTTGTGCAGAATTTCTTTAATTTTCCCGGGATTTGTCACATATATAACCTCTGGGGTTAGAGCGATTGTTAGCTTTTTGAGAACTTTGTTACCCATTTCTATAAATTTGCCTACTGCAGTATAATTTCTTTTAAACAATTTGTCCCCTAAGGACAACTGTATTTGTACAAGTCCTAAATTGCCGGCTTCTCTTTCGAGCCTGGTAAAGAATTGTCCTAAGTCAATCTTATCCTCAACAATTAGGTTGCTTGTATCCAAAGTGCTACAAAGTTTCTTTCCTTTTTTGAAATATAATTTCGGAGGAGTGAAAACGAGCTCGACATGTCTTTTAACTTCAAATTTATTTAGCGCTTCGTAAATTTTGGGGTTCTCTTTGTGACTTTCTTTATTTTCAGCATTCTGCTGGTCTGTTTTGCTGCTGGTCTTGTTGTTATTTTTAATATTTTACTTGCTTTAATTGACATATCTTTTAAGTTTGTAATTGTTATGCGGGATAATGCGTCCGCAATATGATTTTCTTTTCCGGCTATATACTACACTTCAAAATCGAGTCTTACTCGTGTCAGCTTAGATGAAGGGCTCTTCATCGAGAATAGGTATGTTAAAGGACGATGGTCGGTTTTAACTAGAAATTTTCTGCCATAAACATATGGTCTGAAGAAGGTTATGGCCCAATGGATTGCGGCTAATTCTTTTTCTATTGTGGCTTTGTTGGTTTCACCTTTTGTGAAGGACCTAGAAGCGTAAGCAATTGGTAACTATGTGCCATCGTGTTCTTGGCTAAGGACTGCCCCACAAGCGTACCCACTAGCGTCTGTTTTTATGCAGAATTTTTTTTATCGAAATCTGGGTATTGCAAAAGTTTTGGGCTAATTAATGCTTCCTTTAAGTAGACAAAACCTTTTTGACATTCTTTTGTCCATTCGAAGGAAACATTATTTTTGCAAAGCCTAGTTAATTTTCTTGAATGTTCTGCAAAATTCGGTACAAATCTTCTGTAATAGTTACAGAAAGCTACGAATCGTTTAACTTCATCGGCTGTTTTTGGTGTTGGGTAATTTTGGACTGTTTCAAATTTGTTTGTACATTTATGTCCTAAATATGTTACTTCTTGGCTGAAAAATAGGTATTTATCTGGATGTAATTTTAGGTTGAATTTTCTGCTAGTGGAGAATACGTCTCTTAATTTTTTTAGCATGTGATTTTCAGAACAACCTAATACAACTAAATCATCCATGTAGAGGAATGCTTGAGATGGCTTTAGGCCTGCGAATGCCAGCGTCATCATTCTTTGGAATGAATTCGGTGCTACTTTAAATCCGTAAGGCAGTCTTTTCAATCTATATGTGCCATTTTCGGCTGTAAATGAGGTTATATCCCTGGAGTCGGGGTGTAATTCGATTTGATGAAAACCTGACATAAGGTCTAGGCATGAAAAATATTTTGCTCTTCCAAATTGATCTAAAATATCGTCAATCCTTGGAAGTGGGAATTTGTCTGCTGCTAGCTTTTTATTTACCTGTCTGTAGTCTACCACTAATCTCCATCTTTTTTCTGTTTTTCCTGGGAGTGATTTTTTGGGGACTAATAAGATTGGGCTATTATATTCCGATAAGGAGGGTTCTATTATGTCATTTTCGATTAGCTTATTTACTTGTTTGCTTATTTCTCCTTTTTGCGTTTGAGGTGATCTATAATTTTTTATGTAAACAGGAGTGTCTTCCTTCATGTATAATTTTTGTTTGTAAAAGTTATTAGAAGAAATTGGTTCTGTTTCTAGTGCAAATATGTCTATGAATTCTGTGCATAATGTTGTTAACTGAGAATTGACAAATTTTGGAAAGCTTTTGGTTAATCTTTTCAATTTTTCTGTATCGTTAAAATTTTTATTGTGTGTGTTTGTTTTAATTAGTGTGTAATCGTCTAAATTTTCGGTATTAATCTTGTAATTTTGAATAGTTGTGTTTTTATGTGTTGTGTTGATAATTCTAACAAAAGTTTGATCTTTATCTGTGATAGTGTTTGCTATGAAAATGCCTTCAGATAATTCTTGGTGTGGTATGAAGATGTTTTTGTTATCGGTATTTAATTTAACTTGTCTAATGACTTCAGAGAGCTGGTAAAAAGCATGCATCAGCTCTTATGCAGAATATGGTCAGACGAGTGCATGCCTCCAGATTGGAATTTAAGTGTGCTCTGCCCAATCCACAAGAAAGGCGATCCCGCTAACCGCACCAACTACCGCGGAATCAGCCTTCTTAATATCGCATATAAGGTTCTTTCTAGCGTATTGTGTGAAAGACTGAAGCCCATCGTAGACAAGCTGATTGGACCTTATCAGTGTGGCTTTAGACCTGGTAAGTCTACCATCGACCAGATTTTCACGATACGCCAAATCCTGGAGAAGACCCATGATAAAAGAATCGACACACACCATCTCTTTGTCGATTTCAAAGCCGCTTTTGACAGCGCAAAAAGGAGTTGCCTGTATGCCGCCATGTCTGAATTTGACTTCCCTGCAAAGCTTATACGGCTTTGCCAAATGACGTTGAGCAATACTAACAGCTCCGTCAGAGTCGGGAAGGACCTCTCTGAGCCATTTGAAACCAAACGAGGCTTCAGACAGGGCGACTCCCTTTCGTGCGATTTATTCAACCTGATGCTGGAGAAGATAATTCGAGCAGCAGAGCTAAACCGCAATGGTACAATCTTTTACAAGAGCGTGCAATTGCTGGCGTATGCCGATGATATTGATATCATTGGCCTTAACAACCGCGCCGTAAGCGCTGCCTTCTCTGGACTGGATAAAGAAGCGAAAAAAGTGGGTCTTGCGGTCAACGAGGACAAGACGAAGTATTTGCTGTCATCAAAGAAAGAATCGGCGCACCTGCGCCTTGGCAGCCACGTCACTGTTGATAGTTACAAATTTGAAACTGTGAGGGACTTCGTCTATTTGGGAACCAGCATTAACACCGAAAATAATATCAGTCTAGAAATCCAACGGAGAATCACTCTTGCGAACAAGTGCTACTTTGGACTGAGTAGGCAATTGAGAAGTAAAGTCCTCTCTCGAAGAACAAAGATCGCGCTCTATAAGTCTCTCATCATACCTGTCCTGATGTATGGCTCAGATTCATGGACAATGTCAAGAGAAGATGAGATGGCCCTTGGAGTATTTGAGAGAAAAGTTCTCCGGAAGATTTATGGTCCTTCCCGTGATGCCGACGGCGAGTATCGAAGGAGATTTAACGATGAGCTGTACGAGCTTTACGCAGATCTGACCATAGTCCAGCGAATTAAAGCCCAAAGGCTCCGCTGGCTGGGTCACGTCATGCGAATGGACAAAGAAGCTCCAGCCCAGAAGGTTTTCCAATCGTCACCCGAATTCGGCAGCAGAGGAAGGGGGAGGCCTCGACTGAGATGGAAACAACAGGTGGAGGATGACTTGAACTCCCTTGGGGTTTCCAATTGGCGTCAGTTATCGCTAAAAAGGAATGACTGGCGTGCTTTGATAGGCGACGGCCAAAATCGCTTAGGCGGTTAAGCGCCAATAAATGATGATGATGATGAATGACTTCAGATCTAGCAGGGATAGTAAGTGTGTTGACAGACAGACAATTTGTTAGGTGCATTGTTATTGTTTGGGGAAAATCATATGGCCTTAGGATTAATTTATCCTCTGTTTTGCTATAATCTAAGATACAATTGTATTTCTTTATGAAATCTAGTCCTATTATTCCGTCGCATGGGATTAAATTAGAAGGTCATCACCTTTTAAATCCGCTTTAATTGTGCCTAATGTGATGGTTATTCCCTGACCGATGCCCTTTAAATCTGTAATTTGTTCTTTATTAATTTTGTGAGTTTTGCTAATTTGATGCATTTTTATAATGGAAATGTCTGCTCCCGTATCAATTAAAAATTTTGAAATCGAATTATTTAGGGATGTCCTTGTAGATATATAGCTGTTTTGATTTAGGTTTAGTACGCATATTTTTCTTTCTATTAATTTTGAAGTGGAGTTTCCTGGTTTTCCGTCTGGGTGCAGCTGCGCACGTTACGGGTCTGGTTGTAGGATCTATTGCCGTTTTGGGCTTGTGATCCTCTTCGGTTATTATTATTGTTGTTGGACCTCGAGTTATTGTTGTATCTCGGTTGTGGTCTAAATCTCCTACTTTGGTAGTTCCCATAATTGTTACTTCGGTAACCACCGCGGAAATTACTCCGGTACTGACTCTGTTAGTGAATATTCAAAATCGTGTTTGAGCTGCCCATTATTTCGGTACAGCTGTTGGTGAACTTAGAGATTGCATCGTTCATTGTTGTGAACGTTCCCGCTTGCATTATCATTTTGACATTGTCATTGGAGCAGTTTTTGCACATAGCTTTGACTGCTGCTTGTGTTGAATATCTCGTTGCCAAGTCTGGGTTAAGTCCATCCGAGATATAAGCTCCTTCTAATGATTTGGTAATTTTTTCTATTTCTGTTGTGTATTGGTTAGCCGTTTTACTACGTTGTTGAACGTTTAGGAGTTTGGCGGTTAAAACCTCTACCGCTTCACCTTTTATCGCGCTTTTCAGCTTTGTTTTTATTTGTTCAATCGTGTTTTCATTACTTATAAAATTTCTTGCCGTTCCTTTTAGTTTGGTCTTTATCATTGTTACTGCAACGGCTTCGTGAGTATCTTTGATTTGATCAAGTAGATCAAGGGCGTCTAAGAAGCTGTGTAAATTCTCCGGCTTACCATCAAACTCTGGTAGCACTGATGAAGCAGATTTAATAAATTCAACTACGGATTGTGGCATTGTGACGTTTATAATTGGGATGATTGGGGTTTTTAGTTCCTTGTTTTTGTCCACTGGTGGAGTCTGATTCAAAGAAGGTGATGGAGTTCGGCTCCGACCACGTTCTGATAAAAGTAAAGTAAAATCAACCTGGAGTTCTTCCTTTACTGTGGTTGGTATTGTTATTTCTATATTGTGCCTAGCTAGAGAAGATACCAATCTATCTCGTACGGCGTAAAAAAATTGGTAAGCTTCTTTTTGGTGTTCTTCGGTAAGTATAAGAGTTCCTACCTTGATAACCTGTCTTATACTATTTAAGGCTTCCAAAATTATGTTCAGATCACTGAGAGAAATGCATTGAATGTTGTGACAATATCACTATTGATAGCGCCGAGTTTGGTGCAATATTCATTCAGAATGAGCGAGTTATCAAATATTATTTGCTCCCAATAAAAAGTAAAATGACATGTCAACTATTTCGATATGATGTACTATTTTTTATATTTATGGATAGAATACTAATATGTTTGAACGGCATGTCAATATCTATGGTCGTGATATGAATTTATATTGTCGGTATATCCATATCCATATTTACTACATAGTAATAATGGTAAAGACAGCGTATTAAGATATATGGACGAAATGTAAATTTTTCTGGGACGCATAATCATAATAGATCAATAATTTTTACTATGGATTTTCTAACAATATTCCAACTTGTTGGAGCGATTTTTTTAAATTCAAAATTTTTTGAATTTCTTTTGATTGAACATTTTTCTAAAAATTGTATAATATGCCGTAGCCGAATGGTAGAATACTGGGCTAACGTGCCAGAGGAGCATGGTTCGAGTCTCACTGAAACCAGATGTCAAATTATATAAAATTTTGTTTTTTTAAACTATTTAGAATTTATCAATAGTTTATATGGATACCATTTCAATAGTGATTTATCAAAAAAGCATTGATGAAACATCCATATTCATTGATGGGACAGAAATATCAATTTTTATTTAATGTGATATCAATAATTATGGATGTTCGATCCATAGATTTCCCTCCGTGATGCTTTACTAATGTTTCTGTTGTTATGGGGGTACTTTTTTTATACATTTATATGACTTATTAGCTTTTATTTTTTCTTCAGTTAATGTATCGTGGATTTCTTGCCAATTATTCATTTCTTGGCATATACAATTTTTGTTTAGATGCGTTGTTGCACATTGTTCAATTGTCTCAATTTATTCTTTATATAATTTTTTATTAAAATTGCAATTGCGACAATTAAACATGCAGCAACGCATGCGAAAATAGTCAACCATTTATCAGGGAGCTCTTCTTTGTTTTCTATAATTTGATGTGGTTCGTATTTAACTACCCTGTTTTCATAACTCTTTTCTGCCGAAGTTTCTTTACCTACTTCGAATCCTGCTATTCCTATCAAGATACCATTTAGTGCAATTTTCCACCAAGTCATTTTTATATTTTACGGTTGAAAAAAAAAATATGAATTAGAAAAACAGTTTTCCCTGATTGTTAGTTCTGTTTTTTTTTTTTTTTAATGCTAAAAATATAAATATATAATAATAATTTTAAATTTCTGAATTATCCTTTTGGTGGTTTTGTGTTGTTGTCTTTGCTGGGTTCCAACCATTTTTGCGCATGTCTTTCAGCTTATTTATTAAAACCTTCCTTTGTTCGCCGCGACTGATGGTGATTATGCGTCGTAGTTCAGCGCACTCTTTTTGATATTTTCGTTTTTTGCCTCCCCTTTTTTTTGTTTAATTTCACCGCTTATGCTCTCTCGAAATTCCTTAAGGTTTGCTTTTTGCCGGTTTTGCCTTTGCCTGTATTTCTCTAATGTTATTGGTTTAGGACCTACTACGTTTTAGTGGGGGTGTATTTGGGATAGTTTTTGATATTTTCTGATCCTTTCGGGATGTATTCTTCTACCATAATGGTAGTGTTGGATCTCGATTTGAGTAACGTTGACAAAGTCTAATTTTGAGCTTTCAGGAATTAGCCTTGAGCTTGTAGGATCTAGTTTTAAAATTGGAATGGCAGGATCTGGTTTTAAAATTGGGATGGCAGGATCTAGTTTAAGCTAGCAGGATTTAGCCTTAAGCTGGCAGGATCGCCATGTAATGCTTGGGGTTATAGAAAGTATTATCTCAGCTCTTCAGCCGTATCTGTCCGAGCATTAGAATGCACGATTCGATTCATGGAAAGAGTGAAACTATAAGTTTATGCCTTAGACCAAGAATGAATTTATTTCGGCTCATCGCCGTCTTTTATATGTTTACATCTACCTTATGAGTAATCTACTTTACAAACTTACATTTTTAAGTCGTTAGTCATCTACGTTATTGTGCAATAATAATATGGGTTCAATCGACTTTATGTTATTGGAGAAGTGCAGCGCAAGCTAAATTCATTTGAATACTTTGGCCTAGTTATTGCCAAAAGTATATTGAACTTATTTATTGTGTGAACATTTTGTTTCTCGTTTGATACCCATATTTTAGGGACATTTTACGGTTTTTGGGCCACTGGGGCTTAGACCGAACGAGAGTCACATACATACAAGCAAGCAAACAAACAAACAAACAAACATACAAGTGAACCTAATAAAAGCGTGGTAAAAAGATAGACGTTTTCTTGAACGGCCTTTGTCTGTTTGAAGTACAAAAACGAGCTGGGGTCGAGCTTCCAACGCATTCATCTTTCGCGAATTTTATCATAAAAGTAAATTTTTTTTGCTGATTTCTTTAAGTGTAAGTGGATCTAAGTCATTTATTTTTAAAAATATGCACGAAAAAATATAACGATAGACAGAGTAAAATTCAAGCAAATTAAGCCTGTTAATAGCTATATGACACTACTTATTTTCATTTTAATTTTTTTGTATTTTTGGTCAGTATTTTTTGTAGCTCTCACTCATAATACGGTTTCAGTACTGGTGTGGGGGTGATAGCTTTACTCCAAAAAAATAACGAAATACAAACTAGGCATTTAAAAACAAGCGAACAAGTTTGTCTTTTTCAGTTTTTTTGTCTTTTATTTTTATGTGAAAATTTTTTGTTTACTTTTTTATATTGAATGTTTTGTGGACAAATTCATATAAAAAAACCAATTTGTTTGTGAGATAAATAAATAAAATGTGCATATAAATATTTTTCACAGTCTTTTTCAGAATGAGCGAGTTGTCAAATATTATTTGCCCGCAATAAAAAGTAAAATGACATGTCAACCATTTCGATATGATGTACTGTTTTTAATATTTATGGATAGAATGCTAATATATTTGAACGGCATGTCAATATCTATGGTCGTGATATGAATTTCTATTGTCGATATATCCATATCCATATTTACTGCATAGTAATAATGGTGGAGACAGCGTATTAATATATACTAGTATATCCCGTGGTCGAAATTCGACCAATTTAAAATAGTTGAACTTATTCAAACATCTGATCAACTTTTTGTCAATAACTGCCTTAGGGACCCGTGGCCGAACCTCGACCAACTTAAATGTATACATTAAAAACTCATCTATAGGCAAAATGAGGCCATCAAAGAATTTAAAAAATAGCGGCTGTTATTATATAATAAAAATATTAAATTACAGCAGCCATTTCCAAAATTATTTATGGCAAATGCCATGCAAATATTCGGTTTCCGAGATTTTATGTTGCACTTGAATAATCGGATGATGAGATAGTGCTTAACAAATAGCCACTAATTTATGCGATTGTTTTGTTAAGATTAAAGGCTTTTTAATATAAAAAAACATAATTTAAGAAAAACAAGTAAGGAAGTCTAAGTTCGGGTAAGCCGAACATTAAATACCCAGTGTATGGAAACAATAGTAGTACCTATAAGTTATATATTTTCTATATATATTATAATTTGGGAAAAACGAACTCAATAAATTTATTAGTTAGTTTATAAAATTAATATTTATTTATGCTACGGTATAACATATATGTACATTGTTCGTGTGCCCTCAAAATATTACTTATAGTTGAATACATTTCTTACTTCTAATATACTTACGCCCAATTTGTGACAAAGTTTTAAATTGAAAAAAATACGTTTGGGCCAGTTTTTCGAAATTCAAATTATTTTCAAAGTTATAGCTATCACCACTTTTCGAAACTCCTTACTTTTTGATGTAAATAACTTCCGCTCCCTTAAAGTGCCAAACAAATTTTTTTTTGCTAATAGTTACTAATGCAATGCCCAACAACATCATACAAAAGCGCCATCTCGCCACGATGGAGAAGTTAAAAATTGCGAATAATGTTTGCAAAAAAAATTTTTTTGCAAAAATTGGCAATGTCCTTTTGTAGAAGATACCATCTTTTATATATATTTAAAAAAATAGCAAAATCGGTTTGACCAATCGTGAGAAAATCATCGAAAAGTGAGGAATTTCGTAAACTGTTGATAGATATAACTTTCAAAATAATAGGAATTTTGAAAAATTGTATACGTATTTTTGTTTAATCGTTCTGAGCCATACTACCCACTTTCAATAAAATACATGGCCGTCGAAAAAATTATAGGTGGCACACTTAACAAAATTAACTCATCTTTTAAGACTCGTTAATAGTAGACAATTCCTTACAAATTTAACTACCAAATTATAATTATACTATTTTAGTTATTTACCTTACCGAATTATGTCAATTTATGTGATTTTCGAAATTTTCCATATTAAAAGTGGACGTGATTGGGAAGCGATTTCGTTTTTAAAATTTAACAGAAAATCATAATAGAATGATATGAGAGATTCACCTATGAAATTATATAATTTTATCAATTTCAGCTACCGATATATGTCAGTTTATGTGATTTTCGAAATTTTCGATACCGACAAAAGGGACGTGGTTATAATCCTAGTAATCTGTATACCAAATTTCATGCAAATTCCTCAATTTTTACTCAAGTTATGTTAATTTGTATGATTTTCGAAATTTACGATCTCGAAAAAGGGGGCGTGGTTATCATCCGATTTCGCCCAACCTACCTGGGCCAAAAAGTAACCTTATATAAAATTTCATGCAAATATCTTAATTTTTACTCAAGTTATCGTGTACAAAGACGGACGGACGGACGGACTCCTCTTTTCAACCTAAGAACTTTCATACATGGATTTTGATTATTTTGCGCCGGTACATAGTACAGTTATGTGGACAAAATTATAATACCCTGTACTAGTACGCTTTGTATAAAAATGCCTCCCTTAAAAGTGGGCGGGGTCACGCCCACTTTAGAAAATTTATCAAAAAATCATTATATAATGACCATATAAAATTATATAATTTTACCCATTTCCGTTAGCGAATTATGTCAATTTATGTGATTTTCGAAATTTTCGATATCGAAAGTGGGCGTGGTTGAAGGGCGATTTTATCCACTTTCATCAGGTATACTCCCAACGATACTAGTATGCTTTGTGCCAAATTCCATCGTTCTATCGTAATCTGTTTAAGAGTTACGACCAGTCAAATTTTCAAAAACGCCTCCCTTAAAAGTGGGCGGTGCCACGCCCACTATAAAAAATTTATGAAAAAATCATAAGAGAATGACCAGGGGGATTCACCTATAAAATGATATCATTTTAGCCATTTCAGCTGCCGAGATATGTCAATTTGTGTGATTTTCGAAATTTTCGATAGCGAAAGTGGGCGTGGTTGAAGGGCGATTTTATCCAGTTTCATCAGGAACCTCCCAAGGATACTAGTATGCTTTGTGCCGAATTCCATCGTTCTATCGTAATCACTTTAAAAGTTACGACCAGTCAAGTTTTCAAAAACGCCTCCCTTAAAAGTGGGCGGTGCCGCGCCCACTATAAAAAATTTATGGAAAAATCATAAGAGAATGACCAGGGGGACTCACCTATAAAATTATATCATTTTAACCATTTCAGCTGCCGAGATAAGTCAATTTGTGTGATTTTCGAAATTTTCGATATCGAAAAAGGGGGCGTGGTTATCATCCGATGTCGCCCATTTTCAATAGCAACCTACCTTGGCCAGAAAGTAACCTGTAACCAAAAATTCATGCAAATATCTCAATCTTTACTCAAGTTATCGTGTACACGGACGGACAGACGGACGGACATGCCTTAATCAACTCCTCTTTTAATCCTAAGAACTTTCATATATGGAACTCTATATCTATCTCGATTATTTTGTGCCGTTACAAATAGCCGTTATGTGAACAAAGTTAATATACCCTTGCACTAGTACACTGGGTATAAAAAACTAAAACTCACGCTTTTAGAGAGTATTGAACTAAAAATTTGAAAATAATTTTAAAAACCCTACACAGTACACTGAAAAAAAAATCTACAAGAAACGGCCGTCAAATTAACAGTAAACCCTGTCATTTTTCGTCCAACAGTGGGGAATATCAATTTTGAAAGTGACCCCCTATCATTATTCGAATATACTATCATATTTACATGAATTACTGTAAATTTGAAAGTGGGCAATATCATATTGACATGAATTACTGTATATTTGAAAGTGGACTTATATCATTAATTGAATTTTTCAAAAATCACATGTTTTTACTGCCAATTTTACACTAAATACTGTAATATTTACAGTAGTACCATAATAACTTTGAAAGTGGTTTTGATATGTTACTTTCAATGTGCACTTTCAACCTTTTTATTTCAGTGTAGTATTGTGGAAAAAGCGTCGTCCGCTTTGTTCCATAATCTTCGTTTTTCATTTAAATTATTTTTACCTTTTTAGTGCAATATTCTTTAAAAGCGCGTGTTTTCGCTTTTTTAAACTATATTTCTTTTTACTTTTTAGTTAAATGTGTTATGAAGTAATCGATATATATATCGAAGTATACCGCAGTGCAAACGAAACCTCTAGGCCTCCACTTTCGTTTGATAACCATATTGTAGGCAATTTTCAATATTATTGGACAACCTCATTTTGACCAATAACTCAGTTATCGATAAATATATCGAAATATTCCAAAGTCCAATAGAAACCTGTGGAACTTCCATTTCGTTTGATACAGGCAGTAGGCATTATGACCGATAACTTAGTTATCGATAAATATATCGAAGTCCAAATGCAACCTCCTATCGTTTGACACCCATATTGAAGGCACATTTCAAGGTTTCGGTGACAGTCATATGCCACTATCGGGTAGACTGAAGTAGAGTTACATACAAACAAGCAAACATACATATGAATGTATGTACAAGTAAAGCTAATGAAAGCGTAGTAAAGAAACTGGCATTATGTGGGAAAACCGCAGAGCGCTCGATATACGAAAATTATGGCACAAAGCGGACCACGCTTTTTCCACAATACTACACTGAAATAAAAAGGTTGAAAGTGCACATTGAAAGTAACATATCAAAACCACTTTCAAAGTGATTATGGTACTACTGTAAATATTACAGTATTTACTGTAAAATTGGCAGTAAACACATGTGATTTTTGAAAAATATCAATTAATGATATGAGTCCACTTTCAAATATACAGTAATTCATATCAATATGATAGTGCCCACTTTCAAATTTACAGTAATTCATGTCAATATGATAGTATATTCGAATAATGATAGGGGGTCACTTTCAAAATTGATATTCCCCACTGTTGGACGAAAAATGACAGGGTTTACTGTTAATTTGACGGCCGTTTCTTGTAGATTTTTTTTTTTCAGTGTACTGTGTAGGGTTTTTAAAATTATTTTCAAATTTTTAGTTCAATACTCTCTAAAAGCGTGAGTTTTAGTTTTTTTAAACTATATTTATTTTTTACTTTTTAGTCAAATTTCATAGGACAAATTATCGATAAATATATCGAAAAATACAGCAGTCCAAACGAAACCTCTGGACTTCCACTTTCGTTTGATACCCATATTGTTAGGAAATTTTAAGGCATTTGGCCTCAGATTTTGACAATAACTCACTTATCGATAAATTTATCGAAATATATCGAAGTCCAAATGAAACCTGGGGCCTTTCCCTTTCGTTTGATACCCATATTGTAGGGAATTTTTTAGGTTTTTGGGCAATCATATTTTGACCGATAAGTCAGTTATCGATAAATTTATCGAAATATATCGAAGTCAAATGAGACCTGGGGCCCTCACCTTTAGTTTGATACCCATATTGTGGGGAATTTTTTAGGTTTTTGGGCAATCATATTTTCACCGATAACTCAGTTATCGATAAATTTATCGAAATATATCGAAGTCCAAATGATACCTGGGACCTTCACCTTTCGTTTGATACCCATATTGTAGGGAACTTTTTAGGTTTTTGGGCAATTATATTTTGACCAATAACTCAGTTATCGATCAATTTATCGAAATATATCGAAGTCCAAATGAAACCTGGGGCCTTCCCCTTTCGTTTGATACCCATATTGTAGGGAAATTTTAAGGTTTTCGGGCAACCACATTTTGACCGATAACTCAGTTATCGATCAATTTATCAAAATATGTCTATGTCCAAGTGAAACCTGGGGCCTTCCCCTTTCGTTTGATACCCATATTGTAGGGAAATTTTAAGGTTCCATAATTTTTCCATAAATTTCCGGTGTTTCGACTTCCGGAATTATGAATGCAGAATTTCCAAAAAAGCAGAATTTTGACCCCAACCCGTTTGATACCCATACTGTAGGGAATTTTTTAGGTTTTTCGGCAATCATATTTTGACCGATAACTCAGTTATCGATAAATTTATCGAAATATATCGAAGTCCAAATGAAACCTGGGGCCTTCCCCTTTCGTTTGATACCCATATTGTAGGGAAATTTTAAGGTTTTCGGGCAACCACATTTTGACCGATAACTCAGTTATCGATAAATTTATCAAAATATGTCGATGTCCAAATGAAACCTGGGGCCTTCCCCTTTCGTTTGATACCCATATTGTAGGGAAATTTTAAGGTTTTCGGGCAACCACATTTTGACCGATAACTCAGTTATCGATAAATTTATCGAAATATGTCGATGTCCAAATGAAACCTGGGGCCTTCCCCTTGTAATGCTTGGGGTTATAGAAAGTATTATCTGAGCTCTTCAGCCGTATCTGTCCGAGCATTAGAATGCACGATTCGATTCATGGAAAGAGTGAAACTATAAGTTTATGTCTTAGACCAAGATTGAATTTATTTCGGCTCATCGCCGTCTTTTATATGTTTACAATCTACCTTATGAATAATCTACTTTACAAACTTACATTTTTAAGTCGTTAGTCATCTACGTTATTGTGCAATAATAATATGGGTTCAATCGACTTTATGTTATTGGAGAAGTGCAGCGCAAGCTAAATTCATTTGAATGCTTTGGCCTAGTTATTGCCAAAAGTATATTGAACTTATTTATTGTGTGAACATTTTGTTTTGCTTAGCTGTCATGCTACACCTCCTCTCTTTAAAAGAATTCTCATACATTTTGGTTAATGTATGAGTATTCTATTGTGAGGTAATAAAATGTTTGACCCACTTAGCTTATGGTTAATGTTATGTCATCGGAAAAGATTTTCTTTCTTTTATTTTGTTTACATTTGTTTTACATGTGTCTTTATTGCAGTGACTTTTTTTGTATTTTGAACATATTTTTGATTTTGTATTTTTTTTTGTTATTACTATGTAGTGGAGTTATATTGCTTTAAGTCTATTCTTATGAATTATAATTTCTTTTTTGTTTTTAATGCTACTTCCTATTAAAGTGAAATTGTTGTTCTCATCGATATTTTTATCTTTGTAGTATCCGTTATATCTATTATCTAACTTATGGGAGGCCTCTTCTCTAACTAATACTAAATCTCCTATGTTTATTTCTTTACTATAGCTATTTTTATCATAATTTGTTTTTTGTATTTCTTTAGCCTCTTGGACTAATTTCCTAGCTCTTTGCTGTGCTATTTGAAGTCTATATTTTACTACTTTATCATAAGCTTCATGGTTGTATAATGGGCTGATTTTATTTTCTTTTAAAAATGCATAATTCGGTGGGTTTTTCCCAAATATTAATTCAAATGGACAATATTTATGTGTGGTTGATGGCGTCGTATTGTAACAATACGTGAAATACCTGAGGTATTCATCCCAGTCATCTTTGTCACTGGATATGTAGGAACGTATATATTCATTGAATGTCCGGTGACTGCGTTCTACAGTACCCAAAGCTTGGTGATGATACGGTGTTGAAGTCTTATGTTTAATTTTTAATAATTTACACAGTTCTTTGAATAAGTCGTTTTTGTATTCTGTGCCCATGTCTGTCATTATTGTATTCATGCGTCCATAAATAAAAATGACGTTCTCGAACACGGCTTTAGCGACTGTTGCTGCGTGTTTGCTTGGAACTGGGATCGCTACCAAGTATTTGGTTAGATCACATATATATTAACTGCATATTCGTTTCCATTTATCGATTTCGCTAATGGTCCGACTGTATCGATTTGTACAATATCAAATGCCTTCGGAGGTGTCTCCGTTATTGTTATTGGTTCTTTTATATGCTTATTGGTCTTATTTTTCTTGCAGTGGATGCAGTTTTTTATGTATTTTCTTATGTCGTTTTTCATATTCAGCCAGCTATACTTCTGCTTGATTTTATCTGTCATGCGATTTATTCCTGGGTGGCCACCACTAATAGGATCGTCATGATATTTGTGCAGAATTTCTTTAATTTTCCCGGGATTTGTCACATATATAACCTCTGGGGTTAGAGCGATTGTTAGCTTTTTGAGAACTTTGTTACCCATTTCTATAAATTTGCCTACTGCAGTATAATTTCTTTTAAACAATTTGTCCCCTAAGGACAACTGTATTTGTACAAGTCCTAAATTGCCGGCTTCTCTTTCGAGCCTGGTAAAGAATTGTCCTAAGTCAATCTTATCCTCAACAATTAGGTTGCTTGTATCCAAAGTGCTACAAAGTTTCTTTCCTTTTTATACCCAGCTGTACTTGTACACAGGGTATTATAACTTTGTTAGGATAACGGTTGGTTGTACAGGTATAAAGGAATCGAGATAGATATAGACTTCCATATATCAATATGATCAGGATCGAAAAAAAATTTGATTGAGCCATGTCCGTCCGTCCGTCCGTCCGTCCTTCCGTCTGTCCGTTAACACGATAACTTGAGCAAATAATGAGATATCTTCACCAAATTTGGCATGCGTACTTATTTGGGTTCAGAATAGATTGCTATTGAAAATGGGTAAAATCGGACCATAACCACGCCCCTTTTTCGATATCGAAAATTTCGAAAAACGTATAAAATGGGTTAATTCAATATTAGAAGCAGCTACAATGATAAAATTTGCAATATGTATTGATTTAGATGTTCTAAGGCCGATTTTATAAAAATTTTTGAAAAGGGGGCGTGGTACCGCCCACGTATCTTTGAAGAAATTTTAAAATTTTGACTCTTAATAACTTCAGAACAGTTTATGCTAGTATAACGAAATTTCGTAGAGGACATACTATTGTTGTGGTAAATTCAGCTATAGAAAATAAACGAAATCGCTTCGCGACCACGCCTACTTTTTCATAAAAGTTATATTGAAAGGAGTTGGAAATATTGAAAAGTCCATATCTAATTAACTGATTTCGCTATAATAATATAATTTGGTACATACATCAACTTTCATATTCTTTACATAATTTTTTCAAAATTTTGGAAAGTGGGCGTGGCACCGCCCACTTATGAGTCAAGCAATTTTTAAATTCGACTGCTAACAACTTCAGAACGGTGTGAGATAGATTTACGAAACTAGGTACCAGGCATGTTATGTTTATGTAGAGTACTACCACAGAAAATAAGAAAAATCGGTGAACGATCACGCCCACTTTATGTGCACAGCTGGGTATGTAATGTTCGGTTTCACCCGAACTTAGACTTCCTTACTTGTTTGAAATATAATTTCGGAGGAGTGAAAACGAGCTCGACATGTCTTTTAACTTCAAATTTATTTAGCGCTTCGTAAATTTTGGGGTTCTCTTTGTGACTTTCTTTATTTTCAGCATTCTGCTGGTCTGTTTTGCTGCTGGTCTTGTTGTTATTTTTAATATTTTACTTGCTTTAATTGACATATCTTTTAAGTTTGTAATTGTTATGCGAGATAATGCGTCCGCAATATGATTTTCTTTTCCGGCTATATACTACACTTCAAAATCGAGTCTTACTCGTGTCAGCTTAGATGAAGGGCTCTTCATCGAGAATAGGTATGTTAAAGGACGATGGTCGGTTTTAACTAGAAATTTTCTGCCATAAACATATGGTCTGAAGAAGGTTATGGCCCAATGGATTGCGGCTAATTCTTTTTCTATTGTGGCTTTGTTGGTTTCACCTTTTGTGATGAACCTAGAAGCGTAAGCAATTGGTAACTATGTGCCATCGTGTTCTTGGCTAAGGACTGCCCCAAAGCGTACCCACTAGCGTCTGTTTTTATGCAGAATTTTTTTATCGAAATCTGGGTATTGCAAAAGTTTTGGGCTAATTAATGCTTCCTTTAAGTAGACAAAACCTTTTTGACATTCTTTTGTCCATTCGAAGGTAACATTATTTTTGCAAAGCCTAGTTAATTTTCTTGAATGTTCTGCAAAATTCGGTACAAATCTTCTGTAATAGTTACAGAAAGCTACGAATCGTTTAACTTCATCGGATGTTTTTGGTGTTGGGTAATTTTGGACTGTTTCAAATTTGTTTGTACATTTATGTCCTAAATATGTTACTTCTTGGCTGAAAAATAGGTATTTATCTGGATGTAATTTTAGGTTGAATTTTCTGCTAGTGGAGAATACGTCTCTTAAATTTTTTAGCATGTGATTTTCAGAACAACCTAATACAACTAAATCATCCATGTAGAGGAATGCTTGAGATGGCTTTAGGCCTGCGAATGCCAGCGTCATCATTCTTTGGAATGAATTCGGTGCTACTTTTAATCCGTAAGGCAGTCTTTTGAATCTATATGTGCCATTTTCGGCTGTAAATGAGGTTATATCCCTGGAGTCGGGGTGTAATTCGATTTGATGAAAACCTGACATAAGGTCTAGGCATGAAAAATATTTTGCTCTTCCAAATTGATCTAAAATATCGTCAATCCTTGGAAGTGGGAATTTGTCTGCTGCTAGCTTTTTATTTACCTGTCTGTAGTCTACCACTAATCTCCATCTTTTTTCTGTTTTTCCTGGGAGTGATTTTTTGGGGACTAATAAGATTGGGCTATTATATTCCGATAAGGAGGGTTCTATTATGTCATTTTCGATTAGCTTATTTACTTGTTTGCTTATTTCTCCTTTTTGCGTTTGAGGTGATCTATAATTTTTTATGTAAACAGGAGTGTCTTCCTTCATGTATAATTTTTGTTTGTAAAAGTTATTAGAAGAAATTGGTTCTGTTTCTAGTGCAAATATGTCTATGAATTCTGTGCATAATGTTGTTAACTGAGAATTGACAAATTTTGGAAAGTTTTTGGTTAATCTTTTCAATTTTTCTGTATCGTTAAAATTTTTATTGTGTGTGTTTGTTTTAATTAGTGTGTAATCGTCTAAATTTTCGGTATTAATCTTGTAATTTTGAATAGTTGTGTTTTTATGTGTTGTGTTGATAATTCTAACAAAAGTTTGATCTTTATCTGTGATAGTGTTTGCTATGAAAATGCCTTCAGATAATTCTTGGTGTGGTATGAAGATGTTTTTGTTATCGGTATTTAATTTAACTTGTCTAATGACTTCAGAGAGCTGGTAAAAAGCATTCATCAGCTCTTATGCAGAATATGGTCAGACGAGTGCATGCCTCCAGATTGGAATTTAAGTGTGCTCTGCCCAATCCACAAGAAAGGCGAACCCGCTAACCGCACCAACTACCGCGGAATCAGCCTTCTTAATATCGCATATAAGGTTCTTTCTAGGGTATTATGTGAAAGACTGAAGCCCATCGTAGACATGCTGATTGGACCTTATCAGTGTGGCTTTAGACCTGGTAAGTCTACCATCGACCAGATTTTCACGATACGCCAAATCCTGGAGAAGACCCATGATAAAAGAATCGACACACACCATCTCTTTGTCGATTTCAAAGCCGCTTTTGACAGCGCAAAAAGGAGTTGCCTGTATGCCGCCATGTCTGAATTTGACTTCCCTGCAAAGCTTATACGGCTTTGCCAAATGACGTTGAGCAATACTAACAGCTCCGTCAGAGTCGGGAAGGACCTCTCTGAGCCATTTGAAACCAAACGAGGCTTCAGACAGGGCGACTCCCTTTCGTGCGATTTCTTCAACCTGATGCTGGAGAAGATAATTCGAGCAGCAGTGCTAAACCGCAACGGTACAATCTTTTTCAAGAGCGTGCAATTGCTGGCGTATGCCGATGATATTGATATCATTGGCCTTAACAACCGCGCCGTAAGCGCTGCCTTCTCTGGACTGGATAAAGAAGCGAAAAAAGTGGGTCTTGCGGTCAACGAGGACAAGACGAAGTATTTGCTGTCATCAAAGAAAGAATCGGCGCACCTGCGCCTTGGCAGCCACGTCACTGTTGATAGTTACAAATTTGAAACTGTGAGGGACTTCGTCTATTTGGGAACCAGCATTAACACCGAAAATAATATCAGTCTAGAAATCCAACGGAGAATCACTCTTGCGAACAAGTGCTACTTTGGACTGAGTAGGCAATTGAGAAGTAAAGTCCTCTCTCGAAGAACAAAGATCGCGCTCTATAAGTCTCTCATCATACCTGTCCTGATGTATGGCTCAGATTCATGGACAATGTCAAGAGAAGATGAGATGGCCCTTGGAGTATTTGAGAGAAAAGTTCTCCGGAAGATTTATGGTCCTTCCCGTGATGCCGACGGCGAGTATCGAAGGAGATTTAACGATGAGCTGTACGAGCTTTACGCAGATCTGACCATAGTCCAGCGAATTAAAGCCCAAAGGCTCCGCTGGCTGGGTCACGTCATGCGAATGGACAAAGAAGCTCCAGCCCAGAAGGTTTTCCAATCGTCACCCGAATTCGGCAGCAGAGGAAGGGGGAGGCCTCGACTGAGATGGAAACAACAGGTGGAGGATGACTTGAACTCCCTTGGGGTTTCCAATTGGCGTCAGTTATCGCTAAAAAGGAATGACTGGCGTGCTTTGATAGGCGACGGCCAAAATCGCTTAGGCGGTTAAGCGCCAATAAATGATGATGATGATGAATGACTTCAGATCTAGCAGGGATAGTAAGTGTGTTGACAGACAGACAATTTGTTAGGTGCATTGTTATTGTTTGGGGAAAATCATATGGCCTTAGGATTAATTTATCCTCTGTTTTGCTATAATCTAAGATACAATTGTATTTCTTTATGAAATCTAGTCCTATTATTCCGTCGCATGGGATTAAATTAGAAGGTCATCACCTTTTAAATCCGCTTTAATTGTGCCTAATGTGATGGTTATTCCCTGACCGATGCCCTTTAAATCTGTAATTTGTTCTTTATTAATTTTGTGAGTTTTGCTAATTTGATGCATTTTTATAATGGAAATGTCTGCTCCCGTATCAATTAAAAATTTTGAAATCGAATTATTTAGGGATGTCCTTGTAGATATATAGCTGTTTTGATTTAGGTTTAGTACGCATATTTTTCTTTCTATTAATTTTGAAGTGGAGTTTCCTGGTTTTCCGTCTGGGTGCAGTTGCGCACGTTACGGGTCTGGTTGTAGGATCTATTGCCGTTTTGGGCTTGTGATCCTCTTCGGTTATTATTATTGTTGTTGGACCTCGAGTTATTGTTGTATCTCGGTTGTGGTCTAAATCTCCTACTTTGGTAGTTCCCATAATTGTTACTTCGGTAACCACCGCGGAAATTACTCCGGTACTGACTCTGTTAGTGTATATTCAAAATCGTGTTTGAGCTGCCCATTATTTCGGTACAGCTGTTGGTGAACTTAGAGATTGCATCGTTCATTGTTGTGAACGTTCCCGCTTGCATTATCATTTTGACATTGTCATTGGAGCAGTTTTTGCACATAGCTTTGACTGCTGCTTGTGTTGAATATCTCGTTGCCAAGTCTGGGTTAAGTCCATCCGAGATATAAGCTCCTTCTAATGATTTGGTAATTTTTTCTATTTCTGTTGTGTATTGGTTAGCCGTTTTACTACGTTGTTGAACGTTTAGGAGTTTGGCGGTTAAAACCTCTACCGCTTCACCTTTTATCGCGCTTTTCAGCTTTGTTTTTATTTGTTCAATCGTGTTTTCATTACTTATAAAATTTCTTGCCGTTCCTTTTAGTTTGGTCTTTATCATTGTTACTGCAACGGCTTCGTGAGTATCTTTGATTTGATCAAGTAGATCAAGGGCGTCTAAGAAGCTGTGTAAATTCTCCGGCTTACCATCAAACTCTGGTAGCACTGATGAAGCAGATTTAATAAATTCAACTACGGATTGTGGCATTGTGACGTTTATAATTGGGATGATTGGGGTTTTTAGTTCCTTGTTTTTGTCCACTGGTGGAGTCTGATTCAAAGAAGGTGATGGAGTTCGGCTCCGACCACGTTCTGATAAAAGTAAAGTAAAATCAACCTGGAGTTCTTCCTTTACTGTGGTTGGTATTGTTATTTCTATATTGTGCCTAGCTAGAGAAGATACCAATCTATCTCGTACGGCGTAAAAAAATTGGTAAGCTTCTTTTTGGTGTTCTTCGGTAAGTATAAGAGTTCCTACCTTGATAACCTGTCTTATACTATTTAAGGCTTCCAAAATTATGTTCAGATCACTGAGAGAAATGCATTGAATGTTGTGACAATATCACTATTGATAGCGCCGAGTTTGGTGCAATATTCATTCAGAATGAGCGAGTTATCAAATATTATTTGCTCCCAATAAAAAGTAAAATGACATGTCAACTATTTCGATATGATGTACTATTTTTTATATTTATGGATAGAATACTAATATGTTTGAACGGCATGTCAATATCTATGGTCGTTATATGCATTTCTATTGTCGGTATATCCATATCCATATTTACTACATAGTAATAATGGTAAAGACAGCGTATTAAGATATATGGACGAAATGTAAATTTTTCTGGGACGCATAATCATAATAGTTCAATAATTTTTACTATGGATTTTCTAACAATATTCCAACTTGTTGGAGCGATTTTTTTAAATTCAAAATTTTTTGAATTTCTTTTGATTGAACATTTTTCTAAAAATTGTATAATATGCCGTAGCCGAATGGTAGAATACTGGGCTAACGTGCCAGAGGAGCATGGTTCGAGTCTCACTGAAACCAGATGTCAAATTATATAAAATTTTGTTTTTTTAAACTATTTAGAATTTATCAATAGTTTATATGGATACCATTTCAATAGTGATTTATCAAAAAAGCATTGATGAAACATCCATATTCATTGATGGGACAGAAATATCAATTTTTATTTAATGTGATATCAATAATTATGGATGTTCGATCCATAGATTTCCCTCCGTGATGCTTTACTAATGTTTCTGTTGTTATGGGGGTACTTTTTTTATACATTTATATGACTTATTAGCTTTTATTTTTTCTTCAGTTAATGTATCGTGGATTTCTTGCCAATTATTCATTTCTTGGCATATACAATTTTTGTTTAGATACGTTGTTGCACATTGTTCAATTGTCTCAATTTATTCTTTATATAATTTTTTATTAAAATTGCAATTGCGACAATTAAACATGCAGCAACGCATGCGAAAATAGTCAACCATTTATCAGGGAGCTCTTCTTTGTTTTCTATAATTTGATGTGGTTCGTATTTAACTACCCTGTTTTCATAACTCTTTTCTGCCGAAGTTTCTTTACCTACTTCGAATCCTGCTATTCCTATCAAGATACCATTTAGTGCAATTTTCCACCAAGTCATTTTTATATTTTACGGATGAAAAAAAAAATATGAATTAGAAAAACAGTTTTCCCTGATTGTTAGTTCTGTTTTTTTTTTTTTTTTAATGCTAAAAATATAAATATATATTTTTTTTTTTTTTACTTATAGCTGTCTTAAATTTTAAATTTCTGAATTATCCTTTTGGTGGTTTTGTGTTGTTGTCTTTGCTGGGTTCCAACCATTTTTACGCATGTCTTTCAGCTTATTTATTAAAACCTTCCTTTGTTCGCCGCGACTGATGGTGATTATGCGTCGTAGTTCAGCGCACTCTTTTTGATATTTTCGTTTTTTGCCTCCCCTTTTTATACCTTTCATGAACATGAAATGGTATTATAACTTTGGTCCGATGTTTGTAAATATGAGAAGAAGAAGAGATAGACCCATCAATAAGTATACCGAAATGATCAGGATGACGAGATGAGTTGATTTAGCCATGTCCGTCTGTCCGTCTGTCCGTCTGTCCGTCTGTCTGTCTGTCTGTCTGTCTGTCTGTCTGTCTGTCTGTTTGAACGCAAACTAGTCCCTCAGTTTTTGAGATATTTGGCTGAAATTTGGTATGCGGCCACCATTTTTCAATATAGGAATCATTTGTCAGAACCAACAAGATCGGACCAATATAACATATAGCTCCCATACAACCGATTATTCCGATAAACGGATTTTGGCCTATAACTCCTGTAATTAAACACGAAGGAACGTGAAATTTTATAAGTGTTGCTATTTTTATATGTGAAATATCGATGCTGAAAATCATAGAGATGGGATAAATATTTCACATAGCTCCCATACAATCGATTATTCCGATAAACGGATTTTGGGCTATAACTCCTGTAATTAAACACCTAGGAACGTGAAATTTTGTAAGTATTGCTATTTTTATATGTGAAATATCGATGTTGAAACTCATAGAGATGGGATAAATATTTCACATAGCTCCCATACAATCGATTATTCCAATAAACGGATTTTGGGCTATAACTCCTGTAATTAAACACGT
The DNA here is from genome assembly GCA_964058755.1 of Campiglossa producta. NCBI lineage: Eukaryota > Metazoa > Arthropoda > Insecta > Diptera > Tephritidae > Campiglossa > Campiglossa producta. The sequence goes on along the minus strand of CAXKVI010000006.1, from coordinate 41,737,673 downwards.
AGGAACGTGAAATTTTGGACGTATTGCTATTTTTATATGTGAAACATCGATGTTGAAAATCATCGAGATTGGATAAATATTTCACATAGCCCCCATACAATCGATTGTTCCGATAAACGGATTTTGGTAGATAACTCCTGTAATTATATCGGTAGGAACGTGAAATTTCGCAAATGTTGCTATTTTAGAACGTGGAATGTCGATGTTAAAAATCAATGAGATTGGACCAATATAACACATCGTCTCCATATAATCGATAGCTCCGATAACTTCGGTATGAGCTAAAGTTAAATTCACACAGGCTGTACTGGGGATCAAACAGTGAAAATCGTGACGCTTATTCATGAAAGGTATTTAGCCTTCGGCACAGCCGAAGACAGCTTTCCTTACTTGTTTTTGTTTAATTTCACCGCTTATGCTCTCTCGAAATTCCGTAAGGTTTGCTTTTTGGCGGTTTTGCCTTTGCCTGTATTTCTCTAATGTTATTGGTTTGGGACCTACTACGTTTTAGTGGGGGTGTATTTGGGATAGTTCTTGATATTTTCTGATCCTTTCGGGATGTATTCTTCTACCATAATGGTAGTGTTGGATCTCGATTTGAGTAACGTTGACAAAGTCTAATTTTGAGCTTTCAGGAATTAGCCTTGAGCTTGTAGGATCTAGTTTTAAAATTGGAATGGCAGGATCTGGTTTTAAAATTGGGATGGCAGGATCTAGTTTAAGCTAGCAGGATCTAGCCTTAAGCTGGCAGGATCGCCATGTAATGCTTGGGGTTATAGAAAGTATTATCTCAGCTCTTCAGCCGTATCTGTCCGAGCATTAGAATGCACGATTCGATTCATGGAAAGAGTGAAACTATAAGTTTATGCCTTAGACCAAGAATGAATTTATTTCGGCTCATCGCCGTCTTTTATATGTTTACATCTACCTTATGAGTAATCTACTTTACAAACTTACATTTTTAAGTCGTTAGTCATCTACGTTATTGTGCAATAATAATATGGGTTCAATCGACTTTATGTTATTGGAGAAGTGCAGCGCAAGCTAAATTCATTTGAATACTTTGGCCTAGTTATTGCCAAAAGTATATTGAACTTATTTATTGTGTGAACATTTTGTTTCTCGTTTGATACCCATATTTTAGGGACATTTTACGGTTTTTGGGCCACTGGGGCTTAGACCGAACGAGAGTCACATACATACAAGCAAGCAAACAAACAAACAAACAAACATACAAATGAACCTAATAAAAGCGTGGTAAAAAGATAGACGTTTTCTTGAACGGCCTTTGTCTGTTTGAAGTACAAAAACGAGCTGGGGTCGAAGCTTCCAACGCATTCATCTTTCACGAATTTTATCATAAAAGTAAATTTTTTTTGCTGATTTCTTTAAGTGTAAGTGGATCTAAGTCATTTATTTTTAAAAATATGCACGAAAAAATATAACGATAGACAGAGTAAAATTCAAGCAAATTAAGCCTGTTAATAGCTATATGACACTACTTATTTTCATTTTAATTTTTTTGTATTTTTGGTCAGTATTTTTTGTAGCTCTCACTCATAATACGGTTTCAGTACTGGTGTGGGGGTGATAGCTTTACTCCAAAAAAATAACGAAATACAAACTAGGCATTTAAAAACAAGCGAACAAGTTTGTCTTTTTCAGTTTTTTTGTCTTTTATTTTTATGTGAAAATTTTTTGTTTACTTTTTTATATTGAATGTTTTGTGGACAAATTCATATAAAAAACCAATTTGTTTGTGAGATAAATAAATGCACATTTTATTTATTTAAAATATTTTTCACAGTCTTTTTCAGAATGAGCGAGTTGTCAAATATTATTTGCCCCCAATAAAAAGTAAAATGACATGTCAACCATTTCGATATGATGTACTGTTTTTAATATTTATGGATAGAATGCTAATATATTTGAACGGCATGTCAATATCTATGGTCGTGATATGAATTTCTATTGTCGATATATCCATATCCATATTTACTGCATAGTAATAATGGTGGAGACAGCGTATTAATATATACTAGTATATCCCGTGGTCGAAATTCGACCAATTTAAAATAGTTGAACTTATTCAAACATCTGATCAACTTTTTGTCAATAACTGCCTTAGGGACCCGTGGCCGAACCTCGACCAACTTAAATGTATACATTAAAAACTCATCTATAGGCAAAATGAGGCCATCAAAGAATTTAAAAAATAGCGGCTGTTATTATATAATAAAAATATTAAATTACAGCAGCCATTTCTAAAATTATTTATGGCAAATGCCATGCAAATATTCGGTTTCCGAGATTTTATGTTGCACTTGAATAATCGGATGATGAGATTGTGCTTAACAAATAGCCACTAATTTATGCGATCGTTTTGAGCAGGTGAAGAACAATAAAATAGTAGGTTGAAAATTAAGTAAATTGTAATAGTTAAGATTAAAGGCTTTTTAATATAAAAAAACATAATTTAAGAAAAACAAGTAAGGAAGTCTAAGTTCGGGTAAGCCGAACATTAAATACCCAGTGTATGGAAACAATAGTAGTACCTATAAGTTATATATTTTCTATATATATTATAATTTGGGAAAAACGAACTCAATAAATTTATTAGTTAGTTTATAAAATTAATATTTATTTATGCTACGGTATAACATATATGTACATTGTTCGTGTGCCCTCAAAATATTACTTATAGTTGAATACATTTCTTACTTCTAATATACTTACGCCCAATTTGTGACAAAGTTTTAAATTGAAAAAAATACGTTTGGGCCAGTTTTTCGAAATTCAAATTATTTTCAAAGTTATAGCTATCACCACTTTTCGAAACTCCTTACTTTTTGATGTAAATAACTTCCGCTCCCTTAAAGTGCCAAACAAATTTTTTTTTGCTAATAGTTACTAATGCAATGCCCAACAACATCATACAAAAGCGCCATCTCGCCACGATGGAGAAGTTAAAAATTGCGAATAATGTTTGCAAAAAAAATTTTTTGGCAAAAATTGGCAAAGTCCTTTTGTAGAAGATACCATCTTTTATATATATTTAAAAAAATAGCAAAATCGGTTTGACCAATCGTGAGAAAATCATCGAAAAGTGAGGAATTTCGTAAACTGTTGATAGATATAACTTTCAAAATAATAGGAATTTTGAAAAATTGTATACGTATTTTTGTTTAATCGTTCTGAGCCATACTACCCACTTTCAATAAAATACATGGCCGTCGAAAAAATTATAGGTGGCACACTTAACAAAATTAACTCATCTTTTAAGACTCGTTAATAGCAGACAATTCCTTACAAATTTAACTACCAAATTATAATTATACTATTTTAGTTATTTACCTTACCGAATTATGTCAATTTATGTGATTTTCGAAATTTTCCATATTGAAAGTGGACGTGATTGGGAAGCGATTTCGTTTTTAAAATTTAACAGAAAATCATAATAGAATGATATGAGAGATTCACCTATGAAATTATATCATTTTATCAATTTCAGCTACCGATATATGTCAGTTTATGTGATTTTCGAAATTTTCGATACCGACAAAAGGGACGTGGTTATAATCCGAGTAATCTGTATACCAAATTTCATGCAAATTCCTCAATTTTTACTCAAGTTATGTTAATTTGTATGATTTTCGAAATTTACGATCTCGAAAAAGGGGGCGTGGTTATCATCCGATTTCGCCCAACCTACCTGGGCTAAAAAGTAACCTTTATATAAAATTTCATGCAAATATCTTAATTTTTACTCAAGTTATCGTGTACAAAGACGGACGGACGGACGGACAGACGGACGGACATGCCTGCATAGACTCCTCTTTTCAACCTAAAAACTTTCATACATGGATCTTGATTATTTTGCGCCGGTACATAGTACAATTATGTGGACAAAATTATAATACCCCTGTACTAGTACGCTTGGTATAAAAATGCCTCCCTTAAAAGTGGGCGGGGCCACGCCCACTTAGAAAATTTATCAAAAAATCATTATATAATGACCATATAAAATTATATAATTTTAGCCATTTCATCTATCGAGATATGTCAATTTGTGTGATTTTCGAAATTTCCGATATCGAAAGTGGCGTGCCACGCCCACTATAAAAAATTTATGAAAAAATCATAAGAGAATGACCAGGGGGATTCACCTATAAAATTATATCATTTTAGCCATTTCAGCTGCCGAGATATGTCAATTTGTGTGATTTTCGAAATTTTTGATATCGAAAGTGGGCGTGGTTGAAGGGCGATTTTATCCACTTTCATCAGGTATACTCCCAACGATACTAGTATGCTTTGTACCGAATTCCATCGTTCTATCATAATCTGTTTAAGAGTTACGACCAGTCAAATTTTCAAAAACGCCTCCCTTAAAAGTGGGCGGTGCCACGGCCACTATAAAAAATTTATGGAAAAATCATAAGAGAATGACCAAGGGGATTCACCTATAAAATTATATCATTTTAGCCATTTCAGCTGCCGAGATATGTCAATTTGTGTGATTTTCGAAATTTTTGATATCGAAAGTGGGCGTGGTTGAAGGGTGATTTTATCCACTTTCATCAGGTATACTCCCAACGATACTAGTATGCTTTGTGCCAAATTCCATCGTTCTATCGTAATCTGTTTAAGAGTTACGACCAGTCAAATTTTCAAAAACGCCTCCCTTAAAAGTGGGCGGTGCCACGGCCACTATAAAAAATTTATGAAAATATCATAAGAGAATGACCAGGGGGACTCACCTATAAAATTATATCATTTTAACCATTTCAGCTGCCGAGATAAGTCAATTTGTGTGATTTTAAAAAATTTTCGATATCGAAAAAGCGGGCGTGGTTATCATCCGATTTCCCCCATTTTCAATAGCAACCTACCTTGGCCAGTAATCTGTTTAAAAGTTACGACCAGTCAAATTTTCAAAAACGCCTCCCTTAAAAGTGGTCGGTGCCACGCCCACTATAAAAAATTTATGGAAAAATCATAAGAGAATGACCAGGGGGACTCACCTATAAAATTATATCATTTTAACCATTTCAGCTGCCGAGATAAGTCAATTTGTGTGATTTTCGAAATTTTCGATATCGAAAAAGCGGGCGTGGTTATCATCCGATTTCCCCCATTTTCAATAGCAACCTACCTTGGCCAGAAAGTAACCTGTAACCAAAAATTCATGCAAATATCTCAATTTTTACTCAAGTTATCGTGTACACGGGCGGACAGACGGACAGACGGACGGACATGCCTTAATCAACTCCTCTTTTAATCCTAAGAACTTTCATATATGGAACTCTATATCTATCTCGATTATTTTGTGCCGTTACAAACAGCCGTTATGTGAACAAAGATAATATACCCTTGTACTAGTACACTGGGTATAAAAAAAGGAATATTCCGCAACCGGGTCTTGCAACTGTGCACACCGTATTCTATACGCTCACCGCCGCGCCATTACCTTATGCACAAAGCAGTTATCAAATTCTGCAATTAGGCTTTATGACAATCAGAATTTAAAAATTAATAATATACCAACAACAAAGTTAGACTATTAATATAATAGATAATGGACCGAAGTACTCAATGAGCGAAGGAGTGATAATAATTTCTCTAATAATAGGAGGAGCTTATTGAGCGAAAGAAACTCATTTTGAAATTGATTATTTAGTGTTGGTAAATTACAAATGCTGGTTAGGGCAAATCTAGGCTTTTGCAAAAACAGTTAAAGGTTTTTAGCAATATTTGGAGGACATTTTATTTTGATTTTTGATTTTATTAAAAAAAAATTTAGGTATATTGATTAAAAAAAAAAATGTATTCAAAGTGGTAAAATCAGCCAAAATCTAGCCTTTTGCAAAAACTGTTAAAGGTTGTTCTATCTTTTTTCCTTAACCATAACTTAAAGATATTTAAAAATACATTTCTTATCGATTTTTGATTTGATTTTTGAAAAAAATAGTACGTATATTGATTTAAAAAAAAAAATATTCAAAAGTTGTGAAACCGGGCAAAATGTAGCCTTTTGCAAAAATAGTTTGAGGATTTTCTAGCCTTTTTCCTTAGCCATAACTTAGAAATATTTAAAAAGACATTTCATATCGATTTTTGATTTGATTTTTGAAAAGAATGTGGGTATGTTGATTTAAAAAAAAGTTATTCAAAATTGGTTAAACCGGGCAAAATCTAGCCTTATGCAAAAACAGTTTGAGGGTTTTTAAGCTTTTTTCCTCAACCATAACTTAGAAATATTTAAAAAGATATTTTATATCGATTTTTGATTTGATTTTTGAAAAAAAAAATACAGTACGTATATTGATTTAAAAAAAAACTACTCAAAAGTGGTGAAACCGGGTAAAATGTAGGCTTTGAGGATTTTCTAGCTTTTTTCCTTAGCCGTAACTTAGAAATATTTAAAAAGACATTTCATATCGATTTTTGATTTGATTTAAAAAAAAATGTGGGTATGTTGATTTAAAAAAAGAGCTATTCAAAAGTGGTTCAACCTCGCAAAATCTAGCCTTATGCAAAAACAGTTTGAGGGTTTTCTACCTTTTTCCTTAACCCTAACTTGAAAATATTTAAAAAGACATTTTATATTGATTTTTGATTTGATTTAAAAAAAAAATGTGGGTATGTTGATTTAAAAAAAAAAGTTATTCAAAAGTGGTTAAACCTCGCAAAATCTAGCCTTATGCAAAAACAGTTTGAGGGTTTTCTAGCTTTTTTCCTTAACCCTAACTTGAAAATATTTAAAAAGACATTTTATATAGCTGGCAACTCTTGGCGTGTGTCAACAAAAAAATCTGTGCTCTTCTGTGTAAAATAGAAATTTGCTTTAAATAAAAGGTTTTATAATTATTTGAGACTTGCTGTTGTGAAATACAAAGTGTGAAATCAACAAAACATTGGAAACATAAAAGATTTCACGTTCCTGCGGCCATTGTGTATCAATACCAAGTGTAAACTCTTCTGCATAGACGTCAAAATTCCAAAATGAGTTTAACACCTGTTTGAGATTGTGGTTAATAACAAGTGTGATATCATAGACATAGTCGTGAAAACTTCAAAGTGAGTTTAGTCACCTATTTTTAATTTCCTTTTTTGTCTCACTTCTTTCCATCTTCCCATCTCTTTCTACCATTAGGTAAAAGATAGGAGACCGCCATGTTGATGTGTGCAGGATGTTAAACAACGCCATTTGCTTTTCTGTTATTCTGTGCTGGCGACATTTTAATATGTGCAGGATGTAAAAAAACCGACATTTTAATGTGTGTTGTCAAAAGAAGAGTTCACACTTGGTATTGATACACAATGCCTGCGGCTTTTTTACCATTAAAGTCAAAGCAAGTCCGCACCCAATCCACTTGTTTGCCGGCATAATTTAGAAGGCACAGCTGTTCTACACAAACAACGACATAATCACTTATACAACAACACCAATAACCGCCATCAAGCTTTCCATTCGTACTGTACCGCACCTGTAACTAATTTGTGGTTTGTGTCTTTGACCGTGGTTTCTCCCAGCGAGCACTCAAGCTAAATTTCCCACTTCTATTATATTTGGGTTGAATATCGAGAAAGTAAGGCGTGTTTTTGCGGCGTGCATAAATAAAGTATTGCTCCTGTTTCCATCAAAGTTCCCAGCTTTTTTGTTTACCTGTCACCAGCTCATCACCTATATATCACCTACATATCTGCATAAATAAATAAATACAATGTCACCAGTGGTGACTCACCACCAATAACTAGAAACAGCAATTATACCATCCGGACACCCGTCACCTCCTCACCTGCTGTATCCGACGGTTTAAATAAGAGGATGGACGAATTAAGGACATCCATCACTGACCATATGACTACGGTAGTCACTTCCGTAGTGCAGAAAGCGGAAGAAAGGATTATGACGAGCATGGGTGAGTTGTCTGCTACAATAGGCAACATCAAAATTTCAATGCTGGCTCTTGAAAAACGAGTTAATGCAGTTGAGAGCATAAGCGTGGAAGTTCATTCACTTCGTCGTGAACTTGTTTCTACTCAAGCACAGCTCAGCGCACTTGAAAGTAATGCTGTCGCTACTGATGTTATCATTAACGGCATACCTCAAGATGATGATGAGTGTTTGCCTGACCTTTTTTCTAAGATTTGTGCTGTAGCGGAACACAAACCTCCACCTATTCGAAATGTCTTCCGGCTGGGAAATGCTAAAGGTAAAGATAAGTATAGTACGCATGCAAGAATCAATGCTAAGCTAATTCCCATTATACTTAAATTACACTCTGAGTATGATCGCAATCAGCTCCTAAAATCTTTGGCAATTTTCCGCAAAAAAGTAAGAGATCACTAGCTGTTTCTGACGTCGACTTGCCGGGTTACGGGGCTATATACCTGAATGAGAGTCTCCCTAAATCTTTACGTGACGTTATGTCGTATGCGTCTGAGCTTAAGAGGGATAAAAAGTTGGCATCATCATTTTCTCTACGTGGGAAAATCCATGTGCGAATCAAACCTAGTGATGAGGCCACAGTTGTTACTACCCGATCGGAGATCAATGCTCTTATTAGCACGAACACGCTACAACACACTCAAGTATTGTAGATGACTTTATGCAAAATGCTCGATTTGCCCTTGTGCCATATAAGGATATATTATACAATAATAATTAAGTTATTTGTAATGTGTTTTTCTCTCTTCTCATTTCTAACTCTTACTCTTACTTCGCTGTTCTTACGCTGCTCTACCTTCATTTATTCTTCAACTCTCCTGTATTTTCTTATTTATTTTAGTTATATACATTCAAATTCGTTTTAAGGTGATCTGTGTATTATTGTACTTTGTGGTTGTTGTCCATCATGGTTGATTTAAATCCCTGTAGGAATTCAGTCTCCAGCAAAGGCGCAAATCACAAAGTCTTAATTAATATGTTTTGCAAGGCACGAAATGGACTTCATATTGTACATTTTAATGCGCGTAGCCTTAGTAGTGACAAGCTGGACTACATTAGGGATATTTTCGGCGAATCAGATGTCGATGTTATCTGTGTCTCACACTGAGAGAAATGCATTGAATGTTGTGACAATATCACTATTGATAGCGCCGAGTTTGGTGCAATATTCATTCAGAATGAGCGAGTTATCAAATATTATTTGCTCCCAATAAAAAGTAAAATGACATGTCAACTATTTCGATATGATGTACTATTTTTTATATTTATGGATAGAATACTAATATGTTTGAACGGCATGTCAATATCTATGGTCGTGATATGAATTTCTATTGTCGGTATATCCATATCCATATTTACTACATAGTAATAATGGTAAAGACAGCGTATTAAGATATATGGACGAAATGTAAATTTTTCTGGGACGCATAATCATAATAGTTCAATAATTTTTACTATGGATTTTCTAACAATATTCCAACTTGTTGGAGCGATTTTTTTAAATTCAAAATTTTTTGAATTTCTTTTGATTGAACATTTTTCTAAAAATTGTATAATATGCCGTAGCCGAATGGTAGAATACTGGGCTAACGTGCCAGAGGAGCATGGTTCGAGTCTCACTGAAACCAGATGTCAAATTATATAAAATTTTGTTTTTTTAAACTATTTAGAATTTATCAATAGTTTATATGGATACCATTTCAATAGTGATTTATCAAAAAAGCATTGATGAAACATCCATATTCATTGATGGGACAGAAATATCAATTTTTATTTAATGTGATATCAATAATTATGGATGTTCGATCCATAGATTTCCCTCCGTGCAGAGACTTGGTTCTCTCCCATTATCTCTGATCTGTACTATAGCATCCCAAACTACAATCTTCTTAGGCATGATCGGCAAAATAAAAGAGGTGGCGGTGTAGCAATCTATTGCAGATCGGATTTAAAAATAAAAAAAACTAGCAGTATCAATCAACCCTGACACTGAGTTTATTATCGCCGAAGTCTCAGATAATGTAACTAAAGTTCTCGTGTCCTGTGTGTATAACCCTCATAGATGTTTTGTGTTGGATTCGTTTTTTTCCGAGTTGTCAATGTTTTTAATCGACTATGAACGATATGTTATTTGTGGTGACTTCAACGTTAATATTCTTTTGCATGATTCTTGCGCTGTTAAGCTGTTTGATCATCTTTCCACTGCTGGCCTCGCTATAGTCAATAACTGTGTTCCGACCAGATTCGCTGACAATTCTAGCCCTAGCCTTTTAGACATTTTCATAACGGCGAGTTTGGATCATGTTATTAAATTTGAACAAATGAGTTTTATAAGTGACCATGATTTAATTTTCTGTACTATAGATGTGTCTTGAATCGTCCTGTCGACACTATTACGTTTGTGTGTCGTGATTTTAAGTCGGTAAATGTTGATGCCTTGTTTGCTGATCTGTCTAACGTTAACTGGGATGATTGTTGGTTCGTTGAGGGCGTTGACGAAAAGCTCACTTTTCTAAATGAGACACTTATTAAAATGTTAAAACACCATGTCCCTCTTCGTACCGTCCGTTCTTTAAATACTTCGTGTCCCTGGTACAATAGTGAAGTTCGCTCTGCATTAAAAGTTCGCAATAGATTGTATTCAAAATGCAAAAGAATTAATACTGAAGCTGCCTGGTCAGCCTACAGAACCGCGCGAAATAATGCCTGCGCCATTACAAGGCGCGCAAAACGACGTTATTTTGAGACCATGTTAAATCCTGCTCTAGAAACCAAATTATTATGGCGAAATCTTAAAAAATTGAGGGTCCACGGGAAATATAGGTGTGACTGTGAAATTGATCCGAATGTACTCAATGCATATTTTACAAGTTCCAGCCACAACAGCAGCATTCCTCCAGCTCAAAACTTTTTAAAACACTTGGCTGAAAATACAAGATTCGACTTTAGCGGAGTAACTGAGGCGGAAGTCTTAAAGAGCATTATGGGAATCAAATCAATCGCCATCGGTGAAGATGGCATATCGTTAAAATTTGTGAAGCTTGTGTTGCCTTATATTTTGGGAACTCTTACGCATATCATAAATCATTGCCTAACAACTTCGAGTTTTCCTTCTGAGTGGAAAAAAGCGATAATTATTCCCATCGCTAAAAATAATATGCCCTCTAACCCCAGTGATTACAGGCCGATTAGCATTTTACCAGCATTTTCCAAAGTGTGTGAGTCTATAATGGCAACACAAATTTCTTCATTTATTCAACAACACAATTTGTTATCACCTTTTCAGTCTGGCTTTAGGCCAAAACATAGTTGTTCTACGGCCATGTTGAAAATACTTGACGACATAAGGATACAATTTGATAAAGGCGATATAACCCTTCTTTGCCTTTTAGATTTTTCTAAATCCTTTGATTTGGTAAATCATAATTTACTCTGCGAAAAGCTTAAGCATATTTTTGGATTTTCGGAAAGCGCTGTTAAGCTCATGGCTAGCTACCTATCAGGCAGAACACAAAAGGTGAAGGGTAAAAGTACGTCCCTAGCATTGTAGCATCTGGTGTGCCACAGGGGTCTTTCCTTGGTCCTCTTTTGTTTAGTCTTTTTGTAAATGATGTATTCTCTGTGTGTCAGTTTTTAAATATCCACGCTTATGCTGATGATGTTCAATTGTATCTGTCCAGTCGAATAGGGCTGATCGAGGATCTGTGTTTCAAAATTAATAGCGATCTATCAGCAATTTCCGACTGGGCTCATATAAATTGCCTATGTCTAAATGTGGCCAAATCTTTTGTGTTACCCATAAGGAATAGTGTGATACATGTTGAAGATATCCCTGAACTCCTCATTGGTGGCAGTGCCCTCAATACGAATAAAGTAAAAAACTTAGGTTTTATAGTTAACTCTACGTTAAGCTGCGCTGACCATGTTAACAAAGTTGTTAGTAATTTTTATGTGATTTTGCGTGGGTTAAGTCTGTCTGCATCTTTTACACCTCTAGAAATACGAAAAAAAAACTTGCCATTCAACTAATAGTTCCTCAAATAACTTATTTTGAGCTTGTATACAGCAGACTTGACTCAAGTTCATCACACAAGATAGAAGTAGCTTTTAATAATGTTACACGGTATGTCTATGGTCTCAAAAGATATGACCACGTTACTTTATGGAAAGATAAAGTTCTTGGGTGCAACATTTTCGATTACCTTGCAGCTAGAAATGTTATATTCTTATATAAGCTTATTGAACTAAAGAGTCCGCGATACCTCTATGAGAAATTGCAGTTAACAAGATCGAGTAGACTTCGTAGTCTGGTTATCCCTAAATTTTCCTACTTGTCATCATCCAGACTGTTCTTTTCAATGCTGTGAGACTTTGGAATTCTGTTCCAGAATCTATCAAGGCGTCAATAAATGGGACAAACTACAAGGTGGTAATACATAGCTACTTTAACTCTATATAATGAATGTTAATCTAACACGTCTTTTCTTCAATCTTTACTGTCTTTATCTCTCTCTCTTTTATCCTTCCTTCTTTTCCTTCTGTTGTTAATTTATTGCATTATTTGTTAAGTTAAATAATATAAGTCTTTGTTATTTCTTGTAAGTTAAGGATTCATATGTAATCATCCAACCATTGATGTACTATAAAAGACCTAGAAGTCTTACATGTACAGTCCGATTTTATATTTAAATAAATTGCAAATTCAAAATATTGATTTTTGATTTGATTTTTGAAAAAAAAAAATGTAGGTATATTGAAACCGGGAAAAATGTAGCCTTTTGGAAAAACAGTTTGAGGGTTTTCTAGCTTTTTTCATTAACCATAACTTAGAAATAATTAAAAAGACATTTTATATTGTTTTTTATTTTTTTTTATTCAAAAGTTGTCTAGACTTGTTAGGTGTTCGGGTTGTAAATCTGGATGAATAGAAATGAGTTGTTGTCTTTAGTAATATTTTAGTTGACCTCTAACCACTTCGTTTAGTACAAAATTTAAGGACCTGTGAAAAATTATGGATTTTTATATTTCAAAATTTATAGAAATAATCTACCGAAGTCCGATAAACAGAACAATATCCCCCTTATTCATAAAAAATATAAAAAGTTTATTAAGCTCTTATTATTCAAAATTTGTATGAAAATGTCATTTTAAAAAGCTTTATACACCAATTTTATTTTTTATGAATATGAGGGTATGTTTAAAAAAATTTTAATTTTCGGAAAAACTTACCAAAAAACCCAAATTGTATAAGCGGTTATCTCATTTCTATAATGGGTGGTATGTATGTATATTTATGAGGCTGGCAGAAATCCTTGGGCTGAACCCTCCCAGAGGGTGCCGGCTGGTAATAGACACTACAGAAACCCCTACGCAGGGGAGTGCTAGCTAAGTTCAGAAATCAGTGCCGTTGGTGCCTTAGCTCTTTAATAGCTCTGGCATATGGAAATGATTCTTGAACGTGGCCTCAAGGTGGGAACCGGGCCACACCCAGATAAAATGGTGGCCCCCCTAATCCAGGGTGTTATGCGATTCCGTGCCCATTGGATGGTTTGCAGTCAGGGGTATCCGACTGTATTCTTACGGAGCCTCCCGTATATCGGTCCACCTCCGGGAGTAGCGATGACTTGCTGCGGCATGGGGCTCTGTCGTAGTCGACCGTTTCATATCCCCCTTTCACATACTTTCAGGCTGCCGAACGGTCTCATCTCAGTAGCCAGCCTACGAACTAGTAATTTAAATTTTCCACATGAATAAAAAACAAGCATCGGAGCCCTGCACGAGTAAAGATGCTGCCTCTGGCACAGGCGTTAAAAAGCCCAATACTTATAAAACCCTGCCACAATCGGAAACCGCTAAGGTGGCACCGATCAGGCCTGCACGGCCTCAAACCGCTTTTCGGCCACCTGCGCAAGCTAGCAGCAGTAGGACCAAACCCTCTGAGGGCAAGTCCGAACCTGTAAGAGCCGGCAAAGCTAGCCCCGCTGAGGGAAAGCAACTCTCGGCTGAGCAAACGCAGGTGGCCCGTCTTACGGGCACCTCTGCTCAGCATGTGGCGGGAACCATCACCGGGTCCTCCACGGACAGAGTGACTGCCCCCGCCCATGCAAAACAAACTCGTGGCAAGCCGGCTGACCCCCTAGAGGGTTCTAAGGCAAGCAAACGAGTCCCCCTCTCAGTCCGCAGTCAGCGGAATCTACGCAATGCCGCCAAAATTGTAGAGAGACTGGGCAAGTCTCCCAGCGATAAACTGACGGCAGAGCAAAAAAGCTCTCTGGCCTGGGCCAGGAAAATCATTGCGGAAAAATCATCGCGTAACACCGCATACACCGCAACCAATCCTGCCAATACGGCGCCAACCGGGACGGATGGGCCAGCCCTTAAAAGGCAGCGGTCGATAGTAAACGCCTCGAGCGTTCCTAAAAGGCATAGGCCCATAACCTCTGCCCCTTCTCCACCTGCCCTAACAAACCCGTTCAACGAGGTTGCCAAGGGCAACATCACGCTGGCGGTTTTGAACCGCGGCCATCCGGATGGAAACATTACCCCGGACAATTGGAAGGATGTCCTGAACGGCCTTCTCAGGCAGTTCAAGGACATTATGGAAAAGAACCCGGGTGCTGCTCCCATTATCCACGATGCCGGCTGGTATCAGGGCAGGATTAAACTAGTTGCCTGCGCAGACGAGCGCTCTTTCCGTCTGTACACACTCGCCATAGCTTCGGTGTGGGAGCTGTGGCCCGGGGCTAAGCTGGATTCCGTCAGTTTGGAAGAAATTCCAAACAGACCGAGAGCTTGGGCCTGGGTCCCAGACGAGCTGGCGGAGCCTGGCGAGATTCTGGGCACCATCGCGCAAAGCAACCCGGGACTACCTTCAAGCGATTGGAGGATAGTCCGCGTGGGCGAGACAAGGGAGAAGCAACGCTATGTCGGTTTCGTCATTAGCGAGGCGTCTCTCCCTTGGCTTGCTAAATGTGATGGAGTATTAAGCTACGGCTTCTACTCCATCACGTTGAAAGTCAAGCGGGATTGTACCCAGAGAGAGGAGCCGGAGGAGATGGAGACGAAGCCCGAGCTTCAGAGTGATGTGATGGCAGGAAACACCTTGAGTGCACTTGTTACGTTTGAGTCTGAGGCAGCAGCTACCTCCATCGAGTCGGCTCCGATGAATTTGGAGGAGGTGGGCAGCGCCTCGAGTGTACCCACCTCCACAGCAGCAAATCTCACGACCCCATGCAACACCTCGAGTGTACATGAGGTCGATATCGAACTAGCACGTAGTGCTCCAAAGTCCGAGAGTGATACACTCTCAGTATCTGAGCTGGCAGGGCAGTTCTCTACCAGCATGGACGAACACCTCCTCCTGGAATCCGACCAGTCAGATGTTGGCTTCGACGATACAATCGTTGAGGTGGCATCGGGCGGGACGGAGCAGGGGGAGATGGACGTCGATGCTGAGTTTTCAGAACGGTCCTAATGGTCCGGATACTGCAAATTAACATGCATCACTCTAAGGCAGCCTCCGCTGCGCTAATCTTACGCCTCTGCAAAACATCGGAGGCGGTCGTTCTAGTCCAAGAGCCATGGGTCGTCGGTACCAGGGTCTGTGGGCTGAATACCGATGAGTACCAGCTGGTGACGCCACCTGCAAACGGTAGACTCAGATCATGTATTCTTATCAGAAAAACTCTTTCTTATTTTCTACTATCTCCTTTCAGCGATGATGACTTCACCTGTTTCAGCCTCGAGCTGCAGGACTATACCCTCTGGCTGATGTCCGCATACTTTGCGCCCGATCGCCCCATCTCTGCACAGGATAGGCTCAGCAAGGCGGTAAAGGAGGCCCAACTCAAGGGGCTTCCGATAGTCATTGGAGCCGACGCCAACGCGCACCACCTCGCATGGGGCTCAACCGACACAAATACAAGGGGTGAGTCTCTTTTTGATTTTATCATAGAAAACAACCTCTGTATCTGTAACTCTGGGGACAAGCCAACTTTTGTCACCTCGAATAGGAGGGAAGTTCTAGACATTACTCTGGTTTCAGGACCTTTCTCTGACTTAGTTAAGGAATGGAAAGTTTCCGATGATAACTCCTACTCTGACCATATGTACGTAACTTTTAATCTGCTTTTGCGACCTCCGCCTATGGCGGTTTTCAGGAACAGGAGACGTACGGACTGGGACCTTTACAAAGTGGTCCTGTCCTCTACCCTCCAAGAAAACGCTTCTCACGGTAGGTCTTGCCTACCGATAAGATCTGATGAAGCGCCTCTCTCAGACATATCGTTTGCTTCTCTCGGTGAGCTAGACTCACCGTCTAAGATAGACGAAGCAGTAGATCTTGTCACCAATTCTTGTAACGCTGCCTTCATAGCAGCCTGCCCGGAGATTAAAAAAAAAGGGGTAGAAAGAAACCGTACTGGTGGACCCCTGAAATCTCCGAGCAAAGGAAGAACAGCAGAAAACTCTTTAATCAGGCAAAACAGACAGGGATCTGGTCCACCTACAGGGACGCCTTAAAATCTTTTAAGAAGTTAACCAGGAGAGCCAAAAGGGAATCCTGGAAAAACTTCACAAGCAATATTGAGGAAGTCTCGGAGGCAAATCGCCTACGTAATGTCCTCTCCAAAAACCTTACTCCTCTCAGCTGTATTCGTACAGCTGATGGAGAATAGGCCTCATCTAGTGCCGAAATCCTGGATACCCTGTTCACGGCCCACTTTCCGGGCAGCACCTCTCAACCATACCTACCCTCGAACTCGCAATCTAACCCAAGGCCGTCGCGGACCTTGGACCACATAGTCAGCAGAAAAGGAGTTAACTGGGCAATCAGGTCCTTCAAACCCTTCAAATCTCCGGGACTAGATGGTATATTTCCCGCCGAACTAAAAGCAGCGAGCGATGTTATTAGTCCGCTGCTAACTCAAATCTACAAGGCATGCCTCAACCTGGCCTATATCCCCACGAAATGGACCAAGGCAAAGGTAGTCTTTATACCGAAAGGAGGCAGGACATCCTGCAATAACCCAAAGGATCTCAGACCTATAAGTCTGACCTCTTTCCTCCTAAAAATTCTAGAAAGATTGCTAGATGCCTACATTAGGCGAACGGCAAATCCAGGACTAATATCCAACAGCCAGCATGCCTACTCCAAGGGCAAGTCCGTAGAGACGGCTCTACACGCTATCACCTCTGGGATAGAGAAGGGACTTGCTTTCAAGGAGTTTACGCTCGGCATTTTTCTTGACATAGAAGGGGCTTTTAACAACGTTCTTCCAACAGCGGTAACGAGCTCCCTGCGTTTGCTGGGAGTGGAAGATCCTCTAGTGGAGTTCGTTGAACTCCTTCTCCAAAGAAGAACTATTATTTCCGAAATGGGCAATTCTTCACTTACAAGGCATGCCAACAGAGGAACCCCCCAAGGGGGTGTTCTCTCTCCTCTACTTTGGAACCTGACGGTGAACACTCTTTTATCTAGACTAAAGCACACCGGCTGCCAGGTCATTGCCTATGCAGACGACATAGCCCTGACGGCTACTGGCAAGCATCCTTCGGTGCTTAGCGAACTCTTGCAAAATGCGCTGAATCTAACAAAAACCAACAATTAGGCTTTATGAGAATCAGAATTTAAAAATTAACAATATACCAACAACAAAGTTAGACTATTAATATAATAGATAATGGACCGAAGTACTCAATGAGCGAAGGAGTGAAAATAATTTCTCTAATAATAGGAGGAGCTTCTTGAGTGAAAGAATGAAATTCATTTTGAAATTGATTATTTAGTGTTGGTAAATTACAAATGCTGGTTAGGGCAAATCTTGGCTTTTGCAAAAACCGTTAAAGGTTTTTCTAGCTTTTTTCTTTATCCATAACTTAGCGATATTTAGAAGACATTTTAATTTGATTTTACAAATATTTAAAAAGACATTTTATATCGATTTTTGATTTGATTTTTGAAAAAAAAAAAAACAGTACGTATATTGATTAAAAAAAAAAAATATTCAAAAGTGGTGAAACCGGGCAAAATGTAGGCTTTGAGGATTTTCTATCTTTTTTCCTTAGCCGTAACTTAGAAATATTTAAAAAGACATTTCATATCGATTTTTGATTTGATTTAAAAAAAAAATGTGGGTATGTTGATTTAAAAAAAAAAGTTATTCAAAAGTGGTTAAACCTCGCAAAATCTAGCCTTATGCAAAAACAGTTTGAGGGTTTTCTAGCTTTTTTCCTTAACCCTAACTTGAAAATATTTAAAAAGACATTTTATATTGATTTTTGATTTGATTTTTGAAAAAAAAAAATGTAGGTATATTGAAACCGGGAAAAATGTAGCCTTTTGGAAAAACAGTTTGAGGGTTTTCTAGCTTTTTTCATTAACCATAACTTACAAATATTTAAAAAGACATTTTATATTGATTTTTGTTTTTTATTCAAAAGTGGTAAAATTTTGTCTAGACTTGTTTGGTGTTAGTGTTGTAAATCTGGATGAATAGAAATGAGTTGTTGTCTTTAGTAATATTTTAGTTGACCTCTAACCACTTCGTTTAGTACAAAATTTAAGGACCTGTGAAAAATTATGGATTTTTATATTTCAAAATTTATAGAAATAATCTACCGAAGTCCGATAAACAGAACAATATCCCCCTTATTCATAAAAAATATAAAAGGTTTATTAAGCTCTTATTATCCAAAATTTATATGAAAATGTCATTTTAAAAGGCTTTATAAACCAATTTTATTTTTTATGAATATGAGGGTATGTTTAAAAAAAATTTAATTTTCGGAAAAACTTACCAAAAAACCCAAATTGTATAAGCGGTTATCTCATTTCTATAATGGGTGGTATGTATGTATATTTATGAAAATATTCGCAGTAAGTTTTTTCCGAAAAAAGTATCACAAATATAAAAATATGTCTTATGAAATTTTAATGAGCTTATAAAAAATCAAGATTAGAAATACTCATATACCTAAAGATGTTTTAAAAAAGAAAAAAATATTTTCAATGAAAAAAAAATTGTAGCCCGGAGCTGTTCTCGAACCTGCAACAATTCGCTCGCTATCCGATGCGCTAACCACAGCTCTACTGCTTTATCTACGAATTTATTGTCAAATCACCAATTCAAGCTGTATGGGCAATGAGCGAGACAATGAAAATAGTTTCTCTAATAAAAGGAGGAGCTTGTTGAGTGAAAGATTGAAAGGTTCATTTTGCAGAAAATGAGTTCTATTTATAGAAATTTATTATACAGGCGTGTTTTTAAATCTTTTTAGAGGGGGTAAATTGCAAATTCTGGTTAGGTCAAAAAAAGTTTGAGGATTTTCTAGCTTTTTTCTTTAACCATAACTTAGCAAAATTTAAGACACTTTATATGGATTATTTTTTGATTTAAAGAAAAAATATATATTAATTTTTCTATTCAATTTGGTCTAGACTTGTTTGGGGCTCGGGTTGCAAATCTGCTCTTTTCAAAGTTAATACATATGTACATATGAATAGAAATCAGTTGTTGCCTTCAGTAAAATTTAAGACGACCGCTAACCACTTGATTTAGTTCAAAATTTAAGTACATATTAAATATGTTGTCGATTTTTATATTTTAAATAGGGAGCCTATCAGCAACTTTGTCTCAAACGGTACAAATCACTAAAATTTATAGAAGTAATCTACCGAAGTCCGATGAATAGACTACTGTGTTTGAAAAAATTTCGCAACTTCGATCTTATATCATCAAAAATTAGACAAAAAAACCCAAATTGAATAAGCGGTTATAGCATTTCTATAATGAGTGGTATGTATGCATATTAAGGCGCCTCGCCAAAAAAAGTTGCAGTGTTTCCACCAAAATTTTAAAATTCACTCTTTTCTAAGGACTCTCCCAAAATATTTCGAAAAAATATTAAGATTTACTGGAGCTAAACCGCGTTAAAAAAACGCTAAAAATATCCTTTTTTATGTATAACAAGTAAGGAAGTCTAAGTTCGGGTAAGCCGAACATTAAATACCCAGTGTATGGAAACAATAGTAGTACCTATAAGTTATATATTTTCTATATATACTATAATTTGGGAAAAACGAACTCAATAAATTTATTAGTTAGTTTATAAAATTAATATTTATTTATGCTACGGTATAACATATATGTACATTGTTCGTGTGCCCTCAAAATATTACTTATAGTTGAATACATTTCTTACTTCTAATATACTTACGCCCAATTTGTGACAAAGTTTTAAATTGAAAAAAATACGTTTGGGACAGTTTTTCGAAATTCAAATTATTTTCAAAGTTATAGCTATCACCACTTTTCGAAACTCCTTACTTTTTGATGTAAATAACTTCCGCTCCCTTAAAGTGCCAAAAAAATTTTTTTTTGCTAATAATTACTAATGCAATGCCCAACAACATCATACAAAAGCGCCATCTTGCCACGATGGAGAAGTTAAAAATTGCGAATAATGTTTGCAAAAAAAATTTTTTTGCAAAAATTGGCAATGTCCTTTTGTAGAAGATACCATCTTTTATATATATTTAAAAAAATAGCAAAATCGGTTTGACCAATCGTGAGAAAATAGATATAACTTTCAAAATAATTCGAATTTTGAAAAATTGTATACGTATTTTTGTTTAATCGTTCTGAGCCATACTACCCACTTTCAATAAAATACATGGCCGTCGAAAAAATTATAGGTGGCACACTTAACAAAATTAACTCATCTTTTAAGACTCGTTAATAGTAGACAATTCCTTACAAATTTAACTACCAAATTATAATTATACTATTTTAGTTATTTACCTTACCGAATTATGTCAATTTATGTGATTTTCGAAATTTTCCATATTGAAAGTGGACGTGATTGGGAAGCGATTTCGTTTAATTTCAACAGGTATACTTCCTATAACTCTAGTATACCTTGTGCCGAATTTCACGATTCTACCGTAATCAGTTTAAAACTTACGACCAGTCTTTTAGGTGATTTTCTAAATTTTCGATATCGAGAGTAGCCGTGGTTGGACGGGGATTTTATCCAATTTCATCACGTATACTCCCAACAGTACTAGTATGATTTGTGCCAAATTTCATCGTTCTACCATAATTTGTTTAAAAGTTACGACCAGTCGAATTTTCAAAAATGCCTCCCTTGAAAGTGGGCGGTACCACGCCAACTTTTTAAAATTTAACAGAAAATCATAATAGAATGATAAGAGAGATTCACCTATGAAATTATATCATTTTATCAATTTCAGCTACCGATATATGTCAGTTTATGTGATTTTCGAAATTTTCGATACCGACAAAAGGGACGTGGTTATAATCCGAGTAATCTGTATACCAAATTTCATGCAAATTCCTCAATTTTTACTCAAGTTATGTTAATTTGTATGATTTTCGAAATTTACGGTCTCGAAAAAGGGGGCGTGGTTATCATCCGATTTCGCCCATTTTCAATAGCAACCTACCTGGGCCAAAAAGTAACCTGTATATAAAATTTCATGCAAATATCTTAATTTTTACCCAAGTTATCGTGTACAAAGACGGACGGACGGACGGACAGACGGACGGACATGCCTGAATAGACTCCTCTTTTCAACCTAAGAACTTTCATACATGGATCTTGATTATTTTGCGCCGGTACATAGTACAGTTATGTGGACAAAATTATAATACCCCTGTACTAGTACGCTTGGTATAAAAATGCCTCCCTTAAAAGTGGACGGGGCCACGCGATTTTATCCACTTTCATCAGGTATACTCCCAACGATACTAGTATGCTTTGTACCGAATTCCATCGTTCTATCGTAATCTGTTTAAGAGTTACGACCAGTCAAATTTTCAAAAACGCCTCCCTTAAAAGTGGGCGGTGCCACGGCCACTATAAAAAATTTATGGAAAAATCATAAGAGAATGACCAAGGGGATTCACCTATAAAATTATATCATTTTAGCCATTTCAGCTGCCGAGATATGTCAATTTGTGTGATTTTCGAAATTTTTGATATCGAAAGTGGGCGTGGTTGAAGGGCGATTTTATCCACTTTCATCAGGTATACTCCCAAGGATACTAGTATGCTATGTGCCGAATTCCATCGTTCTATCGTAATCACTTTAAAAGTTACGACCAGTCAAATTTTCAAAAACGCCTCCCTTAAAAGTGGGCGGTGCCACGCCCACTATAAAATTTATGGAAAAATCATAAGAGAATGACCAGGGGGATTCACCTATAAAATTATATCATTTTAACCATTTCAGCTGCCGAGATAAGTCAATTTGTGTGATTTTCGAAATTTTCGATATCGAAAAAGGGGGCGTGGTTATCATCCGATTTCGCCCATTTTCAATAGCAACCTACCTTGGCCAGAAAGTAACCTTTATACAAAAATTCATGCAAATATCTCAATTTTTACTCAAGTTATCGTGTACACGGACGGACAGACGGACGGACATGGCTTAATCAACTCCTCTTTTAATCCTAAGAACTTTCATATATGGAACTCTATATCTATCTCAATTATTTTGTGCCGTTACAAACAGCCGTTATGTGAACAAAGTTAATATACCCTTGTACTAGTACACTGGGTATGAAAAGAGTATGAAAATATATTTTTGAATAAAAATCACATGGGATGATGAATTAGCTGGAGTACAAAAAGTAAGCATAAAAAAGTTTGTAAATTTGGTAACTGTATAACTGTGTGCTAATATTCGCAATGTGGAAAATTGGGCCAAAAAGGGTTAAATTTTGCAGAAATGACAACGTCTCGAAAATACCTTTCAAATGATACCCTAATCGTCCAAATACGTCAAAAATTGGCTGAGTTATTAAAGTTTTCCACAAACCTACCCCTCGAAATATGACCAAAAACAGCATCATACATCTCAATATTTGGATTCGTTTATAAAATTTTCAAAATTTTTTATGCTTACCTTTTGTACTCCAGCTAATTCATCATCTCAGGTGCTTTTTATTAAAAATTATATTTTCATACTCTTTTTATACATAAAAAAGGATATTTTTAGCGTTTTTTTAACGCGGTTTAGCTCCAGTAAAGCTTAATATTTTTTCGAAATATTTTGACCAAGGTCTTAGAATACATTGAAGTTTATAATTCCGATGGAAACAGGGTGTCCATTTTCTTTTGTATGGAGCGTGAGGTGCCTTACTGCATATGCTTTCCGTCAACTAAAAATATTCAGCAATTTTTTTTCTCGAAAATAGAGATCACAAAAATAAAAATTTTAAAAAAGTCAAGATAAGAAATATTTATATATTGAAAAAATAAAAACAAATTTCAATGACAAAAAATGAAAAAAAAAATGTGGCCGATAGCTGTACTTGAACAATTAACCGCTCGACCACTACCCCCGACGCTTCCCACTGGGCTATCGCTTTATGTACAAATTGATTGTCAGATAACCAATTCAAGTGGCATGATACAGTTTCAGGATTGGTTATATATTAGATAATTGTGCACTGCCTTAGAGGTATGCCAACAAATCCATATGCATTTCATAAATATTTATGCATATTTAGTATGGGTTTAAGCTTGGCAAATATTTATATGTAAAATTTGTTAGCCTATTAATATAATAGATGGGCGAAATGTAAATTTTTCTGGGACGCATAATCATAATAGTTCAACAATTTTTACTACGGATTTCCTAACAATCATGCCAATTCTAAATAATTTTCACTAGTGAACCGGTGCAAACCGTTTCACCTTTTTCATACATTTTTGCTCACAAATTATATGAGAGTGAGAAAATCCGCAAAGTGAGAAATTGTTTAGAATCGGCTTAAATATTACAACTTGTTGGAGCGTTTTTTTCAAAATTTTGTGATATGATATGATAAACATTTTTCTAAAAATTTTATAATATGCCGTAGCCGAAAGGTAGAATACTGGGCTGACGTGCCAGAGGAGCAGGGGACTGAAACCAGATGTTAAATTATATAACATTTTGTTTCTTAAACTATTTAGAATTTATCAATAGTTTATATGGATACCATTTCAATAGTGATTTATCAAAAATGAATTGATGAAACATCCATATTCATTGATGGGACAGGATTATCAATTTTTATTTAATGTGATATCAATAGTTATGGATGTTCGATCCATAGATTTCCCTCCGTGTATAAAAAATGTGACGAAAATGTAAGAGTATTTTATACCAAAAGGGAGGATTCGACACTATTTTCAGCATATCTCTTATTCTGTTATTTAGATTAAAATAAATATAGTTTAAAACAAGTAAGGAAGTCTAAGTTCGGGTAAGCCAAACATTAAATACCCAGTGTATGGAAACAATAGTAGTACCTATAAGTTATATATTTTCTATATATATTATAATTTGGGAAAAACGAACTTAGTTTATAAAATTAATATTTATCACTTATCCTGTATAAGTGGGTCAAAACTGCCCAAACGACTTTGAAAGTTGCATATCTTTTTATAGACTTTCTATAATCTATTGAAACTTTTCGACTTTTATTATTTAATCAAACTATACTTGAAAAAAGATTTTGTTTAAATGTTTCATCTACAGGATAGACTGGGCAGAAATAATTGCGTATATTGTATAAATGGGTCAATATTGCCCAATAGTAAAAGGAGCAGGTGATATGTACTAGTTGCTCAAAATAGCCCTAATAAGATGTTTTTGTACTTATTTAATAAAACTTTATTATTTTCAAGCTAAAAAAGTACTTGAAAGCTTGAAATAAAATCAAAAACTATTCATTAGTCCATTGGGCAAAAATGACCCACTTATGTCACGTACGTTACTTTTTTTGAATACAGGAGTAAGTTTATATGTACTAGTTGTTCAAAATAACCCTAAGAACACCTTTTTGTACTTCCTTAATTGAATTTTATTATTTATAAATTAAAAAAATACTTCAAACCTTGAAATAAAATAAATAAATAATAAAAAGTCTATTAATTCGTCCATTGGGCAAAAATGACCCACTTATGTCACGTACGTTACTTTTTTTGAATACAGGATAAGTGTTATTTATGCTACGGTATAACATATATGTACATTGTTCGTGTGCCCTCAAAATATTACTTATAGTTGAATACATTTCTTACTTCTAATATACTTACGCCCAATTTGTGACAAAGTTTTAAATTGAAAAAAATACGTTTGGGCCAGTTTTTCGAAATTCAAATTATTTTCAAAGTTATAGCTATCACCACTTTTCGAAACTCCTTACTTTTTGATGTAAATAACTTCCGCTCCCTTAAAGTGCCAAAAAAATTTTTTTTTTCCTAATAGTTACTAATGCAATGCCCAACAACATCATACAAAAGCGCCATCTCGCCACGATGGAGAAGTTAAAAATTGCGAATAATGTTTAACTTTCAAAATAATTGGAATTTTGAAAAATTGTATACGTATTTTTGTTTAATCGTTCTGAGCCATACTACCCACTTTCAATAAAATACATGGCCGTCGAAAAAATTATAGGTGGCACACTTAACAAAATTAACTAATCTTTTAAGACTCGTTAATAGTAGACAATTCCTTACAAATTTAACTACCAAATTATAATTATACTATTTTAGTTATTTACCTTACCGAATTATGTCAATTTATGTGATTTTGGAAATTTTCCATATTGAAAGTGGACGTGATTGGGAAGCGATTTCGTTTAATTTCAACAGGTATACTTCCTATAACTCTAGTATACCTTGTGCCGAATTTCACGATTCTACCGCAATCAGTTTAAAACTTACGACCAGTCTTTTAGGTGATTTTCTAAATTTTCGGTATCGAGAGTAGCCGTGGTTGGACGGGGATTTTATCCAATTTCATCACGTATACTCCCAACAGTACTAGTATGATTTGTGCCAAATTTCATCGTTCTACCATAATTTGTTTAAAAGTTACGACCAGTCGAATTTTCAAAAATGCCTCCCTTGAAAGTGGGCGGTACCACGCCCACTTTTTAAAATTTAACAGAAAAACATAATAGAATGATAAGAGAGATTCACCTATGAAATTATATCATTTTATCAATTTCAGCTACCGATATATGTCAGTTTATGTGATTTTCGAAATTTTCGATACCGACAAAAGGGACGTGGTTATAATCCGAGTAATCTGTATACCAAATTTCATGCAAATTCCTAAATTTTTACTCAAGTTATGTTAATTTGTATGATTTTCGAAATTTACGATCTCGATTACGTGGTTATCATCCGATTTCGCCCAACCTACCTGGGCCAAAAAGTAACCTTATATAAAATTTCATGCAAATATCTTAATTTTTACTCAAGTTATCGTGTACAAAGACGGACGGACGGACGGACTCCTCTTTTCAACCTAAGAACTTTCATACATGGATTTTGATTATTTTGCGCCGGTACATAGTACAGTTATGTGGACAAAATTATAATACCCTGTACTAGTACGCTTTGTATAAAAATGCCTCCCTTAAAAGTGGGCGGGGTCACGCCCACTTTAGAAAATTTATCAAAAAATCATTATATAATGACCATATAAAATTATATAATTTTACCCATTTCCGTTAGCGAATTATGTCAATTTATGTGATTTTCGAAATTTTCGATATCGAAAGTGGGCGTGGTTGAAGGGCGATTTTATCCACTTTCATCAGGTATACTCCCAACGATACTAGTATGCTTTGTGCCAAATTCCATCGTTCTATCGTAATCAGTTTAAAAGTTACGACCAGTCAAATTTTCAAAAATGCCTTCCTTAAAAGTGGGCGGTGCCACGCCCCCTATACAAAATTTATGGAAAAATCATAAGAGAATTACCAGGGGGATTCACCTATAAAATTATATCATTTTAGCCATTTCAGCTATCGAGATATGTCAATTTATGTGATTTTCGATATCGAAAGTGGGCGTGGTTGAAGGGCGATTTTATCCACTTTCATCAGGTATACTCCCAACGATACTAGTATGCTTTGTGCCAAATTCCATTGTTCTATCGTAATCTGCTTAAGAGTTACGACCAGTCAAATTTTCAAAAACGCCTCCCTTAAAAGTGGGCGGTGCCACGCCCACTATAAAAAATTTATGGAAAAATCATAAGAGAATGACCAGGGGGACTCACCTATAAAATTATATCATTTTAACCATTTCAGCTGCCGAGATAAGTCAATTTGTGTGATTTTCGAAATTTTCGATATCGAAAAAGGGGGCGTGGTTATCATCCGATTTCGCCCATTTTCAATAGCAACCTACCTTGGCCAGAAAGTAACCTGTATACAAAAATTCATGCAAATATCTCAATTTTTACTCAAGTTATCGTGTACACGGACGGACAGACGGACGGACATGGCTTAATCAACTCCTCTTTTAATCCTAAGAACTTTCATATATGGAACTCTATATCTATCTCGATTATTTTGTGCCGTTACAAACAGCCGTTATGTGAACAAAGTTAATATACCCTTGCACTAGTACACTGGGTATAAAAAACTAAAACTCACGCTTTTAGAGAGTATTGAACTAAAAATTTGAAAATAATTTTAAAAACCCTAAACAGTACACTGAAAAAAAAATCTACAAGAAACGGCCGTCAAATTAACAGTAAACTCTGTCATTTTTCGTCCAACAGTGGGGAATATCAATTTTGAAAGTGACCCCCTATCATTATTCGAATATACTATCATATTGACATGAATTACTGTAAATTTGAAAGTGGTGATAGTATTGACATGAATTACGGTATATTTGAAAGTGGACTCATATCATTAATTGAATTTTTCAAAAATCACATGTTTCTACTGCCAATTTTACAGTAAATACTGTAATATTTACAGTAGTACCATAATCACTTTGAAAGTGGTTTTGATATGTTACTTTCAATGTGCACTTTCAACCTTTTTATTTGAGTGTAGTATTGTGGAAAAAGCTTCGTCCGCGTTGTTCCATAATCTTCATTTTTTATTTAAATTATTTTTACCTTTTTAGTGCAATATTCTTTAAAAGCGCGTGTTTTCGCTTTTTAAACTATATTTATTTTTACTTTTTAGTTAAATGTGTTATGAAGTAATCGATATATATATCGAAGTATACCGCAGTGCAAACGAAACCTCTAGGCCTCCACTTTCGTTTGATAACCATATTGTAGGCAATTTTCAATATTATTGGACAACCTCATTTTGACCGATAACTCAGTTATCGATAAATATATCGAAATATTCCAAAGTCCAATAGAAACCTGTGGACCTTCCATTTCGTTTGATACAGGCAGTTTGCATTATGACCGATAACTTAGTTATCGATAAATATATCGAAGTCCAAATGCAACCTCATATCGTTTGACACCCATATTGAAGGCACATTTCAAGGTTTCTGTGACAGTCATATGCCACTATCGGGTAGACTGAAGTAGAGTTACATTCAAACAAGCAAACATACATATGAATGTATGTACAAGTAAAGCTAATGAAAGCGTAGTAAAGAAACTAGCATATAAGAAAATTATGGCACAAAGCGGACCACGCTTTCCACAGTACTCACTGAAATAAAAAGGTTGAAAGTGCACATTGAAAGTAACATATCAAAACCACTTTCAAAGTGATTATGGTACTACTGTAAATATTACAGTATTTACTGTAAAATTGGCAGTAAAAACATGTGATTTTTGAAAAATATCAATTAATGATACGAGTCCACTTTCAAATATACAGTAATTCATGTCAATATGATAGTGCCCACTTTCAAATTTACAGTAATTCATGTCAATATGATGGTATATTCGAATAATGATAGGGGGTCACTTTCAAAATTGATATTCCCCACTGTTGGACGAAAAATGACAGGGTTTACTGTTAATTTGACGGCCGTTTCTTGTAGATTTTTTTTCAGTGTACTGTGTAGGGTTTTTAAAATTATTTTCAAATTTTTAGTTCAATACTCTCTAAAAGCGTGAGTTTTAGTTTTTTTTTAAACTATATTTATTTTTTACTTTTTAGTCAAATGTCCTATGAAATTATCGATAAATATATCGAAAAATACAGCAGTCCAAACGAAACCACTTTCGTTTGATACCCATATTGTTAGGAAATTTTAAGACATTTCGCCTAAGATTTTGACAATAACTCAGTTATCGACAAATTTATCGAAATATATCGAACTCCAAATGGTGTGGCAGAAACGAATGGTATGAATTAGGAATGTTGACATTTGACATTTTGCTTTGCCTTGTTTACATTTTCTCTGCGAACTATTGTAAAATTTATAAAACGCGTAAGACGTAAATCAGACAAATAAGGATACATCCCTTGGTTACTAAAGTAAGTTAACAACTTATTGTACTGTATTTGCCTCTTCATACCTAATAGAAATGTACTATTAATAAACAATAAATAACTTCAGATCTTTTAAACAACACACCACAATACAATTGCGTTCTAAAATTTTGCATGCGGGATTAACCTTGGCTTCGCAACAATTTTAAAAGATTTTACTTAACTTCCAATTGCAAAATGGCGGAGGCGAAACAACTTGAAAACTACAGCTGCAAGATCTGCAACAAAGCCGATGATTCACAGATGGTCTGCTGTGACAAGTTCGAAAAATGGTTTCACTTTGCATGCGTTGGTGTCACGGCCGAAATCGAACACGAGGATTGGCAATGTGCAGATTGTACCACTATGGCGGCGCATAAGGAAGATGCCGAGGGCGATCAAAATAGGGTAGGTAAGGTAATAGAAATCCCTGGACAGGGAAATGTACCCAGCACTTTGCACGCTCACGACGGCGTAGGTACTGGTCAGACAGGCGCACATACAGCGATAGGTGTACCCCCAACAGGAGTTGCTCGCAGTAATGCCAGCGTTAAATCTACGTAAACGTTAGCGTTAGACATTCTACGTAAACGAGAAGCGCTTATCGAAAGACGCCGGAAACTTTTACAAAGTCTGGAAACTGAAGACGAATGTTCAGACCTGGAAGAAGGTTTCGACTCGACCGCGGTACAAAAGTGGCTAAACGTTACGGGACCTGCAGTGCCAAAGGTAGCGCCACCGAAAACTCCGCTTATAGGCCATAACACTACAATGGCACTGCCAACTGGTGCTTCTGCTGCCCTAGCTCAGCCAAAGGAAGTGACCGACGATGTCAACGTTCAGCCTCAGATAACGTCAGCACATGTACAGTCTGCGGTGATCAAACAGGGCCGCGACACTAAAGGCTGCTCGTCGTGGATACCCAAAGTGGTTCCCGTAGATTTATCAGCCCAAATAGGTCAACAGAAAATGGGAGAAGGCACATCAGTGCACCCTCTATGCCTTACAAAAAACCAGATTGCGGCACGCACTAGCGTTGGCAAGGAGCTACCTAAGTTCAACGGCAAACCCGAGGAGTGGCCTCTGTTTTTAGCCACCTACCAGCAAACTACAGAACTTTGCGGATTTTCTGAAGGCGAAAATCTACTACGCTTACGTCATGCACCAGAGGGTGCAGCTCGAGATGCTGTACGCAATCTGCCCTTGCACACTTCCTGCGTACCGCAAATACTCAGCACATTGAAAATGAAGTTTGGGCGTCCCGAGCTTATTATCGCAGTACTCCTTGCGCGCATCCGGGAAATACCAGCTGTAAAGGAAAACCGTCTTGACACCTTGGTCGACCTGGCCCTGGAAGTCCAAAACGTTTGCGCTACAATGAAAGCTTCGAACATGTTGGGCCATCTCAATAACCCGGAGCTAGAACAAGAGCTAGTCAACAAGCTTCCCGGGCTACTAGCCGCCTTTTGGGGTCTGCACAAATTAAATTTAACATCTTGTAATCTTGAAAGCTTTGCTGACTGGTTATTCCAACTCGCTCAAGGGGCTAATAGTGTGATCGTACCCCCGACAGCATCGAAGGGGTCAACGAAGCGTGGGTACTTGAACGCGCACGATGGCGATATCGAAAGTAAGAAGCATACATGTGTTATTTGCTGTGAAATGTGTGACATGATTGAAAACTGCAACAAGTTTAGGGCTGCAAACAGGTCTGGGCGCTGGGATTTAGTCAGAAAGCATAACTTATGCCGCCGTTGCTTAAACGAACATTCTAGAGTGTGCCCTTCTAAGGCTAGATGTGGGGTAAACGGGTGTGATTCCCTTCACCACCCGCTACTCCACAAACAGTCCAGTACGATGGTTTCGCCCCGAATAAATTCTGCCCTCAATGCCCACAGTGGTGATGCGGAATCGATACTATTTAAAGTGCTGCCAGTCACGCTACACGGTAACAGTATCAAAATAAAAACATACGCGATTTTTGATGATGGATCTTCCCTTACGTTGATGAACGCCGCCTTACTAAAAAGACTGAAGCTCTCTGGCACCGCACAGCCCTTATGCTTGAAATGGACCGCGAATACTCACCGCTACGAAGACGACTCGCAGGTACTGACTTTAGACATATCTGGATTCAACACCAAGAAACATTTTACGTTGAGGGACGTGCATACAGTAAAGGAACTCGATCTACCGAAGCAAACCGTTGATGTTAGACAGCTGCAAAATAAGTACGCACACCTTCGTGGCCTACCATTGTCCTCGTATAGCGACGCCGTACCTCAGCTGTTAATAGGTCTGAACAACAGCCGAGTAGGCCTGACTCTGCGATCACGAGAGGGGTGTGATGATGAGCCGGTAGCGGAGAAGACTCCTCTGGGCTGGACCATAAAGGGGGTCCTTTCCTCTAATCGGGCTTACTCCGGTTATCATGCCTTTCATGCTTGCGACTGTGACTCTGTCAGTAACACGGAGTTAATACAGACAGTTAAGACTTATTTTTGCTTCGATAATCTCGACGTAAGCGGAAGATCTGCAGACCTAGTATCCGAGGAAGACCGACAGGCCGTCTCGCAATTGAAGAATGCTACCAGACGTGTTGAGGGTCGCTTCGAGTCTGGAGATGCAATAACCGTACACTTCCTGATAGCTTACCACTTGCCTTGCGTAGAGCTCAGTGTCTGCAGGCTAAACTTACACGCGACCCAGAGCTTGCCGACATTTTATCGTCTAAAATCGGGGATTACGTACGCAAAGGATATGCATCGCCACTATCACACGAGTCGCTGTTAGACACCGGATGCTGGTATCTGCCAATATTTCCAGTGCGCAACCCGAATAAACCGAACAAAACTAGAATCGTCTGGGATGCGGCGGCCAAAACAAAAGGTGTATCCCTAAACACGGTACTTTTAAAAGGGCCGGACCAAATGGCTTGCATGCTATCCATTCTTCGAAGATTCCGTGAACGCCCAATAGCCTTGACGGGCGATATAGAAGAGATGTTTCATCAAATACGAATCAGGAGTGATGACCAAGAGTATCAGCGCTTCGTATGGTTGCCACCTGGAGCCACTGAACCTTCCGTTTTTAAGATGAATGTTATGACCTTTGGAGCAACCTGCTCACCCAGCAGCGCACAATACGTGAAGAACTTAAACGCCGAGGAGTTCCGAGACCGTTATCCGAGGGCCGCCGAATGCATTATAAACAGCCATTATGTTGACGACATGCTGGATAGTGTGAGCACAATAGAAGAGGCAATAACGTTGGCCAAGGACGTAACATACATTCATGGTGAAGGCGGATTCCGTATCAGAAACTGGCGTTCGAATTCTGAAGAGGTGTTACTCGCCCTAGGAGCCAACGCCGTCAACTCTGACATGAGCTTAAAACCCGATCAAGAACTACAAGCCGAAAAAGTGCTAGGCTTTTGGTGGCTCACTTAGGAAGACTGTTTTACATTCCGTGTGTCCAAACACCACAAAAATGGAGATCTGTTACACAGCTGCCGCCGGCCCACCAAGAGGGAAGTACTGAGCGTCATCATGAGCATTTTCGATCCCTTGGGTCTACTTAGTTTTTATGTCGTTTATGCAAAGGTTTTATTTCAGAAGATTTGGCGATCAGGAATTGGTTGGGATGACCTCATCAGCCATGAACATTACGCGAAATGGCTTAAATGGGCCCAACTCCTTCCTGGAGTTGAGGCTTTGAAAATACCACGATGCTATTTTAATAACTTGAACAACGATTCCGATCTGGAAATGCACGTATTTGTCGACGCCAGCGAGAACGCCTATGTCGCCACATGTTATCTACGTCACACCCTTGGAAATAACATCGACTGTAAGCTGGTCGGCAGTAAAGTGAAGGTAGCTCCGCTGAAGATGCTCTCCATCCCGCGACTGGAGCTTCAAGCCGCTGTTTTAGGTGCTAGACTGCGGAGCTGCCATCGCCTCACACACGTTAAACATTCGAGGCAAGACATTCTGGACCGACTCTCGCACTGTGCTGGTATGGATTCGCTCTGATCACCGGCGGTACTCACCATTCGTAGCATTTAGAGTCGGTGAGATCTTAGAGCTAACTGACACGACAGAATGGAGGTGGATTCCGTCGGCAGAAAATGTAGCAGACGACGCCACAAACTGGTATGCAACGCCCGACGTGGCAAGCGAAAGTCGATGGTTTAACGGACCTACATTTCTACAACGAGACCGTGACAATTGGCCCATCGACTCGAGAGATGACGAATGCACAACCGAAGAGCTACGAGCGAAATTTCATGGCCACCATAATATTGGAGACCAAAAGCATTCGACTCTTGCCATACACGAGGGCTATTCTCAACTGGTACGAGTAATGTCGACTGTAGTACTGACAGTCCGTATATGGAAACTGTATCAAACAGGGGTAAAACTGTGCTGTCGTGTGGAACAAAGAGACATCAATCGCGCCGAGAAGGTTCTTTTTAGGGAAGCACAGCACGATGCGTTCGCGGATGAGATCGCCTTGCTTTCAAAAGGGAAAGCCGTAAATCGTAGTAGCTCAATCTACAAGCTTTCGCCCTACCTCGACGAATGCTCTCTTATACGTCTTGGTGGTAGAGTCAATCGGCCCGGATGGCAGGACCAAATCGTGTTACCGAAAGCTCATAATATAACCAGACTGATCGTATCAGACTTCCATAGCAGGTATCGTCACGGGAACGCAGAAACCGTCGTAAACGAAATCCGGCAGCAGTTTTGGATCCCGCATCTTCGCACGCTGGTTAAACAGGTTCGCCGCGATTGCCAGATTTGTCGACTTCGAGATGCTGCCCCACAGCCGCCTAAAATGGGAAAGTTGCCCGCCGTCCGAGTCACTCCCTTTGTGCGCCCATTTACCTACGTGGGAGTCGATTACTTCGGACCACTGTCGGTGTCTGTACGACGAAGCACTGAGAAGAGATACGGCGTGCTCTTTACCTGCTTAACAACCAGAGCTATTCATTTGGAGGTCGCCTGCTCGTTATCCCCCGACTCCTGCATTCTTGCTGTTCGATGTTTCATGACAAGACGTGGCGTCCCGACTGAGTTTTGGAGTGATAATGCTACCAACTTTAAAGCCACCCAACGAGAACTCGCGGCAGCATTTAATCTGATGCATAAAGACCGGCTTGTACGTGCCTTTACTAGCTCTTCCATGAAGTGGATGTTTATACGACCATTATCGCCGCATATGGGAGGTGTGTGGGAGAGACTCGTCCGATCAGTTAAGGACGTGCTCTACAACATACTGCACTCTGAACGTCCGTCCGATGAGCTATTGCGAGGCGCGTTAATGGAAGTAGAATCAATATTGAACTCTCGTCCACTCACCTATATACCGCTCGACCACTACAACGACGAAGCTCTCACACCGAATCACTTTTTGGTAGGTAGCTCAAATGGAATGAAGCCCCTACTTCAGCCGTCCAAAGAACCCTTGGATCTTAGAAAAGGTTGGAAATGTGCTCAGAACCTGGCAGACGTATTCTGGAGACGATGGGTGCGTGAGTACCTACCAGTAATTACAAGGCGCACAAAATGGTTTGAAAACGTACAGCCGATCGGAAAAGGCGACGTCGTTTACATTGTAAACCCAAGCGGGCCCCGAAGTTGCTGGCCCAAAGGAAGAGTTATATCCGTCAAGATGGCTTCCGACGGACAGGTGAGAAGTGCCTTTGTGCAAACTAATGGCGGCATATATGAGAGACCAGCTACTCGGCTTGCCGTACTTTCGATAGGCATAACTGCGGACAAGGTAGATCCAGTGGATATACCGGGGGGGAGTGTTAAGAAAGGTGTGGCAACGCCGTAGCTGGCAGAAACGAATGGTATTTTTTTTTCGCCTTTTTTAGGTTTTTGGGCAGTCATATTTTCACCGATAACGCAGTTATCGATAAATTTATCGAAATATATCGAAGTCCAAATGATACCTGGGACCTTCACCTTTCGTTTGATACCCATATTGTAGGGAACTTTTTAGGTTTTTGGGCAATTATATTTTGACCGATAACTCAGTTATCGATCAATTTATCGAAATATATCGAAGTCCAAATGAAACCTGGGGCCTTCCCCTTTCGTTTGATACCCATATTGTAGGGAAATTTTAAGGTTTTCGGACAACCACATTTTGACCGATAACTCAGTTATCGATAAATTTATCAAAATATGTCGATGTCCAAGTGAAACCTGGGGCCTTCCCCTTTCGTTTGATACCCATATTGTAGGGAAATTTCAAGGTTTTCAGGCAACCACATTTTGACCGATAACTCAGTTATCGATAAATATATCGAAATATGTCGATGTTCAAGTGAAACCTGGGGCCTTCACCTTTCGTTTGATACCCATATTGTAGGGATTTTTTTAGGTTTTTGGGCAATCATATTTCGACCGATAACTCAGTTATCGATAAATTTATCGAAATATGTCGATGTCCAAATGAAACCCGGGACCTCCCCTTTCGTTTGATACCCATATTGTAAGGAATTTTTCAGGGTTTCGGGCAATCATATTTTGACCGATAACTCAGTTATCGATAAATTTATCGAAATATGTCGATGTCCAAATGAAACCTGGAGCCTTCACCTTTCGTTTGATACCCATATTGTATGGAATTTTTTAGGTTTTTGGGCAATCATATTTGACCGATAACTCAGTTATCGATAAATTTATCGAAATATGTCGATGTCCAAATGAAACCTGGGGCGTTCCCCTTTAGTTTGATACCCATATTTTAGAGACATTTTACGGTTTTTGGGCCACTGGGGCTTAAACCGAACGAGAGTTACATACATACAAGCAAGCAAACAAACAAACAAACAAACATACAAGTGAACCTAATAAAAGCGTGGAAAAAAAAGTGCGCATTTTTTTTGTTATCAACACGCATTTTTAATCACTAATTACAGAATTTTGGATTCCAGAATATTGACTTCCATAATTTTGATTTCCGGTGTTTCGACTTCCGGAATTATGAATGCAGAATTTCCAAAAAAGCAGAATTTTGACCCCAACCCGTTTGATACCCATATTGTAGGGAATTTTTTAGGTTTTTCGGCAATCATATTTTGACCGATAACTCAGTTATCGATAAATTTATCGAAATATATCGAAGTCCAAATGAAACCTGGGGCCTTCCCCTTTCGTTTGATACCCATATTGTAGGGAAATTTTAAGGTTTTCGGGCAAGCACATTTTGACCGATAACTCAGTTATCGATAAATTTATCGAAATATGTCGATGTCCAAATGAAACCTGGGGCCTTCCCCTTTCGTTTGATACCCATATTTTAGGGACATTTTACGGTTTTTGGGCCACTGGGGCTTAGACCGAACGAGAGTCACATACGTACAAGCAAGCAAACAAACAAACATACAAGTGAAGCTAATAAAAGCGTGGTAAAAAGATAGACGTTTTCTTGAACGGCCTTTGTCTGTTTGAAGTACAAAAACGGGCAGGGGTCGAAGCCTCCAACGCATTCATCTTTCACGAATTTTATCATAAAAGTAAATTTTTTTTGCTGATTTCTTTAAGTGTAAGTGGATCTAAGTCATTTATTTTTAAAAATATGCACGAAAAAATATAACGATAGACAGAGTAAAATTAAGCCTGTTAATAGCTATATGACACTACTTATTTTCACTTTAATTTTTTTGTATTTTTGGTCAGTATTTTTTGTAGCTCTCACTCATAATACGGTTTCAGTACTGGTGTGGGGGTGATAGCTTTACTCCAAAAAAGTAACGAAATGCAAACTAGGCAGTTAAAACCAAGCGAACAAGTTTGTCTTTTTCAGTTTTTTTGTCTTTTATTTTTATGTGAAAATTTTTTGTTTACTTTTTTATATTGAACGTTTTGTGGACGACTTCATATAAAAACCAATTTGTTTGTGAGATAAATAAATAAAATGTGCATATAAATATTTTTCACAGTCTTTTTTGATTGTCTATTGTGAAAAAAAATAGTGCAGAAAAT
Source organism: Campiglossa producta (assembly GCA_964058755.1). Classification (NCBI taxonomy): domain Eukaryota; kingdom Metazoa; phylum Arthropoda; class Insecta; order Diptera; family Tephritidae; genus Campiglossa; species Campiglossa producta. Next base: position 41,700,438 of record CAXKVI010000006.1, on the reverse strand, counting down.
TTAAAAAAAGTGTATGTAAACAAAAACATGTCAAACGGTGTTCCTTGTGCGCATGCGTGTTGTCTTTGTCTCACTCCTTCGTAGACAAAAAATACTGGCCAAAAATATAAAAACATTAAAGTGAAAATACGTAGCTATAAGTCTACTAAAAAACTACATCGATATCTTCAAAAAGCGGAAATAATAATAAAAAAAATATTTTCCCTTGAAATACACCTTGCACGGAATCCTTTTTACCACTAGATTCCAGGTAAATTGGTAAATATTTCCTCCAAAACTCCGCGCGATTGATGTAAGGGTAACAAAAATACCCTACCATACCCCTCACCCAATATGTTTGAAATAGTAAATAACTCCATTTACCTGGGACCAGCATTAACAAAAATAATAATAATTGCAGCATAGAAACCCAACGCAAAATTACTCTGACAAACGAAGGCTACTTCGGCCTGAATGAAAATAAAACTTTAATATATGCTAAATCGTGCAGAAGCTTTGAGACTTCCTGGATTGGATGAAGTGGCTCTGTGAGTATTCGAAAGATAATACACAATAGACGTGAAAATGGTAGCGATGTAAAAGGACCCTATAATAATTCGAAAGAAATGTTTATTGAAAGATTTATGGCAATAAGTAAATAATTCGCTAAGGAATGCATTTTATGATAAATCTGACACATACACATAAATCCAAATCACATGTGAAAGCTAAGTTTGTGTAGGCCAGTGTTTTAAACAGCAGACAGTTGAATAGCAATGAAGTTATTTTTCTTACCTTCCAAGTGTGTTACGTGTGACCGAATAATATGGCTTCCATATTTTTAAGCCGAATGGGTCGTGATAAGTTGGTATTTCGTTAGTGAATTCAGCTGCTCTGGATTGCCTTTTGGAGAAACTATGAAAAAAATAAGAGATCTACATTACTCTGTAAAAGCTTTATTTGTAATGGAAGTTTGTTATCACAATTCTCAAATCAAAGTTGGCATGTTCAATCAATATGCCTTGATAATTATGTTCGAGTTTAAATTGGTGTTCATCACCACCCATGGACCTCAAAAAAAAATTACTTCAAGGTAATTTATTTACAACATTTCTAGACCTAAAGCACTGGTTTATTCAAAGGACCTCGACCTGGAGCTCTCCTTCAGAATACTTGATTTAATGCACTATCGGACAGGATATCTTTGTTTTCAGTGACTGCGAAGTAGCCATCAAATCCCTTGGCTCTTACTCGTTAAACCCTGAACTGGTGCTCAGCTGTCGGCGATCTCTTCGAGAGATGGCCCAACAGAAAAGCGCGAGCCTCACATGAGGCCCGGGACACAGGGGCATTGGTGGAAACTGTAGGGTAGAAGAACTTGCTAGGCAGGACCAAGCAGGTTCATCGAGATAAAGAACGCTTGGGTATACCGTTTGCCCCATGCAAACTAATGCTGGTGGAGCACACACTCCATCAAGCCAACCAACTAGTCACATTACCGCCCTGAGTCGTATGGAAATCTCAAAAATCAAAAATTAATGGGGGTATAGAAAAGTCACCCAAATGGTTTGCGAAAGAGTAACGGTGTCGGTTTAGCAGCGTCAGTCCCGGGATTCTGCTACGTGTAGAATCCCGACAACACATGGATTTTCCATATGCCCAAATCCCTGGAATGACTTTCCTACCATGGGTGTTATCACAACGGGCCTTCTGAAACTTACATAAGTGTGCGGCGGCCACTTCAACGGTTAGATCAAATCCTTTTTTATTTTTGGTTTTTGTAATTCTACATAAATTATCTAAATAAGTACTACTGACAATATTTACATTTGTGGTATGTGTGTTCCAGTTCAACAAGATGAGTCTATGACTTCGTCCTGCCCAAAAATTTAGGTTAGGTTAGATTCAAGTGGCTGCCGCAGAGGCACACTTAGGCCAGTTTTGAAAGGCCCGTTGTGATACTACCAACACAAGGAAAGTCAGTCCCGGGACCCAGCCATATGGAAAATCCCTGAGTTGTTGGGATTTTCCACATAGCAGAATCCCGGGACTGACACTCTTAACCGACACCGTTACTCCTCCTCGAACTACTTAGATGACTTTATGAAGGCCATAAAGTCCTTTATATCCAGTTCCGCGATCTGGCTTAGGCTATCCAGGAACGGAACTCCCAAAAAGCGCGTTCTCGCGCCGCTTAAAGCCGGACAGTTGCAGATGAGGTGCTCCACTGTTTCCTCCTCCATCATCATCTTTGCAACTCCTGCAGCATCGTCGGTAGGGCACACCTAGCCTTTCTGCATGCCTACCAATGAGGCAGTGACCGGTTAATACCCCTATCAATATGCAGATTTCCCTCCTAGTTAGGGCATAAATGCGTCTAGACCTTTTAAGATACCATTTTGGCCAGGTTTGTTTGGATATCCGACACCCTGGGGATTGCAGCCATCTTTCGTTGGCTTGACGGAGTGTGTACTCCTTCAGCATTAGTTTGCATGTGGAAAACGGCATACCTAAGCGCTCTTTATCCTGAAGAACCTGCTTGGTCGTGCCCTGCCTGGCAAGTTCGTCTGCCTTACAGTTTCCCTCAATGTCCCTATGTCCCGGGACCCATATGAGGTTTACGCGGTTCTGTTGGGCCATCTCCTGAAGAGATCGACGACCGCTGAGCGCCAATTCAGAGTTGAACGTGTATGAGCCAAGGGATTTTATGGCCGCTTGGCTATCGCTGAAAATAGCGATATCTTCTCCAAAAACACGTTTGCTTAACCAGGCCGCGGCGTCCAGGATTGCCTAGACTTCCGCCTGGAAGACGCTACAATGATGAGGTAGCCTGAGGGAGAGCTCAAGGTCCAAATCCCTTGAATAAACCCCTCCTCCAACTCTGCCGTCCAACTTTGAGCCTTCGGTGTATATGGAAGTGCCACCATTTGTTTCGGGACACCAATCCGTCCTCTCCCAGTCTTCTCTGCTGGGAATGTTTATTTTTAAACAGCTATCCCCGACTGTAGTGGTCGCACAACGATCTGTGCTTAGAGGGAGAAATCTGTAAGATTCCAGAATAATGGAGTGTCCAATAGTACCCGCACCCCAACTGGAGGTTTCTCTTAGGAGCAGAGCTGATGCCGCCGCTGACCGAAACTCTTCCAGATCAAGTGGCAAAATGCCCAGAATGACCTGGAGGGCTTCTTTGGGCGTTGTCCTTAGCGCACCGCTTATACAAATCATATTGGATCTATGGACTTTCCGCAACAGATTCAGGTATGTTGCCTTGCTCAGCGTAGGTCACCATACGACGACTCCATACAGCACGATTGGGCGAATGATGGCCGTGTAGATCCAAATGCATACTCTAGGGCTGAGCCCCCATTTTTTGCCAATGGCTCTTTTGCATGTGTAAAGAGCGATGCAAGCTTTCTTCTGGCGCTAAAGAACATTCTCCTTCCAATTCAATTTCCTGTCCAGAACTATGCCTAGAAACTTGGCCTTATCCAACAAGCCCGGGCGCGTGCCATCTGCAGTTGGTAGGCTTAGTGGCGGTATTTTGTACCGGTTGGTGAAGAGGACAAGTTCCACTTTCCCCGGCACCTGTGCTTAGAGGGAGAAATCTGTAAGATTCCAGAATAATGGAGTGTCCAATAGTACCCGCACCCCAACTGGAGGTTTCTCTTAGGAGCAGAGCTGATGCCGCCGCTGACCGAAACTCTTCCAGATCAAGTGGCAAAATGCCCAGAATGACCTGGAGGGCTTCTTTGGGCGTTGTCCTTAGCGCACCGCTTATACAAATCATATTGGATCTATGGACTTTCCGCAACAGATTCAGGTATGTTGCCTTGCTCAGCGTAGGTCACCATACGACGACTCCATACAGCATGATTGGGCGAATGATGGCCGTGTAGATCCAAATGCATACTCTAGGGCTGAGCCCCCATTTTTTGCCAATGGCTCTTTTGCATGTGTAAAGAGCGATGGAAGCTTTCTTCTGGCGCTAAAGAACATTCTCCTTCCAATTCAATTTCCTGTCCAGAACTATGCCTAGAAACTTGGCCTTATCCAACAAGCCCGGGCGCGTGCCATCTGCAGTTGGTAGGCTTAGTGGCGGTATTTTGTACCGGTTGGTGAAGAGGACAAGTTCCACTTTCCCCGGGTTGATACTAAGTCCGCAGCGAGAGGACCACGTCGAAACTTCTCGCAGTGCTATTTGCATCAGGTCACACAGAGTTTGTGGGAACTTGCCTCTGAATGCAATAGCTAAATCGTCTGCGTATGCCACAATCTTCCCGCCCCCAGCTTGTGTCACGTAGCAACGAGTTGACTGTGAGGTTCCATAAAAGCGGGGAAGAACAACACCCTGGGGTGTTCCCCTTGTGACATAGCGTGATAACTCAACCGTACCAAGTGAAGAAGCTATTTTCCTTCCCCTTAAAAGTTGGTCAATTAAACCAGTTAGAGGTCTATCTACGCCCAGATTAGTTAGAGCGGAGTTGATAGCCTCCGAGCTTATGCATGCTGATAGCTAGAGATAAGGTTTCTATTAATAGTCGTTGAGAGATAGTCGCTTAGTATCCTCTCAAAGTTTTTGAGTACAAAGGACAAGAGACTGATCGGTCTGTAGTTTTTTGGCTCGTAGTAGGATGCCTTCCAAGCCTTAGGGATAAACACCACCGTGGCGCTTCTCCAGGAGCCCGGAATGTGGTTGAGAGCCAGGCAGGCTGTGAAGAGAAATACCAGCCATTTAGTTGATGTCTCCAACGTGTTTATAAGTTGCGCGGGGATAATCCCGTCCGGCCCGGCAGCCTTATACGGTTCAAAGCTCTTAACTGCCCACCTTACCCTTTCTCAGTGATGGGTATATTTACTGCCAGGTTTGCTGCAGGTGCTAGTGGTGCGCTAATAAGCGCCTTCATTACAGATAGTGAGGTCTATGACCTCCGTACGGGTCTTAGTGATAAAAGTATGCTCATTACCCACGTTGCAAATTACCAAGTTGGTTGTTAAGAGGTAATCAAACAGAGACTCGCCCCTGGCATTGATATCGGAGCTCCCCCATTGGACATGGTGAGCATTAGCGTCCGCTCCAATAAAAAGATTACCCGTGCAGAAATTTGACACCAGGTCTTTCACCTCCGTTTGTGGTGGGGGTTCTTCGGCGTCGTAGGGCATATAGACCGATAGCGGTAATATCACCATTGGTGTAGTTAGGTAGGAGAAAGGAGTTCAACTCAGACTTGACCAAAATACACGTTCTGACTTTGCTCTCCTCGCTGGCTCGAATCAGCTTGAAGCCCTTAGTCCCAAATCCGCAGATTCTCGAGGATGAGGACCACATCCACGTCGCCTTTAGAAAGACGACTACTTAAAGCAGCCGAGGCCACTTTAGATTTGTCCAGATTAATCTGAAGCACCACCAACATGAGAGCCCACAGACTTCCCTGCCGTCCCACATCGTCGAGGTTTGCCTCATCCCGGAGGTTGCCTATCAACGACGAGTTGTTCCGATTTACTGCCTGATATGGCGTTGCAGGAGTCCTGCTGTCTGTAGCGTTAGATGTTCATCGCTCAGCGTTGGCTGCTACCACCGTGACGTCGAGGACTTCCTCGTCCTGTAGGCTATCCTCCATCCCCGAGTTGTTCACAGCACTATCGCCAAGGGACGTGGCGGATAACATGCTTTCCGCATCGGGATCCTCCACTTCCTCTTCTGGTAATTCGTTTCCGGTTCCCCCGGAGCAACCGAGAAGGCAGCGCGCTGAGCATCACCACGATATACATGGATAACGATCTGGCCTAGGTACGCTGTAGTGTACTAGGCCATTGCACCTTTTAAGGGGCTCGATTGACTCTTTATTCATGTTGAGCACCACCTGTCTGTCCGGCCCTACCGCACCTGTCTGTCCGGCCCTACCAGGTTGACACTCCAGTCATGCGTTGGGAGGGACGGATTCATTAGCCGTAGCATCCCGAGAATTCTCTCGGGTTCGTCGGGGATGGCCGGAATCCACGCCCTTGCACTTGGACGAGCTGGAATGTCCTTCCAGTCGACGACCTCTATCTTTGCGCCCTTGTAGACTTCACCCAGTTTAGCAGCTGCTGCCTTGTACAGTGCTACGGTTTTTGCATCCTCGCATGCGAGTAATTTAATCTGACCCTGGAGCCAACCCGCAACCGTTACTCGCGCCGAACTACCCGGAAACTCCCTAGCAACGTTGAGAAGAATGTTGCCGAGTTCATTTCGCACCTAACGCCACCGGTCCTTAGGGATGGCCAGACGGTAGTTTGCCGCTCCAGGGGTATTCTGATGCCGCTTAGGAGGGGGATTTAACTCCAGGTCCGATCTCTGGCGCTTGAAAGCGTTAACTTTTAACTTCTTTGGCATGTAAGAATTTTGGAAATACGGTATCACAGCTTTTGCTAGCTCTACCGATTTACTGGAATTCGGCGACAGCGATTCCTGCGGTACCCCTGCAAGTTAACAGTACACCACCCACAGTGCCCTTATGGCAATTATAAACAAATACTTGAAATCTGACGCTGCTGGTATTGCATTAGTAAAACTGATGTAATGCCAAGAGCAATGTTTACTGTGAGTTCCCAGTTTCTCAGAATTTCATTTAAACAATACTCCATTTCCCACGCATCAGTAGCGATAGTGTCAAGTTAGGATAAACACTAGGTAAGCTAATTTAAGTTATAAATAAGGGTGAATTAAATGAATAAAGTTAGTTTTGTGACAGCCGTGTCAATCGGCAGCAAATAAAGTTATATCTTTTAAAAAAAACATACCCTAGCGGGTAAAAGGTAAGTGGCGCCCAACGTGGGGCCCACGTTGTAAAATATAATAAAAAGTATCCTCAGTGAAGGAGGAGAAAGAAAGGAAAAAAAAACAAGTACCCTTACCAAAGGAGAAAAGCCAAAAACACCTTATTTAAAAAAAAATATAAAAAGTATTCTCATTTGAAGGAGAAAAAAATAAATAAAAAAACAAGTATCCTTGTGAAGGAGAAAAGCAGAAAAAACAGTTGAATAACAGATTTTGTTAAGTGAGAACACAACGTTGAAAGCTGAATAAGCAAAAACACAACAGATAAGGAGTGAAACGGTACATAATAAAAGTTAAACTACACCAAAAAATAACAGCGGAAACAATAACAAGAACTATAAAATTTTTAACAACAACAATACAAAAAATCTTGGATCATCAACAAAAAGGTAACTTGGATACAACAGCTGGCGTTAACATCCAGCTAGCGTAATAGAAGTGTAATATTGAAGCATCCATAGCGAGGTAACGTGGATACGAGAGCTGGCGAGCGTGGGAGAAGTGGAATATTGGAGTAAGAAGAGATTAGCAAAAATTTAAAATCTACCAGGAAAACAAACATATAATCGACTGCAGTGATTTTGTGTACGGAACGGTGTGCAGAGGATAGTGAATAGCAAGGCAATAGAGTAAGATTGATTTTTATTGATTTTTGTTGGTCAGGAATTTACTGTAAAACCTATACTACTTAAAATAATTATTAGAAATTTGAGTCTGGATTTATTAATTAACGTTTTTGGAAAAATGTCGTTAGAAAATGAAGATGAAGCCACAGTGGCTAGATTAATAGCCGCAACTAATGCTTCCTTGAAACTAGAAGTAGCAGAATTGCGCAGGCAAATTGAGGGGATAACACAGGCAGCTACTATTGCTGAGTACAGGCCTGAAGTTATTGATCAGCAAATAAGATGTGATGAGTCCTTAGAAGTAATAAAATCTTTGCCGGAATTCACCGGCAAGCAAAGCAAATATGTTAGTTGGCGGGAATCCGCTAATAACACCATGAGTCTTTACGTTAGAGGCAGCCGTAAGTATTTTGCTGCATTAACTATATTAAGAAATAAGATAACTCAAGAAGCCAATGATTTGTTGTCAAATCATGGCACGGTCCTTAATTTTGATGCCATTTTGGCACGGTTAGACTTCGCCTATGCGGATAAGAGGCCAGCTCACATCATTGAGCAGGAAATGAGCATTCTGAGACAGGGCTCTAACTCAATAATTGATTATTATAATAAGGTCAATGAGTTGACCTTGCTTATTAATAAAACAATCATGACATACGGTTCAGACAGTTCCGTCACAAAAGAACTTAATGCTAAGAATAGGCGAGATGCCTTACGCATAACGGGTCTGAATGGGAATTTATCAAATATCCTGTTTGCTTTGTCGCCAAGCGACTTGCCGAATGCTCTGGCTAAGGCCCAAGAGCTAGAATCTAATAATATGCGAGCGAATTTCGCATTGCAATTCAGTAAACCAACGTATTTTCCATCTTTGGCAAATACAGTTCCAAAAAATTATAACCAAAGAAATAACTTCAGTAATAAAAATTTGAGGTTCGCACCAGCACAGCCTCAAGGGTATTTTAACCAAAGAGTTGAAAGAGTGCAACCCCGGCCAACTCCAATGGATGTTGATTCAAGCATCAGGGTACAAAATCGGCCGCAGCACAACCCTTTTTATAATAACCAAAATAACAATAATCGAAGTAATAATATAGGAAGTAATAATATAGAAAAAAGACCACATGGTAGCACGCAGCAGACCGTGCAACCGCCGAACAAAACGCTTCGTATTAACAATATCAGGGAGGGTCATTTTTTAGACCAAAATTAGCTTTGCCATACATTTTCTTGTATGACAGGGCAATAGAAAAAAATTTTAAAATCTTAATTGACACAGGAGCAACTAGCTGCTACATAAAGTCAGGTATTTACGATAATAGGAATGAATTGGCTATACAAAAAAGAGTTAAAACAATTAATGGGTATTCAGTAATACGTTACTACCATTTTATAACGTTGTTCGGTAAAAAGCAAATTTTTTATGAAATTGAAAATTTAGAAGCAGACTTGTTAATTGGATATAAGTTTTTGAGAGATATAAAAGCGGTAATTAATCTTGAAAAGAAGAAGCTGATAATAAATAATGATAACGAAGAAGAAATATTCAGCTTGGGGGATGAACCCGAGCAACAGGAAAGTTTGGAAAATGAAAATACTTTGGGAGCAAGGACTCCTAAAGCGCCAGCCGATGGTAATACCGGCAAAAGAAAGAAAACTAAAGGGAAAAAAGGAAAAATTCGGGACAAAGAAATCCTGAAAAGCCAGCCGACGGAAATTCCGGCAAGTTATAAAGAAAAACACGCTAATAAAAATAATTTGAATATAAAGATTTCGGGGGAAGATCCTGAAACGCCAGTCGTTGAATTATCCGACAGTATACAAAGTGGGAAAAGGGTGTTGAATTCAATTACTTTGGAGGAAGAATCCTCTGAAGCGCCAGCCGACGTATGTTCCGGCAATACAGAAAATAATTATGAACCTTGTATCAAGAAAGGGCCAGATAAATTTATTATGAGAGAAAAGGAAGAGGAAATAACAGAGGAAATTAAGAAAATTCATTCGGGAATAGATATGAATTTACCGTTCCGGACAGATGTTAAAGCAGAGATTCGCACTACGATTGATACTCTGGTTTGGAGTAAACAATATCAATATCCGTTAGCTGCAAATAACTTTGTGAATGATGAGATCAGGGTTTTGATACAAAACGGGGTGGTTCGTCCAAGTAAAAGCCCATACAATTCACCTATCTGGGTTGTTCCAAAAAAAGGAATAAACGAGGATGGTACACAAAAGTTGAGGATGGTAGTGGACTTTAAAAAATTAAACGATGTAACAATTTCGGATAAATATCCGATCCCCGACACTAACGTCATATTGTCCAATTTGGGGGGTTTGAAATATTTTTCGACAATTGACCTTGAGTCGGGATTTCACCAAATTTTAATGAAGGATAGTGATGTAGAAAAAACCGCCTTTTCAGTTAACAACGGGAAATATGAGTTTCTAAGGATGCCGTTTGGGCTAAAAAACGCACCCAGTATTTTTCAGAGAGCCATGGATGACGTTCTTAGAGATTACATTGGCAAATTTTGCCACGTGTATATAGACGATATCATTGTATTTTCCAAAACATTTAAGGGGCACACGGAGGATTTGAAAAGGGTTGTTGATACGTTGAAGAAAGCAAATATGAAAATTTCATTGGATAAGTACGAAATTTTACAGGGAGGAAGTAGAATTCTTGGGGTATATTGTGGCAAACAATGTTATTAAAACTGATCCGGAAAAGATTGAAGCAATTTCTGGGTATCCATTACCTAAAACAGTGAGGCAACTTCGTAGTTTCCTGGGGATGACGGGTTATTATAGGAAATTCATTAAAGATTACGCAGCAATAGCGAAACCCTTGACGAAGCATTTATCAGGGAAAAATGGACATGTGTCACAGCAAATGTCTAAAAAAATTGAGGTTAGATTGGAACAGGACGCAATTATGGCTTTTGAAAGATTAAAAAAATTGCTTGCAAACCAAGTCGAACTAAATCAACCGGATTTTACAAAAAAATTCATATTGGCAACAGATGCTTCAAATGATGCATTGGGGGGAGTATTAAGTCAGGAAGGAAAGCCGATAACTTTTATATCGAAAACATTAAATTTAACAGAAAGAAATTATGCAACAAACGAGAAGGAGCTTTATGCAGTGGCGTGCCTACGAGTATCAACCGAGGCAAGCCCCAGTCTTTATAACCCCAACGAAAGCACTTACCACTTACTGCTGCCAGAGAACATTTCAGACAAAGAAGAGTTCAGGATATTTATCGACTTTTGCAGACGGGGAAAATTTTAAACTTTTCGGTTCCGCTAATAGGCACGTTATTGTTTGCAGATTTTGTAAGCTTTTCCAATCCAAGGGAAACGTTTTATTCGCACTATTTCCCATTTAGGTACATTGCAAGCTAAGAAATCTTAAATACCTATATTTTTTAAGTTTTATAGTGCCTAGCAAATAAAAAAAAATTACAGCACCTAACACTATTGAATTCTTTTTTTCTACTTTAAAATATGCGCCAATAATTTTTAAGTAGCGCGCTTTGCACTTTAAAATTGTAGATACATACATAAACAAATTTAATTTTCGTTTTATCGTAAGCATTTATAGCGTACGGTAACACCAGGCAGAAGCCAGCTTCAAAGTTTCATATACAATTACTTCCAAATTCAAAAAAAAACAATTGATTCAGCACGCAGATTCTTTCTGGTTTTGAAAGCCCCGTAAAAGCCAATAAGTAAAAGCGAGATGGCCGTCATTGCCTAGGAGGTTAAAGTAAGTAAGTAAGAGATGGCCATCACGCACTGAAATAATTTTATGTAAATGAGCTATCAGCCGGCCGGTGGCACGAAAAGCTGTAGGTATGTTTCCATGCTATTAACAGCTATTAGGTAGTAGGTGGCAGGCAGGGAAATAAAAACCGGATATCCTTTTAAGAAGCCAAATGAACATACATATTGTAGCTCATAGGGGATTAGCTAGGCAAGCCGGGCTTTTCGGCTTATATGGAAGGCACGCCACTGGCTTTATGCCATAGTTTGGGCATTGAAAACTTTAAGAAATTATCTTTATGGGTATCAGATTTAGAGATTCACACAGATCATCAGCCATTGTCTTTTGCCGTTTCTCCAAGAAACCCGAATGTTAAGATGAAAAGATATACTATAATTGAGGAATACGCTCCAAAAATAATCTATAAACCAGGTAAACTGAATATAGTGCCCGATGCATTATCTAGACAATACTTGAATCAGGTGTCTGATGATTCATCGGACGGTGCTACGCAGCATTCCGCGGAAAGTTCGGATGGGGTGGAGATTCTGGAGACAAGGAAGCCTTTGAATCAGTTTAAACAGCAGATATTGCTGAGTAAAGGGCGTTTTACTATACATGAATCTGTGGTAAACTTTGGTAGGACAAGACACCTTATTGAATATGATACGGTGGGAAATTTGATAACTATTTTAAAAGAGTTCATACTGTTCCTGGTTATAATGGTAACGTAGAGAATTAGACTTTAACGTAGAGAGTGTTCGCAAAAGACTGGCGTTCTGGTCGCACAGAACCTTTATTTATAACAAATATCTTACACTACTTACATACCTAATTACATACTAACTATGACATAGCAAGCTATGTACATATATAACTTAATTCTAATGCATCCTTTGTTTCACTATCTGCTTCCAGCAGATGGTGTGATGCCTAAGTAAATAGTTTGACTATCACATGTGTATGTATGTTTGTTTCAGAAAGAACAAACATTCTTAATGGCTATGTCTTATCACCTTAAGTACAATAAGACAATAGCCATTGTTTTTTTGTCTTATCCGATAATACATACATACATACGCATGCGTAGTCGCGTCTTAACTACAACCTATCTCATAACACAATATGCGCGTGCATAATCTCGTGTTATTTACTACATACATATGTATTTACTTAGGTCTATATATTGATAACTGCATTGTAGAACTAATTGCCAAGTTATCAATAATAGACATAAACATATTGCCCACGTTGAAAGTACTTATGTACTTTTAATAATTATGCTTGTATATGTACATATGTATTTATATCTAAGCTACATACATTTTATTTAGTTCCGAAAGGCAATGGCCGCAGGAATAAATTGTGTTGACATTCCACCTAGCTTCTTGGCGACTGTTATTATGCAGATTATGATTGCAGCTATTACGATCCAAGTAGATATGTTGGAGAAGTAATGTACCGTATGATGTAATTCGAGATCATCGGCGAAGCGGAACTTACTGGGTGGCCTAGGTATATTCGGGATGGCGTCATTTTGTATTTCTCCCTTTAAGTTAATATGCTTTATTGGAGGCAATTGGGTACTTATGTTGAGAGGCGGCATATTGTATTCTATTTCTGTAGTCGTTGCTGAATGTGCCCATAAGTTAACGGTTTCAGTTGACAGGTGACAACCTGGTTTCAAATATATTATCCCTTGGTCCTTCAAGATATAGTGCATGTTATGGCCTTCGCACTGTACATTTGCTGTAGTATCTTCGGGTATAGAGAACAGCCAGCTGTTTGTTGTTGGTATGATCATCCAATATTCTTTCCTTGGCATTATGTCCACCTTGCATGTCATCGGTACCTTTGTGCTATTGAGGAACAATGCTATTTCGCAAGATGAGTCTTTTCGAACGTTCAATAATGGATGCTCTTGGTGGCAAACTGTCATCCCTTTTAACTTCATACAATGCGCCAGACTTGCTTCTGTTAAGCCAACATAAACCGATTTCTCTTCATTGAGCACTAAGAACTCGTACCTAGAGTTAAGTCGTACGAAGTGATTGTCATGGAGAATTGGATATGTATATAAGCGCCATGTATATAAGGGGACTTTCTGTATAAGGGGGATCTGGATCTTCACTAGACCGAATTCGTTCCTAATTCCAGCAGTAATTACGGCTATCTTGGCCAACTCAAGGGGATCTACATCCGGCAACGCCAGGTCTTGCTTTAAATTTTGATTCATGATTTCAATTTGTGCCATAAATTTTCTGTACGGCAATATCCGTCGCATGAAACTGCCCTTGATATTCCAGATTATGTCCATTATGTCTACCTGAAGTTGTTCAAACGACCCAAAAGCAATATTGATGCTTTCAGCTGTGCTTGTGAAGGTTTCGACCTCTAACTGCCCATTCAGAGTATTCTTTATTTTATACACTGACTCATTTATCACCTTGAAGTTCTGCGCAATTATGACTCTTTGTTTCTTCATGACTTCATTGGTGACATCTTCAATTGAGGACTGATTATTTAGTAGTTCTAATAAGTATTGTTCATTTTGGAAACTCTTATGTATTTTCTCGATTAGAATTTTAGAGTGTTCTTCGTCCATGAGCCCAAATAAGGCGTGATATATGCTACCAACGAACGGGAGAGCCGATCGCACCTTTCTATTCTTACTTCCTAACCTCAATGCTTCATCGTTCTCGTTTATAATTGTCAGCCGATTTTTAATTTGCTCGAGGAGTCCCTTTGTACTTTCTTCCCCCGTATATCCCAGGCTGGTGATGCTTGATTTTAATTTTTCAAGCAATGCGGGGGCCTTCTGAAGCATTTCTTTCTGGTGATGGTATTCAGTCATATTGATGTGCACTATGATGTCCCAAGTTGTGCGTGTGAATCCCATCCTGCCTGCCTTTCCGACGACTACTCCTGACTTGTCTCTAAACTTACTTATAGCTAGCTGACAGCTGTTCGTGGGCAATATTAACAAGAATGTTAAAATAGTTAAAATAACATTCTTGTTTTTAATTTTATTTCTTCGTTTAAAAGTTTTTGAGATTTCTTCATTACCTTTAGTTTCAACCTCTTCTCTATCGTTTTGTTCGGCAGGAAAGGGACAAACATTAGCAATTGACCTTTTGGTAATGCCAGTGCTTGTCCTTACGTCTACCATTCTACACTTCCCATCCTTGCCAATGATGAGGTTTTCTACCCTTCCTCTTCTCCAAGTGAGAGTAGCGAGATTTTCTTCTTTTAGTAAGACTAGGCTTCCTTTATGAAGGTTATCTTGTGGTTTTTGCCACCCTTTTTTGGAGCTCACTTAAGTATTCTAAACTCCATCGCTTCCAAAACTCCTTCGAATTATTTTCCACTGTTTTCCAGTGATCCCGCACCCCGTGATAACACTGGTTATCACTGCTGTCTACTATAGTGGTTAATGGTTCTCCTATTAGGAAATGACTTGGAGTTAAAACTTGGAAGTCATTTGGGTCATCCGATAGAGGGGTAAGAGGCCTTGAATTTAGTATAGCCTCAATTTGGGTCATAAGGCTACACATCTCTTCAAAGGTTAGTGTACCTTCAACAACTCTATGAAAATGTTTTTTAATGGATTTTACTGCAGCTTCCCATAATCCTCCTACGTGTGGCGATCTGGCAGGTATATTTAACCAACGAATGCTGCGGATAGCGCAAAAGGACGATAGCTCGTTGTTTAAATCTTCCCTTTGAAATAGGTGATAAACTTCATTTAATCCATTTGAGGCACCAATAAAGTTTGATCCATTATCCGAAAAGATTTTTGCTGGGCAACCACGTCTACCTACAAACCTTTTTAAGGCTCCTATAAATGCTGCTGAGCTTAAATCAGAAACAACTTCGATGTGAACTGCTTTTGTACTGAAGCATACAAATACACATACATAAGCTTTGTCAATTCGCTTGCCTCTTATTTTGTGGTGTATTTGTATTGGACCCAGGAAATCAATTCCAGTATTAAGAAAGGGCCGAGTGCATCTGACTCTGTCCGCTGGCAAGTTGCCCATAATTTGAAATAGGGGGCGTGGATTTGCCTTAAAACACCTATAGCATTGGTTTACAACCTTTTTCACTAGTTGCCTACCTCGTAATGGCCAAAATTGTTGCCTTACTATTGCAAGGAGTCCTTGAGGTCCAATATGAAGGTGTTTTTTATGAATTCCTTCTACTAATAATTTCACTAAGGCATCTTCATAAGGTAGTAGCACCGGGTGTTTAGCTTCTTCTGCGATCTCACTTTCTGCCAAGCGTCCTCCAACTCTGATTATGCCAGTTGCGTCTATGAATGGTGAAAGAGTACTGAGTTTGGACCTTTTTTCCACGTTTTTATTACCTGAAAGGAGACTTAATTCTTTATTAAAGTATTTATTTTGCAAGTTTTTTATAATAATACTCATTGCTTCTTTTCTATATTCTACATGAGTTTTTAATTCAATATCTTTATTCAAAACCTTTAAAAATATGTATTTAAAATGTATGCACCTAGCCACCACATTGATCAGATAATCAAAATTATTTTTATGGTTTATTTTCTCAATGAATGAATATTTCTGGGCGATAACCCCTGTTATAATAGACGCTTTTTTTATATCAGGAAGAGTTTTAAATGGTTTTATTGGCATTAATTTCATATCCATTGTCGTTTGCAATAAGTGCTTTGGGCCATTAAACCAAAATTGGTTGTCAATTATGTCCTTTGGGTAAACACCTCTTGAAATTAAATCTGCAGGATTTTCTTTTGTGTCCACGTGTTTCCAATCCTTAATGGATGTGTTAACTTGAATATAATTTACCCTATTGGACACAAAGATTTGCAATTTTGCCGGGTCTAAATGTAACCAGCTAAGAACAATAGATGAATCAGTATAATAATTTTGAGCGCAATTTATGTTAAGTGCGCACGATGCTTTTTGCATTAGCTTAACAAGTAGTACCGCGGCACATAACTCCAGTCGAGGAAGTGTTTGAATTTTTATCGGCGCTACCTTAGATTTAGAAGTTAGTAGATTGATTTTAATATTACCTGATTTGTCTACTGATTTAATGTAAATAACTGCCCCATAAGCTTTCATTGATGCATCTGAGTATCCATGCAATTCTATTAATTCAGAGAAAGGTAGTATTGCATGCCTTGGGATTTTTATTTTATTTAGCATCTTCATTTGACTTCTAAACTGTATCCAGGAGTGCATTGATTCTCCTGTAATTTCTTGGTCCCAACTGACCTTTTTCTTCCATAACTCTTGTAGTAACATCTTAGCTACTATTACTACTGGACTCAACAGCCCCAGTGGGTCAAATAGTCTTGCTATGTCGGAGAGCATATGACGTTTCGTGATCTTGAAATTCGGTTCCCAATTTGATTTAATTGAAATTGTATCTTCTTTCGGGATCCACGATATTCCAAGAGCCTTTATGCCTTCAGAGTTGTCAGATATTATATCTAATTTTATCTCACGATCGTTTTTTGGAATTTTTTCCAATAAACCACGATGATTGGCACACCACTTCCTTAAATGAAATCCGTATGAATTTAAGATGCTCATAATATCCCGTTGGATATTTTGCAGTTCATTTAAGTTGCAGGATATTTCAATTTATTCTCTTCTGCAGCTGTTTGCAAACACTTTACTGCTAAGTAAGGAGCACACGATGTTCCATAAGTAACGGTTTTTAGTTTGTACGTATCTAATAATTCAGATGAATTCCATCTCCAATATATTAGTTGAAAATCTTGATGCTGCTCATTTACCCAGATTTGTCTAAACATTTTTTCTATGTCTGCCGACATTACATATCTATGTTTTCTAAATCTGATTAAGATATCAAATAAATCATCTTGCAGTCTAGGTCCTGTATGTAGTAAATTATTTAATGATACATTGGTTGAGGTTTTCGCAGAGGCATCAAAGACAACTCTTAATTTCGTAGAGGAACTTTCTGGTTTTAACACATAATGATGTGGTAGATAGCATTTGAATTTCAGGTTACTCGGATTTTCTATACGTTCCATATGATTAAGTTTTATGTACTCTTTCATAAACTCATGATATTGAGACTTTATAACACTATTCTTTTCTAGCTTTTTCTCAATAGCTATGAATCTACGTTTGGCAGTAATTTCCGAGTCACCTAATTCTTGAATATTTCTTTTAAATGGAAGATTTACACCAAATTTACCATCGAAATTTTGTATTGTGGTATTACAAAAAATATTTTGACATTTTTCTTCTTCCCTTGTAAACTGCCTATGTTTTTCGACATCTTCTATTTCCCAAAATTTTTTCATTTGATACTCTATCGATGCTTCTGAAAAGGATGCTATTTTACATATATATGAGGGGGTTTGAATCATAGCCGCGCCTGTTATAATCCAGCCCAATTTTGTTCTATGAGCTTTTAAATTACCTTCGTGAAGATCTATTATTTCTACATTTTGATAAATCTCGAAAAATAGATCTGAACCTATTAGGATATCAATTTTATTTGGATTATCAAATTTTGGGTCTGCTAAATCTAAATTATCTGGTAAATTTTGTACCACTACCTTTTGAGTAGGAAGATTTGAGACGATTTCCTCTCCCACTAAAACATCTAAATTAGTCTCGAATTGACAAAATTTTGATTTTAGTTTAATATTGGCCCTTTTGTCAAAGACGGACTTCGTTTTTGCAACCCCTTCTAATGCAGTAGGATCTGTTTTAATGCCTGGTAAATTAAATTTTTTCCACAGTGATTTTGACATGAGGTTTACTTGAGAACCACTATCTAACAATGCCCTTCCGTTAATCCACTTTCCATTGCTGTCTTGTATATGCACAACAGCAGTAGCTAACAAGGTACATTTATCTGAATGTTTATTTTTATCAGCTAACGTAGTATTTTTTGTAATTTTGGAGTTTTCTGTACTAACTTTATGTAGAAGGGTGCTATGATTCCCATTACATGTACGACAATTATACCCAGTGCAATTTTTGTTAGAATGCCCACTTTTGAGACACTTCGAACATAACAAATTTTTATTTACCTTCTCCCATTTTTCTTTGAGACTAAGGTTTTTAAATTTCCCACATTGGTAGAGGACATGCCATGTTTTACATCCCATGATGCACTTGGCTTCATTTTGTCTTATCAATGCTTTGTGTTTGTCATCCCAACTGGATGATCCATCACTATTTGATGGATGTATTGCTTGCAAGGCATAGAATTCTTGATCCAAGAAGGTTACCAATGAATCTATACTGGGTATATCTTGCGAATTCTTAAGTGACATTTGATACTTCAAACGTAATTCGTCACTCATTTTTCGTACTAACAAAAAATTTAGTAGCCCATGCAGAATTGTCTCTGTGCTTAAATTTGTGGCTTTAATTGCGCTCAGATTTTCCTGAATTACGTCTTTAAGCCTTTTTACACTCGACAGATTTTCAACTGTAAATGGTGCTTCTACTAAGTTTGCAAAATGTATAGCTGTTTGTGCTCTCAGATTTGTGAATTTTTTATCTAGAATGCTCATGGCAATACTGTAGTTCGCGGAATTAACTTCTAAACTAGCGATTGCTAGTGCAGCTTCTCCTCTTAGTTTTGATTTTAAAATAATCATTTTTTGTGTTTCTGGAATTCCAGAGGAATGTATTAACTGCAGGAATAGCTCTTTGAATGATTTCCATTCGGAAAACTTTCCTGTGAAAATTGGTATTTCTATGTTAGGCAGTGTGTAGGGGAGATTAGTATCCGCAGGTTTTTTTTCTTCAAATTCCATTTCGGGAGCTTCATCAAATTTGTCAATTATTTGCTCATATAGGATATTTAAATTATTTTCTTCACACTTGCCTAAATACTGACAATACATAGATCTGGTTTCTTTATCGTCGTCTAGTATAGAGGCTTTCGGAATTTTACCTGATCTATACCTATCAATATTCTTTCCGAAATGTAATAGGCGAAACTTTATTTGTTGTTCCTCCCTATTTAAATTAGATTTGGAACTGAATTGGTCGTTACCAGTGCTTATCGCCGGCTGGCTTGCCTGATGTTGGCTATATTGCACACTTATGTGTGATAAAAGCGTGCTAGTATCACTCAACACTTTTTCTATTATTTCGCCCTGACTTTCTTTGAAATAGGCATTCTTCTTGAAGGTGGATGATGGGTCTACCAAAAGCAGTTTATTTCTTTGAAATTGTGAGGACAACTCGGTCTGTGCATCTCTCCATGCTTGGAGTTGTCCTTCAGTTGCTAATTCTTTTTTGCTAGCTATTTCATTATAAAGCGCTGCCGCTTTTTCTCCTATATTCTGGTTTTGTTTAATAACCTGTTCCATTTTTTTATTTTTTAACTTTATTCCCTATTTATAAGCGAAAATATTTCTTTCTAAAGGACTTTTTTTTTTTTTTTTACTAGAAGAAAAAAAATTCAGGGGCCACTTTGTTTTGTTTCACAGTTTTCACAAAAAAAAAATTTTAAAGGCACTTGAAAAAAAATTTATACTCACGTAGGTACTTTTGTGTTGTAGTTGTCGGGGGTCACCAATGATCCTGGTTATAATGGTAACGTAGAGAATTAGACTTTAACGTAGAGAGTGTTCGCACAAGACTGGCGTTCTGGTCGCACAGAACCTTTATTTATAACAAATATCTTACACTACTTACATACCTAATTACATACTAACTATGACATAGCAAGCTGCTTCCAGCAGATGGTGTGATGCCTAAGTAAATAGTTTGACTATCACATGTGTATGTATGTTTGTTTCAGAAAGAACAAACATTATTAATGGCTATGTCTTATCACCTTAAGTACAATAAGACAATAGCCATTGTTTTTTTGTCTTATGCGATAATACATACATACATACGCATGCGTAGTCGCGTCTTAACTACAACCTATCTCATAACACAATATGCGCGTGCATAATCTCGTGTTATTTACTACATACATATGTATTTACTTAGGTCTATATATTGATAACTGCATTGTAGAACTAATTGCCAAGTTATCAATAATAGACATAAACACATACAACCGAAATTTGTTACTGCGATTCACTGTACACCAGAGGATCTCTATGCGATTAAAACTGAATTAAAGGAAACGTTCACAAATAAATTTTTGTATACCAGGAATTTTCCAATAGATGTAACAAACAGGGAGGACCAGGGTGCGATAGTTGAACAGACACATAACAGAGCACACAGGAGTTTGGAGGAAAATATAAAACAAATTTGTACAATGTACTATTGGCCTGAAATGCATAAGCAATTCAGAGAATATATTAGAAAGTGCGTCATTTGTAATAAAAATAAATATGATAGACACCCGCGGAAAATACCGATTGGGGAGGCTCCTATACCTGACGAAGAAGGATTACAAGTTCATATTGATATATTTTATGCTCAGTCTTTGAAATTCATTACGTGTATTGACGCATATTCAAAGTTTTTGGTGATTAAACAAATTGAGGATAGGATTGGACTGGAAGATAAGGTATTAGAGATTTTAAAGGGTTTTCCTAATGTAAAGATGATAACACTAGATAACGAACCGGGATTCACTACCGTGCAGTTTACAACTTTAATGCAGAGACTTAATATTAAGACTCATTTTTGTGACCCAAATCACAGTTCAACAAATGGACAAGTGGAAAGGGTTCATTCAACGGTAATTGAAATCTCAAGATGTATGAAGCAGGAGTATAGTCTGATCAGTTTTTCAGAATCGATATACAGAGCGGTTCATCAATGTAACAAAACAATACATTCCGTAATTGAGAATAAACCTTTTGAGGTACTTTACAATAAGGTTAAACATGATACTGTGCCACAGAGATTGCGGTTATCGCAAGAAAAGATGTTGGATAGGCAAAACAAAAATAGAAATAGGAAAAATTACTCTTGTGGGGATATTATTTACGAGAAAATAATAGGGGAGAGAAATAAATTAAGACCTAGATATAAGAAACAGATAGTAAAGGAGGATTTAGGAAATAGGGTTAGAATTAATCAAAGAAATAGAATAGTGCACAAAGACAATATAAAATCGTAATTATATATATATATTTTTATTTAGATGATACACGTAATATTTTCATCACTAATTGCTCTAGCGATATCAGACATAGTAGATTATACACGGGAGGATTATATATTAATAGAGGATGGTGATGTTGCTCTATACCACGATTTTGGAATAATTTTTCACATAACCAATTTAACTTATTTTGAAAATCTCTTAATGGAAGATAAAAAATTGTACAATGAAAAATTTGGATATAATGGGTTACAGGAAACAGCATATATTAGAAATTCAGACATAGAATTTGAAACTGGTTTAATAGAAACTTTATTGGGGCAACTACAATTGAAGAATGGGAGAAATAAAAGGGGTATTAATGAATTGGGGACGATATGGAAATGGATAGCGCGAACACCGGACCATGATGATTTGGTGTTGGTAAATAATAAATTGAACGAACTAGTTGAAAATAATAATAATCAGTACACCACAAACTCGGAAATTTTTAAAGAAATTTATAGGTTAACCGAAACAATAAGAAGTTTAAATGGGGATAAACATGCTAAATTACTTATAAAACGAAGAAATGAATTTTTAATGTCGGAATTGCAGAATATTGTTAATACTATAGCAATGGCAAAAGTAAGAATTTTGAATCCAATAATTTTGCATTTTGATGAAATAAAAAATATAACCGAAAATGAACACGGTCGAATGTCTATATCAGATTTAATAGACATATCTACCTTCAAAATATTGCAGAATAAAGATGTAATAGTTGTTTACATAAAGTATCCAAAAATTACATTTGATTGTAAATTGATTGAAGCAAGGGCAATTGCCCAAATAGATGGTAAATTATTAATTGAAAGGGAAATCGCGAAATGTAACAATGGATACGTTAATGTCGAAAATTGTAAAAAAGAGTTAATAAATACTTATTGCAAAATTAATAATACAAACAGTTGCTTGTCAGATATGTTAACCGGAAAAAAGCTAAATGTAAAAAAATTAAGGAAAACAATAAAGAAATAGAGGATATCAAACAAGGTGCTATATTACTTTCAGGGAAGCATATTGTTGATTACCAGGGGTTAGACGGAATATATTTGGTTACTTTTGAGAACCAAACAAATATTGATAACGTCACTTACGAAAATGTAGATTCAAAAATTTGGAAATATGTTAGAAATAGTAAATTGAATAATTTTGAAATCATTGATTACATTGAGTCAAAAGACTATAATTTGAAGTTTGATAATGTAAAGTTGATCAATTATGTAAAAAAAGAAATAAGATCACACCTTTTATATTGGTTTTTTTTAACGTTTGCATTTGTTGTAATTTCGGTATATGTAATTTTTAAGATTTACAAGGTGATTGGGAAATGGAAAAGAAATAGACAATTAGAAAAACAGGAAAAAGTTTTTAAAGAATTAACTGTTAAAATTAATAACCTTACAAACAAAATTACGCAATCGGGACGATTCTCTTAAAGAAAGGGGGGAGTTAACAGTACACCACCCACAGTGCCCTTATGGCAATTATAAACATATATTTGAAATCTGACGCTGCTGGTATTACATTAGTAAAACTGATGTAATGCCAAGAGCAATGTTTACTGTGAGTTCCCAGTTTCTCAAGTTCATACTCAGATTTCATTTAAACAATACTCCATTTCCCACGCATCAGTAGCGATAGTGTCAAGTTAGGATAAACACTAGGTAAGCTAATTTAAGTTATAAATAAGGGTGAATTAAATGAATAAAGTTAGTTTTGTGACAGCCGTGTCAATCGGCAGCAAATAAAGTTATATCTTTTTAAAAAAACATACCCTAGCGGGTAAAAGGTAAGTTGCATACTTCTAGAGGATCTTTGCAGCCAATCTTTTCTCGTGGTATGTGAAGCGGCGGGGAGATGTCTCCCGGGAGTGCGGACCCGTAGTTGCCATCGCGGTCGCTCTCCTTGCGAAATCTCAGTTGCAGCTTCCTTCTCCTTCGAAACTCCGAGGCCAGGTCGTGAGACCGCTGCCACAGACGTAAAGATACTGGATTTCATATCAGCGGTTGATGGGAGTTTAGCATCCGCCGTTGTCCGCTTAGCTGCGTTGGCAACCGCACTGGTGCTAGCTCCCATCAAGTCAATCTTACTCGATAGAAGGTTGGTTGACCGACTCGTAGTTGTCATCGCTGTCGATCCCCCCTTGATTGTGGAACGGAGGTTGTCCTCCGGCGTTGTTGTTGCTTTCTCGGCTGCTCTACCATACCTCTCGGCTGCTCTACCATACCTGTACACCAACAACTAAAAATGCTAGTTATAGGCATGTTTGACTCGTAGTTTATTATTAATAATTTTACTAGGTCCAGCCGTTTTCAAAATAGATACTAGCATTGATATAGCAAAGTCCAAATGAAACCTGTGTCCTTTCCGTTTCTTTTGACAACCATTTTATATTAAAACTTGAAGAATTTCGAGCACCCTCACAACAGGACAACCACATTTTGACCGGTAACTCTGTTATGTATTCTCTTAGCTCTTCATGATATGCTCTGATATACTACACCTCCTTTCCAAAAAAAAATCGTGAATACATATGAACGATTTTATAGCTGTGATATATTTAAGTGGTTTTTTTTTCTTGTTAATTTCTGCAATTAATTTATGAGTGTTTCATTTGATACTTTTCAGATTTTTATTGCTTGTCCTTTGTTTACAAAATTTTCTGTTGTGCCTGCTAATTACTTATGTATGTTACAATGTTTTTCAGTTTTGTTTATTTTATTTTCAAGTGTTGTCCACTTGAATAACACATGTTTTTAGATGTTTGTTTACTTATTCATCTGATACATTTTCTTTATTTGTAATTTGTTTTCTTTTGTAAAATTTGTATACGTGTCGGTTTTTGTTTACGATGCTAATTACTTACAACGTAAACAAAGTTTTATAGGTCGTAAAAAAATTTATATTTGTAAATTTATGAGCTAAAATTTTAGGCAAAATGAAATTAATTTATTCAAATAGCTTAAGTCTATTTTTATGAATTACGATATTCTTATTTTCTTTGCTTAAGGTGTTACTATTATTTAAATCTATGTTTTCTATATTGTATGGAATTAAACTATAATTATTTTTATTATCGATATTTACTACTCTATAGGGCCCTTTGTATCTACTATCTAACTTATGACCTGATTCATTCTTAACTAAAACTAAATCTCCTAAATTTATTTCTTTATACTGAATATTTTTGTCATAATATATTTTTTGTTTTTCTTTGGCTTCTTTTACCAATTTATACGCTCTTTGTTGAGCTACTTGCAATCTATATTTGATTTCTTTCTCATATGCCTCATAGTTATAAACTGGGCTAATTGTATTTTCTTTAAAAAATTCGTACGTAAGGGGTATTTTTCCAAAAACCAACTCAAATGGACAATAAGCATGAACCGTGGATGGTGTTGTATTGTAACAGTATGCAAAATATTTGATATACTCATCCCAATCATCTTTGTCAATGGATATATAAGAACGAATGTATTGGTTGAAAGTTCTGTGACTACGTTCAACAGTGCCCAAAGTTTGATGGTGGTATGGGGTAGAAGTCTTGTGTTCAATCTCTAAAAGTTTACACAATTCTTCGAAGACGTTTTTTTGTATTCAGTCCCCATATCAGTTATGATTGTTTTCATGCAACCATAAATTAAGATAAAATTTTCAAAAATTGCTTTGGCCACTGCTATCGCGTGTTTGCTAGCAATCTTGGATTGTGTCAATCTGTACTATATCGAAAGCTTTCGTTGGCGTTTCAGTGATAGTGATTGGTTCTTTCAAATTTGTATTTATTTTATTTTTACTGAATTTTATGCATTTTTTAATGTGATTTCTTATGTCATTTTTCATATTTTTCCAATAATATTTCTGTCTTATTTTATTTGTCGTTCGATTGATTCCTGGGTGGCCACCATTAACAGGATCATCGTGATATTTTTGCAATATGTTTTTAATTATTTCTTTATTTGTCACTTGCACAACCTCCGGAGTTAATGCTATAGTTAGATTTTTGAGAACTTTGGTACCTATTTCCTTAAATGTGCTTACTCGAGTAAATTTATCTTTAAACAATTTGTCTCCTATGGACAACTGTATTTTATTTATTTTCAAATTGTCGGCCTCTTTCATTAGCCTGGCAAAGAATTGACCTAAATCAAATTTCGCCTCAACAATTGAATTATCAATATTTTGATTGCCGGTTTCTTTGGGAAGCCTGGCAAGGATTGACCTGAATCAATCTTCGCCTCAACAATCATATTATTAATATTTATTTCGCTACAAATTTTCTTTCCTTTTCTGAAATATAATTTCGGAGGATCGAAAACGAGCTGGACTAGTCTTTTTACTTCACATTTATTTTTTTATTTATATAGCGCTTTATATATTTTTGGTTCTCATTGTGACTTTTAAGTTCATTGTGACATTTTAATTTATTAATATTATTATTATTGGAATTTCGCTTTCCAGCTATTCACTCCATCTTCAAAATTTATTTATTTATTTTGGTTACTTCTGCGGAAATTGCCGCGAAAATAATTTTGTTGGCGTATGTGCAACAATGAATTAGAGTTACCCGTAATTTCTGTGCAGCTGTTTGTAAATTTTGATATCGCCTCGTTCATTGAGGTGAACGTTCCAGCTTGCATAATTGTTTTCACCTTATCTTTGGAACAATTTTTACACATAGCTTTTACAGCAGTTTGTGTAGCATATTTGCTGGCTAGGTCTGTTGTTAAGCCATCAAATATGTATGCTCCCTCTAGTGATTTTGTCAATTTTTCAATCTCTACAGTATACTGATTAGCAGTCTTACTGCGCTGTTGGATGTTCAGGAGTTTTGCTGTTATAACTTCAACTGACTCACCCTTTACTTTATTTTTATACCCAGTGTACTAGTACAAGGGTATATTAACTTTGTTCACATAACGGCTGTTTGTAACGGCACAAAATAATCGAGATAGATATAGAGTTCCATATATGAAAGTTCTTAGGATTAAAAGAGGAGTTGATTAAGCCATGTCCGTCCGTCTGTCCGTCCGTGTACACGATAACTTGAGTAAAAATTGAGATATTTGCATGAATTTTTGTATACAGGTTACTTTCTGAACAAGGTAGGTTGCTATTGAAAATGGGCGAAATCGGATGATAACCACGCCCCCTTTTTCGATATCGAAAATTTCGAAAATCACACAAATTGACTTATCTCGGCAGCTGAAATGGTTAAAATGATATAATTTTATAAGTGAGTAAATTTTTTATAGTGGGCGTGGCACCGCCCACTTTTAAGGGAGGCGTTTTTGAAAATTTGACTGGTCGTAACTTTTAAAGTGATTACGATAGAACGATGGAATTTGGCACAAAGCATACTAGTATCGTTGGGAGTATACCTAATGAAAGTGGATAAAATCGCCCTTCAACCACGCCCACTGTCGATATCGAAAATTTCGAAAATCACACAAATTGACATATCTCGGCAGCTGAAATGGATAAAATGATATAATTTTATAGGTGAATCCCCTTGGTCATTCTCTTATGATTTTTCCATAAATTTTTTATAGTGGGCGTGGCACCGCCCACTTTTAAGGGAAGCGTTTTTGAAAATTTGACTGGTGGTAACTCTTAAACTGATTACGATATAACGATGGAATTTGGTACAAAGCATACTAGTATCGTTGGGATTATACCTGATGAAAGTGGATAAAATCGCCCTTCAACCACGCCCACTTTCGGTATCGAAAATCACATAAATTGACATATCTCGATAGCTGAAATGGCTACTATGATATAATTTTATAGGTGAATCCCCCTGGTAATTCTCTTATGATTTTTCCATCAATTTTGTATAGGGGGCATGGCACCGCCCACTTTTAAGGAAGGCATTTTTGAAAATTTGACTGGTCGTAACTTTTAAACTGATTACGATAGAACGATGGAATTTGGCAAAAATCATACTAGTATCGTTGGGAGTATACCTGATGAAAATGGATAAAAGCGCCCTCCAACCATGCCTACTTTCGATATCGAAAATTTCGAAAATCACATAAATTGACATAATTCGCTAACGGAAATGGGTAAAATTATATAATTTTATATGGTCATTATATAATGATTTTTTGATAAATTTTCTAAATTGGGCGTGGCCCCGCCCACTTTTAAGGGAGGCATTTTTATACCAAGCGTACTACTACAGGGGTATTATAATTTTGTCCACATAACTGTACTATGTACCGGCGCAAAATAATCAAGATCCATGTATGAAAGTTCTTAGGTTGAAAAGAGGAGTCTATTCAGGCATGTCCGTCCGTCTGTCCGTCCGTCCGTCCGTCTGTCCGTCCGTCCGTCCGTCTTTGTACATGATAACTTGAGTAAAAATTAAGATATTTGCATGAAATTTTATATACAGGTTACTTTTTGGCCCAGGTAGGTTGGGCGAAATCGGATGATAACCACGCCCCCTTTTTCGAGATCGTAAATTTCGAAAATCATACAAATTAACATAACTTGAGTAAAAATTGAGGAATTTGCATGAAATTTGGTATACAGATTACTCGGATTATAACCACGTCCCTTTTGTCGGTATCGAAAATTTCGAAAATCACATAAACTGACATATATCGGTAGCTGAAATTGATAAAATGATATAATTTCATAGGTGAATCTCTCTTATCATTCTATTAGGATTCTCTATTAAATTTTAAAAAGTGGGCGTGGTACCGCCCATTTTCAAGGGAGGCATTTTTGAAAATTCGACTGGTCGTAACTTTTAAACAAATTATGGTAGAACGATGAAATTTGGCACAAAGCATACTAGTACTGTTGGGAGTATACGTGATGAAATTGGATAAAATCCCCGTCCAACCGCGGCTACTCTCGATATCGAAAATTTAGAAAATCACCTAAAAGACTGGTCGTAAGTTTTAAACTGATTACGGTAGAATAGTGAAATTCGGCACAAGGTATACTAGAGTTATAGGAAGTATACCTGTTGAAATTAAACGAAATCGCTTCCCAATCACGTCCACTTTCAATATGGAAAATTTCGAAAATCACATAAATTGACATAATTCGGTAAGGTAAATAACTAAAATAGTATAATTATAATTTGGTAGTTAAATTTGTAAGGAATTGTCTACTATTAACGAGTCTTAAAAGATGAGTTAATTTTGTTAAGTGTGCCACCTATAATTTTTTCGACGGCCATGTATTTTATTGAAAGTGGGTAGTATGGCTCAGAACGATTAAACAAAAATACGTATACAATTTTTCAAAATTCCAATTATTTTGAAAGTTATATCTATCAACAGTTTACGAAATTCCTCACTTTTTGATGATTTTCTCACGATTGGTCAAACCGATTTTGCTATTTTTTTAAATATATATAAAAGATGGTATCTTCTAAAAAAGGATATTGTTAATTTTTGCAAAAAAATTTTTTTTGCAAACATTATTCTCAATTTTTAACTTCTCCATCGTGGCGAGATGGCGCTTTTGTATGATGTTGTTGGGCATTGCATTAGTAACCATTAGCAAAAAAAATTTTTTTGGCACTTTAAGGGAGCGGAAGTTATTTACATCAAAAAGTAAGGAGTTTCGAAAAGTGGTGATAGCTATAACTTTGAAAATAATTTGAATTTCGAAAAACTGGCCCAAACGTATTTTTTTCAATTTAAAACTTTGTCACAAATTGGGCGTAAGTATATTAGAAGTAAGAAATGTATTCAACTATAAGTAATATTTTGAGGGCACACGAACAATTGTACATATATGTTATACCGTAGCATAAATAAATATTAATTTTATAAACTAACTAATAAATTTAATATATATAGAAAATATATAACTTATAGGTACTACTATTGTTTCCATACACTGGGTATTTAATGTTCGGCTTACCCGAACTTAGACTTCCTTACTTGTTTAATTTTAGGTTTATTTCCTGTATTGACTCTTCAGAGCTTATCAAATTTCTAGCTGTGCCTTTTAGCTTTGTTTTTATCATGGACACTGCCAAAGCCTCATGTTCCTCCTTGATTTGTTCGAGGATATCAAGGGCATCCAGAAAACTCGATAAGTTTTCTGGTTTGCCATCGAACTCAGGTAAGATCGATGACGCAGTTTTAATGAATGATGTCGCTGGTTGCGCCATTTCGGTGTCCGTTTGGGAATTTTGTCCTGCTCGGACGACAATATTTGTTTGAGAAAATGTTTCTTGTTTCTCAATAATCTCAGTCTGGACAGATTTATCAGAATCAGAATGAACTTTTTCTTCTTGTTCTAGTTCCTCTTCCGAAGTATCTTCCAGCAATTTGGCGTCAAAATCTATTTCAATGTCTTTTTCATAAGATTTTGGCACTATGAAGTCAATTTCATATCTTGATAATGAGTATACCAATTTGTCTCTGATAGCCGAGAATATTTGGTATGCTTCTGTTTGTTGGGCTTTTGATAAATAATGGTTAGTTCTTTTCAATATTTTCCCGCTATTATTTAATGATAATAAAATGATACTCAGATGTTTCTTTATCGTTTCAATTTTAATTTTTGTATTTTTACATAGTTATGCATTTATATGACTTTTCCGCGTTTATTTTTTCTTCAGAAAGCTCCCTCAAAATATCGTCCCACTTTTCCATTGGTATTAAAATGTATTTATTACTTATACCTTGTCCAGACTGTCTGCGCGGCTCTGGTGATTCTTTTTTAAAATTTTATTGTGGACTGAGTATATTTTGAGGAACAAACTGGTACAGGTGCAGATTGTCACAATCAGTAGCAAGATTTTTATGAATTCTAAAGCTTCAGTATGGTCAACAATTTTAATGCTATTGACTACATTCGCATTTGGGGTATCTACTTTAGAAGTTTTTCCCCCCATATTAAGAATCAGATAGACAAATGGAAATGGTCTTTACTTACTCTTCTTTTTTTCTTTAAAAAAAATTTAATAGCAAATTTTCGAGTTAAAATTTTTATTTTTATTTATTCATAAGTTCTTTCTTAAAGGTTTATTTTTCTTGTAAATTTAATTAATTCTTCTTCCAAAGTGGAAGGATGTAAAAGGTCTTCCATTGTGTAGATTGCAAGTAACTACAATTATATATATTCTTTTTGGATCTCCCTTTTTAATTTTATCTTTAGATCTCTATTAGTACATAGATTTATTTGTTGGTACAATTCGGCTATTTGCCTTCTTTTGGCATACTTTTGACCTCCTCTTTTCCGATTATGTTTTACCGGCTCTGGAATACGTGGCTCAACAATTACTTGAGCCCTATTTCTTTTTCTATACTCTTCTAAAATCAGCGGCTGAGGGCCTTTCCTGACTTGCTCTTCTTTGATTGCTTTTGTCGCTTCCAGGCCCCGTTCAACTATACCGGAAAAGACTTTGTCAAATTGTTTTTGTGTTTTTATGGACTCTCCTGACATTATTTTATTTTTACAATAATATATTTTTTTTTTGTTTGTTTACAATAATATTTGGCTGATTAGAAAAAAAAAACAATGCGAAACGGCAACTATGTGGTTCCCTTCTAGTTTAAGGGGCCGTTAGGCCAGCCATAATTTTGAAAAAAAAAAAAAAAAAAAATTCTTATACCTAAATATGTTGATTGATGATTTGTGTTCTTTAATAAGCCAGTTCTTCACAACGTGTGCGGGCATTTATTCCTGCCGAATTTGGACGTGCATTTATTCCTGCCGAATTTGGACGTGCATTTATTCTTTATTCCTGCCGAATTTGGACGTGCATTTATTCCTGCCGAATTTGGACGTGCATTTATTCCTGTCGAATTTGGACGTGCACTAATTCATATTCAGTTATGTTGATCAATAGTTTCGATTCAAGAAATTTAAAAATTATGTTACTTTATTCCTGCCGAATTTGGACGGCAGGATAATTTAATGAAATACTAATTTTATTATCCTGGTTTTCCTGCCTTTGAAAGCTGGCAGATCGCTAAGAGAGAAATATTTGCCGTCAGTATCAAGCCAGGATCGTGCAACTTTTACTGTGTGTGTTAGCTTTAATTAGTGTATAATCGTCTAAATTTTCGGTATCAATTTTATAATTTTGAATAGTTGTGTTGTTATGTGTTGTGTTAATAATCCTAACGAAAGTTTGCTCGTTAGTTGTAATGGTATTTGCAATATAAATGCCTGCTGATAATTGTTGGTGTGGTATGAAAATGTTTTTGTTATTTGTATTTATTTTAATTTGTCTAATAGCTTCCGATCTAGCTGGGATTGTGATTGTGTTGACCGACAGACAGTTTGTTAGATTCATTGTTATTGTTTGAGGGAAATCATATGGTCTAAGGACTAATTTGTCCTCTGTTTTGCCATAATCTAAGATACAATTGTATTTCTTTATGAAATCTAGGCCTATTATTCCATTACATGGAATTGGGAAATTGTCTTCTACAACATGAAATTTATGATAAATAAGAAGGTCATCGCCTTTTAGATCTATTTTGATTGTGCCTAAAGTGCCAGTTATTCCCTGACCAATGCCTTTCAAATCTGTGATTTGTTCAGTATTTATTTTTTCTTTATTATTTATTTGCTGTTTTTTAATTATGGAGATATCGGCTCCAGTATCAATTAAAAAATTTGAGTATGAGTTGTTTAATGATGTCTTAGTAGATATATAGCAGTTTAAATTTAGATTAAGTACGCATATATTTCTTTTTGTTAATTTTGAAGTGGAGTTTCCTGGTTTTCCGTTGCGGTTATGGCGCGCACATTACGGTTCTGGTTGTAGGATCTATTGCCGTTGTTACTACGCCCTCCCAATCCAGGGTGTTATGCGACCACGTGCCCATTGGACGTTTGCAGCCGGGAGGCGAATCGTGGCTGTAATCGAACGGAGCCTCTCTGATACCGGGACGCCTCGGAGAGTAACTATGGCCTTACCGCGGTATGGGGCTCTGCCGCGGCGGACGACACATTCCCCTTACTCTTCCCTTGACCCTAAACTGGCCTTGCCCGGCGAGGGGTCATACGAACAAGATGATAAATAATAACAAAAACCCTAAAACTAAAGATACAACAATGTATACTGCACAGCAGAGGAGGAAAATGCTGGAGCAAGCGAGAACGCAACGTCGGAGGACAAACTCCATTTCCTTATCAGCCGAGAGATCGACAGCGATGGTAAGTACCGGTACAAATACAGTGAAGCCTACAACGGCTGATGCTAAACCTCCATTAAGTGCCGGTACCGAAACCAATTCCTTAACGTCTGTGGTAGTGGTCTCACGACCTGGCCCCAGAGATCCAAATAAGGGAACGACCGCGATGGCAACTACGGGTCGAAATTTACACCAAAAGACATCTCCCAGTCGCTCTGAGTACTTGGACAAAAGAGCGACCGCGAGGATCCTGAAGAAATACGAGGGTATTTCACAAGAGACGCTATCGCCGAATGCTAGAAAGACGGTGGAGATGGCTGAAGCTATCTTACCGAACTTCCAAAGCGATTACGCGCCAAAGAAGGTTAATGGAAATCCCTTCAAACGCCAGAGATCGGACGTGGATTTAAAACCTCACCCGAAGCGGCAGGAGTGTAATGGAGTGTGGTTGCTAAGTGACCTTGCTCAATCCCGACTCTTGCGTCGTCGTTCGTGCACTCTGGGCAACGGGAGCTACCTAGGCTCGCGGCAGAAAGAGAGAGAGCCCCGGTGGGGCCACTCTGACATACTTGGTTTAAGGGCTCACCGAGGTTTTTGCGCAGCGTCTGTTCACCATGAGGTGCGGCTGCAAGCGGGCGTCTGTCTTGAAGCAAGCGGCTCGCTATATAAATGTGTAAATATTTTCCAAAAACCCCGAAACGGGTTGTGCGCTGGGTTTGGGACCCGCCACGTAAAAAATTTAGTCCAATGAAAAATGTATTAAAGCCTCGGATGAGAACCCCCTTTAATGTTGACGACCCGGCAAAACGAATAAGGCATAATGATTTGGATATTAGGGCATGTACCGGGAATGTCCGGACCCTTTCAAGGGACGGTACCGCTGCCCGACTGGTTGATGTCCTCGTAAGCGCAAAGCCCGACATCACCGCCCTGCAGGAAATGCGATGGACGGGGCAAGGAAAGACGACCATCGGTCCTTGTGACGTATACTACAGTGGCCAGACACGCGGCAAAGCGCGTGGTGTAGGATTCGTGGAGGGAAAGAGACTTCGCCGCCAAGTATTAGCGTTTACTCCTGTGAACGAGCGTCTCGCTGCGATCCGCATCAAGGCGAGGTTTTTCAACATAACATTTATCTGCGCCTATGCGCCGACTGAGGAGACGGACGACGCAGAGAAGGACTCCTTCTACGATAAACTTGAACAGACTTGTGATCGCTGCCCCCAGCATGATATCAAAATCGTGCTCGGCGACTTTAATGCCAAGGTGGGCAAGGAAGGAGTCTTTCGTCCCACAGTTGGAAAATTCAGTCTCCACGATATAACATCCCCCAACGGCACTAGGTTGATTGACTTCGCCGCTGCTCGCAATATGGTCATCAGTAGTACTAGGTTCCAGCATAAGCGAATACACCAAGCCACATGGCTGTCCCCTGATCAAAGAACTAGAAACCAGATTGATCATGTCTTGATTGACGGCAGACATAGCTCCACCGTTCTGGACGTGCGTACACTGCGTGGTCCCAATATTGTTTCTGACCATTATCTTGTCGCAGCCAAGATACGCACACGCCTCTGGAAAGTTTGACGTCGAGAAGCTGCGCATGACACAGACAGCTGATAATTTCACAACTCGACTCTCACACCTGCTAGCAGAGGGCAATCCTCGACCTAACGATGTAACGGAGCAATGGAAGCATATCTCTCACTCATTGCGTACCGCCGCTGAGGCCACTATAGGGTTCCAGCGAGCCCGCAAGAATAACTGGTACGATGAGGAATGCAAGACTGCCGCGAAAAAAAAGGACGCTGCCTACAAGGAGACGTTGCGAACGGGCGCAACCCGCAGTGTATGGCAACAATATTTTGAGGCAAAGAAAGAAGAGAGACGCCTTTTCAGAAAAAAGAAAAGTGAGGCCGAAAGGCGTGAGTGTGAGGAGCTTGAGATGCTGGCTGACAGGAATGATGCCCGAAAATTCTATGAAAAGATCCGGCGGATGACGGAAGGTTTTAAGACCGGGGCAAGCTCCTGTAAAGACAATAATGGCGACCTGGTAACCGACGTACAAAGTGTACTTAAATTATGGAGGGAGCACTTCTCCTCATCGCTAAATGGCGAGGGAGACGTCGAACCCGATACCCCAATCCCTGACGATGGGAAAGTCGTCCCACCACCTGACTATGATGAAGTGAGGATAGCTATATCCCGGCTCAAAAACAACAAAGCGCCTGGAAAAGACGGACTACCCGCTCTATAAGTCTCTCATCATACCTGTCCTGATGTATGGCTCAGACTCATGGACAATGTCAAGGGAAGATGAGATGGCCCTTGGAGTATTTGAGAGAAAAGTTCTGCGGAAGATTTATGGTCCTTCCCGTGATGCCAACGGCGAGTATCGAAGGAAATTTAACGACGAGCTGTACGAGCTCTACGCAGATCTGACCATAGTCCAGCGAATTAAAGCCCAAAGACTCCGCTGGCTGGGCCATGTTATGCGAATAGACAAAGAAGCTCCAGCACATAAGGTTTTCCTATCGTCGCCTGAATTCGGTAGCAGAGGAAGGGGGAGGCCTCGACTGAGATGGAAACAACAGGTGGAGGATGACTTGAACTCCCTTGGGGTTTCCAATTGGCGTCAGTTATCGCTAAAAAGGAATGACTGGCGTGCTTTGATACGAAACGGCCAAAATCGCTTAGGCGGTTAAGCGCCAATAAATGATGAAGCGGCAGCAACACGCCCCCGTAATGGGTAAACTCAGCTTTGCTGAAGTAACTAAGGATAGGATCCTCATAGGCGTCATTGACCGAGGTAACGAAAGCTGGGCCATCCCTAGGGACCAGTGGTGCTACGTCCGGAACGCTATCGGTAATGCTCTTCTCGACATTATGGATGAGTCTCCGGGTGCCACGCCGATGGGTTCTGATGCGGGATGGCACCAGGGCCGAATCAAGGTATTCGCTTGCGAGGATGCAAAAACTGTTGCACTGTACAGGGCAGCAGTTGCAAGACTGGGTGAGATCTACCAAGGGGCAAGAATCGAGGTTGTCGACTGGAAGGAC
Source organism: Campiglossa producta (assembly GCA_964058755.1). Lineage (NCBI taxonomy): Eukaryota > Metazoa > Arthropoda > Insecta > Diptera > Tephritidae > Campiglossa > Campiglossa producta. Next base: position 41,664,960 of record CAXKVI010000006.1, on the reverse strand, counting down.
ATCCCGGCTCGGCCAAGGGCAAGAGCGTGGATTCCTGCTATCCCTGCTGAACCTGAGAGAATTCTCAGGATGCTGAGGATCATGAACCCGTCTCTCTCGACGCAGGACTGGGGTGTCAATCTGGTCGAGGATGCGGTAGGGCCTGACAGGCAAGTGGTCTTCACCTTGACTAAGGAAGCACTCGAGCCCTTAAACGGTGCAATGGACGAGTGCACTACGGCATGGGTCAGATCGTGATTCACCTATACCGCGGCGATGCACAGCGCCTATTTCGGCTGCACCGGAGGGCTCGGACATCGCAGTGCCGGTAGAGGAGTCGGAGATGTCCGACTCGGAAAGTACGGTATCTGCCACGTCAAATGGCGAAGGAGCAGTGAACAGCTCGGAGATGGGAGACAGCCTGCTGGACAGGGAAGACCTCAACGTCACAGTGATAGCAGCTAGTCCTGAGTGCACCACTGTCAATACTGCCACAGTTAGTAGGATCTCGGCTACGCCAAGTCGTGGTCTGAACAAATCGTCGTTGAAAGATAAGCCTCCAGACGAGGTGGAACTCGACGATACGGTGGTGGCAGGGAAGTCTGAGCGCTCTCATGTTGGTGGTGATTCAGATAAACCTGCACAAATCTAAAGCAGCCTCGGCTGTTTTAATCAGTCATCTCTCTAAAGGCGGCATAGATGCGGTCCTCATCCAAGAACCCTGGGTCAACAGCTCAAGGATTTGCGGTTTGGGGACTAAGGGTTTTAAGCTAATCTAAGCCAGCGAGGGGGGCAGGGTTAGAGCCTGTATTTTGGTTAAGTCTGAGCTGAATGCCTTTCTCTTGCCCAACTATACCAATGGTGACGTTACAGCTGCCAGTTTAACAGTCGACAGTACCAGTCTGACGATGGCATCGGTCTATATGCCCTACGACGCCGAAGAACCTCCGCCACAGAGGGAGGTAAAAGACCTGGTGGCAAATTTTTCCATGGGTCATCTTATTATCGAAACTGACGCCAATGCTCATCACGTCCAGTATGGAAGCTCCGATATCAATGCTAGAGGAGAGTCGTTGTTTGATTATTTGTTAACAACTAACCTGGTAGTTTGCAACGTGGGTAACGAACCTACGTTTATTACTAAAACCCGTAGGGAGGTCATAGATCTCACTATTTGCAGCGAAGGCGCTTATGAGTGGGTCAGAAAATGGCGCGTTCTCGATGAACACTCATTCTCCGACCACCGGTACGTAGAATTAGCTCTAGACTTTTCTGTTGAGCAGGCGGTTATGAAACGCAACCCACGTAACACTAACTGGCAGCTACACAATGAAATACTATCTAGGGACTTGCCAGCACTGCCCCCACAAGTCCCCTCATCAGTAGGGGAGTTGAAGGATCTGGTAAAGACCTTTACAACGGCGCTCTCGAATGCCCTAGAGCAGGCTTGCCCAGTGCCGAAACCACGCGGTAAACATAGGCCGCATTGGTGGTCCTACGACCTGGACTCGCTCCGTAAATCATGTAGGACACAATTTAATAAGGCCAAGAGCCTTGGCACGGAGAATCAATGGCTCGAATATAAAGTTAAACTCAGGGCCTACAAAAAAGCTCTGAGGCAGGCGAAGAGAGTATCGTGGAGAAATTTCTAACTTGGGTCGAAAATGTCGACGATACAGCGAGACTTAGACGAGTGATCTCAAAAACTCAAACAGCCACAAGCTATTTGCGCAAAACTGACGGATCCTGGACAAGCACGGAGAGGGAAACCCTAGAGCTGCTCTTGAATACGCACTTCCCAGGGAACTTGCATGAGGAACCCCTAGCACCTACAACTAACCTGGATGTACAAATACAACACGGAGGAAAAGGTTAGGTGGGCGGTTAAAAGCTTCGAACCGTTCAAGGCTGCCGGGCCAGACGGGATTATTCCCGCACAACTCATAAACACGCTGGAGACATCAGCCAAATGGCTGGTATTTCTCTATACAGCCTGCCTGGCTCTTAGCTACATTCCGTGCTCCTGGAGAAGTTGCACGGTAGCGTTTATTCCTAAGGCGGGGAAGGCGTCTCATTACGAGCCCAAGGACTATAGGCCGATCAGTCTCTCATCCTTTGTGCTCAAGACCTTCGAGAGGATAATAAATGACTAGCTCTCCTCTACTATTGATAGCAACCTGATCTGTAGCTATCAGCATGCATACACCAAAGGGAAATCTACAGAAAGTGCGCTTCACAGCCTAGTTTCTGTTATGGAAAAATCGCTGTATGAAAAGGAGTACTGTCTTGTGACCTTTTTAGATATTGAAGGAGCCTTCAACAACATAAGCCCCGATGCTATAAACACCGCTTTAACAAGTCTGGGCATAAGCAGGTCTCTTATTGAACTTATTGATAAACTGCTAAGGGGTAGACGAATAGTTTCATCACTGGGCTCGGTTGACTTATCACGCTAGTGTCAAAAGAGGAACGCCTCAGGGTGGTGTTCTCTCCCCGCTTCTATGGAACCTCACTGTCAACTCGATGCTGCGAGACACAAGCTGTGGGGGCGGGAAGGTAGTGGCATATGCAGATGACTTAGCTATAGTATACAGGGGCAAATTCCCACAAACCCTGTGCGACTTGATGCAAGTAGCACTGAGATTGGTTTCCTCATGGTGCTCGCGCTGCGGACTGAGCATCAACCCGGGAAAAGTGGAACTGGTCCTTTTCACCAACCGCTATAAGATACCACCGCTAATACTACCAAAACTGAATAACGGGCACCTGAACTTAGCTGACAAAGCCAAGTTCTTGGGCACAGTTCTGGATAGGAAACTAACCTGGAAGGAGAATGTTCTTCAGCGCCAGAAGAAAGCGTGTATTGCACTCTACACGTTCAAAAGAGCCATTGGAAAGAAATGGGGGATCAGCCCCAAAATATGCAAATGGATCTACACTGCAATCATTCGACCAATCATGCTCTAAGGAGTTGTGGTATGATGGCCTGCGTTGAGCAAGGCAACAAACCTTAATCTGCTAGGTAAAGTACACTGATCTTGCATGATCTGTATAAGCGGTGCGTTAAGAACAACGCCCAATGAAGCACTCCAGGCCATTCTTGGCATTTTGCCACTCGATCTGGAAGGGCACCGAGTAGCAGCAGCATCGGCTCTGCGTCTAAGGGAAACATCCGGCTGGGGCGCAAGCACTACTGGACACGCCTGTATTTTGGGATCCTATAGCTTTCTTCCGCTGAGCACAGATCGCTGTGCGACCACAACAGTCGGAGATAGCGGTTTTAAAATCAACATTCCCAGCAGGGAAGAATGGGAGAGCACGGATCGGAGTCCCGTCACTCATGGCGGCACTTCCATTTATACTGATGGCTCGAAGTTAGACGGCAGAGTTGGGGGAGGGTTTTATTCAAAGGATCTGAACCTTGAGTTCTCCTTCAGACTACCTGATCACTGCAGTGTCTTCCAGGCTGAAGTATCAGCAATCATGGACGCCGCGGCTTGGATAGGCCAACACACTATCAGACAGGACATTTTTATATTCAGCGACAGCCAGGCGGCCATCAAATCCCTTGGCTCTTACTCGTTCAACTCTGAACTGACGCTCAGATGGCTACAATCTCCAGGATGCCGGATATCCAAAGAAACCTGGCCGAAATGGGATCATAAAAGATCAAGAGAAATTTATGCCCTATGGAGAAGAAAAATCTCCATATTAATAGGCGTATTAACTGGGCACTGCCTCATTGGTAGGCACGCAGAAAGACTTGGTGTGCCCTACCGACGATGCTGTAGGAGTTGTAAGGATGATGAGGAGGACGAAACGGTGGAGCACCTCATCTGCCACTGCCCGGCTTTATTGGCGCGAGAATGCGCTTTTTGGGAGTTCCCTTCCTGGTGAGCCTACGCCAGGTCACGGAGCTGATGGCCTTCATCAAGTCATCTAAATGGAGGAGTAACGGTTTCGGTATAGGAGGGTCAGTCCCGGGATTCTGCTATGTGGAGAATTCCGTTAATACCGGGATTTTCCATATGGCAGGGTCCCGGAACTGACTTTCCTAGTGTTGGTGGTATCACAACGGGCCTTTTAATACTGGCCTAGGTATGCCTCTGCGGCAGCCACTTGAACCTAACCTAACCTACTACGGTAACCTCCACGGAAACTACTCCTGTACTGACCTTGCTGTCGTACATTTAAGATCGTGTTTGAGCTGCCAGTGGCTTCGGTACAACTGTTAGTGAATTTTGAGATTGCATCGTTCATTGTTGAGAACGTTCCTGCATGCATGATCATCTTGACCTTGTCATTGGAGCAGTTTTTACACATGGCTTTAACTGCTGCCTGTGTTGAATATCTCGTGGCTAAGTCTGGGTTTAATCCGTCCGAGATAGATGCTCCTTCTAGCGATCTGATAATTTTTTCTATCTCCGCAGTGTATTGGTTAGCGGTTTTGCTACGTTGCTGAACGTTTAGGAGTTTACCGGTTAAAACCTCTACCGATTCACCTTTTATCGCGCTTTTGAGCTTTGTTTTTATTTGTCCAATCGTGTTTTCATTACTGATCAAATTTCTTGCCGTTCCTTTTAGTTTGGTCTTTATCATTGTTATTGCTAAAAGTTCGTGCTCATCCTTGATTTGATAAAGTATATCGAGGGCATCTAAGAAACTGTGTAAGTTTTCTGGCTTCCCATCAAACTCTGGGAGTACTCACGAGGCAGTTTTAATGAATTCGACTACTGTTTGTACCATTGTGACGTTTATGATTGGGATTTTTACTTTACTGGTATCTTCCCCTTGACTTAAAGAGGGTGATGGAGTCCGGCTTCGAACATTTTCTGATAGAAGTGCGTCAAAATCAACTTGGAGGTTTCCTCTAATGTGGTTGGTATTGTTACTTCTATATTGTGTCTAGCTATTGAAGATACGAGTTTATCTCGTACGGCAGTGAAAAATTGATAATCTTCTTTTTGGTGTTCTATGGTAAGTATGCGATTTGCTGCATTGATCGCCTGTCTAGTATTATTAAGGGCTTCCAAGATTATGTTCAAATGTTTTACTATAGTTTCTTTTGTTATGGGAGTGCTTTTGTTTATACATTTGTATGATTTACTAGCTTTAATTTTTTCTTCCAGTAATGTGTCATGGATTTCTTTCCATTGATTCATTTCTGGATGAAAACTTTTGGCATTTTTGGGAAGTAGTTACTTTTAATTGGGAAAATTATACACGTTGTTGTACATTGTTTAATTGTCTCAATTTATTTTTGATGTAATTTTTTATCAAGATTACCATAGCGACAAGTAAACATGTAACTACGCATGCAAACACGGTCAGCCACTTATCGGGAACTTCTTCTTTGTTTTCTACGATAGGGTGTGGTTCGTAATGGACTATTTTGGTATTGGAGGTTTTTTCACCTGAAGATTCTTTTCCTACTTCGTATCCTGCTATTCCTATTGATATGCCGTTTAGTGCAATTTTCCACCAAGTCATTTTTATGTAAAAAAATCTTCCTTTAACCTGTGAAAAAATTTTTAATATTACCGTGTTAAATTAAAAATGTGAATGAGAAAAAAAATTTTCCTTATTGTTAGTTCTTGTTATTTAATTTAATGATAAAACATTTTTTTTGTATTTTTATTAGCTTAGTTTCGTCCCTATCAATAGGATTTTAATTGAACTACTTTGGTTTCCTGACCATTTCAAAGTGGAATATGTTTATAATTAAAATTATATATTTTTAAATTTTTCATTTTTTACTTAAATTAAATTAAAATTTACTATAAATTTCTTAATGTTCCTGTTGGTGGTTCTGCGTTGTTGTTGTTGCTGGGTTCCACCCATTTTTGCGTATATCTTTTAATTTGGTTATCAGCTCCTTCTTTTGCTGCCCGCGACTGATATTAATTATTCGCTGTAGTTCTGCACATTATTTTTAGGGCTGTGCCTTTATTCAGTTAATCGATTACTTGATTAATCAAAATTATGAGTAATCAAAACGAGCATTACTCGAGTATTTTTAAAAATAGTTAATCAAAAACTGATTAATTTACTCATCATTTTCTTATGTGAAAGTTTTCCATGAAATAGCATAATGAACTGGCAGGATCTAGATTGCGCTGGCAGGATCTAGATTTGAGCTGGGACGATCTAGGTTTGGGCTGGCAGGATCTGGCTTTGCAGGATCTAGCTTTACAGGATCTAGCTTTGAGGTAGTGAATTAAACTGGCAGGATCGCCATGTAATGTTTGGGGTATGTCAAGTATTGTCTTAGCTCTTCAGCCGCATTTGAGTGAGCATTAAAATGCCCCACAAGATTCCGCAATTAAAACACAAGAGTTGAGTCTTAAAATTTGAATAATTTATTCGGCTCATCGCCGTTCTTTTATATGCTTACACTCTACCTTATGAGTAATCTAATTTACAAACTTACATTTCTAAGTGGTTAGTCATGCTTATGAATCTACGTTGTTGTGCTTGCATACAAACATATATATATGGGTTCAATCAAGTTTATGTTATTGGAGAAGTGCAGCGCAAGCTAAATTGATTTGAATACTTTGGCCTAGTTATTGCCAAAAGTATATTGGACTATGAACATTTTATTTTGCTTAGCTGTCATACTACAATATATCGAAATATGACGGAGCCCAAATAAACCTTATCGCTCTCCCCTTTCGTTTGATACTCATTTTGTTTTTAAAGGCAGATACCTTTTGACCAATAACTCTGTTATCGATAAATATATCGAAAAACCCAAGGTCCTTAGATATATATTCTCTGCGAAAATTCCAGTGTTTTTTGTTTATTCGTCACCACATTCTGACCGATAACTCTGTTATCAATAAATTAACCAAAATCCAAAAGAAAGCTGTGGTCTTCCCGTTTCGTTTGATTTGATACTAATTTTGTACGAATATTCCAAAGCCACATTTTGACTGATAACTCTGTTATCGATAGGTAGGTAGGTAGGTAGAAGTGGCTGCCGCAAAGGCACACCTAGGCCAGTAATAAAAGGCCCGTTGTGATACCACCAAACACTAGGAAAGTCAGTCCCGGGGCCCGGCCATATGGAAAATCCCAGTGCTGTCGGGACTCTCCATATAGCCGAAACCCGGGACTGACACTCCTAACCGACACCGCTACCCCTCCTCGAACCATTTTGATAACTTGATGAAGGCCATCAAGTCCTTTATGTCTAGCTCCGCGACCTGGCTTAAGCTAACCAGGAAGGGAACTCCCAGAGAGCGCCTTCTCGCTCCGCATAAGGCCGGGCAGTTGCAGATGAGGTGCTCCACCGTTTCCTCTTCCTCATCCTCTTTGCAACTCCTGCAGCATCGTCGGTAGGGAACGCCTAGCCTTGCTGCGTGCCTACCAATAAGGCAGTGCCCGGTTAAAACACCTATTAATATGGAGATTTCCTACCTTTTTAGGGCGTCTAGATCTTTTAAGATCGCATTTTGGCCAGGTTTGCTTGGATATCCGGCACCCTGGGGCTTGCAGCCATCTTTCGTTGGCTTCGCGGTGTGTATGCTCCTTCAGCATTAGCTTGCACGTGGCAAACGGCATACCTATGCGCTCTTTATCTTGAAGAATCTGCTTGGTCGTGCCCTGCCTGGCAAGTTCGTCTGCCCTACAGTTTCCCTCAATGTCCCTGTGTCCCGGGACCCATGTGAGGTTCACGCGGTTCTGTTGGGCCATCTCTTGTAGAGATCGACGACAGCTGAGCGTCAGTTCAGAGTTGAACGAGTAAGAGCCAAGGGATTTGATGGCCGCTTGGCTGTCGCTGAAAATACAGATATCCTGTCCGATGGTGCGTTCACCTATCCAAGTCACGGCGTCCATGATTGCAGAAACTACAGCCTGGAAGTCGCTGCAGTGATCAGGTAGTCTAAAGGAGAGTTCTAGGTCCAAATCCCTTGAGTAAACCCCTCCTCCGACTCTGCCGTCTAACTTCGAGCCGTCGGTGTATATAAAAGTGCCGCCATTAGTAGCGGGGCACCGATCTATGTTCTCCCAGTCTTCCCTGCTGGGAATGTTTATTCTAAAACAACAATCTCCGACTGTTGTGGTCGCACACCGATCTGTGCTCAGAGGGAGAAAGCTGTAAGATCTTAGAATACAGGAGTGTCCAATAGTGTTTGCGCCCCAGACGGACGTTTCCGTTAGACGCAGAGCCGATGCTGCTGCTGCCCGGTACCCTTCCAGATCGAGTGGCAAAAAGCCAAGAATGGCCTGGAGAGCTTCATTGGGCGTTGTTCTTAACGCCCCGCTTATACAGATCATGCTCGATCTGTGGACTTTTCCTAACAGATTTAGGTTTGTTGCCTTTCCTAGCGCAGGCCACCATACCACGACTCCATACAGCATAATTGGCTGGATTATCGCAGTGTAGATCCATCTGCAAATTTTGGGGCTGAGCCCCCATTTTTTGCCAATGGCTCTTTTACACGTGTAAAGTGCAATGCACGCTTTCCTCTGGCGCTGGATGACATTCTCCTTCCAGTTAAGCTTTCTATCTAGAACTGTGCCTAGGAATTTGGCTTTGTCAGCTAAGTTCAGGCGCACGCCATCTAGTTCTGGTAGGTTCAGCGGTGGTATCTTGTATCGCCTGGTATAAAGGACAAGTCCACCTTTCCCGGGTTGATGCTAAGTCCGCAGCGAGAGGACCATGAAGAAACTTCTCGCAGTGCTACTTGCATCAAGTCACACAGGGTTTGTGGGAATTTGCCCCTATATGCAATAGCTAAATCGTCTGCATATGCCACTATCTTCCCGCCCCCCCACCTTGTGTCTCGTAGCAGCGAGTTTACGGTGAGGTTCCATAGGAGCGGGGAGAGAAAACCACCCTGAGGCGTTCCTCTCGTGACATAGCGTGAAAGATCAACTGTTCCCAGTGAAGAAACTATTTTCCTTCCCTTTAGTAGTTGATCAATTAGTCCAATAAGAGACCTATTTATGCCCAGGTTTGTTAAAGCAGTGTTAATAGCCTCCGGCCTTATATTGTTGAAAGCCCCTTCGATGTCCAGAAAGGCCACGAGACAGTACTCCTTTTCGTGCAATGATTTTTCAACAATAGAGACTAGGCTGTGGAGCGCAGTTTCCGTTGATTTACCTTTGGTGTATGCATGTTGATAGCTAGAAATAAGGTTGCTATCAATAGTAGAGGAGAGATAATCGCTAATTATCCTCTCGAAGGTTTTAAGTGCAAAAGACGAGAGACTGATCGGTCTGTAGTCTTTAGGCTCATAGTGTGAGGCCTTCCCAGCCTTTGGAATAAAGACTACCGTGGCGCTTCTCCAGGAGCACGGAATGTAATTAAGAGCCAGGCAGGCTGAATAGAGAACTACCAGCCATTTAGCTGATATTTCCAGCGTGTTTATAAGTTGTGCGGGGAAACTCCCGTCTGGCCCAGCTGCCTTGAACGGCTCAAAGCTTTTGATTGCCCACCTTACCCTTTCCTCCGTAATGGGTATGTTTACCGCCAGGTTTGTTGCAGATGCTATAGGTGCATCATACAAGTTCCCCGGAAAGTGTGTGTTCAGGAGCAGCTCCAGGGTTTCCCCTTCCGTGCTGGTCCAAGATCCGTCAGGCTTCCGTAAATAGCTAATGGCTGTTTGAGTTTTTGATAGCACTCGTCTAAGTCTCGCTGTATCATCGACTTTTTCGACCCCGGTGCAGAAATTTCTCCACGAAGTTCTCTTCGCTTGCCTTAGAGCCTTTTTATAGGCCCTCAGTTTAGCTTTATATTCGAGCCATTCAGGCTCCGTACCGATGCTCTTGGCCTTGTTAAATTGCTTCCTGCATGATATACGGAACGAATCCAGGTCGTAAGACCACCAGTGGGGTCTATGTTTGCCGCGTGGTTTTGGTACTGGACAAGCCTGCTCTAGGGCATTTGAGAGCGCCGTTGTAAAGGTCGTTACCAGATCATCCAGTTCTCCCACTGATGAGGGGGCTTGTGGAGGTAATACTGGTAGGTCCCTAGCTAATATTTGCTTATGTAGCTGCCAGTTAGTGTTGCGTGGATTTCGTTTCAAAACTGGCTGCTCAACAATAAAGTCTAACACAATTTCTATGTACCGATGGTCAGAAAATGAATGCTCATCAAGAACACGCCATTTTCTGACCCACTCATAAGCGCCTTTGCTACAAACAGTGATGTCTATAACCTCCCTACGAGCTTTAGTTATAAAAGTAGGCTCGTTACCCACGTTACAGACCACCAGGTTAGTTGTTAGTAGGTAGTCAAACAGAGACTCGCCCCTAGCGTTAATATCGGAGCTTCCCCACTGGACGTGATGAGCATTAGCGTCAGCTCCAATAATAAGATGGCCCGTACAGAAATTATCCACCAGATCTTTCACCTCCTTTTGTGGAGGAGGTTCTTTGGCGTCATAGGGCATATAGACCGACGCCATCGTTAGGCTGGTGCTGCCGACTGTTAAGCTGGCAGCTGTAACGTCACCATTTGAGTAGTTGGGTAATAGAAAGGTGTTTAGCTCAGACTTTACCAAAATACAGGTTCTGACCTTGCCCTCGATAAATATATCGAAATTAACCAAGGTTAGGTTAGGTTAGGTTCAAGTGGCTGCCGCAGAGGCACACTTATGCCAGTTTGAAAGGCCCGTTATGATACCACCGACACTAGGAAAGTCAGTCCCGGGACCCGGCCATAAAGAAAATCGCTGAGTTGTTGAAATTTTCCACATAGCGGAATCCCGGGACTGACACTCCTAAACCGACACCGTTACTCCTCCTCGAACCACTTAGATGACTTTAAGAAGGCCATCAAGTCCTTTATGTCCAGTTCCGCAATCTGGCGTAGGCTATCCAGGAAGGGAACTCCCAAAAAGCGCGTTCTCGCGCCGCTTAAAGCTGGGCAGTTGCAGATGACGTCCTTCACCGGTTCCCCTTCCTCATCAATTTTTCAGCTCCTAAAGCATCGTCGGTAGGGCACACCTAGCCTTTCTGCGTGCCCAGTTAAAACACCTATTAATATGGAGATTTATCTCCTTCTTAGGGCGTAAATGTCTCTAGATCTTTTAAGATCCCATTTTGGCCAGGTTTGTTTGGATGTCCGGCACCCTGGGGAATGTTGCCACCTCTCGTTGGCTTGACGGAGTGTGTACTCCTTCAGCATTAGTTGGCATGTTGCAAACGGCATACCTAAGTGCTCTTTATCCCGAAGAACCTGCTTGGTCGTACACTGCCTGGCAAGTTTCCCTCAAGGTTCCTGTGTCCCGGGACCCATGTGTTGGACCATCTCTTGAAGAGATCGGCGACAGCTGAGCGTCAGTTCAGAGGTGAGCGAATAAGAGCCAAGAGCTTTGATGACCGCCTGACTGTCGCTGAAAATAACGATATCCTGGGCGATAGTGCATTTACTTATCCAAATCGCGGCATTCAAGATTGTCTGGGACACGCTGCAATGATCAGGTAGTCTGAAAGATAACTCAACTTGAATAAACCTTGAATAAACCCCTCCTCCAACTCTGCCGTCTAGCTTCGACCCGTCAGTGTAGACAGAAATGTCGCTGCTGCCTGGTACACTTCCATATCGAGTGGCAAAATGCCTTGAATGGCCTGGAGAACTTCGTTGGGCGTTGTTCTTAGCGCGCCGCTAATACAGATCATGCCAGATCTGTGGACTTTACCCAACAGATCCACACCACAAACTCCATATAGCATGATAGGTCGGGTAATTGCAGTGTAGATCCATCTGTGTATTTTGGGGCTGTGGGGCAACAAACGCCTTCCTCTAGCGCTGAAGAATATTCTCCTTCCAGTTTAACTTCCTGTCCAGAACTGTGCCCAAGAATTTGGCTTTATCAGCCAAGTTCAGCCTCATGCCATTAAGTTCTGGTAGGTCCAGGGGTGTTTTTTTTTACCGGTTGGTTCCACTTTTCACGGGTTGATACTAAGTCCGCAACGAGAGGACCATGGCGAAACTTCAGGCAGTGCTACTTGCATCAAGTCGCACAGAGTTCGTGGGAATTTGCCCCTGTATACAATGGCTAAATCGTCTGCATATGCCGCAGTTTCTGTGGATTTACCCTCGGTGTAAGCATGCTGATATCTGGAGATAATTTTGCTATCAATAGTAGTGGAGAGGTAGTCGCTGATTATCCTCTCGAAGGTTTTGAGTGCAAAGGACGAGAGGCTGATGGGTCTGTAGTCGTTTGGATCGTAGTGGGAGGCCTTCCTAGCCTTAGGTATAAACACTACCGAAGCACGGAATGTAGTTGAGAGCTAGGCAGGCTGTATAAAGAAATACTAGCCATTTGGCTGATGTCTCCAGCGTGTTAATGAGTTGAGCGGGGATAATCCCGTCCGGTCCGGCAGCCTTAAACGGTTCAAAGCTCTTAACTGGCCGCCTTACCCTATCCTCCGTGATGGGTATATTTACGCTTGTGCAGGTGCTGACGGTGCATTATGCCAGATACCCGGAAAATGTGTGTTCAAGAGCAGCTCAAGGGTTTCCCCTTCCGTGCTGGTCCAGGATCCGGCAGATTTCTGCAAGTAGCTGGTGGCTGTTCGAGTTTTCAAGAGAGCTGGTCTAAGTCTCGCTGTGTCGTCGACCTTTTCGACCCCCGTGCAGAAATTCCTACACGAAGTTCTCCTTGCCTGTCTCAGGGCTTTTTTGTAGGCCCTTAGTTTAACTTTTGTCACGCCGCATAATTGCGTCCCTGTCTAACCACTTAAATCCGAACACTGTCAGCCCGAACCCATTGGCGTGGGTATGTACGAACACACCCGAGAAACACGACAGTTGAATACAAGCGGCGCGGCGTGCACATTACTTTTGCCTTAAAATTTGTAAACTTTTCTGAAACACCTAATAGTATAGCCCACTTGCCTCAAGTGAGGAATTACAAAAAGAAAAAATGAATCAGTCCTACCAATTGATTGTGAAAAGATTAACTAATTTTTGGAAAGAGATAGGTATGACTAGGGAACCAACAGAGGAAGATGTAAAAAACCCCACTACCAGAGAAGAGGAAATAATATGTACTAGTATATCCCGTGGTCGAAATTCGACCAATTTAAAATAGTTGAACTTATTCAAACATCTGATCAACTTTTTGTCAATAGCTGCCTTTAGGACCCGTGGCCGAACCTCGACCAACTTAAAAGTATACATTAAAAACTCATCTATAGGCAAAATGAGGCCATCAAAAATTTAAAAAATAGCGGCTGTTATTATATGATAAAAATATTAAATTACAGCAGCCCTTTCCAAAATTATTTATGGCAAATGCCATGCAAATATTCGGTTTTCGAGATTTTATGTTGCACTTGAATAATCGGATGATGACATTGTGCTTAACAAATAGCCACTAATTTATGCGATCGTTTTGAGCAGGTGAAGAACAAAAAAATATTAGGTTGAAAATTAAGTAAATTGTAATAGTTAAGATTAAAGGTTTTTTAATATAAAAAAAAAACATAATTTAAGAAAAAAAAGGAATATTCCGCAACCGGGTCTTGCAACTGTGCACACCGTATTCTATACGCTCACCGCCGCGCCATTACCTTATGCACAAAGCAGTTTAAGAATTAACAATATACCAACAACAAAGTTAGACTATTAATATAAATAATGGACCAAAGTACTCAATGAGCGAGGGAATGAAAATAATTTCTCTCTCATAATAGGACGTGTTTAATGAGGGAGAGAATGAAGATAAAGAGTGGTTTCCTTTGAAGTTCAGCCAACTTCGAAATATGAGTTTGACGCTATTACTCTAACTCTCAGAGAGCGAGAGAATCAAAATATTTCCATTGCTGGTATTTTAAACACATATACAAATTCCTCAAAATAAGCTTGGTACTCCAACAACAGGAGCCATATTGAATTATTATTTTATTTTTTTGAAACATTTTTTTTGTATGGTGGTACACAAGCCAACTTTGATTGCGACATATTTTTTTCAAATTAAAAGTTTGACCATGGTTGCCCTATTTCACATTTTAATAATGGTGTCATGAAAACATAAAACTTTGTAGAGTTTCATTTTAAACAAATCTATTACATCGGATTTTTTCATTGAATAAATTTTTTTAATATGGAATTCTACAATTAAGTGAAGCTTTATTGGGCTTTTGAATCTCTATTTAGATATATACATACATATTAGAGTTTTATAGAAAAATATAATTTTGATTACGTTTTCCCAAAATTTGTATAGTTAAATTACATTTTATTATAAATATATGTAATTGAAAATTTAAGATTTTCAGGATTTTATGGCACAACAATATAACATTTTTAGTGTTTCATTTGTTTATTAATACTTTGGAATATATGGCGACCATAGTTATCTCATTTTTATTATAGAATTCTAGGAAAAAGATGTTTGATTTTTATTTTTTTAAAAAAGCAAAATTTCATATTATATAAAATTGACGGAGTGTATCTATTTCAATCTAATTTTTTTTTTTTTTCCTTGATGAATTTCAATACAGAAAGTTAAAGCATTGATTGCTTCTTTCCTAAAAATTTTATTTTTAAACTAAACTTACTAAAGCGTGCGAGATATGAGAAAAACAAATTGTCACTTTTTTTAATACTTTGGTACATAACAGCACATATTGGGGCAACTCTCATGCGGAAACAAATTGGCTATTCGCGCCGACGCCATCTATTTGGAGTGTAACATTTCAATATACATATATGAGTTCAACGCCGAATCTACTGTTTGAACTCAATGAGAGAATTGGAGTGTTTACGCAAGTATGCATATGTGTATGCAAATAGATATGAGTATGAAATTGGTTTGACGTTTATTTTGAAGGGGTGGAAATTTGGAAATATGAATTCGTGTAATATTAAAGAATATTAATGAGCGAGAGAACGAAAATAGTTACACATTCATTTTAGAGAAGTATGGGTTGTATTTAAAAAAAATGTATTATACATGGCGTGGTTTTAAAACTTTTTAGTGGGGGTAAATTAGAAATTCTGGTTAGGTCAAAAAAAGTTTGAGGGTTTTCTAGCTTTTTTCTTTAACCATAACTTAGCAATATTTAAAAGACACTTTATATGGATTTTTCCTTTGATTTAAAGAAAAAAAAATGTATATTGATTTTTAAAAAAATTCTATTCTATTTGGTCTAGACTTGTTTGGGGCTCGGGTTGCAAATCTGCCCTTTTAAAAGTTAATACATATATAGGTACATATGAAAAGAAATTATTTGTTGTCTTCAGTAAAATTTAAGATTTCCGCTTATCACTTTAGTTAAAAATTTAAGTATCCATAAAATATGTTTTCGATTTTTATACTTTAAATAAGGAATTTATCAGCAACTCTATCTCAATCGATAGAAATCGTGAAATTTATCGAAATAATCTACAGAAATTGAATAAACAGACCACTATGTTTGAAAAAAATTCGCAAATTGCAGCTTACATCTTCAAAAATTAGAGCAGTCAGACTTATATTAATGGTAATTTTTTGAAATGGAGTGTAATGGAGTGTGGTTGCTAAGTGACCTTGCTCAATCCCGACTCTTGCGTCCTCGTTCTTGCACTCTGGGCAACGGGAGCTACCTAGGCTCGCGGCAGAAAGAGAGGGAGCCCCGGTGGGGCCACTCTGACATACTTGGTTTAAGGGCCCACCGAGGTTTTTGCGTAGCGTCTGTTCACCATGAGGTACGGCTGCAAGCGGGCGTCTGTCTTGAAGCAAGCGGCTCGCTATATAAATGTGTAAATATTTTCCAAAAACCCCGAAACGGGTTGTGCGCTGGGTTTGGGACCCGCCACGTAAAAACTTAATTCCAATGAAAACAAAATCAAAGCCTCGGATGAGAACCCCCTTTAATGTTGACGACCCGGCAAAACGAATAAGGCATAATGATTTGGATATTAGGGCATGTACCGGGAATGTCCGGACCCTTTCAAGGGACGGTGCCGCTGCCCGACTGGTTGATGTCCTCGTAGGCGCAAAGGCCGACATCACCGCCCTGCAGGAAATGCGATGGACGGGGCAAGGAAAGACGACCATCGGTCCTTGTGACGTATACTACAGTGGCCAGACACGCGGCAAAGCGCGTGGTGTAGGATTCGTGGTGGGAAAGAGACTTCGCCGCCAAGTATTAGCGTTCACTCCTGTGGACGAGCGTCTCGCTGCGATCCGCATCAAGGCGAGGTTTTTCAACATAACATTTATCTGCGCCTATGCGCCGACTGAGGAGACGGACGACGCAGAGAAGGACTCCTTCTACGATAAACTTGAACAGACTTATGATCGCTGCCCCCAGCATGATATCAAAATCGTGCTCGGCGACTTTAATGCCGAGGTGGGCAAGGAAGGAGTCTTTGGTCCTACAGTTGGAAAATTCAGTCTCCACGATATAACATCCCCCAACGGCACTAGGTTGATTGACTTCGCCGCTGCTCGCAATATGGTCATCAGTAGTACCAGGTTCCAGCATAAGCGAATACACCAAGCCACATGGCTGTCCCCTGATCAAAGAACTAGAAACCAGATTGATCATGTCTTGATTGACAGCAGACATAGCTCCACCGTTCTGGACGTGCGTACACTGCGTGGTCCCAATATTGACTCTGACCATTATCTTGTCGCAGCCAAGATACGCACACGCCTCTGTGCAACGAAGAAAGTGCGCACAGTAACGGAAGGAAAGTTTGACGTCGAGAAGCTGCGCATGACACAGACAGCTGATAATTTCACAACTCGACTCTCACACCTGCTAGCAGAGGGCAATCCCCGACCTAACGATGTAACCGAGCAATGGAAGCATATCTCTCACTCATTGCGTACCGCCGCTGAGGCCACTATAGGGTTCCAGCGAGCCCGCAAGAACAACTGGTACGATGAGGAATGCAAAATTGCCTCGAAAAAAAAGGACGCTGCCTACAAGGAGACGTTGCGAACGGGCGCAACCCGCAGTGTATGGCAACAATATCGTGAGGCAAAGAAGGAAGAGAGACGCCTTTTCAGAAAAAAGAAAAGTGAGGCGGAAAGGCGTGAGTGTGAGGAGCTTGAGATGCTGGCTGACAGGAATGATGCCCGAAAATTCTATGAAAAGATCCGGCGGATGACGGAAGGTTTTAAGACCGGGGCAAGCTCCTGTAAGGACAATAATGGCGACCTGGTAACCGACGTACAAAGTGTACTTAAATTATGGAGGGAGCACTTCTCCTCACTGCTAAATTGCGAGGGAGACGTCGAACCCGATACCCCAATCCCTGACGATGGAAAAGTCATCCCACCGCTCAAAAACAACAAAGCGCCTGGAAAAGACGGACTACCCGCCGAGCTGTTCAAACACGGAGGCGAAGAGCTGGTAAAGAGCATGCATCAGCTCTTATGCAGAATATGGTCAGACGAATGCATGCCTCCGGATTGGAATTTAAGTGTGCTTTGCCCAATCCACAAGAAAGGCGATCCCGCTAACCGCACCAACTACCGCGGAATTAGTCTTCTTAATATTGCATATAAGGTTCTTTCTAGCGTGTTGTGTGAAAGGCTGAAGCCCATCGTAGACAAACTGATTGGACCTTATCGGTGTGGCTTTAGACCTGGTAAGTCTACCATCGACCAGGTTTTCACGATACGCCAAATCCTGGAGAAGACCCATGATAAAAGAATCGACACACACCATCTCTTTGTCGATTTCAAAGCCGCTTTTGACAGCGCAAAAAGGAGTTGCCTGTATGCCGCCATGTCTGAATTTGACTTCCCTGCAAAGCTTATACGGCTTTGCCAAATGACGTTGAGCAATACCAACAGCTCCGTCAGAATCGGGAAGGACCTCTCTGAGCCATTTGAAACCAAACGAGGCTTCAGACAGGGCGACTCCCTTTCGTGCGATTTCTTCAATCTGATGCTGGAGAAGATAATTCGAGCAGCAGAGCTAAACCGCAATGGTACAATCTTTTACAAGAGCGTGCAATTGCTGGCGTATGCCGATGATATTGATATCATTGGCCTTAACAACCGCGCCGTAAGCGCTGCCTTCTCTGGACTGGATAAGGAAGCGAAAAAAGTGGGTCTTGCCGTGAACGAGGACAAGACGAAGTATTTGCTGTCATCAAAGAAAGAATCGGCGCACCTGCGCCTTGGCAGCCATGTCACTGTTGATAGTTACAAATTTGAAACTGTGAGGGACTTCGTCTATTTGGGAACCAGTATCAACACCGAAAATAATATCAGTCTAGAAATCCAGCGGAGAATCACTCTTGCCAACAAGTGCTACTTTGGACTGAGTAGGCAATTGAGAAGTAAAGTCCTCTCTCGAAGAACAAAGATCACGCTCTATAAGTCTCTCATCATACCTGTCCTGATGTATGGCTCAGATTCATGGACAATGTCAAGAGAAGATGAGATGGCCCTTGGAGTATTTGAGAGAAAAGTTCTCCGGAAGATTTATGGTCCTTCCCGTGATGCCAACGGCGAGTATCGAAGGAAATTTAACGATGAGCTGTACGAGCTCTACGCAGATCTGACCATAGTCCAGCGAATTAAAGCCCAAAGACTCCGCTGGCTGGGCCATGTTATGCGAATGGACAAAGAAGCTCCAGCGCAGAAGGTTTTCCTATCGTCGCCTGAATTCGGCAGCAGAGGAAGGGGGAGACCTCGACTGAGATGGAAACAATAGGTGGAGGATGACTTGAACTCCCTTGGGGTTTCCAATTGGCGTCAGTTATCGCTAAAAAGGAATGACTGGCGTGCTTTGATATGCAACGGCCAAAATCGCTTAGGCGGTTAAGCGCCAATAAATGAATGAATGATGATGAATTTTTTGAAATATTTACCAAAAAAAAAAAAAAAAGAAATTGTATAAGCGGTTATAGCATTTCTATAATGGGTGGTATGTATGTATATTTATGATCTAAAATTATTATTTCACATGGCTTTCCGTAAACTAAAAATATTCGCACCAAATTTTTTTTTCTCGAAAATAGAAATCACAACATAAAAATATTGTTTATAAAAATTTTAAGAAGTCAAGATTAGAAATATAAAAATATATAAAAAATATAAAAAATTTTCAATGACAAAAAAAGAAAAAATTTTGGCCGATAGCTGTAACTGTACTTGAACCATCAACCGCTCGATCACTACCCCCTGACGCTTCCCACTGGGCTATCGCTTTATTTACAAATTGATTGTCAGATAACCAATTCAAGTTGCATGAGAAATTTTCATTCGCTTATTACAGATAAATGAAGCAGGATTGGTTATATATTAGATAATTGTGCACTGCCTTAGAGGTATGCCAATAAATTCATATGCATTTCATAAATATTTAATAAATATTTTAAGCTTGGCAAATATTTATATGTAAAATTTGTTAGCCTATTAATATAATAGATAATGGACCGAAGTACTCAATGAGCGAGGGAGTGGCGGCCGCCGTGGTGTAGCGGTTAAGTGTTCGGCCTTCTACACCAAGTCGTGGCGGTTCGATGCCCGACAAAAGTAACATCAAAAATTATTTAGAAAAATAATTTTTCTAAACGGGGTCGCCCCTCGGCAGTAGTTTGGCAAACTCTCCGGGTGTATTTCTGCCATGAGAAGCTTCTCAGCAAAAAATTCATTTGCTTTGCAAGTGCCGTTCGGAGTCGGCAAAAAACTGTAGGTCCCGCCAACTTGTAGGAAAAACTCAAAAGCAACACACCACAAGTTGGAAAGAGAAGCTCGGCTAAAAATCTCGTTAGAGGTTATGATAACCTGTTGGTATATCGCCGCCATTAGTTTTTTTTTTTTTTTTTTTTTTTTATTGAGTGAAAGAATGAAAATCATTTTGTAGAAATATGAGTTCTATTTATAGAAATTTATTATTTAGTGTTGGTAAATTACAAATGCTGATTAGGGCAAATCTAGGCTTTTGAGGGTTTTTAAGCTTTTTCCTCAACCCTAACTTGAAAATATTTAAAAACACATTTTATATTGATTTTTGATTTGATTTTTGAAAAAAAGTAGGTATATTGAAACCGGGCAAAATGTCTTTAGTAATATTTTAGTTGACCTCTAACCACTTCGTTTAGTACAAAATTTAAGGACCTGTGAAAAATTATGGATTTTTATATTTCAAAATTTATAGAAATAATCTACCGAAGTCCGATAAACAGAACAATATCCCCCTTATTCATAAAAAATATAAAAGGTTTATTAAGCTCTTGTTATTCAAAATTTGTATGAAAATGTCATTTTAAAAAGCTTTATAAACCAATTTTATTTTTTATGAATATGAGGGTGTTTTTAAAAAAATTTTAATTTTCGGAAAAACTTACCAAAAAACCCAAATTATATAATCGGTTATCTCATTTCTATAATGGGTGGTATGTATGTATATTTATGAAAATATTCGCAGTAAGTTTTTTCCGAAAAAAGTATCACAAATATAAAAATATGTCTTATGAAATTTTAATGAGCTTATAAAAAATCAAGATTAGAAATACTCATATACCTAAAGATGTTTTAAAAAAGAAAAAACTATTTCAATGAAAAAAAAAAATAAATTGTAGCCCGGAGCTGTTCTCGAACCTACAACGATGCGCTAACCACTGCTCTACTGCTTTATCTACGAATTTATTGTCAAATCACCAATTCAAACTGTATGGGCAATGAGCGACAGAATGAAAATAGTTTCCCAGTGGGAAATTAGGTAATGCATTACCTTTTTCATCCATGAAAAGAAGCATGAGCAAAGTAACGCATGAAAAAATATTTGAAAAATCTTCCCATGTAATGTATTTCAATGAAAAAAAAAATTGTAGCCCGGAGCTGTTCTCGAACCTACAACAGTTCGCTCGCTATCCGATGCGCTCACCACTGCTCTACTGCTTTATCTACAAATTTATTTTCAAATCATCAATTCAAGCTATATGGGCAATGAGCGAGAGAATGAAAATAGTTTCTATAATAAAAGGAGGAGCTTGTTGAGTGAAAGATTGAAAGGTTCATTTTGCAGAAAATGAGTTCTTTTTATTGAAATTTATTATACAGGAGTGTTTTTAAAATTTTTTAGAGGGGGTAAATTAAAAATTCTGGTTGGGTCAAAAAAAGTTTGAGGATTTTATAGCTTTCTTCTTTAATCATAACTTAGCAATATTTAAGATAATTTATATGGATTTTTTATTTGATTTAAAGAAAAAATATATATTAATTTTTCTATTCAATTTGGTCTCGTCTTGTTTGGGGCTCGGGTTGCAAATCTGCCCTTTTAAAAGTTAATACATATGTACACATGAATAGAAATCAGTTGTTGCCTTTAGTAAAATTTAAGACGACCGCTAACCACTTGATTTAGTTCAAAATTTAAGTACATATTAAATATGTTGTCGATTTTTATATTTTAAATAGGGAGTCTATCAGCAACTTTGTCTCAAACGGTAGAAATCACTAAAATTTATAGAACTAATCTACCGAAGTCCGATAAATAGACTACTGTGTTTGAAAAAATTTCGCAACTTCGATCTTATATCAAAAATTAGACAAAAAAACGCAAATTGAATAAGCGGTTATCGCATTTCTATAATGGGTGGTATCTAGGCATATGCTTTCCGTCAACTAAAAATATTCAACAATTTTTTTTCTCGAAAATAGAGATCACAAACATAAAAATTTTAAAAAAGTCAAGATAAGAAATATTTTTATATTGAAAAAATAAAAACAATTTTGAATAACAAAAAATAAAAAAAAAATTTGGCCGATAGCTGTACTTGAATCATTAACCGCTCGACCACTACCCCCGACGCTTCCCACTGGGCTATCGCTTTATGTAAAAATTGATTGTCAGATAACCAATTCAAGTGGCATGAGAAATTTTCATTCGCTTATTACAGATAAATGAAGCAGGATTGGTTATATATTAGATAATTGTGCACTGCCTTAGAGGTATGCCAACAAATCCATATGCATTTCATAAATATTTATGCATATTTAGTATGGGTTTAAGCTTGGCAATTATTTATATGTAAAATTTGTTAGCCTATTAATATAATAGATATACATACATATTAGAGCTTTATGGAAAAATATAATTTTGATAACGTTTTCCCAAAAAATTGTATAGTTAAATTACATTTTATTATAAGTATATGTAATTGAAAATTAAATTTTTTCATGATTTTATGGCACAACAATATAAAATTTTTAGTTTTTCATTTGTTTATTAAAACTTTGGAATATAAGGCGATGATAGTTATCTCATTTTTATTATAGAATTCTACGAAAAAGATGTTTGATTTTTATTTTAGAATTGACGGCAATGGGTGTATCTATTTCAATCTCATTTTTTTTTTCTTGATGAATTTCAATACAGAAAGTTAAAACATTGATTGCTTCTTTTCTAAAAAATTTTATTTTTAAACTATTTTCGTTTATAATAAAGCGTGCGAGATATGAGAAAAACAAATTGTCACTTTTTTTTAATTCTTTGGTACATAACAACACATATTGGGGCAACTCTCATGCGGAAACAAATTGGCTATTCGCGCCGACGCCATCTATTTGGAGTGTAACATTTCAATATACATATGAGTTCAACGCCGAATCTACTGTTTGAACTCAATGAGCGAGAGAATTGGAGTGTTTACGCATATATGTATATGTGTATATAAATAGATATGAGTATGAAATTGGCTTGACGTTTATTTTGAAGGGGTGGAAATTTGGAAATATGAGTTCGTGTAATATTAAAGAGTATTAATGAGCGAGAGAACGAAAATAGTTACACATTCAATTTAGAGAAGTATGGGTTGTATTTTAAAAAAATGTATTATACATGGCGTGGTTTTAAAACTTTTTAGTGGGGGTAAATTACAAATTCTGGTTAGGTCAAAAAAAGTGTGAGGGTTTTCTAGCTTTTTTCTTTAACCATAACTTAGCAATATTTAAAAGACACTTTATATGGATTTTTCTTTTGATTTAAAGAAAAAAAAATGTATATTGATTTTTAAAAAAATTCTATTCAATTTGGTCTAGACTTGTTTGGGGCTCGGGTTGCAAATCTGCCCTTTTAAAAGTTAATACATATATACATTTGAAAAGAAATTATTCGTTGTCTTCAGTAAAATTTAAGATTTCCGCTTATCACTTGGTTTAGTTCAAAATAACGTAGTATCCATAAAATATTTTGTCGATTTTTATACATTAATTAAGGAATTTATCAGCAACTCTATCTCAATCGATAGAATTTGAAAAAAAATTCGCAAATTGCAGCTTTCATCTTCAAAAATTAGAGCAGTCAGACTTATATTAATGGTAATTTTTTGAAATATTTACCAAAAAAAAAAACAAAAAGAAATTGTATAAGCGGTTATAGCATTTCTATAATGGGTGGTATGTATGTATATTTATGATATAAAATTATTATTTCACATGGCTTTCCGTAAACTAAAAATATTCGCACCAAATTTTTTTCTTCTCGAAAATAGAGATCACAAACATAAAAATATTGTTTATAAAAATATTAAAAAGTCAAGATTAGAAATATAAAAATATATAAAAAATATAAACAATTTTCAATGACAAAAAAGAAAAAAATGTTGGCCTATAGCTGTGTAAGATCATGTTCACACTGAAGCGAAAACACCTTGTTTTCGTGTAAAACATCTCACATAAAACAGGTGCGTTCATACCTGCTATTCTTGTTTTCATTTGACAGTAATCAGCTGTTCTAGAAATTGTGATTTGTGAGAAAAAATAATTAAAATTTTGTGAACGTACATATTATATTTTATGTACTTATTTTAAGTTTTACTGTCAGCGTACTTATTTCAAATTTACTTTATAGCACAAACATTTTCATTTTGATTTTTTATAAATTCGGGCGACGAAATTCAAAATGAAAACATTTGACATATCAGATATGTGACAGTATGTTTTTCGATTATTACCGATAAAATTTAGAGCCGACACTGATTGTGAAAGGTTTTCGTTGATGTTTTGGGATAAAACATGATGTTTTCGCAGGTTTTCGGTTGAAAATTTTGTATGGCGAAAACATCGGTTTTCAGCATGTTTTGCCTCGAAAACCAGAATGAGCTCGAAAACACGCTAGTGTGTACATAGTATAACTAACTGTACTCGAACCATCAACCGCTCGACCACTACCCCCTAACGCTTCCCACTGGGCTATCGCTTTATTTACAAATTGATTGTCAGATAACCAATTTAAGTTGCATGAAAAATTTTCATTCGCTTATTACAGATAAATGAAGCAGTATTGGTTATATATTAGATAATTGTGCACTGCCTTAGAGGTATGCCAACAAATCCATATGCATTTCATAAATATTTATGCATATTTAGTATGGGTTTAAGCTTGGCAATGATTTATATGTAAAATTTGTTAGCCTATTAATATAATAGATGATTAGGTCGTGCGGTTTTCAAGCTGCTTGTTAAAATTAAGAAAACAAATTTTTATAAATTTCTTTGATGTTGGGGGGAAAAGAATCCAAAGTCTCCGATCCAAACGCTAATGTGGTAAACTCTGTTCAAATAATAGACCAGACTGAAGCTTTGGATGCAATAAAAATTTACCTTTTGGTCATTGCCATACTTAACGCTGTAAACTTGTTCTTGAGATTCTATTCAACACATAACAAATTTCTGAAGAAAAAGTATCAGAGTCGCGCCGACGGCATAGATAAAATTAAAAAAAAAAAGAAAAACTTAAAGAACTTTTTTTCCTAATTCCCCTACCTAAATGGGTCAATGGGAAAAAATTAAAAAACACTCGCAGAAGAGAAAATTTAAGCAGAAAAGTCATATAAATGCATTACTAAGAATACGAAAATCAAGGATGAAACTGTATTGAAGCATCTCACAACAATTTTACAGTAGCTGAATAACATAGACAAGGCTATTCGAGGGGCATATAACCAATTGACTGCTAATCAAAAGCTTGAAGCAAAGCAAACCTTTTCCAGTGTTAGGGATAAATTGGTATCCTCATTAGCAAGATATAATATTGAGGTACTCGTCCCAACATCTTTCGAAAAAGATATTGAAATAAATTTAGCCCCCTTTTTGTCGGAACAAGAGGAGGATAATAAAATAGAAGCCCAATCACAAACAAATATTGTTAAATTCGTGGAACAGAATTCGCAGACTGAAACAATTATGGCGCAACCAATGGTAGCATTTATCAAAACTGCGTCATCGATCTTACCAGAGTTCGATGGCAAACCTGAAAACTTGTCTAGTTTTTTGGATGCCCTCGATATACTCGAACAAATTAAAGAGGAGCATGAGGCTATTGTAGTGTCTATGATAAAAACAAAGCTGAAAGGCACAGCCAGAAATTTTATAAGCTCTGAAGCGACCATTGAAGAAATAAAACTAATAAGTAAAGGGTAAGTCAGTCGAAGTTATAACAGCAAAACTCCTGAACATCCACCAACGCAGTAAGACAGCTAATCAATACACTGCAGAAATTGAAAAATTGACTAAATCACTAGAGGAAGCGTACATATCTGATGGCTTAACAACAGATCTAGCCACCAAATATGCTACACAAACAGCTGTAAAGCTATGTGTAAAAATTGCTCCAATGAAAAGGTTAATACAATTATGCAAGCTGGAACGTTCACTTCAATGAATGAGGCTGTATCAAAATTTACAAACAGCTGCACAGAAATTGCGGGTAACCCTAATTCAATATTGCACATACGCCAACAAAATTATTTTCGCGGTCATTTCCGCAGAGGTTACCAAAGTAACTCTTATAGAGGTAACCAAAGGCGTACTTTCCCATCACGTTTCAACAATTTTAATAATAATAATCAAAGATCCGGAAGAAGTTTCGGAAGTCAATCACGCAGTTCTAATCGCAATAAAGCTAGACATGTCAGAAATGTTAACCAACAGGAAAACCAGCAAGCTCCACCTCAATAAATAAAAAATTATATGTTTTTAATCTACACCTCAATAGCTATATAACCTCCAAAACAACTGTACACAATTCCATTTCAACTCTCCTGATTGATACAGGAGCAGATATATCAATTATGACAATAATGTCATAATTAACTATTCTCATAAAACTGATTTAAAGGGCATTGGTCAGGGATTAACAAGTACTATAGGCACAGTTACTGTAGATTTAAAAGATGATTACCTATTAATTAAACACAAATTTCACATAGTAGAAGATAATTTCCCAATCCCATGTGACGGAATTTTGGGCCTTGATTTCATTAAGAAATATAATTGCATTTTGGATTACAATAAAAATTAAGACAGCCTAATACTACGTCCATATGATTACCCAGAAAACATAATAATACAAACTAGTATCGCCCGTGGCGTAATTCGAGCATCTTAAATTTTCTTCAACTCTCTCTTAAAATACATATCTGCCGTTCACAACAAAACCAAGTAAGTGGCTCCCCCGTGACAAATGCAAATTTGGATTAAGTGATACTAGGGTTGCCAGACGTCCTTCTTTCGAAAGGACATGTCCTTCATTTTATTGCAACGTCCTTCCCTGTCCTTCCAAAAGAAAAAGTTTAGAAATGTCCTTCTTTTTAAGTTTTGTCCTTCTTATGTCCTTCTTTTTCGGTTTTTTTTTGCTAGGGGCTAGGGATTAGTATTTAGTTATGCTAAAATTAAATGAGCTACAAAACTGCATACTCGAAAAAAATCTAAAATTTTTTTTGATGAGATTCGTCGAGTTTGGCGAATTTTTTTGGAATTTTGCACAAAGTTTTAGTGCAAAATTTTAATGTATTTTCATCTATATTTTAATGAAAAATTATAGAAATTTTTGGTATTGTATTATCTATGCATTTATTTTTTTTCTTTGCATTTAAATATGAATACTTGCCAAATATATGTATATATGTTAGAGGTACAACTTTTTTCTTATCTGGCCGACCATGATTTTTTATGTTTCTAAAAAATTTTAAAATGAAAGCAAAAAGAGCTGTTAGAAAAAAATGTTCGCATTTGTTTGTGTTTGCGAATGTTTTAAACCTTTGGCATTTCTCAAATTTCATAAATATCAAATACATTTCCACCATAAACTTTCAGCTTTTGGTATCCTAGATCTTAGTACAAATAAGAAGGTAATGCCACTGTCAAAAATTCGTTGTTGTTGCTCACTAACTGACATTTAAAGAGTTCATGACATTTAATGCTACTAATTATTCGTGACGAAAATCCTCCTTTTTCTGTAATATACAAATAAATATTGACAAATAAAAAGATTTTTCAAAACAGTTTTTTTCTGTGGCGAAAAAATAAAAAATTTAAAAAAGCAAATGTGCAAAGTGGTGTAGTTCTCGAGTTCATTCTCCAATCTCTAACGTTAGAGGACGAGTTGGGAAACACTCGAGAATCACAGCGTTCTCTAACAAAATGGGACATAATTCTCAAATCGAGAAAACTATAGTTTTCGAGTCTAATTCTAATGCCATTCTCTAATGAGATTCTAATGTGAATTTGGAAATGGTGCAAAATGCTCGCCTTTTGGCTAGTGCTCTAACCTATCTCGAATTGAGTTTTAGTGCGTTGTGGTTGTTGTTAATGTACCTCTCTACTGTTGCCTTCGAATAGTTAGAGAATTACCTAAGTTATCTAAAGCTGGGCATCCACGACTAACATGCGCGCGTGTAATGGGCGACTTTATCCAATTTCATCAGGTATACTTCTAACGATACTAGTATGCTTTGTACCAAATTTAATCGTTCTATCGTAATCACTTTAAAAGATACGACCAGTCAAATTTTCAATTTCCTTAAAAGTGGTCGGTGCCACGCCCACTTTAAACATTTTATAAAAAACTCATAAGAGAATGACCAGAGGGATTCACCTGTAAATTTATATCATTTTAGCCATTTCAGCTACCGAGATATCTCAACTTATGTGCACTGAGAGAAATGCATTGAATATTGTGACAATATCACTATTGATAGCGCCGAGTTTGATGCAATATTCATTCAGAATGAGCGGGTTATCAAATATTATTTGCTCCCAATAAAAAGTAAAATGACATGTCAACCATTTCGATATGATCTACTATTTTTTATATTTATGGATAGAATAATATTTCAATTTTTACTCAAGTTATGTCAATTTGTATGATTTTCGAAATTTTCGATTTCGCCCGTTTTCAATACCAACCTACCTTGTCTGTGTACCAAATTTCATGCATATACCTCTATTTTTACTCAGTTATGTCAATTTGTATGATTTTCGATATGGAAAACGGGGCCGATTTCGCCCATTTTCAATACCAACCTACCTTGGCAAAAAAGTAACCTGTATATAAAGCTTTATGCAAATATCTCAATTTTTACTCAAGTTATCGTGTTTCCAGATGGACGGACGGACATGCCTTAATGAACTCCTCTTTTCAACCCAAGAACTTTCATATAGGGAACTCTATATCTATCTCGTTTATTTTGTGTCATTACGTACTACCGTTATGTGAACAAAATTATAATACCCTTGTACTAGTACTAGTACGCTGGGTATAAAAATATATGCAATCCGTGCAATTTATACAAAGCTCTACACTATGTATACTTTAGTGCAAGAATTATAGGAAATAAAAAGGCAACCCTGTATTTCGCTCAATCATCTCATTTTTCTCACAAAAATTTTTTTCAGGAAAAAAGTCAAAATCAGACTCAAATCAAACTCAGTGAGGGGTGCTCTCAGTGAGGGGTGCTCTCTTAGTCTTGCATATTTTGGCATACACAGAGCAAAAAGTCACATAAAATGCCCTCTAAATCAGAGGGATTTCTCTATGATATTTTTCCAATAAGATGCCCGTCTTATTATGACTGGATGTCTCTTTTTAATAAAACTGACTAGATAATCACATAATATTAAGAAGATTTTCTTTTTAATATTTCAAATTAAAAAAAAATGAACGCTCAACCCAGATGTGTAGTCTAGTCTAATCTACACTGCCATGCCATCGTATACTTTACTTAACTTGCCTACGTCTTATTACACCTTTTTTCTTTTTGCCTCACCACATGTCCACTTGCCTTATTGCCTTCACCGCGAATCGAACTAAGAATTATTAACTGCTGAACGGAGATCTCTACCATGATGCTATCGTGTACTTGTGCTTGGTAGCGTCGAATTACACATTTGAAGAAGGCATACCTGAATTTGAATTAATAAGGGATATTTTAAAAATATATAGTTTTCCTTTTCAATAAATTCAATATGAATCTAGTGAAAATAAGAGGATGTTCTCATTAATTTACTTTAAACAGGTTTTCTCATAAAAACAAGGAGATTTCTTCTAACAATTGAACGTTTTTGACAAAAGTACATAAAAAATTCATAAATAAGAAGCTAACTCCTTCTTTTTAGCCGATTTCCTTTTCAATAAATTTGAGAAGAAATTCCAGCTAAAATCTAGAAGATTTCCTAGCACAAATTTCTTCAAATTTGTCCCCACTCACTCTCCCCGGCCAAAAAGCTGGTTTAGACGTCGATCTCTTTGATTATGGGTGAACTTTTTGGCTCTGTGTAGGATTAATGCATTTCGTGCAATCCGTGCACCTTGCAAGACTTAGCGAATCCCCACATACTTAGCGAATGTCCACAAAAAAAGTCCTTCTTTTTTACCTATATCCTTCTTTTTTTTCTATCGAAATACAAATGTCCTTCTTTTTCCACTTCAGAATCTGGCAACCCTAAGTGATACCATACAAACAATCTTCACATTATGGTGGTGCAGCAAAATAGTACAAAAGAATAGCTGATGACAATACATTAGGATATATCTACAACAGATTTATATGCACAAAAACCCATATCGTTAAAAATATAAAATTTTTAATGGACAAAAAACTAAATATAGAAGTGCTCTGCGAAAAACCTTGGATTATGTGAATTATGTGTTTATGTGAATGACGATGGTGTGAAGATGGCGAAGATGCAATGATATTTATATAATTTGGTACATTTGTTTTTTTGGCACAAAAATTAAGGCAAGTGGCAGCTGCTGGATCGCTGTATACTTATGTACGTTCATGTGAGAGTAATGAGTGCGAAAAAGGGTGGGAGTGGTTTTCGAAGCGCAGAATTTTTGCGGGAGAGTGTTTGTCGGAGTTTCGAAGACTGTGCAATTTGCAAGGTACCGTTTTTCTCCTTGCTTCTCGCATAAATATATATATATACATATATATATATGATGTTTGGGAATTTAAACATTTGATTTGAGTAATACCATGCAAAGAATCCACAAATTAGGGTGGTGCAGTATTTTTAAATGTTTTTTTCTTTTAAACAT
Organism: Campiglossa producta; assembly: GCA_964058755.1. Lineage (NCBI taxonomy): Eukaryota > Metazoa > Arthropoda > Insecta > Diptera > Tephritidae > Campiglossa > Campiglossa producta. Next base: position 41,634,741 of record CAXKVI010000006.1, on the reverse strand, counting down.
TTTTTTTTAAAGCTATTTTTTGAAAATTACAATTTTGAATTCTATGTAACTAACTTCACTTTTTAGTTTGAAAAATACATTTATTGCTTGGAAATATACTTTTCCAATATTTTATTCCTCTAAAAATTTCATACGTGAAAAAAATAAATAAATAGAAAATGCTTAGCACATCAAATTATCAAAGTAGAAATTATGTTTTCATACAAAAAAAGTGGAGTTACTCATAAAAAACGGTACTTTGCAAAAGTTCGTATGGCATTTCCCACCAAAAAATGCGATTAGTCCGGGATTAATCGCAGAGTAATAGTAGACTACTATTTTTTTAGTCTCTTTTAGATGGAATAAATTGGTCGCGTTTGTTCAAGCATGTCCTATGAGGAGACTAATTATACCCTTTTTATACCAGAATTGGTATAAATGTATACTAATAGCATGTACCGGGAATGTCCGGACCCTTTCAAGGGACGGTGCCGCTGCCCGACTGGTTGATGTCCTCGTAGGCGCAAAGGCCGACATCACCGCCCTGCAGGAAATGCGATGGACGGGGCAAGGAAAGACGACCATCGGTCCTTGTGACGTATACTACAGTGGCCAGACACGCGGCAAAGCGCGTGGTGTAGGATTCGTGGTGGGAAAGAGACTTCGCCGCCAAGTATTAGCGTTCACTCCTGTGGACGAGCGTCTCGCTTCGATCCGCATCAAGGCGAGGTTTTTCAACATAACATTTCTCTGTGCCTATGCGCCGACTGAGGAGACTGACGACGCAGAGAAGGACTCCTTCTACGATAAACTTGAACAGACTTATGATCGCTGCCCCCAGCATGATATCAAAATCGTGCTCGGCGACTTTAATGCCAAGGTGGGCAGGTAGGTAGGTAGAAGTGGCTGCCGCAAAGGCACACCTAGGCCAGTAATAAAAGGCCCGTTGTGATACCACCAAACACTAGGAAAGTCAGTCCCGGGGCCCGGCCATATGGAAAATCCCACTGCTGTCGGGACTCTCCATATAGCCGAAACCCGGGACTGACACACCTAACCGACACCGCTACCCCTCCTCGAACAATTTTGATAACTTGATGAAGGCCATCAAGTCCTTTATGTCTAGCTCCGCGACCTGGCTTAAGCTAACCAGGAAGGGAACTCCCAGAGAGCGCCTTCTCGCTCCGCTTAAGGCCGGGCAGTTGCAGATGAGGTGCTCCACCGTTTCCTCTTCCTCATCCTCTTTGCAACTCCTGCAGCATCGTCGGTAGGGAACGCCTAGCCTTGCTGCGTGCCTACCAATAAGGCAGTGCCCGGTTAAAACACCTATTAATATGGAGATTTCCTACCTTTTTAGGGCGTCTAGATCTTTTAAGATCGCATTTTGGCCAGGTTTGCTTGGATATCCGGCACCCTGGGGCTTGCAGCCATCTTTCGTTGGCTTCGCGGTGTGTATGCTCCTTCAGCATTAGCTTGCACGTGGCAAACGGCATACCTATGCGCTCTTTATCTTGAAGAATCTGCTTGGTCGTGCCCTGCCTGGCAAGTTCGTCTGCCCTACAGTTTCCCTCAATGTCCCTGTGTCCCGGGACCCATGTGAGGTTCACGCGGTTCTGTTGGGCCATCTCTTGAAGAGATCGACGACAGCTGAGCGTCAGTTCAGAGTTGAACGAGTAAGAGCCAAGGGATTTGATGGCCGCTTGGCTGTCGCTGAAAATACAGATATCCTGTCCGATGGTGCGTTCACCTATCCAAGTCACGGCGTCCATGATTGCAGAAACTACAGCCTGGAAGTCGCTGCAGTGATCAGGTAGTCTAAAGGAGAGTTCTAGGTCCAAATCCCTTGAGTAAACCCCTCCTCCGACTCTGCCGTCTAACTTCGAGCCGTCGGTGTATATAAAAGTGCCGCCATTAGTAGCGGGGCACCGATCTATGTTCTCCCAGTCTTCCCTGCTGGGAATGTTTATTCTAAAACAACAATCTCCGACTGTTGTGGTCGCACACCGATCAGTGCTCAGAGGGAGAAAGCTGTAAGATCTTAGAATACAGGAGTGTCCAATAGTGCTTGCGCCCCAGACGGACGTTTCCCTTAGACGCACAGCCGATGCTGCTGCTGCCCGGTACCCTTCCAGATCGAGTGGCAAAAAGCCAAGAATGGCCTGGAGAGCTTCATTGGGCGTTGTTCTCAACGCCCCGCTTATACAGATCATGCTCGATCTGTGGACTTTCCCTAACAGATTTAGGTTTGTTGCCTTTCTTGGCGCAGGCCACCATACCACGACTCCATACAGCATAATTGGCTGGATTATCGCAGTGTAGATCCATCTGCAAATTTTGGGGCCAATGGCTCTTTTACACGTGTAAAGTGCAATGCACGCTTTCCTCTGGCGCTGGATGACATTCTCCTTCCAGTTAAGCTTTCTATCTAGAACTGTGCCTAGGAATTTGGCTTTGTCAGCTGAGTTCAGGCGCACGCCATCTAGTTCTGGTAGGTTCAACGGTGGTATCTTGTACCGCCTGGTATAAAGGACAAGCTCCACCTTTCCCGGGTTGATGCTAAGTCCGCAGCGAGAGGACCATGAAGAAACTTCTCGCAGTGCTACTTGCATCAAGTCACACAGGGTTTGTGGGAATTTGCCCCTATATGCAATAGCTAAATCGTCTGCATATGCCACTATCTTACCGCCCCCCCACCTTGTGTCTCGTAGCAGCGAGTTTACGGTGAGGTTCCATAGGAGCGGGGAGAGAACACCCCCCTGAGGCGTTCCTCTTGTGACATAGCGTGAAAGACCAACTGTTCCCAGTGAAGAAACTATTTTCCTTCCCTTTAGTAGTTGATCAATTAGTCCAATAAGAGACCTATTTATGCCCAGGTTTGTTAAAGCAGTGTTAATAGCCTCCGGCCTTATATTGTTGAAAGCCCCTTCGATGTCCAGAAAGGCCACGAGACAGTACTCCTTTTCGTGCAATGATTTTTCAACAATAGAGACTAGGCTGTGGAGCGCAGTTTCCGTTGATTTACCTTTGGTGTATGCATGTTGATAGCTAGAAATAAGGTTGCTATCAATAGTAGAGGAGAGATAATCGCTAATTATCCTCTCGAAGGTTTTAAGTGCAAAAGACGAGAGACTGATCGGTCTGAAGTCTTTAGGCTCATAGTGTGAGGCCTTCCCAGCCTTTGGAATAAAGACTACGGTGGCGCTTCTCCAGGAGCACGGAATGTAATTAAGAGCCAGGCAGGCTGAATAGAGAACTACCAGCCATTTAGCTGATATTTCCAGCGTGTTTATGAGTTGTGCGGGGAAAATCCCGTCTGGCCCAGCTGCCTTGAACGGCTCAAAGCTTTTGATTGCCCACCTTACCCTTTCCTCCGTAATGGGTATGTTTACCGCCAGGTTTGTTGCAGATGCTACAGGTGCCTCATACAAGTTCCCCGGAAAGTGTGTGTTCAGGAGCAGCTCCAGGGTTTCCCCTTCCGTGCTGGTCCAAGATCCGTCAGGCTTCCGTAAATAGCTAATGGCTGTTTGAGTTTTTGATAGCACTCGTCTAAGTCTCGCTGTATCATCGACTTTTTCGCCCCCGGTGCAGAAATTTCTCCACGAAGTTCTCTTCGCTTGCCTTAGAGCCTTTTTATAGGCCCTCAGTTTAGCTTTATATTCGAGCCCTTCAGGCTCCGTACCGATGCTCTTGGCCTTGTTAAATTGCTTCCTGCATGATATACGGAACGAATCCAGGTCGTAAGACCACCAGTGGGGTCTATGTTTGCCGCGTGGTTTTGGTACTGGACAAGCCTGCTCTAGGGCATTTGAGAGCGCCGTTGTAAAGGTCGTTACCAGATCATCCAGTTCTCCCACTGATGAGGGGCCTTGTGGAGGTAATACTGGTAGGTCCCTAGCTAATATTTGCTTATGTAGCTGCCAGTTAGTGTTGCGTGGATTTCGTTTCATAACTGGCTGCTCAACAATAAAGTCTAACACAATTTCTATGTACCGATGGTCAGAAAATGAATGCTCATCAAGAACACGCCATTTTCTGACCCACTCATAAGCGCCTTCGCTACAAACAGTGAGGTCTATAACCTCCCTACGAGCTTTAGTTATAAAAGTAGGCTCGTTACCCACGTTACAAACCACCAGGTTAGTTGTTAGTAGGTAGTCAAACAGAGACTCGCCCCTAGCGTTAATATCGGAGCTTCCCCACTGGACGTGATTAGCATTAGCGTCAGCTCCAATAATAAGATGGCCCGTACAGAAATTATCCACCAGATCTTTGACCTCCTTTTGTGGAGGAGGTTCTTCGGCGTCATAGGGCATATATACCGACGCCATCGTTAGGCTGGTGCTGCCGACTGTTAAGCTGGCAGCTGTAACGTCACCATTTGAGTAGTTGGGTAATAGAAAGGTGTTTAGCTCAGACTTTACCAAAATACAGGTTCTGACCTTGCCCTCATCATTGGCTTGGATGAGCTGGTACCCCTTAGTCCCCAATCCACAGATCCTAGAGCTATTGACCCAGGGCTCTTGGATAAGGACCACGTCTACGTCGCCTTTAGAAAGACGACTGCTTAAAACAGCCGAGGCTGCTTTAGATTTGTGCAGATTTATCTGAAGCACCACCAACATGAGAGAGCTCAGACTTCCCTGCCGCCAGCGTTTCGTCGAGGTCTGGCCTGTTCCGGGGGCTGTCTCTCAACGAGGAGTTGTTCAGAGCACCTGCACGATTTGGCGTGGCGGGAACCCTGCTGTCTGAAGCAGCATCAACGTTAGTGTGCTCAGGTTTAGCCACGATCGTGACGTCGAGGCCTTCTTCGTCAAGCAGGCTTTCTTCTATCGCCGAGTTGTTCGCAGCACTATCGCAATTTGACGTGGCGGATAACATACTTTCCGCGTCGGACTCCTCTGCTTCCCCTTCCGATGCCTCGATCTCCGAGTCCTCCGGAGCGTCCGGAATAGCAGCGCGCTGTGCATCGCCACGGTATACGTGGATCACGATCTGACCCAAGCCATAATGCACTCGTCCGTTGCACCGTTTAAGGGGCTCGAGCGCCTCCTTATTCAGAGTGATAACCACCTGTCTATTGGGCCCAACCACATCGTCGACCAGATTGACGCCCCAATCCTGCGTCGGGAGAGACGGATTCCAGACCTGCAGCATCTCAGGAATATTCTCGGGTTCTGCAGGGACGGCAGGAATCCATGCCCTTGCCCTTGGCCGAGCAGGAATGTCCTTCCAGTCGACGACATCTAGTCTTGCCCCTGGGTAGACTTCACCCAGTCTTGCAACTGCTGCCTTATACAGTGCGACAGTTCTTGCATCCTCGCACGCGAATATTTTGATCTGACCTTGGTGCCAGCCCCCGTCAGTACCTCGCGGCGGACTACCCGGAGACTCACGCATTAAGACGAGGAGGGCCCTGCCCATTTCATTCCGGACATACAGCCACTGGTCTTTGGGGATGGACCAACGGTCGTTACCTCGGTCAATGAAACCTATAAGGATTCTGTCCTTGGTTACTTCAGCAAAGATGAGTTTTCCCACTACGGGGTTGACCTGATGCCGCTTCGGATGGGGGTCTACCTCTCCGTCCGATCTCTGGCGTTTGAAGGGTTTACCGTTCACCCTCTTAGGCACATAGGGCCTCTGGAAATTTGGTATCAGAGCTTTCGCTTCCTCCACCATCTTCCTTTCTTCCGGCGACAGCTTCTCCTGCGATGCTCCCTCATATTTTTTAAGGATCCTTGCGGCCTTTCTTTTATCCCAGTACGCAGAGCGTCGGGGAGATGCCTCTTGGGGGGGATTCAGACTCGTAGTTGCCATCGCGGTCTCTCCCTTTGCGGCGTCTTCCTTCTCTTTCGAAACTCTGAAACCAGGTCGTGAGACCATTTCCCCAGATGTGAAGAGATTGGGTTTCGTACCAGCGCTTGATGGAAGTTTAGCTTCCGCCGTTTCCTGCTTGACTGCGTAGGCAGCCGCACTGCTGCTTGCTCCCATCAAGTCACTCTTACTTGATAGCAGTTTGGGGGATGACTGACCCGTAGTTTTCATCGCCGTCGGCCTCCCAGTTAACTTTGAGGCGGAGTTTGTCCTCCGGCGTTGTGTTTTCGCTTGCTCCAGCATAGTTCTTCTCTGCTGCGGAGTAAACGAAGTCGTTAATTGCTTTGTATTTTGTGTGTTCTTCATCTTGATTCGTACGACCCCTCGCCGGACAAGGCCAGCTTAGGGTCAAGGGTAGTGTAAGGGGAAGTGTGTCCAAGGTGGGCAAGGAAGGAGTCTTTGGTCCTACAGTTGGAAAATTCAGTCTCCACGATATAACATCCCCCAACGGCACTAGGTTGATTGACTTCGCCGCTGCTCGCAATATGGTCATCAGTAGTACTAGGTTCCAGCATAAGCGAATACACCAAGCCACATGGCTGTCCCCTGATCAAAGAACTAGAAACCAGATTGATCATGTCTTGATTGACGGCAGACATAGCTCCACCGTTCTGGACGTGCGTACACTGCGTGGTCCCAATATTGACTCTGACCATTATCTTGTCGCAGCCAAGATACTCACACGCCTCTGTGCAACGAAGAAAGTGCGCACAGTAACGGAAGGAAATTTTGACGTCGAGAAGCTGCGCATGACACAGACAGCTGATAATTTCACAACTCGACTCTCACACCTGCTAGCAGAGGGCAATCCCCTACCTAACGATGTAACCGAGCAATGGAAGCATATCTCTCACTCATTGCGTACCGCCGCTGAGGCCACTATAGGGTTCCAGCGAGCCCGCAAGAACATCTGGTACGATGAGGAATGCAAAACTGCCTTGAAAAAAAAGGACGCTGCCTACAAGGAGACGTTGCGAACGGGCGCAACCCGCAGTGTATGGCAACAATATCGTGAGGCAAAGAAGGAAGAGAGACGCCTTTTGTGACGCGTGAGTGTGAGGAGCTTGAGATGCTGGCTGACAGGAATGATGCCCGAAAATTCTATGAAAAGATCCGGCGGATGACGGAAGGTTTTAAGACCGGGGCAAGATCCTGTAAGGACAATAATGGCGACCTGGTAACCGACGTACAAAGTGTACTTAAATTATGGAGGGAGCACTTCTCCTCACTGCTAAATTGCGAGGGAGACGTCGAACCAGATACCCCAATCCCTGACGATGGAAAAGTCGTCCCACCACCTGACTATGATGAAGTGAAGATAGCTATATCCCGGCTCAAAAACAACAAAGCGCCTGGAAAAGACGGACTACCCGCCGAGCTGTTCAAACACGGAGGCGAAGAGCTGGTAAAAAGCATGCATCAGCTCTTATGCAGAATATGGTCAGACGAATGCATGCCTCCGGATTGGAATTTATGTGTGCTTTGCCCAATCCACAAGAAAGGCGATCCCGCTAACCGCACCAACTACCGCGGAATTAGTCTTCTTAATATTGCATAAAAGGTTCTTTCTAGCGTGTTGTGTGAAAGGCTGAAGCCCATCGTAGACAAACTGATAGGACCTTATCAGTGTGGCTTTAGACCTGGTAAGTCTACCATCGAGCAGATTTTCACGATACGCCAAATCCTGGAGAAGACCCATGATAAAAGAATCGACACACACCATCTCTTTGTCGATTTCAAAGCCGCAAAAGCAAAAAGGAGTTGCCTGTATGCCGCCATGTCTGAATTTGACTTCCCTGCAAAGCTTATACGGCTTTGCCAAATGACGTTGAGCAATACCAACAGCTCCGTCAGAATCGGGAAGGACCTCTCTGAGCCATTTGAAACCAAACGAGGCTTCAGACAGGGCGACTCCCTTTCGTGCGATTTCTTCAATCTGATGCTGGAGAAGATAATTCGAGCAGCAGAGCTAAACCGCAATGGTACAATCTTTTACAAGAGCGTGCAATTGCTGGCGTATGCCGATAATGATATCATTGGCCTTAACAACCGCGCCGTAAGCGCTGCCTTCTCTGGACTGGATAAGGAAGCGAAAAAAGTGGGTCTTGCCGTGAACGAGGACAAGACGAAGTATTTGCTGTCATCAAAGAAATAATCGGCGCACCTGCGCCTTGGCAGCCATGTCACTGTTGATAGTTACAAATTTGAAGCTGTGAGGGACTTCGTCTATTTGGGAACCAGTATCAACACCGAAAATAATATCAGTCTAGAAATCCAGCGGAGAATCACTCTTGCCAACAAGTGCTACTTTGGACTGAGTAGGCAATTGAGAAGTAAAGTCCTCTCTCGAAGAACAAAGATCACGCTCTATAAGTCTCTCATCATACCTGTCCTGATGTATGGCTCAGATTCATGGACAATGTCAAGAGAAGATGAGATGGCCCTTGGAGTATTTGAGAGAAAAGTTCTCCGGAAGATTTATGGTCCTTCCCGTGATGCCAACGGCGAGTATCGAAGGAAATTTAACGATGAGCTGTACGAGCTCTACGCAGATCTGACCATAGTCCAGCGAATTAAAGCCCAAAGGCTCCGCTGGCTGGGCCATGTTATGCGAATGGACAAAGAAGCTCCAGCACAGAAGGTTTTCCTATCGTCGTCTGAATTCGGCAGCTGAGGAAGGGGGAGGCCTCGACTGAGATGGAAACAACAGGTGGAGGATGACTTGAACTCCCGTGGGGTTTCCAATTGGCGTCAGTTATCGCTAAAAAGGAATGACTGGCGTGCTTTGATATGCAACGGCCAAAATCGCTTAGGCGGTTAAGCGCCAATAAATGATGAGGATGATGAACAGCAGGACACCTGACTTCGGTCTCGGCGAAGGCAAAAATTTAAAAATTGTTTTTTTTTTTAATTTCTTATGTTTAAAGCAAGGAAAACTAAAGAAAAAATCAGAGTTCTGACAATCGATGTGTCTATTATGACGCCAGCAACTACTTATACTTGTCAGCGTCTAATTACAGCTATGCTCTAAATGAGAAAGTCGGGTATATCTTTCTGACCAACCTACAACTATATGAAAAATATATTTTCTGCTTAGAAAACATACTTTTCCAATTTTAACCCCTTAAAAATTTCATTAGTGAATTAAACTTTTAAAAAATCGAGAAAAGCTTAGAACATCAAATAATCAAAGTAAAAATGGCTATTTGGGAGATAGCTCAAAAGACGGGGTTTGGGCTCACGATCACAAATCTGGAAGCGCTTTTTAATATTTTGCTTCTCTAAAGAGATATTTGCAATCAAAGTTGCAAGTTGTACCGTGGAGCCGTGGGTCATTTTTCGATTTTTTGACGATAATTTTCCACAGAAACAAAAAATTAAAAAAGCGCTTCCGGATTCGTGATCCTGAGGCCAAAACCTGTCTATCTGCCATCTTTTTTTATAATATTTAATCCCCCAAAAATTCATTAGTGAATTTAACTTTTAAAAAATCGAGAAAAGCTTAGAAGATCAAATAATCAAAGTAAAAATGGGCATTTCTTCCCTTTAGGGGTCAACTGCTAATAACTTAGCTCAAATTATTGGAGAAAGCTCAAAAGACGGGATTTGGCCTCAGGATCACGAACCCGGAAGCGCTTTTTAATATTTTGCTTCTCTGAAGAGATATTTGCTATCAAAGTTGCAAGTTGTACCCTGGCGCCGTGGGTAATTTTTCGATTTTATGAGCATAACTTTCCACAGAAACAAAAAATTAAAAAAGCGCTTCCGGATTCGTGATCCTGAGGCCAAAGCCAGTCTATCTCCCATCTTTTTTCCAATATTTAACTCCCTAAAAATTTCATTAGTGAATTAAACTTTTAAAAAATCGAGAAAAGCTTAGAAGATCAAATAATCAAAGTAATAATGGGTATTTTCCTTTAGGGGTCAACTGCTAATAAATTAGCTCAAATTATTGGATATAGCTCAAAGACGTGATCCTGCGAACCCGGAAGCGCTTTTTAATATTTTGCTTCTCTGAAGAGATATTTGCAATCAAAGCTGCAAGTTGTACCGTGGCGCCGTGGGTCATTTTTCGATTTTTTTACCTTAACTTTCCCCAGAGACCAAAAATTAAAAAAGCGCTTTCGGATTCGTGATCCTGAGGCCAAAACCTGTCTATCTCCCATAACTTTAGCTAATTTATTAGCGGTTGACCCCTAAAGGATCAAATACCAAAAAATTCGCATTTTTTACACTCTTCAATTTTCCGTTTTCGTTTGCAAAATGAAGCTAAAACGTCAAACAGAATATGTTTTCGTTTCCTAAAAAACTCACACTTTTTACCCTCTGAAGCTATGACAGGGTAGTTGGTTGCACTGAAAATCAGCCGACGAAAATTTTATTTGACAGATAAATTTGATGAAAAAAATTGGATTTTGCAATAACAATTGTATTCAATTGTGGTTGATAAGCGAAACCTAATTATTCATGCACATAGCGTAGCAAACGGGTAATGTTTTTTGTTCGTTTTATCGATATAGCAGTGTCATGTAGAACGGGTACTCTTTTATCACACTTTTACAGTATTCTGTGCAAGGGTGTAAACATGTTCAACGAAATCAGCATTAGTGTCATGTAAAATTGTTCTTTAGCTAAAGTCCGTACGATATTTAAATTTCGATCTTAACATTGTGAAATTTTCTTAAAAAATCATATCGTTAAAAAAAGCTTTACCAATAGGCAAAAAGTTAAATATATAAAGCCAGAAGTGAAGCTGGATTTCTTAGCTTACAAATGGTGTTTAGATGCCGTAGATGATATGATTTGGTACATTTTGTTGTTTTTTTGGCAAAAAATAAAAGAAAGTGGCAGCTGCTGGATCATTGCATAGATATGTACGTGTGTGTGTAAGGGAATGAGCGGATGGGTGTGTCTTTGGGAGTTTTATAAGAGTGCTGAATAGTGATGTATAGTTCGGGTATAACAGAATGTGGAGATAACAAAATAGCTGGAGAGTTTGGAGACCTCTTTTTGGTTTAATAATTAAAAAACTAAGCACATTTTTCAATTTTTTTTGGCGAGACAGCATTATAGTCCATTCTAAGTTTCCAATATAAATTTCATAGAGATCTATCCATAAATACTATACGAAATTGGGTTACGACCGTTTGTATGGGGAGAGTGTTAGCCTATTAATATATAGATGACAAATAGACCAACCGTTAATTGCATAACAATTCCTGCAGGATCGGAAGTAATCCGACAAATCCATATTGAAAATAGCAGTTCTGAATTATTAATGCCTCATCAAAAATTATCTGAAGGCATTTTTATAGCAAATACCTTAGTAAATTCGAAACAAAACTTTATTAGAGTCATAAATACAACAGATAAAAATGCAACCAGTCAAAATTTCAAAATTAACACAGAAAATTTAGATGATTACACAGTTGTAAATAATAAACACGAAACAGCAGAAAATAATAAAGAAAAATTAGAAAGATTAAATAAAAATTTTCCAAAATTCGTTTCCCAACAGCTTAATGCACTTTGCGCAGAATATATAGACATATTTTCACTAGAATCAGAACCCTTTACCACTAATAATTTTTACAAACAAAAATTACGTATGAAAGATGATAATCCCGTTTATGTTAAAAATTACGGAATCCAACAAGCCCATAAAAGCGAAATTAGTAAACAAGTTGATAAATTAATTAAAGATGGCATAATTGAGCCGTCTATGTCAGAATATAACAGCCCAATTTTGTTGGCACCCAAAAAATCTCTACCGGGAAAAAATGATAAAAGATGGAGTCGATTATCGACAAGTAAATAAAAAATTTACCGCAGATAAATTCCCATTGCCACGAATTGATGATATACTGGATCAATTAGGTAGAGCTAAATATTTTTCAAGCTTGGACTTGATGTCCGGCTTTCCCCAAATTGAGTTACATAAAGACTCTAGGGGCATCACTTCCTTTACGGCAGACGATGGCACATATCGTTTCAAAAGATTTCCATATGGCTTAAAAGTAGCCCCCAACTCATTTCAAAGAATGATGACTCTGGCATTTGCAGGTATCAAACCATCACAGGCATTTCTATATGATGATTTGGTGGTATTAGGTTTCTCCGAAAAAATATGATAACCAATTTGACAGATGTATTTTCAACTTGCAGAAAATACAATTTAAAATTACATCCAGACAAATGTTTATTTTTTAACCGAGAAGTTACTTATCTAACACTATATCTAACACTATATTCCTCACCACGGAGTATATAAAAAATCGAGCTCAACAACAAAGCTGCGAACAGTATTTAACGCGTCTCGAAAGTATAGCACTGGAATATCGTTAAACGACTGCTTACATACTGGCCCAAAACTGCAAACTGATTTAGCGTCACTACTAATCAAATGGCGTCGGCACTGAATCGCTTTTATGTCGGATATTGAGAAGTGCTTCCGGCAAATTAATGTATGTGATGAGGATGTGGATATGCAGCGTATCTATTGGTCCGACGCGGAGGGCAACCCACAAGTATTCCGCCTGTTTACCGTAGCGTATGGACTTAATTGTTCACCATACCTAACAATCAAGGTTCCCTAGCTAAGGAAGAAGAAGGCAAATTTCCAGGCGCATGGCGCTGACAACGTATCAGAGGCAGTAAGTCTTAAAGATGAGGCTCAAGAACTTCTGCACTGTGGAGGGTTCTCGTTACGGAAGTGGAACCCTTATTCCAGGGAATTTCTTCGAAAAACCAGCTCTGATAATCATGCATCTACTGAATCATTCTGTAATTTAGCACTGGTTCAAGAAACCAAGGTAGTGGGTATATGTACATCGAGTACAAAATATCGCTCACGACATACACAGGTCCCATCACTAAACGCCAACAGCTATCGGACATAGCTAAAAAGTACGACCCGCTAGGCCTCTTAGCGCCAGTCATCGTTGTAGGCAAAATCATGTTCCAGGAGCTTTGGGTACTTGGGTGTGCATGGGATGATCCCATTCCAAGTCCTCATCAGCAAAAGTGGAAAAAGTTCTGCGACGAGCTCCGACATCTCGAGTCAATTAGGATTAAACGATGGGTTCATACATCATCGAGCACGCTAAATTCTCAGTTGCACATTTTTTCGGACGCGTCACAATCAGCTTACGCAGCCGTATGCTACCTTCGTGTAATCGAGGCCGACGGAACTATACACGTGTCAAATTTGATGGCTTAAAAAAAGGTAGCTCCATTAAAAAAGATTACTATTCCACGTCTGGAACTGAACGCGGCGCTGTTGGCTCCCAAGCTTGCTGCTAAGGTGATAGATGCTGTTAAAATCGACAAATCACAGCTATATTGTTGGTCTGACTCCAAAACGACATTGCGTTAGATCCGCTCTAATCCTGACCAACATAAACAGTATATTGCGAATCGTGTGCTTCATATCCAAGAAATAACGCCAGCACATATATGGAGATATGTATCAACGACATGCAATCCTGCGGATGTTGCAACTAGAGGAGTTATGCCCTCGGATATTACGTATGTGAAAATATGGTGGCCGGTCCGCCATGGCTTAGTACTGACGAGGAACACTGGCCGACGGAACCTAACTTACCTGCCACACAGAAATCACTGGGGTAGTCACCATGGCTACAATCACGACTGAGCCAATCCGAGAGCAGTTACTATCAAAATATTCTAACATCAACAAACTTGTCATTGTGACGGCCTGGTGTCGACGGTTTTTAGCAGTCAAGCTGAACTTACCGCATTCCACAGATGCATGGTGTACTGGACCTGAACGAGCAGCTGCGTTAAACTTATGGCTCAGGTACGTTCAAAATATAAATTTTTCTAATGAGATCTCTTGTCTTCGCCAAGGTAAACCTCTTTCGAACAAAAGTAAATTGCGAAAACTGAATCCAACCATTGGGGAGGACGGAATTCTGCGAGTTAACGTGCGCCTCAAGCACTCATTGTTGTCGGATGCTGAACGATTTCCTATTATATTACCAAAAGACGATAAATTGACCACGCTACTTATAGCCCAATCACATGAGTCTACACTACATGGTGGGGTCCAGACAACGTTGAACTTTATGAGGCGACGGTTCTGGCCTATCGATGGACAATTAAATATTAAGAAGTACATTAGTCGCTGTATCAAATGTTTTCGTCATCGCTGCCAACCGGCGCACCAGATCATGGATGCGTTGCCCGCCGCTCGTTGCAATCCAAATAAACCATTTTCACATTGTGGTATTGATTATGGCGGCCCATACAGCGCACAAGGCATGCGTCGCGTTATTCGTGTGCTTTAGTACTCGGGCTATACATCTCGAACTTGTGAGTGACCTTACCACAAATATATTCCTGCTATCGCTACGGCGCTTCTTTGCAAGGCTACAGCTCCTATATATACAGCGATTGCGCCACAATCTTTGTAGGAGCGAACACTGTTTTAAAAGAGGATATCGCTCAATATCGGAAACTATTAGAAGCCGGGGTGCATTATGGGGCAACTCGGGGAGTTACCTGGTACTTTATTCCATCTGGATCTCCCCATTTTTGGAGGTATCTGGGAGGCAGGGATTAAAAGTATGAAACACCATCTAAACCGTGTTATCGGCGAAGCAACTCTTACCTTCGAAGAATTCTATACGGTGCTCAAAGAGATCGAGGCCGTGCTAAACTCGAGGCCGTTAGCCCCGCTCTCAAATGATCCCGACGATATTACGGCCATCACGCCAGCACATTTATTAAATGGGGGTCCCCTAGTTGCTCCACCTGAACCAAGCCTACTCGACATCAAAACTTCAAAACTGGCACGCTGGAGGCAAATACAACAAATGCACCAACATTTTTGGCAGTGCTGGACTACCGAGTATTTGAGAGATCTTCAGATTCGAAACAAGTGGCAGCAGGCGCAGAAGGAATTGAAGGTAGGGGATCTGGTGTTTCTACGAGACGAACGATCGCCTCCTACTCAATGGCCGTTGGCTCGTGTTAGCCAAGTACACCCTGGTGAAGATTCTCATGTACGTGTTGCAACTGTGCGTACAAAATCGGCGAACATAAAACGAGCAATATCAAAATTGGTATCCCTTCCCATCGACGAACCGCATACGGTGGGCGGATAAGTTTCGTCGCAAGGACGAGGTGGGCGGAATGTTCAGAACTATCAACTTATGGAAATCGTTAACCGGGTACCCTTTATGAATCCCTAACTAAACACACTTTCCAACACTGAGTACTTGTCAGGTATTATATTCTTCTTTGACATTACGCTTTGTTGTTTACGTTCGTTGCTACAAAAATAACTCTGTATTAGAAATCATTTTGTTTGCTACAATCTAACGTGCACGCAATTTTGCACATTAATAAAGTTAAAGCTTTTGGAATATCGAGTTTGCGGTGTAGTTAGTTTATTTATAACTCTTCATTTTTTCATCATCATTTATTGGCGCTTAACCGCCTAAGCGATTTTGGCCGTTGCATATCAAAGCACGCCAGTCATTCCTTTTTAGCGGTAACTGACGCCAATTGGAAACCCCAAGGGAGTTCAATTCATCCTCCACCTGTTGTTTCCATCTCAGTCGAGGCCTCCCCCTTCCTCTGCTGCCGAATTCAGGCGACGATAGGAAAACCTTCTGTGCTGGAGCTTCTTTGTCCATTCGCATAACATGGCCCAGCCAGCGGAGTCTTTGGGCTTTAATTCGCTGGACTATGGTCAGATCTGCGTAGAGCTCGTACAGCTCCTCGTTAAATTTCCTTCGATACTCGCCGTTGGCATCACGGGAAGGACCATAAATCTTCCGGAGAACTTTTCTCTCAAAAACTCCAAGGGCCATCTCATCTTCTCTTGACATTGTCCATGAATCTGAGCCATACATCAGGACAGGTATTATGAGAGACTTATAGAGCGTGATCTTTGTTCTTCGAGAGAGGACTTTACTTCTCAATTGCCTACTCAGGCCAAAGTAGCACTTGTTGGCAAGAGTGATTCTCCGCTGGATTTCTAAACTGATATTATTTTCGATGTTGATACCGGTTCCCAAATAGACGAAGTCCCTCACAGTTTCAAATTGGTAACTATCAAGTGACATGGCTGACAAGGCGCAGGTGCGCCGATTCTTTCTTTGATGACAACAAATACTTCGCCTTGTCCTCGTTCACGGCAAGACCCACTTTTTTCGCTTCCTTATCCAGTCCAGATAAGGCAGCGCTTACGGCGCGGTTGTTAAGGCCAATGATATCAATATCATCGGCATACGTCAGCAATTGCACGCTCTTGTAATCAGATTGAAGAAATCGCACGAAAGGGAGTCGCCCTGTCTTAAGCCTCGTTTGGTTTCAAATGGCTCAGAGAGGTCCTTCCCGATTCTGACGGAGCTGTTGGTATTGCTCAACGTCATTTGGCAAAGCCGTATAAGCTTTGCAGGGAAGTCAAATTCAGACATGGCGGCATACAGGCAACTCCTTTTCGCGCTGTCAAAAGCGGCTTTAAAATCGACAAAGAGATGGTGTGTGTCGATTCTTTTAGCATGGGTCTTCTCCAGGATTTGGCGTATCATGAAAATCTGGTCGATGGTAGACTTACCAGTTCAAAGCCACACTGATAAGGTCCAATCAGTTTGTCTACGATGGGCTTCAGCCTTTCACACAACACGGTAGAAAGAACCTTATATGCGATATTAAGAAGACTGATTCCGCGGTCGCCTTTCTTGTGGATTGGACAAAGCACACTTAAATTCCAATCCGGAGGCATGCATTCGTCTGACCATATTCTGCATAAGAGCTGATGCAAGCTTTTTACCAGCTCTTCGCCCCCGTGTTTGAACAGCTCGGCGGGTAGTCCGTCTTTTCCAGGCGCTTTGTTGTTTTTGAGCCGGGATATAGCTATCCTCACTTCATCATAGTCAGGTGGTGGGACAACTTTTCCATCTTCAGGGATTGGGGTATCGGGTTCGACGTCTCCCTCGCAATTTATCAGTAGGAGAAGTGCTCCCTCCATAATTTAAGTACACTTTGTACATCGGTTACCAGGTCGCCATTATTGTCCTTACAGGAGCTTGCCCCAGTCTTAAAACTGTCCGTCATCCGCCGGATCTTTTCATAGAATTTTCGGACATCATTCCAGTCAGCCAGCATCTCAAGCTCCTCACACTCACGCCTTTCGGCCTCACTTTTCTTTTTTCAGAAAAGGCGTCTCTCTTCCTTCTTTGCCTCACGATATTGTTGCCATACACTGCGGGTTGCGCCCGTTCGCAACGTCTCCTTGTAGGCAGCGTCCTTTTTTCGAGGCAGTTTTGCATTCCTCAGCGTACCAGTTGTTCTTGCGGGCTCGCCGGAACCCTATAGTGGCCTCAGCGGCGGTACGCAATGAGAGAGAGATATGCCTCCATTGCTCGGTTACATCGTTAGGTCGAGCATTGCCCTCTGCTAGCAGGTGTGAGAGTCGAGTTGTGAAATTATCAGCTGTCTGTGTCATGTGCAGCTTCTCGACGTCAAACTTTCCTTCCGTTACTGTGCGCACTTTCTTCGTTGCACAGAGGCGTGTGCGTATCTTGGCTGCGACAAGATAATGGTCAGAGTCAATATTGGGACCACGCAGTGTACGCACGTCCAGAACGGTGGAGCTATGTCTGCCGTCAATCATGACATGAACAATCTGGTTTCTGGTTCTTTGATCAGGGGACAGCCAGGTGGCTTGGTGTATTCGTTTATGCTGGAACCTAGTACTACTGATGACCATACTGCGAGCAGCGGCGAAGTCAATCAACCTAGTGCCGTTGGGTGATGTTATATCGTGGAGACTAAATTTTCCAACTGTAGGACCAAAGACTCCTTTCCTTGCCCACCTTGGCATTAAAGTCGCCGAGCACGACTTTGATATCATGTTGGGGGCAGCGATCATAAGTTTGTTCAAGTTTATCGTAGAAGGAGTCCTTCTCTGCGTCGTCCGTCTCCTCAGTCGGCGCATAGGCGCAGATAAATGTTATGTTGAAAAACCTCGCCTTGATGCGGATCGCAGCGTGACGCTCGTCCACAGAAGTGAACGCTAGTACTTGGCGGTGAAGTCTCTTTCCCACCACGAATCCTACACCACGCGCTTTACCGCGTGTCTGGCCACTGTTGTATACGTCACAAGGTCCGATGGTCGTCTTTCCTTGTCCCGTCCATCGCATTTCCTGCAGGGCGGTGATGTCAGCCTTTGCGTTCACGAGGACATCAACCAGTCGGGCAGCGGTACCATCCCTTGAAAGGGTCCGGCCATTCCAGGTACATGCCCTAATATCCTTCTCGTAGTCCTTATTTCGTTTTGCCGGGTCGTCAACATTAAAGCGGGTTCTCATCCGAGGCTTTTCTTTGCTTTTCATTGGAATAAAGTTTTTACGTGGCGGGTCCCAAACCCAGCGCACAACCCGTCTCCGGGATTTCATTTCTTCATTTTTTACCATAAGTAATTACCAGGCTTAACAGAAAAATTTTGTAAACAAATTGCAAACAATAAAAATTTGAAAAGTATCTAATGAAAAACTCATAAATTAATTGTAGAAATGTACATGAAAAAAACTAAAACCACTTGATACATCACAGCTATAAAATCGTTCATATGTATTCACGATTTATTTTTTGGAAAGGAGGTGTAGTATATCAGAGCATGTCACTGGAAACAGCAAATCACACGCCAACTTTTATTGTATGGAATTTAAACATTCTGTAGCGTGAACTTATTTATAATTAAAGAAGAGAATTGATATTCGGCACTCAACGGTGCCTCGTCAACTTAAATACTTTGTTTCTTTCATTTCACATGGCGATCCTTGCCAGGTATGACGGCAAATTGCTCTTACAATAACAATTGCCATATTATCCTGGCAGGTTTTACATTTTGAAAAGTTTTGATTCTTAAATTTTAATTAAAAGAGTTTAAAGTTTTTGTGATCCTGCGAAGTCGATAAGATTATCGATTACTGAAAGTAGAAAACCCCTTTCCAACGTTTCGATCAAAATACGATGATTAATTAACTCATGAATGTATAAAACCATTCAGAGGACTACCGAAAAAGGACCAAACGCCTCGTAACTGAATCATTGCACATGGCCAAGTACAAAACTATTCAAATCCCCAAGTACGGGTGCTGAGCTACACAGGAGGTTAAGATTAAGTTAATTTTATATACATATATATATATATATATATCTTTTTGCAGGGTAACCTTATGGTCAGCCTAACGGCTGCCTAAACTAAAAGGGCAAATTAATATTTTTTTTTTAGCCTAACAAAATAAACTTTTGAATTAATTAATAATGCCAAATAACGATCCAATCGATCCTAATGTGTTTTTGGATGAGTTGTTAAAAGAACTAGATGAGGAGTATAAAAGGATTATTTTGATAGAGAGAATTAAATGGTTGATGAATTTCAAAAAATTAATAAATGAACAGTAATAATCCGAAATTTTTTTTCTTTTTGTTAATTAATTGATAATTCCCTTTTAAAAATTAATATTTGAATTTATGTACAAATAAAGAAATAAAAATCCAATTAAAAAAACATATGGGCAAAATCGCAGAGGGCAATCCTCGACCTAACGATGTAACCGAGCAATGAAAGCATATCTCTCACTCATTGCGTACCGCCGCTGAGGGTTCCAGCGAGCCCGCAAGAACAACTGGTACGATGAGGAATGTAAAACTGCCTCGAAAAAAAGGACGCTGCCTACAAGGAGACGTTGCGAACGGGCGCAACCCGCAGTGTATGGCAACAATATCGTGAGGCAAAGAAAGAAGAGAGACGCCTTTTCAGAAAAAAGAAAAGTGAGGCCGAAAGGCGTGAGTGTGAGGAGCTTGAGATGCTGGCTGGCAGGAATGATGCCCGAAAATTCTATGAAAAGGTCCGGCGGATGACGGAAGGTTTTAAGACCGGGGCAAGCTCCTGTAAGGACAATAATGGCGACCTGGTAACCGACGTACAAAGTGTATTTAAATTATGGAGGGAGCACTTCTCCTCACTGCTAAATTGCGAGGGAGACGTCGAAACCGATACCCCAATCCCTGACGATGGAAAGTCGTCCCACCACCTGACTATGATGAAGTGAGGATAGCTATATCCCGGCTCAAAAACAACAAAGCGCCTGGAAAAGACGGACTACCCGCCGAGCTGTTCAAACGCGGAGGCGAAGAGCTGGTAAAAAGCTTGCATCAGCTCTTATGCAGAATATGGTCAGACGAATGCATGCCTCCGGATTGGAATTTAAGTGTGCTTTGCCCAATCCACAAGAAAGGCGATCCCGCTAATCGCACCAACTACCGCGGAATTAGTCTTCTTAATATCGCATATAAGGTTCTTTCTAGCGTGTTGTGTGAAAGGCTGAAGCCCATCGTAGACAAACTGATTGGACCTTATCAGTGTGGCTTTAGACCTGGTAAGTCTACCATCGACCAGATTTTCACGATAAGCCAAATCCTGGAGAAGACCCATGATAAGAGAATCGACACTCACCATCTCTTTGTCGATTTTAAAGCCGCTTTTGACAGCGTAAAAAGGAGTTGCCTGTATGCCGCCATGTCTGAATTTGACTTCCCTGCAAAGCTTATACGGCTTTGTCAAATGACGTTGAGCAATACCAACAGCTCCGTCAGAATCGGGAAGGACCCCTCTGAGCCATTTGAAACCAAACGAGGCTTCAGACAGGGCGACTCCCTTTCGTGCGATTTCTTCAATCTGATGCTGGAGAAGATAATTCGAGCAGCAGAGCTAAACCGCAATGGTACAATCTTTTACAAGAGCGTGCAATTGCTGGCGTATGCCGATAATGATATCATTGGCCTTAACAACCGCGCCGTAAGCGCTGCCTTCTCTGTACTGGATAAGGAAGCGAAAAAAGTGGGTCTTGCCGTGAACGAGGACAAGACGAAGTATTTGCTGTCATCAAAGAAATAATCGGCGCACCTGCGCCTTGGCAGCCATGTCACTGTTGATAGTTACAAATTTGAAGCTGTGAGGGACTTCGTCTATTTGGGAACCAGTATCAACACCGAAAATAATATCAGTCTAGAAATCCAGCGGAGAATCACTCTTGCCAACAAGTGCTACTTTGGACTGAGTAGGCAATTGAGAAGTAAAGTCCTCTCTCGAAGACCAAAGATCACGCTCTATAATTTCTCATCATACCTGTAATGATGTATGGCTCAGATTCATGGACAATGTCAAGAGAAGATGAGATGGCCCTTGGAGTATTTGAGAGAAAAGTTCTCCGGAAGATTTATGGTCCTTCCCGTGATGCCAACGGCGAGTATAGAAGGAAATTTAACGATGAGCTGTACGAGCTCTACGCAGATCTGACCATAGTCCAGCGAATTAAAGCCCAAAGACTCCGCTGGCTGGGCCATGTTATGCGAATGGACAAAGAAGCTCCAGCACAGAAGGTTTTCCTATCGTCGCCTGAATTCGGCAGCAGAGGAAGGGGGAGGCCTCGACTGAGATGGAAACAACAGGTGGAGGATGACTTGAACTCCCTTGGGGTTTCCAATTGGCGTCCGTTATCGCTAAAAAGGAATGACTGGCGTGCTTTGATATGAAACGGCCAAAATCGCTTAGGCGGTTAAGCGCCAATAAATGGTGATGATGGGCAAAATTTTGGGAATGAGGAACAACCAACAAAAATTTTTTTTTTTCAAATCTAGCGTTCATTTATATATAAACTATTAGTATATATGTCATAGCATTTAGAAACAAATTCCGATTGTTCTAATTTGTTTGTATTATTAACTGATCACACGTATTATTCTTGTGCTTTGTCTTCGATCAAAATTGAAAAAACTTGTGAGCCCAACAAAAAGGTAACAAAATGATTATAAAAACTAGTTTTAACATGCTATTTGGTTATCGGTACATTAAAAATACTCTGAGTTAAACTATTAACTAAATTTAAAAGAAAATTTTAGTATTGGCTGCAAAAGTACGGTTACTGTGAAATGAGCTATGATTTTATTGTAACATTAAAGATCGAAAACTAGTAAATGTTTGTTTGTGCTAACTGTAAAACCCCAAGCTTCACAATAGCTTAGATTTTCCAAGAGATTCGAGTGTTACATCAACAAACGTAGTTATTTGTCTTAAATATTGTGTTATATTGCTAAATTTTACTATCAAAATTGAAAAAAGAAAATTTTAGTATTGGCTGCAAAAGTACGGTTACTGTGAAATGAGCTATGATTTTATTGTAACATTAAAGATCGAAAACTAGTAAATGTTTGTTTGTGCTAACTGTAAAAACCCAAGCTTCACAATAGCTTAGATTTTCTAAGAGATTCGAGTGTTACATCAACAAACGTAGTTATTTGTCTTAAATATTGTGTTATATTGCTAAATTTTACTATCAAGTTTCTGTAATGTTAAAGGCCACATGCACTTGCATGGATATCATCCCACTTAATTATCAAAAATCGGTGGTTTTTTTGCAGGAATTACTTACTAAGGCGAAAGTTAAAAGAAATTACATAGATAAATTAAAACAAGTAAGGAAGTCTAAGTTCGGGTGAACCGAACATTAAACCAGCGGTAATTTTCAGAACGGGATAACAATGATATAGGCCCTAGGAGCATTTACCTAAAGTTTATACTATCTTAGCTATTTACCTTACCAAATTATGTCAATTTATGTGATTTTCGAAATTTTCCATATTGAAAATGGGCGTGGTCGGGAAGCGATCTCGTCCAATTTCATCGCCTATATTGCTAGTATATGTTGTCCAAATTTCATGAGTCTGAAGTAATCAGTTTAAAAGTTTTGACCAGTCGAATATTCCGAAATGCCTCCCTTAAAGGTAGGCGGTGCCACGCCCACATCTAACCATTTATCAAAAAATCATAATAGAATGATTGGGGGTTCATCCTACCAAAAGTATATCATTTTAGCCATTTCCGTTACCGAGTTATGTCAATTTATGTGATTTTCGAAATTTTCCATATCGAAAGTGGGCGTGGTCGGGAAGCGAGATCGTCCAATTACATCAGGTATGGTCCCTATTATGTTAGTATACCTTGTACCAATTTCATCGTTCTACCTTAATCAGTTTAAAAGTTATGACCCGTGAAATTTTCAAATATGCCTCCCTGAAAAGTGGGCGATTCCACGCCTACTTTTAACAATTGTACCGTACATATATAAATTGCTGGAAAATTTACCTAATTCATTAAACGTATTAAAAATTTGGAGTGATGGGCCTTCATCTCAATTCAAAAACAAGTATATCGCCGCCATTATAGGTGAATTTGAGAAAAAGTTTGACTTGAAAATATATTGGAATTATGTCGCCACATCGCACGGTCAAGGCTGCGTGGATGGAATAGGAGCAACTGCCAAGCTAACCGCTCGAAAGCATATAAGAGCTAGAGACTCAAAGGCTTTCAATCGTACGCCATCACACATAATAATCGAAGAAGTTAGTCATACCGAGATAGACAAAATAAACAATCTCCTGAATACCGCCTATATTTTCGAAAATGTAAGAAATGTGCGAGATATTGTTTCAGCACATCAAATTCAAATTGTGGACGATAAAATAGTCACTTACCATACATCTATAGATGGTTATAATTAATGCACTTAGCATACGAGTATTATCTGCTTACTGTTACTGTTCTTGTTATTGTTGTTTTTTACAAAACACATGAAATGTTCTAAAACAAAAATAAATGTTGTTTGTTATGCGTTTCTAGTAATCTAAATACATTTTTAGCCCGATATTTATCGGTTTTATTGAATCAAATCGTAATGTAATGTTAAAGATTTTTTTGTGAAACATTAAAGATCGCACATTTTATGTTACAAAATTGAAGCCAAAAACATTTCCGTGAATTTTGTGTCATTTTTCATTTCTTTGAACCTTTACCTTGAGAATAATATTTAGTTTAAAACTTTCGTTTTAGAATAATGGCTAATTTTTGTCAGAGAGTGATCTCTCCTCCAAAGTAACATCCAAACAATGTAACATTAAAGATCACATTAAACTTATATATTATCGACAAAACTAATCGTAGAAAAAGTTGATGGACATAAGATTAAGTGCTTTTAACCTACTTTCCAGTGGCATTACAAAAATTTTACAAATACTTAATACATAGGATACGTGAGCCAAAATAACGGTGCGATTGTAATATTAAAAAGAATAATTTTGCCCATATTAGGAAGTTAAGAAGTAAGATTGAACATTAATAAAATTTTGATAATAATAAAAACTTTAAAATAATTTTGATGTCAAGACGTAGAAATAACGGCCCACTTGCCTCAAGTGAGGAATTACAAAAAGAAATAAATGAATCAGTCCTGCCAATTGATTGTGAAAAGGAATTAGTCTGGTTAACCCAGCGAACACACACCCAGAAAATACCACGAAAAGACACACCTGGGATACGTTTGTACCCGGGATCTTATTTTGCGTTTTTTTTAATGCTTATTCACCGATTTCTTTGATTTTTTTTTTTTTTAAATGTATATTTTAATATATAACAAGTATTTTGTCTCTTGTTTCATTCGAATATTCCTACTGGTTCCAGCGATATGGGCAAATAAAGTCAAGACATGCAACAGTGGATTTTTGTTTTTTTTTGTTTTTGTTGTTGTCCTGATAAATGCAAAACAAAATAATATAATTTATAATAATATACTTGAGTAACAACTACGGTTGCCGTTTTGGCCGAAATGTACCATTTTTGGTACGCATTTTTTCTCCGGGTACGTTGGTACACAACTTCCAAATTTGGTACGTTTTTGCCATTTTAACTTCAACGAAACTACAATGACATTGCTACAAATATCAAAACAACATTTGAATGACTACAAAAAAATTATTTAGTCATTATTTTGTGTCTCTTTCACTCTCCTTCTTTACTGCCAGTAGAAGTGAAATGGTACCAGTTGGAAAAGGGCGGAAAAATAGCGACCCCTAAGGGTTGGCAAATTTGCTTATATTTGAATCACCATATCGCTTCCCTGGTTCTATAATTACGCAATTGTCAATTTCCAGGTTTCGAGATAACGTGCACAAAAGCTTTAGAAAGTAATAAACTTTACTAGCCGGCATTACTTGGGGTAAAGATAATGAAACATTGTTGGTAACTTACAAAGCAATTGGTCGGCCGATCCTGAACCATGGGTCTCCGATATGGTCGCCGGGGCTTGCAAACGTTCATTGGAGTCAGCTGCAGGCGTGTCAAAACATCGCACTCAGAACCGCTACGGGGTGCGTCCTTATGTCTCCGATAACTCATATACAACACGAAGCGGAAATGCTTCTAGTTAAGAAGCATAATAAAATGCTAAACAAGCAGTACCTGCTGAATTGCTGTAAACCACAGCACCCCAATAGGCAGCTGTTTGAGCTAACTCCGCCTCCTAGGACCATAAGGACGCATCTAAGTAAACATTTTGATGAGATCCGGCACTTTATAACAACGCCGTGTGATCCAGAGGTGCATAAGCGGAACTTGGGGCACATCCGTGACACGTCTGTTGACCACCAGGTCGCGCTCTGTCCGGTGAATGCTGTTTTGCATGCCTGAACACGTCGCATTTCTGTAGAGGAGCGTCATCTTCCTCGAGAGACAAGGATCACTCTGGCTCAATTAGGCTCTGGATATTGTAGCAGATTAAACTCCTACATATCCAGGCTGAGCCCTGATGTGCCGAATGAATGTCCGGCATGCGGCTCGTCCCTCCATAATACTAACCACCTATTCACCTGTTCTACGGAGCCCACTCTTCTAACACACATCCCCCTTTGATCCAACCCTATTGAAACTGCTAGTTTCCTAGGACTCCCGTTAGAAGATATTGATGACAATTTAGGCTAAGGAAAAGTACGGGTTAGGCAGGACTACACCTCGTTACAACAACAACAACAACGTAATAATCTTTAATGTGTATAAATTTTATAATTGTATTACAAATAGTTTCCGCGCTAAACGCTTGCGAAGCTGTTCCAACTGTCCATAACATATGCGCATACAAATGTTGAAACTTGCTTCACCAAAACTTAATATTTAACAATTGCGTCATTATAGAAACAGGGAAGCGATATGTACATATATTAAAATCCGTTTCTGTGCTAAATTATGGCAACATATGAGCTGCTTAAATTTGTTTTAATAAATGTTATAATGTTTGGCTAGCAAATTATTTTGGTACGTTTTTTTTCTGGTTGGTACGAATTTTGGTACGCAAAATTTTAGGCAAACAGCAAACGTGGTAACAACGAATACACATTTTGGTTTTTATTTCATTGAAATATTCTACCTGGTTCTAAAGATATGTGCAAAAAGGTCGCGCAAGGTATGGGTACGTAGGTAGCAAATACACTGGTATAACTGGGTTTTGTATTTTATATGCAGCTGCAAGGGTTGTTTTCACACGAGGTGTTGTTATAAATGCTGCCTGTTGATATTTTCATTATTGTTTTGGTGCTCAAAAGTGTAAGAAGTGAAAATATAAGTGAAAATAAATATAACTGAAACTTAACTGAATCTTTATCAAGTGCAGCATATAGAAGGTAAAAAATGTAAAATAAGCAACAATGTAAACATATACTAATTTTTTTTATTATGCAGGCTAACTGAGGAACCGCGAGAATCATATATACAATCTCTTTTGATGAAATTTGTGACGATGACGCTCCCTATGATTTTGACTCAGAGGATGAAGAAGACATTCAAATCAATGACATTGAAATTGATGATGACGATTGTCAAGATACCGATTTAATTTATGCGTGTTTATTATTGAATAGTTCATATGCAACTGATTTGCGTTGTACAAAGTAAAAAGGAATGAAAATGAATGAAAGTATGGAATGGTGAGAATGAATACAGTGCATGTATGTATATATATAAGAAAATGAAACTTATAACTAGGGATGACAGCTCGGCCTCTCCTGACATCAAAAATCGTCCCGATTTGATAGTTCTTCGTTGTCATCGCTTTCTTCATCAATCTCTGGGAAGAGGCTACACCATGGCTTCATATTCTCAGGTGTAGCAATCGTTGAGTATTTGCGCTGTGAGCACTGGTGCCCATCTATGTCTTCGACAACGTATCGGTTGTAGCGAAGGACCTTTTTGACTATATACGGTCCCTTGTAAGGTGGTTGGAGTTTGCGCGATTCGCCAGAGCTAGGGGGAGGAGCTGCGAGTAGGACTAAGTCGTTTTCGGCGTACTTTGTTACTTTCGAGTGTTTGGCATCAAATCGCTTTTCCACTTTGCTCTAGCATCTTCGATATTACGGATTGCTTCGCTGCGACGATCATTCATGACAGGTTGCATACTGTCGTCTTGAACTGCGGCTAAGATTTTGTTGCCACAAATATCACGAAGTGGAAAGTCGTAAACTAATTCTATCGCAGCGTAATTTGTTGTTGCGTTAATTTTCGTATTAAGAGACCACTGCAATGATCGCAGATGGATGTCCCAGTCTCTTGGCTCGATGGTCGTTGGCTTTAGATAATGTAACACTGCTTGGTTCACCCGCTCGGCCAACCCATTTGCTCGTGGTGTGCGTACGGCAACTTTGGTGTGCTGAATATTGTTCGCCGTGCAGTATGATGTAAAAGCCGAAGACGTAAATGCAGTGCCGCGGTCTGTAACCATTCTTTGTGGCAAACCGAAGTATAAGGTCAGCTGGTTTAATGCGTCGGTTACTGGCTTTGTTTTGGTCGATTTTGTGGGAATTATAACTACATATCTGGTAAGTGCGTCGACTATTACCAAAACATATACGTATCCGCGTTTGCTTTTGATAAAGGACCCAAATGGTCTAAATGCAATACTTGGAACGGGAGCTTAGGAATATCCATTCCAAATAACTCACCCTCTTTACGATGCGGGTGGCGATGGTAACTACAGTCGATACATGATTTTATGTATGATTTTACGAAGTTTCGCATTCTAGGGAACCAGAAATGCTTTAACACTCTATTGATGGTCCCATCGACACCTGGGTGACCATAGTCATCATGGTACAATTTCACTATCCGCCACCTCATACCCTTCGGCACTACTAACTGCTGATGGCCATTACTGTTTAGTTTCAAAAGTCTATGGTTTTTCAAGATATATTCTGAACTTAGTTGAGCTTTTTGCGAGGACGAGGTTGCTCCTCGTAGAACATCGATTATTGATTTTAATTTCACATCCTGTTGTTGCATTACTGATACCCAATCATCAATGGCTAGCGCTTGTACACTACTCGTAGTGGCGTTATTCGATTCCGATGGTTCGATTGGGGCGCGACTCATCGCGTCAACGTGACTCATTGAAGTTCCAGCCCGATGCACAATATCGTAGTCGTATTCTAAAAGTTTAAGTAGCCATCGAGCTACTCGCGGGATCATTGGTTTGGTTACCTTTGCACTTGGTATGGCTTGGCAATCAGTCACTATAGTAAAGTGTTTGCCCAGTAAGAACGTTCGAAAACGTTGGCATGCCTCCACGACAGCTAGCACCTCCAGCTCATAAGCATGATAATTCTGCTCTGGCCCTACGCACGCTTTACTAAAATATGCTACTGGTTTAAGATTACCATCCATATCACGTTGCAGCATAATACCAGCGACACCCTTACTCGAAGCGTCTGTATCTAATTCATGCTCTTTTGTCACATCATAGATAGTTAGAACTGGTGAGCTTGTTATTGCGTCAATTAGTTTTTTAAATGCATCTTCGCATGTTGAGCTCCACTCAAATTCTATGTTCTTTCTGGTCAATTCTGTTAAGGGCTTGGCTATCAGTGCGTAACCATGCACAAATTTTCGGAAGAATCCCGTCAGCCCAAGGAAACGGCGGACTTCTAATGAGTTACGAGGAACCGGGAATTCTTTTATTGCTAGCGTCTTCGTAGCGCCTGGCCTAATACCATTTTCGTCTACTTCATGCCCAAGGAATGATACAGTGCGTCTCATAAATGCGCACTTCTACAATCTAAGGGTTAAACCTTCTTCTTCAATTATTTTCAAAAATTCTTCCAAATATTCTAAATTTTCATCTTCAGTGCGACCGGCGATGATCACTTCATCGACATAACTAATTACCTTCTTTCCCAAAGGCGCAACTAAATTAGCCATCATACGTTGGAAAACACACGGTGCGTTCCGCAACCCAAATGGCATTCTATTAAACTCGTAGTGACCATTGTGTGTCACAAATGCGGTGTAAGGTTTCGATGTTTCTTCCAATTCTATTTGGTAATATCCTGACATCATGTCAAGAGTAGTGAAAAACTTTTTCTCAGCTAACGTGGCTAACACCCCTTCGACAGTAGGCATCGACCATGGTTGCTTTTCAGTGACCGCATTAATTTCACGGAAGTCGACACAAAGCCTATCCTCGCCGTTTGACTTGCGCACCAAGACGATGGGAGATGCATACAGCGATTTAGATTTCTTAATTATGCCCAATGCCAACAATTCTTCTATCATCTTTTCCACAGTTTGCTGTTTTGGTATTGGAATGCTATAGGGTTTCTTGGAAATTGGTTTGGAATTTGTTAACCTGATCTCCATTCGACAATGCTTTGATTTTCCTAGCTCATACAATTTTTCCCCAAAACAATGATTATAGTCATTTAATAAGTTAATCAATTTATCATCAGCGCCTGGCTGCAGATTATCTCCTACGTCAACTGCGTTTCTGTCGATGGCCATTATGCTACACGTACCACCCTCTATCACTACCTTTCCTTTTGATAATATATCGATTCCTGTCAATGCTTCATATTTCATTATCGAGTCATCGATTACTAATAGCTCCGCTGCATACACCACTTCATCGAATTTAATTCGTGTAACCACTTTCTCTTTGCAGACCAATTCGCCGCCGGCAAAGCCAATTAATTTATCTTCGCACGGTGTAAAACATTCGCAGCACCTATTAGCAATCGATCTCTTAATCAACGATTTTGCGCTTCCGGAATCAATCAGAACATCACATTTAACTTTTTCCTTCCCCAAAATAATAACGCTCTTCAACAACTCTCTTTGCTTTTCGTCAATTTGAATTTTATTGACTGCTACCTCTTCCTCTTCTTCACTTGCCTCTACACTTGTATCTATAGAATCTATACTTGCTGCACCACTTGTGTCTATGCTTGCTTCTACACTATATACTGTATTCCTTTGACTTTTCGTGTCACTCTTTATTTTCTTAGTGCAATTCTTAGCTATGTGACCCTTCTCTTTACATTTGAAGCACGTCACACTCACTTCACTCTTGCTTGATACCTTTGGCTCACTCGTCCGAACGGAACGCGGCATACTTTTCTGCTCTACACCACTTACTCTCTTTCTATTCATTTCTCCTGCTGTTATACTATATAATGATTGCAATAAATCTGAGCAACTTCTAAAGTTCATTGCGTTTAATGAGCGTTTTATATTTTCGTCCCACAGACCATTTATTATATACCGGTTAATTGATGCATCATCAATTCCTTCACGGCGACCTATTGCGATCATTCTATAGTAAAATTCAATCATTTTTTCATCTTTCCCTATCTTTGAGTTCATTAATTGTATGTGAGCAACAGCAATATTATGTACATATGGAAGTCTAACAAAAATACACGAACAAACTCACACCATTGCCGAAATACTGGCTGTGCATCTGCCCACCGCTTGGCGACACCTTTGAGCTTGCTCAATACGGCAAAAATAAGCAAAGAGTCTCCAGTGATAAACTCCTCTTAGCTGTTCTACTCGGTTCACGAATTGAACCGATGAATATTCATTGTCGCACGGGTCAAATGATGGTAAAACCGCAGCTATCTCCTGTAGCGTGTGTCGATCTCTATATGAATGTGTTTGTGGCAATACATTTACGATGCTGGCGCCACTGCTTGTGCTGGCGAATATGTATATGACGATGAATGCTGTGCTGGCGAATATATATACGATGATGAACACTGCGCTGGCGTTGGCTGGCGTGCTGCTATTGACGCTGTCACTTGTGCTGCTGCGCTGTATGTTGAATTATTCAGAAACGAAACTGCGTTCTGCGCTACTATGTGCGTTGACTGCGACGTAGGTAACGGTACGCTGGTTGCAACTTGTGCGTGTACAGGCATGCCTGGCGAATTACTTGCGCGAAGAGCTGCCATCTCCGCACTAAGGGCTTCCACTATGCCTTGTAGCTCCCTTACCTGTGACTCGAGTCCACTCTCCCCAACAGCCGCCGCTTCCGCTGCCTCCTCCGTACCTTTGTCCGCCAAGATTACTCCAACCACCTCTGCCACCTTTTCTGCGTCGGCTTCCTGCAAGCGTCGTATTAGCTCCACTTTGTTTCCGGATACTTTCAGCTCCAGCTCACCCAGAGCTGCCTTGAGTTGCACTACACTCAATTTTGTCAAGTCCATATTCGATTTTAAACGCGATTTTTAATAAACTTTCAACTTTAAATTATTTCTGTATGTATGTGAGTAATTCACCTCACTTCTGAATTCTGTCAAGATACCGATTTAAGTTATGCGTGTTTATTATTGAATAGTTCATATGCAACTGATTTGCGTTGTACAAAGTAAAAAGGAATGAAAATGAATGTAAGTATGGAATGGTGAGAATGAATACAGTGCATGTATGTATATATATAAGAAAATGAAACTTATAACTAGGGATGACACGATGCTGAAGTTTCGCAAAGTGCCGCAGAAGTATTACCTGATTATTCGGACTATGAGGATGATGAAGAAGACGATGATGAAGAAGAAGTAGAAGAAAATAATGAATTAGCTGCTAGTGACGAAAAATTTGTTGCACGTGATGGTACTGAGTGGATGAAAGAACCAAATGTAAGTCGTCAGGTACTCAGACAAAATATTATAAGAGAACGTACTGGACCAGCTAGATGCACTGAAATGTTGTCAATAGAGCAAACATTCAAATGTTTCATGAACGTTCAAATGGCTGATATAATTATGCGCCACACAAATAAGTTAGCAAAAGAAACTTATGATGCTTACAACAATGCGCATCCAAACACAACTCCTAAGTCATGGACGCCTGTGTCAATAACAGGGCTGTATGCATTTTTTGGCATACTTATTATGACTGGTGCGAACCATAGCAATGGAGAATATGTTCGAGATTTATGGAGCGTCAAAAACTATCCTTTATATCGCGCCACAATGGGAGTCAACCATTTCTGTTCGATATTGCGGGTCCTAAGATTTGACGATAAAAACACTCGTGCAACACGCTTTCTAACTGATAAAGCAGCACCGATCAGTGAGTTGTGGACGATGATGAACAATAATCTTGCTGCACATTACAAGCCCAGCTAATGCTTGACGATTGATGAACAATTATTTCCTTACCGTGGACGCACACGGTTTACGCAGTACATACCATCAAAACCTGCTAAATATGGTATCAAGGTTTGGTGGATTGGCGATGCCACAAATACATATCCACTGCATGGACAAATATATACTGGGCAAGCAGAAACTGGTAGGGAAACGAACCAAGGCGAACGAGTGGTGAAGGATTTGTCTGCCAAATACCAAGGAAGTGGGCACTAGGGGTTTCACTAACACTATTTTTTTAGTGATAGTTAAAATCGAATTTAACTAACACTGAAAAATTAGTGATAGTTAAAATGAAAATTCACTATCACTAATTTTTTAGTGCAGTGAAAATTCAAAAACACTATAACTAATACTAGAGTTCGCCCAGTAGTTGAAATTCAACCACAAAACCTTATTTTATTTTCCTACCTTTTTGCTATTTCTTAAATTTTCCTTTCTTTTCCATATTTTGTATATTTTTGGTTTCTATACATTCCTATTCATTTTGCCTTTTCCTCCCTCTTTACACCATTCAGTTATATAGTTTCAATGTTGATAATTATTTATTCTTCATAGGTCGTCTTCATACGTATTTCTTTCCTTTCCTTTCCTTAGCATTCATTTGCTTTTATTTCTTTTGCTTTTCTTTCCTTCTCTTCCCTTTTATTTCCTTACCTTACCTTCTCCGTTCTTTTCCTTTTCTTTCCTTTTCTTTTCTTTCCTTTTCTTCCCTTTTCTCTTCCTTCATTTCATTTTATTTCCCTTCTTTCTTTTCTGTTCTTTTCTTTTCTTTTTCTTTCTATTCGTTTTTTTTATATTCTTACCTGATCCTTCTTTCCATTTCTATTACATTCTTTTTTTCATTTTCTTTTCTTTTTCTTTCATTTCCTTTCGTTTCCGTTGCTTTAGTTTCCTTTCATTTTATTCATTTTTTTTTTCATTTCATTTCTTTTCTTTTATTTTTTTCTTACCTTTTCTTCTTTCACTTTTTTTCTTAAATTTCCCTTCCTGACATTTCGTTTCCTTACCTTTTTTTCTTACCTTTCCTTTCCTACCATTTCCTTATTTTCTTTCATTCATTTCCTTAACTTATTTTTTTAAGGTTTTCATTACCTTTCTTTTTTTTCATTTCCTTGCCTTAACTTTTTTTTTTTTCCTTGTATCCATCCCTTTCCTTTCCTATTATTTTCTTACTTCTTTACTTTTATTTATTTCATTTTATTTCATTCTTATTTATTTTATATTATTCCCTTTCCTTTCATTTCCCTCAAATTTAATTTTTTTACTTTCAATCACTTTTCTATTTCTGATTTTACTTTTTTTTTAATTTTATCAATTTTCCTTTTTATTTTATTTCACTAAGTCTAGCCACGAAGCATGATCTAGCTTATTTGTGCTTTTTTTCAAAAGTATTTGCTTCTCTGAATCCGCACGCACAGATTTTGTTTTGTAAACACTGTTTGTACCTAAGCTCAATAAAGTTGACGCGCTGGCTCATGTTATCTTATTGCTGCCAACAAAACAACTCACCCTACTGCAATGAATGCAAACACAACAATGCAAGTGGTCATACCTACATACACCCATAACAGCGAATGCGTGTATGGCACTTGTAGTGGTGTGATTTTCAAATCATATTATAATTAATTTTTTTAAATTTTTGGTTTGTTGTCGCACACCCTGCTCGGCGAGACATATCGATACATACCAAATTGTATATACCTTAGAATTGTGGTTATTGCAAAAAGGGAGAAAGCTGTTATGTTTGCGCATTTATATATAATAGATAAATAAATAAATGCATAAAATAAGGAAGCATATAAGTGTTTAAATGTTTAAACTTCTAGTTTTTCAATTTTTATTTGCCTTCTTTAATACCAGCATTTCAAAATTATTGTCAGTAAGATTTTGCCTTATAGATCTATTAATAATTCCTGCAAAGGAAAACAGTCTTTCTACTGGCGCAGAGGAAGGAAGAGGGGTGTTGTATTTTAAAAACATCTTTCTTATTGTAGGAAAGCGGCGTAAAGCATCAATGTTGCTATCATCCTCATTCAAGTAGGAATCGACTTCGGTTGCTATAGCTCCGCCATGTGAGCTTGTATACTGACTTGTATCTAAAAATTAAGTTATTATAAACAGTACACAGTTTGGCTTTATTCAATGAAAAACCTTTAGGGTCGTTGTCGAATTCGAGAAATGGTTTAGTAGCGCGCATGGAAGCTTGCGAATTATTTTCTTCTTGAACGGTATTTTTTTGAAAATCCATCGCATATACACGGAGAGAAATATTTTTCTGTAATCAAGAAAAATATTTTCCCAATCTCAAATTAGTAAATTTTTGGCGAAATAGTCAAAACCTACTTGATTTTCACTGAAATCAATAAAAAACGTTTACTATTAATAAGAGATTTATTCTCTTGTTAAAGAACAAAAACAAAATCTATGCAAAAAAAATGTCGAAAAAAAGTATTAAATAAACAAGAAAAAATTTCTAGAATTTACTTAAATTAAGAAAAAAGATTTGCTAGTGTTGAGAAAAAATTAAGAAAGTTATTTCCTCATTGACGAACAACAACAAAATCTATGGATAAATAACGGCAAAACAATGTGAAAATAATCAAGAAAAGAATTTCTTAGTTCAACTTTCGGAATACTCGCCGTTTTCTTGGGAAACAAAACAAATTGCAGCAAAATTTTGAAAATAACCAAGCAAATGTTTTCTTTAAAGGAGTAAAATATTTCTTGCTGTACTCACAGCGCCTACTGACGAAACCAGACATAGTAACGGGATTTTTCTTGCTGTATTCGCAGCGCCTACTGACGAAACCAGACATAGTAACGGGATTTTTCAAAAGTTGAACAGAATTGCACATGAAAATCTTCATTTCCTGCTTGCCTTTTAATTTGTGAAGACGTTTTCAGATCAACAAGTGCATAAATAAATTAAATAAAAATAATGGCTGATGTTTTGTTTACAACGCTTAGTGAGTGGAATTTGGAAAGTGTTTATGAACATTTAAATTGTAAGTTATTTAACAAAAACACGGCCCTTACCAAAATTGCATAAACATTAATTTAACAACAATATTTTCCAGCAAGAAATATGTGCTCCTTGCGTGAAATTTTGTGAAATGTAAAAAAGTATTGAATGCATTTTAGCCACACGAATTAATATTTGTGGTTTTTTGGAAAGAGCCGGCGCTTTGCATGTTGTACAGTTGCTATTTCAATAATTTATTACTTTTTAAAAAAGCTTTTGGAATTTGTGACTATGAAACATTTTTGTATTTGACGGAAAGCGACGTGGAAAAGATCTTTAAGGATGACTTTGCTACAAAATTAAAATTTCAGTCGAAGCTGAAACCATTACAGAGACAAAAGGTAAGATCTTTAAATTATTATTTGGAGGTTTACTAATTAAACATTTTTAGGAAACTTGCGAGTTAAAAAATATCCTTGTACGTATAGAAAATCAACTTCAAAAGTTTTTGGATACTACCTCTTCACCGGTTTCTAAGGAATTTATTTTAGGGTCTGCTGACTTTGTAAGTATACAATTAAAAAACAATTGGCCAATTCGTGCCAGTCGGCTTATTAATTTATCCATGTAAAAAAATTATTTTTCCAGATGTATTTTGTTTTTGTAAAAAAAAATTTCTATGGAGAGAAATTATTTATTACATGGATAAATTGATAAGTCGACTGACAAGAATTCGCCAAATATTTAATGTTTTAAAATAATTTCTGCCCTTTAATTTCTAGGATTTGGAAAATTATTTATCAACTAAGACTGAAAGTTTATTGAAGCACTTTATTGTAGAAACGGATCCATCGATTTTAACGCAAAGGTGCCGGGCAAATATTATTGAAAATGCAGTTGAATTTTATACATCAAGATCCAAATTAATGCGAGAAAAAGATTTTTTGTGCGTTGCAAATCAGATCAGCGCCAAATTTCCTGGAGAAAAAGTGGTAAGTGGTATGAGCTGCTTAAATTTGTTTTAATAAATGTTATAATGTTTGGCTAGCAAATTATTTTGGTACGTTTTTTTCTGGTTGGTACGAATTTTGGTACGCAAAATTTTAGGCAAACGGCAACCGTGGTAACAACGAATACACATTTTGGTTTTTATTTCATTGAAATATTCTACCTGGTTCAAAAGATATGTGCAAAAAGGTCGCGCAAGGTATGGGTACGTAGGTAGCAAATACACTGGTATAACTGGGTTTTGTATTCTATATGCAGCTGCAAGGGTTGTTTTCACACGAGGTGTTGTTATAAATGCTGCCTGTTGATATTTTCATTATTGTTTTGGTGCTCAAAAGTGTAAGAAGTGAAAATATAAGTGAAAATAAATATAACTGAAACTATGAATAACTGGATACGAAATGGCTTCAAGAAGAAACGAATCTTTATCAAGTGCAGCATATAGAAGGTAAAAAATGTAAAATAAGCAACAATGTAAACATATACTAATTTTTTTTATTATGCAGGCTAACTGAGGAACAGCGAGAATCATATATACAATCTTTATTTGATGAAATTTGTGACGATGACGCTCCCTATGATTTTGACTCAGAAGATGAAGAAGACATTCAAATCAATGACATTGAAATTGATGATGACGATGCTGAAGTTTCGCAAAGTGCCGCAGAAGTATTACCTGATTATTCGGACTATGAGGATGATGAAGAAGAAGAAGTAGAAGAAAATAATGAATTACCTGCTAGTGACGAAAAATTTGTTGCACGTGATGGTACTGAGTGGATGAAAGAACCAAATATAAGTCGTCAGGTACTCAGACAAAATATTATAAGAGAACGTACTGGACCAGCTAGATGCACTGAAATGTTGTCAATAGAGCAAACATTCAAATGTTTCATGAACGTTCAAATGGCTGATATAATTATGCGCCACACAAATAAGTTAGCAAAAGAACTTATGATGCTTACAACAATGCGCATCCAAACACAACTCCTAAGTCATGGACGCCTGTGTCAATAACAGGGCTGTGTGCATTTTTTGGCATACTTATTATGACTGGTGCGAACCATAGCAATGGAGAACATGTTCGAGATTTATGGAGCGTCAAAAACTATCCTTTATATCGCGCCACAATGGGAGTCAACCGTTTCTGTTCGATATTGCGGTTCTTAAGATTTGACGATAAAAACACTCGTGCAACACGCTTTCTAACTGATAAAGCAGCACCGATCAGTGAGTTGTGGACGATGATGAACAATAATCTTGCTGCACATTACAAGCCCAGCTAATGCTTGACGATTGATGAACAATTATTTCCTTACCGTGGACGCACACGGTTTACGCAGTACATACCATCAAAACCTGCTAAATATGGTATCAAGGTTTGGTGGATTTGCGATGCCACAAATACATATCCACTGCATGGACAAATATATACTGGGCAAGCAGAACCTGGTAGGGAAACGAACCAAGGCGAACGAGTGGTGAAGGATTTGTCTGCCAAATACCAAGGAAAAGGCCCAAACATTACAATGGACAATTTGTTTACGACCTTGCAAGTTGCAGAACTGCTTCTCACCTGGAAACTCCCGATCGTTGGAACTTTGCGCAAAAACAAATCCTTTATTCCTCAAGAAATGAAGCCGAACAAAAACAGGACAATTGGTTCAACGATATTTGGCTTCAAAAATAATGTGACAATGTGCTCCCATGTTCCCAAAAAAAATAAAGCAGTAATTTTGCTTTCGACCATGCATAATGATGCTATAGCCCACTTGCCTCAAGTGAGGAATTACGAAGAGAAATAAATGAATCAGTCCTACCAATTGATTGTGAAAAGGTTAACTAATTTTTGGAAAGACATAGGTATGACTAGGGAACCAACAGTGGAAGATGTAAAAAACCCCACTACCAGAGAAGAGGAAATAATATGTATGATGAGGTCGTGGGGTTTTCAACCTGCTTGTTAAAATTAAGAAAAAAAAAATTTATAAATAAATAAACTACAAATACAAATTTCTTTTGAATAATTCTTTGTTAATAGGAGGACAAGAATCCAAAGTCTCCGATCCAAACGCTAATGTGGTAAACTCTGTTCAAATAATAGACCACACTGTAGCTTTGGATGCAATAAAAATTTACCTTTTGGTCATTGTCATACTTAACGCTGTAAACTTGTTCTTGAGATTCTATTCAACACATAACAAATTTCTGAAGAAAAAGTGTCAGAGTCGCGCCGACGGCAGTGATAAAATAAAAAAAAAAAGAAGAACTTAAAGAACTTTTTTCTTCCTAATTCCCCTACCTAAATGGGTCAATGGGAAAAAATCAGGGTTGGGCATAGTGCACTAAATTTAGTGAGCACTACGGGTTTCACTAGCACTATTTTTTTAGTGATAGTTAAAATCGAATTTAACTAACCCTGAAAAATTAGTGATAATTAAAATGAAAATTCACTATCACTAATTTTTTAGTGCAGTGAAAATTCAAAAACACTATAACTAAAAATTTAGTGATAGTGAAAATAATTTGCACTACCACTTGGAAATTTCACTAAATTACCACCAAAATGAGGGAGCTCAGGTCGATAACCACATGTTTGCTACTTACCTTCATATGTAATATAATCGTTTATAATTTTATTTCATACTAGAGTTCGCCCAGTGGTTGAAATTCAACCACAAAACCTTATTTTATTTTCCTACCTTTTTGCTATTTCTTAAATTTTCCTTTCTTTTCCATATTTTGTATATTTTTGGTTTCTATACGTTCCTATTCATTTTGCCTTTTCTTCCCTCTTTACACCATTCAGTTATATAGTTTCAATGTTGATAATTATTTATTCTTCTTAGGTCGTCTTCATACGTATTTCTTTCCTTTCCTTTCCTTAGCATTCATTTGCTTTTATTTCTTTTGCTTTTCTTTCCTTCTCTTCCCTTTTATTTCCTTTCCTTATCTTCTCCGTTCTTTTCCTTTTCTCTTCTTTCCTTTTCTTCCCTTTTCTCTTCTTTCATTTCATTTTATTTCCCTTCTTTCTTTCTTTCTTTTCTGTTCTTTTTCTTTCTTTTCGTTTCTTTTATATTCTTACCTGATCCTTCTTTCCATTTCTATTACATTCCTTTTTTCATTTTCTTTTCTTTTTCTTTCATTTCCTTTCGTTTCCGTTGCTTTAGTTTCCTTTCATTTTATTCATTTTTTTTCATTTCATTTCTTTTCTTTTATTTTTTTCTTACCTTTTTTTCTTTCACTTTCTTTCTTAAATTTCCCTTCCTGACATTTCGTTTCCTTACCTTTTTTTCTTACCTTTCCTTTCCTACCATTTCCTTATTTTCTTTCATTCATTTCCTTAACTTATTTTTTTTAGCTTTTCATTACCTTTCTTTTTTTTTCATTTCCTTGCCTTAACTTACCTTTATTTTCTTGTATCCATCCCTTTCCTTTCCTATTATTTTCTTACTTCTTTACTTTTATTTATTTCATTTTGTTTCATTTTTATTTATTTTATATTATTCCCTTTCCTTTCATTTCCAACAAATTTTATTTTTTTACTTTCAATCACTTTTCTATTTCTGATTTTACTTTCTTTTTAATTTTATCAATTTTCCTTTTTATTTTATTTCACTAAGTCTAGCCACGAAGCATGATCTAGCTTATTTGTTCTTTTTTTCAAAAGTATTTGCTTCTCTGAATCCGCACGCACAGATTTTGTTTTTGTAAACACTGTTTGTACCTAAGCTCAATAAAGTTGACGCGCTGGCTCATGTTATCTTCTTGCTGCCAACAAAACAAGTCACCCTACTGCAATGAATGCAAACACAACAATGCAAGTGGTCATACCTACATACACCCATAACAGCGAATGCGTGTATGGCACTTGTAGTGGTGTGATTTTCAAATCATATTATAATTAATTTTTTTAAATTTTGGGTTTGTTGTCGCACACCCTTTTCGGCGAGACATATCGATACATACCAAATTTTATGTACCTTAGAATTGTGGTTATTGCAAAAAAGGGAGAAAGCTGTTATGTTTGCGCATTTATATATAATAGATAAATAAATAAATGCATAAAATAAGGAAGCATATAAGTGTTTAAATGTTTAAACTTCTAGTTTTTCAATTTTTATTTGCCTTCTTTAATACCAGCATTTCAAAATTATTGTCAGTAAGATTTTGCCTTATAGATCTATTAATAATTCCTGCAAAGGAAAACAGTCTTTCTACTGGCGCAGAGGAAGGAAGAGGGGTGTTGTATTTTAAAAACATCTTTCTTATTGTAGGAAAGCGGCGTAAAGTATCAATGTTGCTATCATCCT
Source organism: Campiglossa producta (assembly GCA_964058755.1). Lineage (NCBI taxonomy): Eukaryota > Metazoa > Arthropoda > Insecta > Diptera > Tephritidae > Campiglossa > Campiglossa producta. Next base: position 41,594,259 of record CAXKVI010000006.1, on the reverse strand, counting down.
CATTCAAGTAGGAATCGACTTCGGTTGCTATAGCTCCGCCATGTGAGCTTGTATACTGACTTGTATCTAAAAAATTAAGTTATTATAAACAGTACACAGTTTGGCTTTATTCAATGAAAAACCTTTAGAGTCGTTGTCGAATTCGAGAAATGGTTTAGTAGCGCGCATGGAAGCTTGCGAATTATTTTCTTCTTGAACGGTATTTTTTTGAAAATCCATCGCATATACACGGAGAGAAATATTTTTCTGTAATCAAGAAAAATATTTTCCCAATCTCAAATTAGTAAATTTTTGGCGAAATAGTCAAAACCTACTTGATTTTCACTGAAATCAATAAAAAACGTTTACTATTAATAAGAGATTTATTTTCTTTTTAAAGAACAAAAACAAAATCTCCGCCATGTGAGCTTGTATACTGACTTGTATCTAAAAAATTAAGTTATTATAAACAGTACACAGTTTGGCTTTATTCAATGAAATACCTTTAGGGTCGTTGTCGAATTCGAGAAATGGTTTAGTAGCACGCATGGAAGCTTGCGAATTATTTTCTTCTTGAACGGTATTTTTTTGAAAATCCATCGCATATACACGGAGAGAAATATTTTTCTGTAATCAAGAAAAATATTTTCCCAATCTCAAATTAGTAAATTTTTGGCGAAATAGTCAAAACTTACTTGATTTTCACTGAAATCAATAAAAAACGTTTACTATTGATAAGAGATTTATTTTCTTTTTAAAGAACAAAAACAAAATCTATGCAAAAAAAATGTCGAAAAAAAGTATTAAATAAACAAGAAAATATTTTCTAGAATTTACTTAAATTAAGAAAAAAGATTTGCTAGTGTTGAGAAAAAATTAAGAAAGTTATTTCCTCATTGACGAACAACAACAAAATCTATGGATAAATAACGGCAAAACAATGTGAAAATAATCAAGAAAAGAATTTCTTAGTTCAACTTTCGGAATACTCGCCGTTTTCTTGGGAAACAAAACAAATTGCAGCAAAATTTTGAAAGTAACCAAGCAAATGTTTTCTTTAAAGGAGTAAAATATTTCTTGCTGTACTCACAGCGCCTACTGACGAAACCAGACATAGTAACGGGATTTTTCTTGCTGTATTCGCAGCGCCTACTGACGAAACCAGACATAGTAACGGGATTTTTCAAAAGTTGAACAGAATTGCACATGAAAATCTTCATTTCCTGCTTGCCTTTTAATTTGTGAAGACGTTTTCAGATCAACAAGTGCATAAATAAATTAAATAAAAACAAGTAAGGAAGTCTAAGTTCGGGTGAAACCGAACATTACATACCCAGCTGTGCACATAAAGTGGGCGTGATCGTTCACCGATTTTTCTTATTTTCTGTGGTAGTACTCTACATAAACATAACATGCCTGGTACCTAGTTTCGTAAATCTATCTCACACCGTTCTGAAGTTGTTAGCAGTCGAATTTAAAAATTGCTTGACTCATAAGTGGGCGGTGCCACACCCACTTTCCAAAATTTTGAAAAAATTATGTAAAGAATATGAAAGTTGATGTATGTACCAAATTATATTATTATAGCGAAATCAGTTAATTAGATATGGACTTTTCAATATTTCCACCTCCTTTCAATATAACTTTTATGAAAAAGTAGGCGTGGTCGCGAAGCGATTTCGTTTATTTTCTATAGCTGAATTTACCACAACAATAGTATGTCCTCTACGAAATTTCGTTATACTAGCATAAACTGTTCTGAAGTTTTTAAGAGTCAAAATTTTAAAATTTCTTCAAATATACGTGGGCGGTGCCACGCCCCCTTTTCAAAATTTTTTATAAAATCGGCCTTAGAACATCTAAATCAATACATGTTGCAAATTCTATCATTGTAGCTGCTTCTAATATTGAATTAACCCATTTTATACGTTTTTCGAAATTTTCGATATCGAAAAAGGGGCGTGGTTATGGTCCGATTTTACCCATTTTCAATAGCAATCTATTCTGAACCCAAATAAGTACGCATGCCAAATTTGGTGAAGATATCTCATTATTTGCTCAAGTTATCGTGTTAACGGACAGACGGACGGACGGACGGACGGACGGACATGGCTCAATCAAATTTTTTTTCGATCCTGATCATATTGATATATGGAAGTCTATATCTATCTCGATTCCTTTATACCTGTACAACCAACCGTTATCCTAACAAAGTTATAATACCCTGTGTACAAGTACAGCTGGGTATAATAATGGCTGATGTTTTGTTTACAACGCTTAGTGAGTGGAATTTGGAAAGTGTTTATGAACAATTAAATTGGAAGTTATTTAACAAAAACACGGCCCTTACCAAAATTGCATAAACATTAATTTAACAACAATATTTTCCAGCAAGAAATTTTGTGCGTGAAATTTTGTGAAATGTAAAAAAGTATTGAATGCATTTTAGCCACACGAATTAATATTTGTGGTTTTTTGGAAAGAGCCGGCGCTTTGCATGTTGTACAGTTGCTATTTCAATAATTTATTACTTTTTAAAAAAGCTTTTGGAATTTGTGACTATGAAACATTTTTGTATTTGACGGAAAGCGACGTGGAAAAGATCTTTAAGGATGACTTTGCTACAAAATTAAAATTTCAATCGAAGCTGAAACCATTACAGAGACAAAAGGTAAGATCTTTAAATTATTATTTGGAGGTTTACTAATTAAACATTTTTAGGAAACTTGCGAGTTAAAAAATATCCTTGTACGTATAGAAAATCAACTTCAAAAGTTTTTGGATACTACCTCTTCACCGGTTTCTAAGGAATTTATTTTAGGGTCTGCTGACTTTGTAAGTATACAATTAAAAAAGAATTGGCCAATTCGTGCCAGTCGGCTTATTAATTTATTCATGTAAAAAAATTATTTTTCCAGATGTATTTTGTTTTTGTAAAAAAAAAAATTCTATGGAGAGAAATTATTTATTACATGGATAAATTGATAAGTCGACTGACAAGAATTCGCCAAATATTTAATGTTTTAAAATAATTTGTGCCCTTTAATTTCTGGGATTTGGAAAATTATTTATCAACTAAGACTGAAAGTTTATTGAAGCACTTTATTGTAGAAACGGATCCATCGATTTTAACGCAAAGGTGCCGGGCAAATATTATTGAAAATGCAGTTGAATTTTATACATCAAGATCCAAATTAATGCGAGAAAAAGATTTTTTGTGCGTTGCAAATCAGATCAGTGCCAAATTTCCTGGAGAAAAAGTGGTAAGTGGTAAAGTTTTTTTTTTAATTTTTTTATTTATTTATTTTACTCTAGTTTTATTTATTTTATTTTACTTCATTTTTTTAAATTTTTTTTTTATTTTGCTTTATTTTATTTTTATTAATCTTTTATTTTTTTTTGCAATTTTAAAACAATTACAATTACAGGAGGTTTATTATAACAAGAGCAGCAAATATCCGAGTGGAAAATTGTACCATTTCTATAAAAATTCAGTTGCACGCTTGCGCAAGGAAAGTTTATTTCCTGCAAAAAGGACTGCATTTCAATCGCAATCCGATTTTTTGCCCAAAGATATTGAAGCAAGTTCGTCAGTAGCTGTTTTTGAAGACCACAAGGAGTGGCTTCGGTATTTTTGTGAATCGTGGGAGGAGGTACAAAGACGCTGGGTAGAAACTATTGATTTTCGCAGAATAAGCTTGGCAAACAGTAAAGAAAAGCCAATAAACGAATTACTTTTGGAGTGGCCTTCCTACAAGAAAGACTTCGGAAAAAGTTTGGTGAGTCAATGCTAAGATTTGTAAAATGTTTTTGTTTAATGCACTAGTATTAGAGGAAGCTACAGTGAGTGCTACCCACAATGATCTACCTTAAAATAGCAATTTTAAGTAAAATATTTTTTCTTTTAAAAAACTGCGATATTTTTTCAAAAAGGTGTAACTAAAAATACAATGCAAAGAATGCAATTTAAAGTTAAGGAATGACAAATTCGACAAATTTTCGCCAAAATTGTAAATTTTTTAAAAAGAAGTTTTTAGATATTTTTCAGGTCGAACTATCTACACCGTCCTTAACTTGAATTAGCATTATTTAGATATTTTTTCATAAAAAGTAGCTTAATTTTTAAAAATAAAAAACATAAAGCTGAAAATTACAATTTTAAGTTGGGCCATTTTAGATGGCAATCACTGTATGTATTTTATTTTGATTTTGCAAGTAGCAAAGTAAGTTCATTCAAATAATTGATGCATTGAACAACCTTTCGAATTTTTTTTAATCAACCGATTCTAAATAAGAATTGGTTGGAATGTATTTACAACTAATTTTATGTTTCAATTTGTTTATAAAACTACAGATAGACATAGACTTTGAAAAAATAAGCTATGGTAATTGCTACGGGCTTCAATCTAAATGGGAGTCATTTATTGAAGTGTTCATGCGCAGAGCTCAAAGTTTTATCAAGGATAAGCACAACTTAGAAGTTTTTTCAACACTTTCAGATATAACTAAATTTGTTCTTTGCTTAGATTTACGTGATGCTACAATATTTGATCTAATGTCAGCTGTAATGCCTCCGACAGGAGTTATTAAATCAAAAAACAAAAAGTTTTGGAAGCCGTCAATCAGTGACTCTCAGCAGCAATTTTTACTAAGGGTCAATAGCCCCAACGATTTACAAACATCCTTAGAAAGCCTCTCCCTGCATTTGAAGGAATATGGGTTACAATTACAGCCGCTAGTGGTATTAATTTATAATGAAGAACCGGCTAATTTACAGATAGTTGGCGTATTTGACGATATAAAATACTCATACACATCTGTCATTGACGCAGTGTCAAACATTTTTAAATTGCATTATATTTTTAATCTACAATATCAGAAACAATGTATTCACGTTTGGCAATTTGTACAAAAATATTTTTTTGAGATAGATACAAACAATATTTCGGCTTGTGTAAATGTAACAATTCCAGCATTTTCATAATGTTTATATGCTTTGTTTGTAAAGACAGCTTAAAAACTGTTAATGATTTAACCATACATTTAAAATTTGTACATCGTAAGAAACCATACGGATTATTTAAGTGTCAACAAGATTAATGCATTCATTTTCAAGTTTAAAACGCTAAAACGTCATTTAAGCCATATTCACAAAGCTTCTGAAAATACAATAACATCCGAAACTAAATTTTTAGATATAACACTTCCTGAAAATATTAAAAAAAAACACATGGAATTCCAAATACAAACAGTTTTTTCAATGAATCTCAAGATATTCAACCTACAAACGCATCAAAAAACTATATTTTTGATAGTATTTTTTTAGTGGAATCCTTGAAGCAAAAACTTTTAAAATTCATTTCCTATATGTATGCTCAAAGCGACTTGACATCAAAACATGTACAAGAAATTATTTGTAACGTGACCACTCTTTTTGAGTTTGCACTAAAGCCTATACTAAATATTTCCAAAACTATTTCTGACAGTGAGGTTAGGGAAAGCGTGGCAAGTTTTATAAACAATTTTTTGAATATAATTAATTTATTTAAAAGTGAGTACAAATTAACGAACTATTTACTACAAAATGATTTGTTACAAAATCCAACACAATTCAATTTTGAGTCTGTAATAACAGAAGTAGTTTCAAAGGGAATTGCATCTGTCGGAACCAAAAAGTATGGGGGAACTATGCTTCCAATACGCTTTCAGCTAAAAAAGTTGTTTGAGCTACCTAATGTGTTAAGCAGGACTTTGGAGAGAATTGAAATGCTTAGTCAGGATAATCTTAGCCATATCCATAGCTACTTTCAAGTGTAGTTGTGGAAGGAAAAACTATTGAAGTTTCCAGACAAGAAAGTGGTTCCTTTTTTCTTGTACTATGATGACTTTGAAACGAACGATCCTATAGGAAGTCACTCCGGAACTCAAAGTATATCAGCATTTTATTACTCTTTCCCTTCTGCAACTCCAGAGGAAGCCTCAAAACTGTCATCAATATTTCCAGCTATGTTTCTTAAAGCAAAATATTTAAAAGAATTTGACATTAATACTGTATTAAGTCCGCTAGTTGAGGAACTTAAATTTTTGGAGGAACAGGGACTACGAATTAAAGTAAATTCAACATATGAAACTGTCCACTTTGTAATGGGTTTATTGATTGGGGGCAATTTAGCTTTGAATACACTATTGGGATTTCTCCATCTTTTTCACATACTTTTTTTTGTCGGTTTTGTACACCGAAAAGGGAATCAAGTTTATTTCGGTCTTTAACAAATTACTTTCATTCCACACAGTAGATAACTTTTCTGTTGATGTAATGCACGATGTTTTTGAAGGTGTAATCAAATATGGACTGATTAATGCTATTAAATATTTTGTATCTAATAATTTTTTTTCTTTACAAGATCTCAATAACCGCTCCACTTTTTTTGATTATGGAAATATAGCTGGAAAAAATAAGCCAAAAGAAATTTCTCCACAAAACTTGAAAAATGGAAAGGTAAACATGACGGCTAGTGAATCTCTATTGTATTTAAAGTTTTTTTCTTGCTTCGTTGGTGACTTAGTTCCAATAGGGAATATTGTATGGAAATATGTTTGCACACTTGAAGAAATGGTTCGTCTAATTGTATCCACTAAATTCAGCGTTCGAGACATACAAATACTTATGGACGTAATAAAGATGCATCACACTCTATATAATAATGTGTTTCATGATTCTTTAAAACCGAAACACCAAATATTGATTCACTATCCGTCAATTATAAAAAAATCGGGTCCATTGAAAAATCTGTGGTGCATGCGTTTTGAGTCTAAAAACAAAGAAATTGTTAACTATGCGCATGTCATTAGTTCTAGAATAAATTTGTCATTTTCCTTAGCAAAAAAGAGTTGCCTAAAGTTTACAAATATTATTTTAAACTATACAACTGAACATACATTTACATTTTCCCTGTCTAAAAATTTAAGGAAACCCTTGTATAGTTTCGAAGAAATGTTTGAGAAAACTATTATAGGATGTCCAGAATATGGAGAGAGTATTGTGTTTAAAAATACCTTGTATAGACTAAATGATTTTTTATACTTCGACGATGATCTCCATAACATAGCCGATATTGTTAAAATAAGGGACAGTGTATACTTAATATTACAAAAAATAGAAATATCTCATAGGGATGAACATTTTATGTGTTATTATATAAACCAATTCACTAGTTTTTTCATAAAAATAAACATTGTAAACCTAGAATGTTAGCCACTAAATACATTCCGCTTGCCAAATGGTAAAACTGCATTTAAGCCGAATATATTGTAAAGTATCAATTACCACACCGCATTATCCACAGAAAAAAAGCGAATTTTTCTTTATATGTTTACGTATATGTACATATTTTTATAAAACATTGATATTAATGAAATACTGGATTCGGAACTAAATAATAAAACAAAATAAAAGTAGTGCTTGCACTTCTGGGTATAAAAATATTTCTGTGTTTTATTAAGAAATGGTTCTCTAAATTTAGGAAAATATTTGCTTAAATATTTTAGTCTATATAAAGTAAATATTTGCTTAGTTAAGGAAAGAAAATTTTTACTTGCTACAGGAAAATAATTTCTCAATAATTCTGCCCATAGATATTAAGAAAAAACTTACTTACCTAAAGAAAATATTTTCTTATTTTTTGCAGCTCACACGAGAAAAAAAATGAATTGATTTAAGTAAAAACAGTCTTGTTTATTTTAGTGGCAATCAAGATCGAAATAAGAAAATATTTTCTTATTTATTTAAAAATTAAAAATACAGTTATTTTCTTAGATTTTCTTATTAGTAAGAAAATATTTTCCAAGTTCAAAAACAAACCTCGATTTTCTTGTTTGTGCTTTGATTTTAGTAAAAAATTCTTTCCGTGTACCTTTATTTTGTCCCGAACATGGTCTATGGTGTATGAATTTGCACTTTCCAGTAAGACCTTGCAAAATTTTAGTTTTATTTCGGGTACACAACCCGATTCTTGAATATCTCTGAACCGTAGTTTGGTACCATTTAATTGAAATTATCTTCGTACCTACTTGGGACGTCACTGAAACATATCTGCACCTTTATAAACTTTTTGAGAGAGCAGTTGCTTCCATACCATTTATTTAAACGTTTTCAGTAAAATTCTCCATGGAAATGCGTTTTCGCAGTTTTTTTGACAGATGTTACCATTGCCGAATAGAATAAAAAAAATTGTTTTACTCTTACTAAGAGTCTCTTAGATAAACCATAGAAAAAACTGGTTGGATCGGGTCAAAAATAAGTTCGGTTAAAAACAAGTTTTGCAGCCCTGTTTAAGTATTAAGCTTAAAACATACCTTCTCCAGTATTTTAAAGAACTCTCCTTCAAATAGTATGTCGTTGACGCCAGATATATTTCTTTCAGTACCGCAATTATCAGATGTGGGAGTTTCCATTGGTTCACTGAAATCAACCTTGTGGAAGCACTTTTGGGCTCGAAAGTTGGGTCAGCCACTGAATTATCACTTCCGAAATCAATATCACAATTTGAATCCATTTTTTTTTAATTTTTATTTAATTTTTTATCAATAAAGAATTGATACTCTAAGAAAATTTTTTAATATTTTATTAAAAACACTGCACTGTACATTAAGCTGGTCCAATTTTTTTTTATTTTTTGTAGTTTTGCCATAATGAATCACATTATCTGTGCAAAATTTCAGACGTTTACCATTAGTGGAAGAAAGTGCTCAATGCAACTGTACAATTTATTTTTCGCAAAAATTTCACGATATTTTATTAAAACTTTAAGAATTTTTTTGGAGCATCTAGTTTTTAACATGATTATCAATATCAACTTATCAATATTAACTTCGTGACACATTTTGCTGATTTTTTTCATATGAAAGAAAATACTTAAGCTGATCACAAATACTTAGGGCCGATTTCTCGACTAGCCATCAACTTTAACGCTCACTATAAAAGGTGAAATGAAGCGGCTCTTAAATTGACAGTGAACTTTGACGTTAACAGGCAGTCGAGAAATCCACCCTTAAGCTTGCAGAAATAGTTTGTAAATAAAAAATGTTTATATATACATACGTGGACCACCCTAATGTGCATACGTTGTTTATAGCTACAAACTAGTGATGCCAATTTATAGGATTTTCACATTTCATCTCGGGTTTTTTTGGGGATTGGGTTTTTATTTAAAAATTCGTTTTTATCCAACATTTGAGCAAACACACTGAATAATTTAAAGAAATTCTATGTGTTGAGCCGATAGCCATAGCAGCTAGTGCTCTTTTAACTTGTTAGATTTAAAATTTATTTTAATGCCAAATAAATAATAATAATAATAAAAAAATTCATGTAAAATAACATGAGCGATAGCGTTGCAAAAAAAAAACAATAACCTGGAAAAGTTTTGGTTTTACATGAACATTTTTCTGTGTGAAAGAAGAACACGAAATTGTTTGCGAAATTTTTGTACTAGGACAATGGTGAAAGTTTGATTTATTCACATTCAGCAGTTTTCGAGTAATACGACCTCAAACATACGGACAGACAGCCAGACAAAAATTCTAAAAATGGTTGATGAAAAATGAAAATGCTGAAACGCTATTGAAGTACTGTAATAATATGTCAAATTTCTTTTTTTGCAATTCCGACATTTTCGGGACTCAAAATGGGGAGTTTGCATCCCTACTACAAACTTAAAAAATAGCAAAACATCTTTGATACAAATAATTCATTAAAAATAAGAGTTCTAGTAAAAACTTTACATTTTATTATGGTGGCCGCCGTGGTGTAGCGGTTAGGTGTTCAGCCTTCTACACCAAGTCGTGTCGGTTCGATGCCCGGCAAAAGTAACATCAAAAATTATTTAGAAAAAGAATTTTTCTATACGGGGTCGCCCCCGGCAGTAGTTTGGCAAACTCTCCGGGTGTATTTCTGCCATGAGAAGCTTCTCAGCAAAAAATTCATTTGCTTTGCAAGTGCCGTTCGGAGTCGGCAAAAAACTGTAGGTCCCGCCAACTTGTAGGAAAAACTCAAAAGCAACACACCACAAGTTGGAAAGAGAAGCTCGGCTAAGAATCTCGTTAGAGGTTATGATGACCTTTTGGTATATCGCCGCCATTAGTTTTTTTTTTTATTAGTTCTAGTAAAAACAGTTAGTTTGCAAATGCACAGCTTTGGTAAGTGTACGTACGTATAATACTGTACGATTGATCTCAATTGTATCGTGAGTATATAAATATATGGTTGGTTTCTCTTATTATTTCTAGCCTCTTTGACATACGTAGGTATGCTTATACAAATTATTATTAGCGATATTAGCTACTTCACGTTTATATGTACGTACTAGGGCACCTTACTAAATAATCGGTATTGTCGGTAACAGTAACACTAAAAATTTAGTGATAGTGATTTTCATTTTCACTATCACTAAAATTTTAGTGATAGTGATTTTTGATTTTAACTATCACTAAAAAAATAGTGGTAGTGCATTTTAGTGGTAGTGCGAAAATGCCCAACCCTGGAAAAAATTAATAAAACACTCGCAGAAGAGAAAATTTTAGCAGAAGTCATATAAATGCATTACTAAGAATACGAAAATCAAGGATGAAACTGTATTGAAGCATCTCACAACAATTTTACAGTCGCTGAATAACTTAGGCAAGGCTATTCGAAAAAGCAAAGCAAACCTTTTCCAGTGTTAGGGATAAATTGATATCCTCATTAGCAAGATATAATATTGGGGTACTCGTCCCAACATCTTTCGAAAAAGATATTGAAATAAATTTACCCCCTTTTTGTCGGAACAAGAGGAGGATAATAAAATAGAAGCCCAATCACAAACAAATATTGTTAAAATCGCGCAACAGAATTCGCAGACTGAAACAATTATGGCGCAACCAATGGTAGCATTTATCAAAACTGCGTCATCGATCTTAGCAGAGTTCAATGGCAAACCCCTCGTGAAGGGTGGATACCTTGCCGCGGTACGAGGGCTTAAGTCGATAGCCTCAGGGCTACGCTGCCCTTGTGATCATAGCTCCGTACGGCACTTCATCACGAGAGCAGCCTAGCCTCTCTGGCGCGACGACAAAGATCTTCCCCCTCCCAATCCAGGGTGTTATGCGAAACCGTGCCCATTGGACGTTTGCAGACGGGAGGCAAATCGTGGCTGTATTTGAACGGAGCCTCTCTGATACCGGGTCGCCTCAGAGAGTAAGCATGGCCTTACCGCGGTACGGGGCTCTGCCGCGGCGGACGACACATTTTCCCCTACTCTTCCCTTGACCCTAAGCTGGCCTTGTCCGGCGATGGGTCGTACGAACAAGATGAACTCAAATAACCCAAATAAAAACGATAAACCTAAAAAACAAACAACGCCAAATTTCACTCTTCAGCAAAGGAGAGCTATGGAGGAACAGGCGAGAAAGCAACAACAACGCCGGAGGACAACCTCCGTTCCACAATCAAGGGGGGGATCGACAGCGAGGGCAACTACGAGTCGGTCAACCAACCCTCTATCGACTAAGATTGACTTGATGGGAGCTAGCACCAGTGCGGTTGCCAACGTAACTAAGCGGACAACGGCGGATGCTAAACTCCCATCAACCGCTGATATGAAAACCAGTATCTTTACGTCTGTGGCAGTGGTCTCACGACCTGGCCTCGGAGTTTCGAAGGAGAAGGAAGCTGCAACTGAGATTTCGGCAAGGAGAGCGACCGCGATGGCAACTACGGGTCCGCACTCCCAGGAGACATCTCCCCGCCGCTTCACATACCACGAGAAAAGATTGACTGCAAAGATCCTGAAGAGGTATGAAGGGGTACCGCAGGAATCGCTGTCGCCGAATTCCAGTAAATCGGTAGAGCTAGCGAAAGCTGTGATACCGGATTTCCAAAATTCTTACATGCCAAAGAGGTTAAAAGTTAACCCTTTCAAGCGCCAGAGATCGGACCTGGAGTTAAATCCCCCTCCCAAGCGGCATCAGAATACCCCTGGGGCGGGCAAACTAAGCTTTGCTGAGGTAACCAAGGACAGGATCCTTATAGGCGTCCTTGACCGAGGCAATGACCGTCTGGCCATCCCTAAGGACCGGTGGCGTTACGTGCGAAATGAACTCGGCAACATTCTTCTCAATGTTGCTCCAGAGTTTCCGGGTAGTTCGGCGCGAGTAATGGCACCAGGGTCAGATTAAATTACTCGCATGCGAGGATGCAAAAACCGTAGCACTGTACAAGGCAGCAGCTGCTAAGCTGGGTGAAGTCTACAAGGGCGCAAAGATAGAGGTCGTCGACTGGAAGGACATTCCAGCTCGTCCAAGGGCAAGGGCGTAGATTCCGGCCATCCCTGACGAACCCGAGAGAATTCTCGGCATGCTACGGCTAATGAATCCGTCCCTGCCAACGCATGACTGGAGTGTCAATCTGGTCGGGGATGCGGTAGGGCCCGACAGACAGGTGGTGTTCATCATGAATAAAGAGTCAATCGAGCCCCTCAAAAGGTGCAATGGCTAGTACACTACAGCGTAGGCCAGATCGTTATCCACGTATATCGTGGTGATGCTCAGCGCGCTGCCTTCTCGGTTGCTCCGGGGGAACAGGAAAACGAATTACCAGAAGAGGAAGCGGAGGATTCCGATGCGGAAAGCATGTTATCCGCCACGTCCCTTTGCGATAGTGCTGTGAACAACTCGGAGATGGAGGACAGCCTACAGGACGAGGAAGCCCTCGACGTCACGGTGGTAGCAGCCAACGCTGAGCGATTAACATCTAACGCTACAGACAGCAATACTCCTGCAACGCCATATCGGGCAGTTAATCGGAACAACTCGTCGTTGATAGGCAACCTCCGGGATGAGGCAAACCTCGACGATATGGGGACGGCAGGGAAGTCTGTGCGCTCTAATGTTGGTGGTGCTTCAGATTAATCTGCACAAATCTAAAGTAGCTTCGGCTGATTTAAGTAGTCGTCTTTCTAAAGGCGACGTGGATGTGGTCCTCATCCAAGAACCCTGGGTCAATAGCTCGAGAATCTGCGGATTGGGGACTAAGGGCTTCAAGCTCATTCGAGCCAGCGAGGAGAGCAAAGTCAGAACGTGTATTTTGGTCAAGTCTGAGTTGAACTCCTTTCTCCTACCTAACTACACCAATGGTGATATTACCGCTATCAGTCTAACGGTCGACAGCACCCGCCTGACGGTGGCGTCGGTCTATATGCCCTACGACGCCGAAGAACCCCCACCACAAACAGAGGTGAAAGACCTGGTGTCAAATTTCAACTTATAAACACGTTGGAGACATCAGCTAAATGGCTGGTATTTCTCTTCACAGCCTGCCTGGCTCTCAACCACATTCCGGGCTCCTGGAGAAGCGCCACGGTAGTGTTTATCCCTAAGGCTGGGAAGGCATCCCACTACGAGCCAAAAGACTACAGACCGATCAGTCTCTCGTCCTTTGTACTAAAAACCTTTGAGAGGATACTAAGCGACTACCTCTTAACGACTATTGATAGCAACCTTATCTCTAGCTATCAGCATGCATACATCATCATCATTTATTGGCGCTCAACCGTCTAAGCGATTTTGGCCGTTTCGTATCAAAGCGCGCCAGTCATTCCTTTTTAGAGATAACCGACGCCAATTGGAAACCCCAAGGGAGTTCAAGTCATCCTCCACCTGTTGTTTCCATCTCAGTCGAGGCCTCCCCCTTCCCCTGCTGCCGAATTCAGGCGACGATAGGAAAACCTTCTGTGCTGGACCTTCTTTGTCCATTCGCATAACATGGCCCAGCCAGCGGAGTCTTTGGGCTTTAATTCGCTGGACTATGGTCAGATCTGCGTAGAGCTCGTACAGCTCATCGTTAAATTTCCTTCGATACTCGCCGTTGGCATCACGGGAAGGACCATAAATCTTCCGGAGAACTTTTCTCTCAAATACTCCAAGGGCCATCTCATCTTCTCTTGACATTGTCCATGAATCTGAGCCATACATCAGGACAGGTATGATGAGAGACTTATAGAGCGTGATCTTTGTTCTTCGAAAGAGGACTTTACTTCTCAATTGCCTACTCAGTCCAAAGTAGCACTTGTTGGCAAGAGTGATTCTCCGCTGGATTTCTAGACTGATATTATTTTCGGTGTTGATACTGGTTCCCAAATAGACGAAGTCCCTCACAGTTTCAAATTTGTAACTATCAACAGTGACATTCTTTCTTTGATGACAGCAAATACTTCGTCTTGTCCTCGTTCACGGCAAGACCCACTTTTTTCGCTTCCTTATCCAGTCCAGAGAAGGCAGCGCTTACGGCGCGGTTGTTAAGGTCAATGATATCAATATCATCGGCATACGCCAGCAATTGCACGCTCTTGTAAAAGATTGTACCATTGCGGTTTAGCTCTGCTGCTCGAATTATCTGCTCCAGCATCAGATTGAAGAAATCGCACGAAAGGGAGTCGCCCTGTCTGAAGCCTCGATTGGTTTCAAATGGCTCAGAGAGGTCCTTCCCGATTCTGACGGAGCTGTTGGTATTGCTCAACGTCATTTGACAAAGCCGTATAAGCTTTGCAGGGAAGTCAAATTCAGACATGGCGGCATACAGGCAACTCCTTTTTACGCTGTCAAAAGCGGCTTTAAAATCGACAAAGAGATGGTGAGTGTCGATTCTCTTATCATGGGTCTTCTCCAGGATTTGGCGTATCGTGAAAATCTGGTCGATGGTAGACTTACCAGGTCTAAAGCCACACTGATAAGGTCCAATCAGTTTGTCTACGATGGGCTTCAGCTTTTCACACAACACGCTAGAAAGAACCTTATATGCGATATTAAGAAGACTAATTCCGCGGTAGTTGGTGCGGTTAGCGGGATCGCCTTTCTTGTGGATTGGGCAAAGCACACTTAAATTCCAATCCGGAGGCATGCATTCGTCTGACCATATTCTGCATAAGAGCTGATGCATGCTTTTTACCAGCTCTTCGCCTCCGCGTTTGAACAGCTCGGCGGGTAGTCCGTCTTTTCCAGGCGCTTTGTTGTTTTTGAGCCGGGATATAGCTATCCTCACTTCATCATAGTCAGGTGGTGGGACGACTTTTCCATCGTCAGGTATTGGGGTATCGGGTTCGACGTCTCCCTCGCAATTTAGCAGTGAGGAGAAGTGCTCCCTCCATAATTTAAGTACACTTTGTACGTCGGTTACCAGGTCGCCATTATTGTCCTTACAGGAGCTTGCCCCGGTCTTAAAACCTTCCGTCATCCGCCGGATCTTTTCATAGAATTCAGCATGCATACACCAAGGGTAAATCAACAGAAACCGCTCTGCACAGCCTAGTGTCTGTCATTGAGAAATCGCTGTGTGAAAAGGACTACTGTCTCGTGGCCCTCCTAGACATTGAGGGGGCTTTCAACAATATAAGCCCGGAGGCTATCAACTCCGCTCTAACTAATCTGGGCGTAGATAGACCTCTAACTGATTTAATTGACCAACTTTTAAGGGGAAGGAAAATAGCTTCTTCACTTGGTACGGTTGAGTTATCACGTTATATCACACGGGGAACACCCCAGGGTGGTGTTCTTTCCCCGCTTTATGGAACCTCACAGTCAACTCGTTGCTACGTGACACAAGCTGGGGGGGCGGGAAGATAGTGGCATATGCAGACGATTTAGCTATTGCATTCAGAGGCAAGTTCCCACAAACTCTGTGTGACCTGATGCAATTAGCACTGCGAGAAGTTTCGACGTGGTCCTCTCGCTCGGACTTAGTATCAACCCAGGGAAGGTGGAACTTGTCCTCTTCACCAACCGGTACAAAATACCGCCACTAAGCCTACCAGAACTAGATGGCACGCGCCTGGGCTTGTCGGATAAGGCCAAGTTTCTAGGCATAGTTCTGGACAGGAAATTGAATTGGAAGGAGAATGTTCTTCAGCGCCAGAAGAAAGCTTGCATCGCTCTTTACACATGCAAAAGAGCCATTGGCAAAAAATGGGGGCTCAGCCCTAGAGTATGCAGTTGGATCTACACGGCCATCATTCGCCCAATCATGCTTTATGGAGTCGTCGTATGGTGGCCTGCGCTGAGCAAGGCAACATACCTGAATCTGTTGCGGAAAGTCCATAGATCCAATATGATCTGTATAAGCGGTGCGCTAAGGACAACGCCCAACGAAGGCCTCCAGGTCATTCTGGGCATTTTGCCACTTGATCTGGAAGGGTTTCGGCCAGCGGCGGCATCAGCTCTGCGCCTAAGAGAAACCTCCAGTTGGGCTGCGGGTACTATTGGACACTCCAGTATTCTGGAATCTTACAGCTTTCTCCCTCTAAGCACAGATCGTTGTGCGACTACTACAGTCGGGGATAGCTGTTTCAAAATAAACATTCCCAGCAGAGAAGACTGGGAGAGGACGGATTGGTGTCCCGAAGCAAATGGTGGCACTTCCATATACACCGACGGCTCGAAGTTGGACGGCAGAGTTGGAGGAGGAGTTTATTCAAGGGATTTGGACCTTGAGCTCTCCTTAAGACTACCTGATCATTGTAGCGTCTTCCAGGCGGAAGTCTCGGCAATCCTGGACGCAGCGGGCTGGTTAAGCAAACGTGTTATCGGAGAAGATATCGCTATTTTCAGCGATAGCCAAGCGGCCATCAAATCCCTTGGCTCATACACGTTCAACTCTGAACTGACGCTCAGCTGTCGTCGATCTCTTCAGGAGATGGCCCAACAGAACCGCGTAAACCTCATATGGGTCCCGGGACATAGGGACATTGAGGGAAACTGTAAGGCAGACGAGCTTGCCAGGCAGGGCACGACCAAGCAGGTTCTTCAGGATAAAGAGCGCTTAGGTATGCCGTTTGCCACATGCAAACTAATGCTGAAGGAGCACACACTCCGTCAAGCCAACGAAAGATGGCTGCAATCCCCAGGGTGTCGCATATCGAAACAAACCTGGCCAAAATTGGATTTTAAAAGGTCTAGACGCATTTATGCCCTAACTAGGAGGGAAATCTGCATATTGATAGGGGTATTAACCGGTCACTGCCTCATTGGTAGGCATGCAGAAAGGCTAGGTGTGCCCTACCGACGATGCTGCAGGAGTTGCAAAGATGATGAGGAGGAGGAAACAGTGGAGCACCTCATCTGCAACTGTCCGGCTTTAAGCGGCGCGAGAACGCGCTTTTTGGGAGTTCCGTTCCTGGATAGCCTAAGCCAGATCACGGAACTGGACATAAAGGACTTGATGGGCTTCATAAAGTCATCTAAGTGGTTCGAGGAGGAGTAACGGTGTCGGTTTAGGAGTGTCAGTCCCGGGATTCTGCTATGTGGAAAATCCCAACAACTCAGGGATTTTCCATATGGCTGGGTCCCGGGACTGACTTTCCTTGTGTTGGTGGTATCACAACGGGCCTTTCAAAACTGGCCTAAGTGTGCCTCTGCGGCAGCCACTTGAACCTAACCTAACCTCAATGGCAAACCTGAAAACTTGTCTGGTTTTTTGTATGCCCTCTATATACTCCAACAAATTAAAGAGGAGCTATTGCAGTGCCTATGATAAAAACAAAGCTGAAAGGCACAGCCAGAAATTTTATAAGCTCTGAAGCGACCATTGAAGAAATAAAACTAAAATTAACAAGTAAGGAAGTCTAAGTTCGGGTAAGCCGAACATTAAATACCCAGTGTATGGAAACAATAGTAGTACCTATAAGTTATATATTATCTATATATATTATAATTTGGGAAAAACGAACTCAATAAATTTATTAGTTAGTTTATAAAATTAATATTTATTTATGCTACGGTATAACATATATGTACATTGTTCGTGTGCCCTCAAAATATTACTTATAGTTGAATACATTTCTTACTTCTAATATACTTACGCCCAATTTGTGACAAAGTTTTAAATTGAAAAAAATACGTTTGGGCCAGTTTTTCGAAATTCAAATTATTTTCAAACTTATAGCTATCACCACTTTTCGAAACTCCTTACTTTTTGATGTAAATAACTTCCGCTCCCTTAAAGTGCCAAAAAAATTTTTTTTTGCTAATAGTTACTAATGCAATGCCCAACAACATCATAAAAAAGCGCCATCTCGCCACGATGGAGAAGATAAAAATTGCGAAAAATGTTTGCAAAAAAATGTGTTTGCAAAAATTGGCAATGTCCTTTTGTAGAAGATACCATCTTTTATATATATTTAAAAAAATAGCAAAATCGGTTTGACCAATCGTGAGAAAATCATCAAAAAGTGGGGAATTTCGTAAACTGTTGATAGATATAACTTTCAAAATAATTCGAATTTTGAAAAATTGTATACGTATTTTTACCCAGCTTACCCCTACTTCCGTGATGAAAATGTGTGCAGCCAGGTTTGTTGCAGGTGCTAAGAGTGCAACATGCGAGTTCTCTGGAAAGTGTGTAATCAAGAGCAGCTCCAGCGTTTCAGGTTTCGAGCTGGTCCAGGATCCGGCAGGTCTCCGCAAATAGCCTATATGTAGCTGTTTGAGTTCTTGAGAGCACTCGTCTCAGTTTCGCTGTATAGTCGACATTCTCGACCGCAGTACAAACATTTCTCCACAAAGTTCTCTTCGCCTGTCTCCTTGCGAAGGCTCTTGGCCTTATTAAATTGTTTCCTCCACCAGTGTGGCCTATGTTTACAGCGTGGTTTTGGCACTGGACAGGCCTTATAGGGCATTTGAGAGCGCCGTTGTAAAGGTCGTAACTAGGTCTTCCGGCTACGTACAGGACATACCACCACCGGTCTTTGGCGATGGCCAAACTGTCGTTGTCTCGGTCAAGGATGCCTATTACGATCCCGTCCATGGTCACTTCAGCAAAGCTTGGTTTGCCCTCTCCGGGGGTGTTTTGATGCCGCTCGGGTGGGGTTTTAACTCCCCGTCCGATCTCTGGCATTTAAAGGGAATTCCGAAATTGTTTATTAGAGCTTTTGCTAGCTTACCGTCTTCCTGATATTCGGCGACAAAGGTTTTCCTTCTACCACCCATATCTGGGAGCCATTCCAAAATGACCACAAACTGACCCCAAAATATCCCCAAACGACCACAAAAAAGCACCAAAATATCCCCGAAATTAGTCCAAAATGACCACAAAATAACCACAAAATATTCCCAAAATTACCCCAAAATGACCACAAATTGGCACCAAATTATTCAAAAAATGACCACAAAATAACAACTAAAATTTCCTCGAAATATCATCAAATTTAGTCCCAAATGACTACAAAATAACTCCAAAATATTTCCAAAATATTCCCAAAATGACCACAAAATGACACCAAATTATTCAAAAAATGACCACAAAATAGCAACAATATATCCCCGAAATTAGTCCAAAATGACCACAAAATGACAACAACGAAATTACCACAAAATGACCCCCAAATAATCCCAATATGACCATAAAATCAAATTTTTCCTCATAGTCACCTTCAAATTCTGTTCGCCAGATTTTGACACTTCCGGCGAACGAATTTGGATCGAGTCGCAAACAGTAATCGCTTCATTTTTTACATTCGCTTAATTTTGAAGTTTGAGGCGAATGCTACCGGGCGATTCGCAGTCGGTAATACAAATGTCGGCGAGTCGCTCAATATTTTGTTCGACTCGCAAACCGTAATAGGCCCCTTAAAGTTACGACCAGTCGAATTTTCAAAAATGCCTCCCTTGAAAGTGGGCAGTACCACGCCCACTTTTTAAAATTTAACAGAAAATCATAATAGAATGATAAGAGAGATTCACCTATGAAATTATATCATTATACCTTTCATGAACATGAAATGGTATTATAACTTTGGTCCGATGTTTGTAAATATGAGAAGAAGAAGAGATAGACCCATCAATAAGTATACCGAAATGATCAGAATGACGAGATGAGTTGATTTAGCCATGTCCGTCTGTCCGTCTGTCCGTCTGTCCGTCTGTCTGTCTGTCTGTCTGTCTGTCTGTCTGTCTGTCTGTTTGAACGCAAACTAGTCCCTCAGTTTTTGAGATATTTGGCTGAAATTTGGTATGCGGCCACCATTTTTCAATATAGGAATCATTTGTCAGAACCAACAAGATCGGACCAATATAACATATAGCTCCCATACAACCGATTATTCCGATAAACGGATTTTGGCCTATAACTCCTGTAATTAAACACGAAGGAACGTGAAATTTTATAAGTGTTGCTATTTTTATATGTGAAATATCGATGCTGAAAATCATAGAGATGGGATAAATATTTCACATAGCTCCCATACAATCGATTATTCCGATAAACGGATTTTGGGCTATAACTCCTGTAATTAAACACCTAGGAACGTGAAATTTTGTAAGTATTGCTATTTTTATATGTGAAATATCGATGTTGAAACTCATAGAGATGGGATAAATATTTCACATAGCTCCCATACAATCGATTATTCCAATAAACGGATTTTGGGCTATAACTCCTGTAATTAAACACGTAGGAACGTGAAATTTTGGACGTATTGCTATTTTTATATGTGAAACATCGATGTTGAAAATCATCGAGATTGGATAAATATTTCACATAGCCCCCATACAATCGATTGTTCCGATAAACGGATTTTGGTAGATAACTCCTGTAATTATATCGGTAGGAACGTGAAATTTCGCAAATGTTGCTATTTTAGAACGTGGAATGTCGATGTTAAAAATCAATGAGATTGGACCAATATAACACATCGTCCCCATATAATCGATAGCTCCGATAACTTCGGTATGAGCTAAAGTTAAATTCACACAGGCTGTACTGGGGATCAAACAGTGAAAATCGTGAAGCTTATTCATGAAAGGTATTTAGCCTTCGGCACAGCCGAAGACAGCTTTCCTTACTTGTTTTATTTTTTTTTCGATACCGACAAAAGGGACGTGGTTATAATCCGAGTAATCTGTATACCAAATTTCATGCAAATTCCTCAATTTTTACTCAAGTTATGTTAATTTGTATGATTTTCGAAATTTACGATCTCGAAAAAGGGGGCGTGGTTATCATCCGATTTCGCCCAACCTACCTGGGCTAAAAAGTAACGTGTATATAAAATTTCATGCAAATATCTTAATTTTTACTCAAGTTATCGTGCACAAAGACGGACGGAGGGACGGACATGCCTGAATAGACTCCTCTTTTCAACCTAAAAACTTTCATACATGGATCTTGATTATTTTGCGCCGGTACAGAGTACAGTTATGTGGACAAAATTATAATACCCCTGTACTAGTACGCTTGGTATAAAAATGCCTCCCTTAAAAATGGGCGGTGCCACGCCCCCTATACAAAATTTATGGAAAAATCATAAGAGAATTACCAGGGGGATTCACCTATAAAATTATATCATTTTAGCCATTTCAGCTATCGAGATATGTCAATTTATGTGATTTTCGATATCGAAAGTGGGCGTGCTTGAAGGGCGATTTTCTCCACTTTCATCAGGTATACTCCCAACGATACTAGCAGTGGCGTGCCTTCCATATAAGGCGAAAAGCCCGGCTTGCCTAGCTAATCCCCTATGAGCTACAATATGTTTTTCTTCATTTGGCTTCTTAAAAGGATATCCGGTTTTTATTTCCCTGCCTGCCACCTACTACCTAATAGCTGTTAATAGCATGGAAACATACCTACAGCTTTTCGTGCCACCTGCCGGCTGATAGCTCATTTACATAAAATGATTTCAGTGCGTGATGGCCATCTCTTACTTACTTACTTAAAACAGCCTTTAACCTCCTAGGCAATGACGGCCATCTCGCTTTTACTTATTGGCTTTTACGGGGCTTTCAAAACCAGTACGAATCTGCGTGCTGAAGCAATTGTTTTTTTTTTTTTTGAATTTGGAAGTAATTTTATATGAAACTTTGAAGCTGGCTTCTGGCTGGTGTTACCGTACGCTATAAATGCTTACGATAAAACGAAAATGAAATTTGTTTATGTAGGTATGTACATATCTACAATTTTAAAGTGCAAAGCGCGCTACTCAAAAATTATTGGCGCATATTTCAAAGTAGAAAAAAAGAATTCAATAGTGGAAGGTGCTGTATTTTTTTTTATTTGCTAGGCACTATAAAACTTAAAAAATATATTTAAGATTTCTTAGCTTTTGCAATGTACCTAAATGGGAAATAGTGCGAATAAACCGTTTCCCTTGGATTGGAAAAGCTTACAAAATCTGCCAACAATAACGTGCCTATTAGCGGAACCTAAAAGTTTAAAATTTTCCCCGTCTGCAAAAGTCGATAAATATCCTGAACTCTTCTTTGTCTGAAATCTTCTCTGGCAGCAGTAAGTGCTTTCGTTGGGGTTATAAAGACTGGGGCTTGCCTCGGTTGATACTCGTAGGCACGCCACTGGATACTAGTATGCTTTGTACCAAATTCCATCGTTCTATCGTAATCTGTTTAAGAGTTACGACCAGTCAAATTTTCAAAAACGCCTCCCTTAAAAGTGGGCGGTGCCATGCCCACTATAAAAAAATTATGGAAAAATCATAAGAGAATGACCAAGGGGATTCACCTATAAAATTATATCATTTTAGCCATTTCAGCTGCCGAGATATGTAAATTTGAGTGATTTTCGAAATTTTCGATATCGAAAGTGGGCGTGGTTGAAGGGCGATTTTATCCACTTTCATCAGGTATACTCCCAACGATACTAGTATGCTTTGTACCAAATTCCATCGTTCTATCGTAATCTGTTTAAGAGTTACGATCAGCCAAATTTTCAAAAATGCCTCCCATAAAAGTGGGCGGTGCCACGCCCACTATAAAAAATTTATGAAAAAATCATAAGAGAATGACCAGGGGGATTCACCTATAAAATTATATCATTTTAGCCATTTCAGCTGCCGAGATATGTCAATTTGTGTGATTTTCGAAATTTTCGATATCGAAAGTGGGCGTGGTTGAAGGGCGATTTTATCCAGTTTCATCAGGTATACTCCCAAGGATACTAGTATGCTTTGTGCCGAATTCCATCGTTCTATCGTAATCACTTTAAAAGTTACGACCAGTCAAATTTTCAAAAACGCCTCCCTTAAAAGTGGGCGGTGCCACGCCCACTATAAAAAAATTATGGAAAAATCATAAGAGAATGACCTATAACTCACCTATAAAATTATATCATTTTCACCATTTCAGCTGCCGAGATAAGTCAATTTGTGTGATTTTCGAAATTTTCGATATCGAAAAACAAAAATACAAAAATTCATGCAAATATCTCAATTTTTACTCAAGTGATCGTGTACACGGACGGACAGACGGACAGACGGACGGACATGGCTTAATCAACTCCTCTTTTAATCCTAAGAACTTTCATATATGGAACTCTATATCTATCTCGATTATTTTGTGCCGTTACATGCCGTTATGTGAACAAAGTTAATATACCCTTGTACTAGTACACTGGGTATAAAAAGTAGAGTACAGGGTGAGCCAGTCGAAGTAATAACAGCAAAACTCCTGAACATCCAACAATGCAGTAAGACGACTAATCAGTACACTGCAGAAATTTAAAAATTGACTAAATCACTAGAGGGAACGTACTTATCTCATGGCTTAACAACACCCACCAAATATGCTACACAAACAGCTGTAAAAGCTATGTGTAAAAAGTGCTCCAATGAGATTAAGATAATTATGCAAGCTGGAATGTTCGCTTCATTGAATGAGCCTGTATCAAAATTTACAAACAGCTGCACAGAAATTACGGGTAACCCCAATTCCCTATTGCACATACGCCAACAAAATTATTTTCGCGGTAATTTCCGCAGAGGTTACCAAAGTAACTCTTATAGAGGTAACCAAAGGCGTACTGTCCCATCACGTTTCAACAATTTTAATAATAATAACAATAATAATAGAAATAATAATCAAAGATCCGGAAGAAATTTCGGAAATCAATAACGCGGTTCAACCGCTATAAAGCTAGACATGTCAGAAATATTAAGCAACAGGAAAACTAGCAAGCTCCACCTCAATAAATATAAAAAACTATATGTTTTTAATCTACACCTCAACAGCTATATAACCTGTTCAGAGCAACAAAACCTTCGGGGAGTATTTTGCTGTTAACAACAACAACAACAACAACAACAACAACAATAGCTATATAACCTCCTCAAAAATTATCTGAAGGCATTTTTATAGCAAATACCTTAGTAAATTCAGAGCAAACCTTTATTAGAGTCATAAGTACAACAGATAAAAATGCAGCCATTCAAAATTTCAAAAATTTAAATGATTACACAGTAGTATGTAAATAATAAACATGAAACAGCAGAAAATAATAAAGAAAAATTAGAAAGATTAAATACAAATTTTCCAAAATTCGTTTCCCAACAGCTTAATGCAGAATATATAGACATATTTTCACTAGAATCAGAACCCATTACCACTAATAATTTTTACAAGCAAAAATTACGTATGAAAATTATGTAAAAAATTACCGAATCCCACAAGCCTATAAAAGCGAAATTAGTAAACAAGTTGACAAATTAATTAAAGATGACATAACAGAGCCGTCTATGTCAGAATATAATAGCCCAATTTTGTTGGCACCCAAAAAATCTCTACCGGGAAAAAATGATAAAAGATGGAGATTAGTAGGGCACATATCGTTTCAAAAGATTGCCATAAGGCTTAAAAGTAGCCACCAACTCATTTCAAAGAATGATGACTCTGGCATTTGCAGGTCTCAAACCATCACAAGCATTTCTATATATGGATGATTTGGTGGTATTAGGTTGCTCCGAAAAAATATGATAACAATAGTCAATAATATGAAGGAAACTAATTACCAATTGCCTACGCGTCAAGAGCATTCACGAAAGGCGAAAGCAACAAAGTAACAATTGAAAAAGAGTTGGCGCCAATCCATTGGGCAATCACTTATTTCAGACCATACGTTTATGGCAGAAATTTTTTAGTTAAAACAGACCATCGCCCACTTACATACTTGTTTTCGATGAAAAACCCTTCATCAAAATTAACTCGAGTTAGACTGGAGTTGGAGGAATATGACTTTGACTTAATAAAGAAAAATGTCACAATGAGAAACCAAAAATATATGAAGCGCTAAATAAATGTGAAGAAAGGCTAGCCCAGCTCGTTTTCGATCCTCCGAAATTATATTTCAGAAAAGGAAAGAAAATTTGTAGCGAAATAAATATTGACTAGTATATCCCGTGGTCGAAATTCGACCAATTTAAAATAGTTGAACTTATTCAAACATCTGATCAACTTTTTGTCATTAGCTGCCTTTAGGCCCGTGGCCGAACCTCGACCAACTTAAATGTATACATTAAAAACTCATCTATAGGCAAATTGAGGCCATCAAAGAATTTAAAAAATAGTGGCTGTTATTATATAATAAAAATATTAAATTACAGCAGCCCTTTCCAAAATTATTTATGGCAAATGCCATGCAAATATTCGGATTTCGAGATTTTAATTTGCACTTGAATAATCGGATGATGAGATTGTGCTTAACAAATAGCCACTAATTTATGCGATCGTTTTGTCTCAAACGGTAGAAATCACTAAAAATAAAAATTGGCCGATAGCTCTACTTGAACCATTAACCGCTCGACCACTACCCCCGACGCTTCCCACTGGGCTATCGCTTTATGTACAAATTGATTGTCAGATAACCAATTCAAGTGGCATGAGAAATTTTCATTCGCTTATTACAGATAAATGAAGCAGGATTGGTTATATATTAGATAATTGTGCACTGCCTTAGAGGTATGCCAACAAATCCATATGCATTTCATAAATATTTATGCATATTTAGTATGGGTTTAAGCTTGGCAAATATTTATATGTAAAATTTGTTAGCCTATTAATATAATAGATAATGGACCGAAGTACTCAATGAGCGAGGGAGTGAAAATAATTTCTCTAATAATAGGAGGAGCTTATTGAGTGAAAGAATGAAATTCATTTTGTAGAAATATGAGTTCTATTTATAGAAATTTATTATTTAGTGTCGGTAAATTACAAATGCTGGTTAGGGCAAATCTAGGCTTTTGCAAAAACAGTTAAAGGTTTTTCTAGCTTTTTTCTTTATCCATAACTTAGCAATATTTAGAAGACATTTTAATTTGATTTTTGATTTGATTGAAAAAAAAATGTAGGTATATTGATTAAACAAAAAAAATGTATTCAAAGTGGTAAAATCAGCCAAAATCTAGCCTTTTGATAAACTGTTAAAGGTTTTTCTATCTTTTTTCCTTAACCATAACTTAAAAATATTTAAAAATACATTTCTTATCAATTTTTGATTTGATTTTTGAAAAAAATAGTACGTATATTGATTTAAAAAAAAAAAAATATTCAAAAGTGGTGAAACCGGGCAAAATGTAGCCTTTTGCAAAAATAGTTTGAGGATTTTCTAGCCTTTTTTCTTAGCCATAACTTAGAAATATTTAAAAAGACATTTCATATCGATTTTTGATTTGATTTTTGAAAAAAAAATGTGGGTATGTTGATTTAAAAAAAAAGTTATTCAAAATTGGTTAAACCGGACAAAATCTAGCCTTATGCAAAAACAGTTTGAGGGTTTTTAGGGTTTTTTCCTCAACCATAACTTAGAAATATTTAAAAAGACATTTTATATCGATTTTTGATTTGATTTTTGAAAAAAATAGTACTTATATTGATTAAAAAAAAAAATATTAAAAAGTGGTGAAACAGGGCAAAATGTAGGCTTTAAGAATTTTCTAGCTTTTTTCCTTAGCCGTAACTTAGAAATATTTAAAAAGACATTTCATATCGATTTTTGATTTGTGTAAAAGAATAACACACGCTGAAGCCGTCTGACTTGGTAGAATTCTATTTCGACTCTAATTTTATTTAAGCGTAAGAAAGTCAATATAGCATAAATATGGCTATGTACAAAATATATTCATAAATGTAACTACGTATGTACATTGTTCTTGAAAGTAAAAAATGTGTAGCGGTACAATGGGATCATACGATAGACCGGTATCCGTAATCGGTAGTTATGTATTTGCATATAGATATGTACCCATGTACATATGAACTTCTGTTGTTGAAATTCGCATATTTTCAGCTACCAACATCTGCCGCTCCTCGTGAGAGCTACGTAAGTATGTATCGGTCTGAGTAGGTATGCGATCATGTAAACCATACAAAGGGTGGTGCAAAAGGTATTGGGTAGTGGGTGGCTCAGAAAACACTAGTGAGGTAGGATTTTATACATCCTGCCCGGCTGAACTCTCGCAGTTCAGTAAATCCTCATTTGGTCCAGTGAGACGGCATATCTTTTGGACTGGTCGTTGACAAGTATGCTTAATGAGGTGTCCTTCTGCAGTTTTCTGTCCGCTGTTGTATTCCACCGTTACCACTCGAACCAGGCCATCTCTGCCCGGATGAACTGCTGTTACGCGCCCAATGCGCCAATGAGCCGGCGGCAAATTTTCATTGAGGATGAGCACAACGTCATCACATTGTAGATTAGGTTCGGGCCGTCTCCATTTACTACGGGCCTGCAACGAGATCAAATACTCGTTTTGCCATCGAGTCCAAAAATGCTCGTACATGCGTTGAATCCGCTCCCAATACTGGAGACGGTTGTCTGGCAAGTCGCGTAGAACCGGTTCCGGTCGGGAATTTATGGGCCGACCGACGAGGAAGTCACCCGGTGTAATTGCCAACCCACCATGTGGGTCGTCGTGGAGCGCAACAAGCGGTCGCGAGTTTAGACATGCCTCTATACGTACCAACAAAGTGCTAAGCTCATTAAATCGCAATGTTTGCTTGCCTAGAACTCGATAAAGATGCTTTTTTGCCGAGCGAACGGCGGCTTCCCAGAGCCCACCGTGATGCGGTGCAGATGGAGGGATAAACTCCCAACGTGTTCCAAGTTTGGCGATGTGCTGCTGCGAATAGGTACCCAGCCAATTTTCCAGATCTTGCTTCATCAGACGATCAGCACCGACAAATTGCGTGCCGTTGTCACTATATATGACGCTGCATATTCCGCGGCGACTAATGAATCTATCAAAGATATCGATAAAGGCGCGCGTAGATAAGTCCTCTGCTAACTCGATATGTACCGCCTTCGTGGTCATGCATACAAATATAGCTGCATATGTTTTGGTTGTGCTATTGGAGCGACGACCACCGTGACGAACGTGAAATGGACCGCAATAATCTATTCCGGTACGGCTGAAAGGCGGAGCAATAAGGACTCGGGAAGCAGGGAGTGACGCCATCTGCTGCTGTTGATTTAACCTTTGATGACGACGACACACCACACATCGATGTACATATGTCTTCAACACCGAGCGCGCATGAATAATCCAAAATTGCCGGCGTAGATACTGTAACATCTGCTGTATATTCCCATGCATACAGGTCGCATGAGCGTCGCTCACTAAGAGTGTTGTCAGCCGGCTTTCCTTCGGGATAATCATCGGATGCCGCTGGTCATATGTAAGTTCCGCTCGGTCGAGGCGTCCCCCTACCCGTAGTATTCCGTTTGCGTCCAGAAACGGGTTTAAAGATATGAGCTTGCTTGATGGAGGGACACTAGAACGAGAGTCAAGAGAATTAATTTCAGTAATGAATATATTACCTTGTGCCTGTTTGATATGCACTAAGAGAGCCCAACTTAATTCATTTGCGGTCAACACGTCGCCACGATGGCCCTTGAAAGTTGGCTGTATTCTCCGAATACGCGCTGTTATGTTCAATAACCGACTTAGTCTGCTGCATTTGTCAACCAAGGGTATGCTGTGTCCATTGTGTCTCGTAGTAATGAACGTCGTCTTTGACTTTACGCTGAGTAATGTACGAGTACGAGTACCCCGACCTTCGTCCACAATCACCTGCTCCTCCGCCGCTGTCAGCCCTGGCAATGTCGTGGACGGATTAAGTGTTTCACGGATGCAACTCGGGCCGGACCACCATAGCGAATGTCCTTCTAGAGCTGATGGAATTACTCCACGACTCGCACAATCTGCTGGATTCGATTCTGAGCGTATGTGGCGCCAACAGTTAATTTCAGAATGTTCTTGGATATACACAACACGATTGGAAACGAATGGCTTTAGCGATGCTGCATCCTTACGTATCCAGTGAAGGACAATAGTCGCATCGCTCCAAAGTACGTACTCTGCACCTTCTAATTGTAGAACCCTTCGAATGGTTTGCAAGATAGTGACGAGGAGGTGTGCTGCTCGAAGCTCTAGCCGTGGAATAGTCATTTGCGTCAGCGGTGCTACCTTGGTTTTGGCCGCGACCAGTGCAACTCTTACCCCTCCGCCCGAGGTTTCAGACCTGACGTAAATTACAGCCGCGTATGACTTAGCACTCGCGTCACAAAACCCATGCAATGTTACGGCACTAGTGTGGCTCATGCCCACCCAACGTGGGATACGAATTCTGCCTAATGTGGCCAATCCATTGCGGAATGCAAGCCAACGTTCCCTCAGGTCGGTTGGTAGTGGTGTGTCCCAGCATAGATTCGCCTTCCACAATTCTTGTATTAATATTTTTGCTGACACTACTACCGGAGCTAACATCCCTATCGGGTCATATAACCGAGCCACCTCGCTTAGCACCGAACGTTTAGTTGGGCTTACCTCATCTTGGCCAACCTTCACCTTGTAAAATAGCTCGTCACCTATGGGGTCCCACTGTAACCCTAATACCTTCATATGACACTCACCTAACTCCAATTGTGCTGCTGGCTCGACTATGCCATTGAAAGCGGCCAGTACCTCTGAGCTGTTTGAGTTCCATTTACATAGTTCCAGCTTGCCCTTCTGTAGGATCTCAAAAACGTCACGAGCCCGACTTAGCGCTGCCTGTGCATCATCCGCGCTGTCCAAATAGTCATCTACGTATAAGTTGTGGAGAATGGAGTTATGGGCCGCTGCTGCTCGTTCGGCATCGGTAACGGTTTCAAAGTTGTCCACGGCGCACTGGTGCAATGCCCGAACAGCATTATACGGACTGCACGCCATGCCATATGTAACGGTGTTCAATTGATAGGTGCGAATGGGATGGTCAGGGGACTCTCTCCAAAGAATCTGTTGCCAAACGCGATGCCTGGGGTCTACTTCAATCTGCCGAAACATTTTCCTTATATCAGCTGTGATCGCCACTGCGAATCGACGAAACCGGTGTAAAATGTCAACAAGGTTGTCGTGAAGCTGTGGGCCAGCATATAGAGTGTCATTCAGGGACACGCCATTACTAGATTTCGCTGACGCGTTAAACACGACTCTAAACTTCGTTAGGACCGCATGGTGCGGAATAAAGTAGCATTGCGTAGGGTCGATGTCGGTTTCGGCAATGACTCGCATATGACCCAAGGCCTCGTATTCCCTCATGAATGCAATGTATTTATCCCGTAATTCCCCACTACTTGCCAATTTGCGTTCCAACTGAAGAAATTGACGAAGCGCAGTCCCCCGTGAGTTTCCAAGTACCGGAGCGTCATGGCGAAATGGAATCTGGACACAGTATCGCCCATCTGGTCCACGAGTAAATGTGTTTGTAAAGACGCTTTCGCACTCATCTTCAATGGTGTTCTGAGTTTGGGTAGGAACTTCTTCGTCCTCCCAAAACTTCTGCAGTAAGATATCAAGCCGTTGTTCGTCGCATTTGTTAGCCGTATATACTTGCGCCGTTGTTGTCTGTACGTTGGTTGCTGTTTGTCCTAACACAATCCAACCGAGAATGGTCTGTAACGCGCATGGTTCGGTTGCGTTGCCTGTAACAACCCCTTCTTGGATTATTGCACTCCAGGTGTCCGCACCCAGGAGCAAATCGATTCGTCCTGGTGTACCAAATGTGGGGTCTGCCAGTCGTAGCCCACTAATGTGTTTCAAAGAACTAGTATCAATTGACGTTGACGGAATCGGAGACGTAATTGTTCGCAAAATGTAAGCATCTAATATGATTTCCACGCGCTCATTGACCGTGGATTGCAAGTTAATGGTAGCTATACCCTTCGTGTACGCTGAGGGACCTCCTCCAATGCCTTCTACAAGCACCTCACCACGTCGCTTACGTAACTTAAGCTTGTTGATCATGGACTCAGTAACGAGACTAACCTGAGATCCCGTATCGCACAGGGCGCGGCAGTAATGACGGTTTCCATGGTGGTCAATAAGCCATACGTTGGCAGTAGCGAGCAATACAACACGATCACTCTGGATGAGGTATGACTGAACCTTTTGAGTCCTTGGAAGAACTTGTGGGGGGGTGCTGACTGAATTATTCCCTTTCGGTGCGGCGTTTGGTGACCCATCGGTCGTTGAAGCAGATGTAGCAGTGGTCGTTGTTCCGGGATCTTCACCGCGGCAAAGTAAAGTGTTGTGCTTGCGTCGGCACAAGGCGCATAGCCTGGATGAGCAGTCCGAAGTGCCGTGCCCTGAAATTAAACAATTAAAGCATAACTTAAGTCGCCTTACCATTGCCCAACGATCGTTTAATGATAAATTTTGGAATCTCTGGCACTTATTCAATCGATGAGGCTGTTGGCAGCATGGACAAGTTGCTGCTGATGTTGTACCCAAGTGAACCTTTGGAGACCTCTGATGTGTACGTCGTACTGCTAATGCTCCCTCACCAGGGATGGTTGTGATTGGCATGTTGTTTGCGCGCCGCTCTAGAAACGCCAGCAGATCTTCGAGCTTCAGAATGTCAGTTGTGCGTAGATTCATACCCCACTCGTTCTTGGTGGCATCAGGAAGCTTTGGTAGTAGAACTGGAACTATGATAGCGTCCCAGTGTTGGACTGGTAAGTTCATTACGGCCAGAGCACGGTAGGTATTGCGCACACAATCAATAATATCGCGCAAAGCCTTTAGTGTGTCGGCTGGACGATTTGGCAAATCCAATATTAGCTGGATGTGTACTTGTGACAATAGCATTGGGTTATCATACCGGCGTTTTAGTTCGTCCCATACTTCTGTATATCCTCCAGTACACAGTCCGCCAATCATGGGAACCTTTTCCGCCTTCACGTATTGGCGCAATTTACCCAATTTGTAGGTAGGATCGAGGTCGGTACGATTATGTACAAGGCTTTCAAACATGTCCTTGAACAAAAGCCAATTTGACAGTTGGCCATCAAACTCTGGTATAGCTAGGGGTTCTAACCGTACGTCGCAAGAACGGTGATTCGTTGTAGTTACTTGGTTAGGTCTATCTGGGATCAGCTGCAAACGCGTTCGGCGTAGACGTAAACTGGCCTTACTGAACATGTCCTCGGTCTCAGCAAACAGTTCATCATGCGTTTCCACCTCCGTAGGTAGTGAATCAGCAACGAGTTTATAGTGGTGCTCTACAAAGCGATCCCAATATTGTTGCAGCATTTGGGCCTTGTAGTCGACTTCCACGACGTCAGGTGAATAGTCAGTAGCCTGTACTACTCCAAGCACCCGAGCAATGGATGCCTTTGCAGACGATCGAATATTTAAAGATGACATTGATACGGCGTGTGAAATCGTTCCTCACAGGAGGCACCAAAAATGTAAAAGAATAACACACGCTGAAGCCGTCTGACTTGGTAGAATTCTATTTCGACTCTAATTTTATTTAAGCGTAAGAAAGTCAATATAGCATAAATATGGCTATGTACAAAATATATTCATAAATGTAACTACGTATGTACATTGTTCTTGAAAGTAAAAAATGTGTAGCGGTACAATGGGATCATACGATAGACCGGTATCCGTAATCGGTAGTTATGTATTTGCATATAGATATGTACCCATGTACATATGAACTTCTGTTGTTGAAATTCGCATATTTTCAGCTACCAACATCTGCCGCTCCTCGTGAGAGCTACGTAAGTATGTATCGGTCTGAGTAGGTATGCGATCATGTAAACCATACAAAGGGTGGTGCAAAAGGTATTGGGTAGTGGGTGGCTCAGAAAACACTAGTGAGGTAGGATTTTATACAATTTGATTTTTGAAAAAAAAAAAAAATTTAGGTATATTGAAACCGGGCAAAATGTAGCCTTTTGGAAAAACTGTTTGAGGGTTTTCTAGCTTTTTTCATTAACCATAACTTAGAAATATTTAAAAAGACATTTTATATTGATTTTTTTTTTATTCAAAAGTGGTCAAATTTTGTCTAGACTTGTTTGGTGTTCGGGTTATAAATCTGGATGAATAGAAATGAGTTGTTGTCTTTAGTAATATTTTAGTTGACCTCTAACCACTTCGTTTAGTACAAAATTGAGGGACCTGTGAAAAATTATGGATTTTTATATTTCAAAATTTATAGAAATAATCTACCGAAGTCCGATAAACAGAGCAATATCCCCCTTATTCATAAAAAATATAAAAGGTTTATTAAGCTCTTATTATTCAAATTTTGTATGAAAATGTAATTTTAAAAAGCTTTATAAACCAATTTAATTTTTTATGAATATCAGGGTATGTTTAAAAAAATTTTAATTTTCGGAAAAACTTACCAAAAAACCCAAATTGTATAAGCGGTTATCTCATTTCTATAATGGGTGGTATGTATGTATATTTATGAAATTATTCGCAGTAAGTTTTTTCCGAAAAAAGTATCACAAATATAAAAATATGTCTTATGAAATTTTAATGAGCTTATAAAAAATCAAAATTAGAAATACTCATATACCTAAAGATGTTTTAAAAAAGAAAAAACTATTTTCAATGAAAAAAAAAATTGTAGCCCGGAGCTGTTCTCGGACCTACAACAGTTCGCTCGCTATCCGATGCGCTAACCACTGCTCTACTGCTTTATCTACGAATTTATTGTCAAATCACCAATTCAAGCTGTATGGGCAATGAGCGAGAGAATGAAAATAGTTTCTCTAATAAAAGGAGGAGCTTGTTGAGTGGAAGATTGAAAGGTTCATTTTGCAGAAAATGAGTTCTTTTTATAGAAATTTATTATACAGGCGTGTTTTTAAATCTTTTTAGAGGGAGTAAATTACAAATTCTGGTTAGGTCAAAAAAAGTTTGAGGATTTTCTAGCTTTTTTCTTTAACCATAACTTAGCAATATTTAAGACAATTTATATGGATTTTTTATTTGATTTAAAGAAAAAATATATATTAATTTTTCTATTCAATTTGTTCTAGTCTTGTTTGGGGCTGGGGTTGCAAATCTGCCCTTTTAAAAGTTAATACATATGTACATAAGAATAGAAATCAGTTGTTGCCTTCAGTAAAATTTAAGACGACCGATAACCACTTGATTTAGTTCAAAATTTAAGTACATATTAAATATGTTGTCGATTTTTATATTTTAAATGGGGAGTCTATCAGCAACTTTGTCTCAAACGGTAGAAATCACTAAAATTTATAGAACTAATCTACCGAAGTCCGATAAACTGTGTTTGAAAAAATTTCGCAACTTCGATCTTATATCATCAAAAATTAGACAAAAAAACCCAAATTGAATAAGCGGTTATCGCATTTCTATAATGGGTGGCATGTATGCATATGCTTTCCGTCAACTAAAAATATTCAGCATTTTTTTCTCGAAAATAGATATCACAAACATAAAAATTTTAAAAAAGTCAAGATAAGAAATTTTTATATATTGAAAAAATAAAAACAATTTTCAATGACAAAGAATAAAAAAAAAAATTGGCCGATAGCTGTACTTGAACCATTAACCGCTCGACCGCTACCCCCGACGCTTCCCACTGGGCTATCGCTTTATGTACAAATTGATTGTCAGATAACCAACTCAAGTGGCATGAGAAATTTTCATTCGCTTATTACAGATAAATGAAGCAGGATAGGTTATATATTAGATAATTGTGCACTGCCTTAGAGGTATGCCAACAAATCCATATGCATTTCATAAATATTTATGCATATTTAGTATGGGTTTAAGCTTGGCAAATATTTATATGTAAAATTTGTTAGCCTATTAATATAATAGATAATGTAATTGTTGAGGCGAATGATTTAGGTCAATTCTTTTGCCAGGCTTCCAAAAGAAGCCGGCAATTCAAATATTAATAATTAAATTGGTGAGACGAAAATTGATTTAGGTCAATTCTTTGCCAGGCTAATGAAAGAAGCCGACAATTTGAAAATAAGTAAAATACAGTTGTCCTTAGGAGACAAATTGTTTAAAGATAAATATACTCGAGTAAGCACATTTAAGGAAATTGGTACCAAAGTTCTCAAAAATTTAACAATTGCATTAACTCCGGAGGTTATGCATGTGACTAACAAAGAAACAATTAAAAATATATTGAAAAAATATCACGATGATCCTGTTAATGGTGGCCACCCAGGAATCAATCGAACAATGAATAAAATAAAACAGAAATATTATTGAAAAAATATGAAAAATGATATAAGATATCATATTAAAAAATGCATAAAACGTAGTAAAAATAAAGTAAATAAAAACTTGAAAGAACCAATGATTTTGACTGAAACACCAGCAAAAGCATTCGAAATAATACAGATAGATACAATTGGACCACTACCAAGAACGTCGAATGGTAATGAAAATGCTGTTACTCTAATATGTGATTCGACTAAATATCTGATTGCAATTCCCATACAGATCAAACAAGCAAAAACAGTAGCCAAAGCTATTTTCGAAAATTTCATTTCGGTTTATGGTAGTATGAAAACCATAAAAACGGATATGGGATCCGAATACAAAAATGGCCTATTTGAGGAACTATGTTAACTTCTCAATATCGAACACAAAACATCTACACCATACCGCCATCCAACATTAGGCACTGTTCAACGTAGTCATACAACTTTCAATGAATACGTGCGTTCTTACATATCTATCGACCGGGATGACTGGGATGAATATCTTAAATATTTCGCGTATTGTTACAATATAACACCATCTACAGTTCATGGTTATTGCCCATTCGGATTGTTTTTTGGTAAAAAACCCCAAATTTACGAATTTTTGCACGAAAATACCGTCAGCCCATTGTACAATTATGAGGCTTACGACAAAGAAATGAAATACAGGTTGCAAATAGCACAACTTAGAGCTAATAAACTAGTTAAAGAAGCAAAAGAAAAACAAAAACTTAATTACGATAAAAATATTCAATATAAGGAAATAAATATAGGAGATTTAGTGCTAGTTAAAAATGAATCAGGTCATAAGTTAGATAGTAGATACAAAGGGCCCTATAGAATAGTAAATATTGATAATTAAAAAAACTATACTTTACGCCCTATAACGTAGAAAGCCTAGAATTTAATAATGAAAATAAGAAAACCTTAATTCATAAAAATAGACTTAAGCTATTGAATAAATAAATTCAATTTTCAATATAATGTTGGCTCATAAATTACACAATAAAATTTTTACTACGACGATAAGAAAATATTTTTTTACAAAATGTGTAAGTCGTAATAAAAACCGACACTTGTACAAAGTGTAAAAAAAAGTAAAATGTGTCAGATGAATGAATAAACAAGTAAACAAACATCTAAAAACATGGGTTATGTATTACACACTTGAAAATAAATAAACAAAACTGAAAAAATTATAACATAAGTTGTTCAGAACTATCAACTGATTGAAATCGTGAACCGGGTACCCTTTATGAATCCCTAACTAAACATCACTTTCAAACACTGAGTACTTGTACTAATGTCAGGTATCATATTCTTCTTTGATATTACGCTTTGTTGTTTACGTTCGTTGCTACAAAAATAACTCTGTATTTGTTTGCTACAATCTAACGTGCACGCAATTTTGCACATTAAAAAAGTTAAAGCTTTTGGCATATCGAGTTTGCGGTGTAGTTAGTTTATTAATAATTCTTCATTATTTAACATTTGGCATCCCTTGCGGGGACCCTACTCTTCGCTAATCGCAAATTTATGGTACGATCGTTGGAAATCAAAATTTCCATACTGCAACCATAACCTCATTGTTCATTTGATCACGCGATTATCTTCGCGAATCGAAAGCCAGAACTACGATAGGTAGTCTATCTACCGCTTATTTTGCAAAGTCATATTTTGTATGCATGCATACACCAACAAATGCGTAACAAAGAAGGATATGGCACTTGATCGTGAAGAAAACGTCGCAAAGTTGATTGCTAATTTTTTAACTAACACCCGTAAAACTGCTAAACAAAAGCAAACCCATGGGTATCTTTGTGCACGCAAAGCCTTACTTGAGGATTATTGGAACCGCTACTCTCAGGCTAGAGATGACGTGGTGAATATGGAAGAAACGGCTGACAATGCTGAAAGCCGCCGCAAGGCATTAAACGAAAGCAGATTCATTGCCGTGGAAACCGCATATTGTGAAGCTATGGGCAAACTCAATGACGAAATCGCCAATTTAAGTAAGAAGGCGCCGACTAGCTCAGGCCAAGCGCCCACTGCCGCAGCTCCGCTTCCAAATATTACACTACCAAAAATTGAGATTCCGAAATTTGATGGCAACCTCCAGCGTTGGTTTCCCAAAAAAATAAAGCAGTAATTTTGCTTTCGACCATGCATAAAGATTGCTATAGCCCAATTGCCTCAAGTGAGGAATTACAAAAAGAAATAAATTAATCAGTCCTACCAATTGATTGTGAAAAGGTTAACTCATTTTTGGAAAGAGATAGGTATGACTAGGGAACCAACAGTAGAAGATGTAAAAAACCCCACTACCAGAGAAGAGGAAATAATATGTATGATGAGGTCGTGCGGTTTTCACCCTGCTTGTTAAAATTAAGAAAAAAAAAATTTATAAATAAATAAACTACAAATACAAATTTCTTTTGAATAATTCTTTGTTAATAGGAGGACAAGAATCCAAAGTCTCCGATCCAAACGCTAATGTGGTAAACTCTGTTCAAATAATAGACCACACTGAAGCTTTGGATGCAATAAAAATTTACCTTTTGGTCATTGTCATACTTAACGCTGTAAACTTGTTCTTGAGATTCTATTCAACACATAACAAATTTCTGAAGAAAAAGTGTCACAGTCGCGCCAACGGCAGTGATAAAATGAAAAAAAAAGAAAAACTTAAAGAACTTTTTTCTTCCTAATTTCCCTACCTAAATGGGTCAATGGGAAAAAATAAATAAAACACTCGCAGAAGAGAAAATTTTAGCAGAAGTCATAATGCATTACTAAGAATACGAAAATCAAGGATGAAACTGTATTGAAGCATCTCACAACAATTTTACAGTCGCTGAATAACATAGGCAAGGCTATTCGAAAAAGCAAAGCAAACCTTTTCCAGTGTTAGGGATAAATTGGTATCCTCATTAGCAAGATATAATATTGAGGTACTCGTCCCAACATCTTTCGAAAAAGATATTGAAATAAATTTAGCCTCCTTTTTGTCGGAACAAGAGGAGGATAATAAAATAGAAGCCCAATCACAAACAAATATTGTTAAACTTGCGGAACAGAATTCGCAGACTGAAACAATTATCGCGCAACCAATGGTAGCATTTATCAAAACTGCGTCATCGATCTTACCAGAGTTCGATGGCAAACCTGAAAACTTGTCTAGTTTTTTGTATGCCCTCGATATACGCCAACAAATTAAAGAGGAGCAGGAGGCTATTGCAGTGTCTATGATAAAAACAAAGCTGAAAGGCACAGCCAGAAATTTTATAAGCTCTGAAGCGACCATTGAAGAAATAAAACTAAAATTAAAAAGTAAAGTAAAGGGTGAGTCAGTCGAAGTAATAACAGCAAAACTCCTGAACATCCAACAATGCAGTAAGACGACTAATCAGTACACTGCAGAAATTTAAAAATTGACTAAATCACTAGAGGGAGCGTACATGGCTTAACAACATCCACCAAATATGCTACACAAACAGCTGTAAAAGCTATGTGTAAAAATTGCTCCAATGAGAAGGTTAAGATAATTATGCAAGCTGGAATGTTCACTTCAATGAATGAGGCTGTATCAAAATTTACAAACAGCTGCACAGAAATTACGGGTAACCCTAATTCACTTTTGCACATACGCCAACAAAATTATTTTCGCGGTAATTTCCGCATAGGTTACCAAAGTAACTCTTATAGAGGTAACCAAAGGCGTACTTTCCCATCACGTTTCAACAATTTTAATAATAATAACAATAAAAATAGAAATAATAATCAAAGATCCGGAAGAAATTTCGGAAATCAATCACGCGGTTCTAACCGCAATAAAGCTAGACATGTCAGAAATATTAAGCAACAGGAAAACTAGAAAGTCCACCTCAATAAATGAAAAACTATATGATTTTAATCTACACCTCAACAGCTATATAACCTGTTCAAATCCTTCGGGGAGTATTTTGCTGTTAACAACAACAACAACAACAACAACAGCTACATATATAACCTCCAAAACAACTCTAAACAATTCCATTTCAACTCTCCTGATTGATACAGGAGCAGATATATCAATTATAAAAAAGGGTCAAATTGACAATAATGCCACAATTAACTAGTCTCAAAAAAACTGATTTAAAGGGCATTGGTCAGGGTTTAACAAGTACTATTGGCACAGTTACTGCAAATTTAAAAGATTATTACCTATTAATTAAACACAAATTTTACATAGTAGAAGATAATTTCCCATTCCCATGTGACGGAAGTTTGGGACTTGATTTCATTAAGAAATATAATTGCATTTTGAATTACAATAAAAATGGAGACAGCCTAATACTACGTCCATATGATTACCCAGAAAACATAATAATACAAATGACAAATAGACCAACCCTTAATTGCATAACAATTCCTGCAAGATCGGAAGTAATCCGACAAATCCATATTGAAAATAGCAGTTCTGAATTATTAATCCCTCATCAAAAATTATCTGAAGGCATTTTTATAGCAAATACCTTAGTAAATTCAGAACAAACCTTTATTAGAGTCATAAATACAACAGATAAAAATGCAACCATTCAAAATTTCAAAATTAACACAGAAAATTTAAATGATTTCACAGTAGTAAATAATAAACATGAAACAGCAGAAAATAATAAAGAAAAATTAGAAAGATTAAATAAAAATTTTCCAAAATTCGTTTCCCAACAGCTTAATGCAGAATATATAGACATATTTTCACTAGAATCAGAACCCATTACCACTAATAATTTTTACAAGCAAAAATTACGCATGAAAATTATGTAAAAAATTACTGAATCCCACAAGCCCATAAAAGCGAAATTAGTAAACAAGTTGACAAATTAATTAAAGATGACATAATAGAGCCGTCTATGTCAGAATATAATAGCCCAATTTTGTTGGCACCCAAAAAATCTCTACCGGGGAAAAATGATAAAAGATGGGGATTAGTAGTCGATTACCGACAAGTAAATAAAAAATTAACCGCAGATAAATTCCCATTGCCACGAATTGATGATATACTGGATCAATTAGGTAGAGCTAAATATTTTTCATACTTGGACTTGATGTCCGGCTTTCACCAAATTGAGTTACATAAAGACTCTAGGGACATCACATCGTTTACGGCAGACGATGGCACATATCATTTCATAAGATTGCCATAAGGCTTAAAAGTAGCCACCAACTCATTTCAAAGAATGATGGCTCTGGCATTTGCAGGTCTCAAACCATCACAAGCATTTCTATATATGGATGATTTGGTGGTATTAGGTTGCTCCGAAAAAATATGATAACAAGTTTGAGAGATGTATTTTCAACTTGCAGAAAATTCAATTTAAAATTACATCCAGACAAATGTTTATTTTTTAACCAAGATGTTACTTATGTTGGCCATAATTGCACAAATGAAGGCATTTTGCATGATCCTAGTAAATTTAAAGTTGTTCTAAATTATCCAACCCCAAAAAATGCAGATGAAGTTAAAAGATTTGTAGCCTTATGTAATTATTACCGAAGATTCGTTCCAAATTTTGCAGAACATTCTAGAATTTTAACCAGATTATGTAAAAAGAATGTTTCCTTCAATTGGACAGAAGAATGTCAAAAAGCTTTTGTCTACTTAAAGGAAGCATTAATTAACCCAAATATTTTGCAATATCCAGATTTCAATAAAGAATTTTGTATAACAACAGATGCCAGTGGATTCGCCTGCGGCGCAGTTCTTAGTCAAGAATATGAAGGAAACCAATTACCAATTGCCTATGCGTAAAGAGCATTCACGAAAGGTGAAAGCAACAAAGTAACAATTGAAAAAGAATTGGCGCCAATCCATTGGGCAATCACTTATTTCAGACCATACATTTATGGCAGAAAATTTTTAGTTAAAACAGACCATCGCCCACTTACATACTTGTTTTCGATGAAAAACCCTTCATCAAAATTAACTTTAGTTAGACTGGAGTTGGAGGAATATGACTTTGACTTAATAAAGAAAAATGTCACAATGAGAACCCAGCCCAGCTCGTTTTCGATCCTCCGAAATTATATTTCAGAAAAGGAAAGAAAATTTGTAGCGAAATAAATATTGATAATGTAATTGTTGAGGCGAAGATTGATTTAGGTCAATTCTTTTGCCAGGATTCCAAAAGAAGCCGGCAATTCAAATATTAATAATTAAGTTGGTGAGACGAAAATTGATTTAGGTCAATTCTTTGCCAGGCTAATGAAAGAAGCCCACAATTTGAAAATAAGTAAAATACAGTTGTCCTTAGGAGACAAATTGTTTAAAGATAAATATACTCGAGTAAGCACATTTAAGGAAATTGGTACCAAAGTTCTCAAAAATGTAACAATTGCCTTAACTCCGGAGGTTATGCATGTGACTAACAAAGAATCAATTAAAAATATATTGAAAAAATATCACGATGATCCTGTTAATGGTGGCCACCCAGGAATCAATCGAACAATGAATAAAATAACACAGAAATATTATTGGAAAAATATGAAAAATGATATAAGATATCATATTAAAAAATGCATAAAACGTAGTAAAAATAAAGTAAATAAAAACTTGAAAGAACCAGTGATTTTGACTGAAACACCAGCAAAAGCATTCGAAATAATACAGATAGATACAATTGGACCACTACCAAGAACGTCGAATGGTAATGAAAATGCTGTTACTCTAATATGTGATTTGACTAAATATCTGATTGCAATTCCCATACAGAGCAAACAAGCAAAAACAGTAGCCAAAGCTATTTTCGAAAATTTCATTTTGGTTTATGGTAGTATGAAAACCATAAAAACGGATATGGGATCGGAATACAAAAATGGCCTATTTGAGGAACTATGTAAACTTCTCAATATCGAACACAAAACATATACATCAAACCCATCAAACATTAGGCACTGTTCAACGTAGTCATAGAACTTTCAATGAATACGTGCGTTCTTACATATCTATCGACAGGGATGACTGGGATGAATATCTTAAATATTTCGCGTATTGTTACAATATAACAGCATCTACAGTTCATGGTTATTGCCCATTCGGATTGTTTATTGGTAAAAAACCCCAAATTTACGAATTTTTGCACGAAAATACCGTAAGCCCATTGTACAACTATGAGGCT
Organism: Campiglossa producta; assembly: GCA_964058755.1. Taxonomy (NCBI): domain Eukaryota; kingdom Metazoa; phylum Arthropoda; class Insecta; order Diptera; family Tephritidae; genus Campiglossa; species Campiglossa producta. Next base: position 41,551,785 of record CAXKVI010000006.1, on the reverse strand, counting down.
TACGACAAAGAAATTAAATACAGGTTGCAAATAGCACAACTAAGAGCTAATAAACTAGTTAAAGAAGCAAAAGAAAAACAAAAACTTAATTACGATAAAAATATTCAATATAAGTAAATAAATATAGGAGATTTAGTGCTAGTTAAAAATGAATCAGGTCATAAGTTAAATAGTAGATACAAAGGGCCCTATAGATACGGTGACCATAATTTTTTTTTTGAAAAAACAGAACTCTTTTTACTTAAAGCTTGGTATTGCCATTACGTGAAAATTTCGCTACCCGGCTATAAACTATTTATGGTTACACTCTCAATATTTGGAATAAAAAAGTGTTTTTCATGGCGTAATAATCTTTTTGCATTCAAAAATGTTTCCAACGTCTGTGAAACATTGAAATTCCAATCTCAAATAATTTCAACCAAAGTGCATCCATTGAAAGTAATTTTTTTAAGTATATTTTTTCGTTTTGTGTAATTAAAAACCTATTATAACCACGGTTGCCGTTTTGGGCGAAATGTACCATTTTTGGTACGAATTTTTTTCCGGGCACGGAACTTCCAAATTTGGTACGTTTTTGAAATTTTAACGTACTCAATTTTTGATTTCGCTGAAGCACTTGACCGTGTTAAACATAAACTAAACTATTTTTAAAATATTTTGAAAGATTTTAAATTTTTTATAAAGTTCTGAAATTATTGAGCAAACTAAGTTTACAGAGCTGCTCATTACATTTGTTAAAAAAGGTTGCCGGCACAAAAAAGCAGAACAAAAACAGAACATTTGCTTAAAAACAGAACATTTCTGTTATTTTCCTTAGAAAAAAAATACGCAGAACAAGCTCCTTAAAAACAGAACTGTTCTGCCAAAAACAGAACGGATGGTCACCGTACCTATAGAGTAGTAAATATTGATAATAAAAATAACTATACCTTACCCCCTATAACGTAGAAAGCCTAGAATTTAATAATGAAAATAAGAAAACCTTAATTCATAAAAATAGACTTAAGCTATTGAATAAATAAATTAAATTTTCAATATAATGTTGGCTCATATATTACACAATAAAATTTTTACGACGATAAGAAAATCTTTTTTTACAAAATGTATAAGTCGTAATTAAAACCGACACTTATACAAAGTGTCCAAAACAAACAAAATTATAAAAAAAAGTAAAATGTATCAGATGAATGAATAAACAAGTAAACAAACATCTAAAAACATGGGTTATGTATTACACACTTGAAAATAAATAAACAAAACTGAAAAAGTTATAACATAAGTTGTTCAGAACTATCAACTGATTGAAATCGTCAACCGGGTACCCTTTATGAATCCCTAACTAAACATCACTTTCAAACACTGAGTACTTGTACTAATGTCAGGTATCATATTCTTCTTTGATATTACGCTTTGTTGTTTACGTTCGTTGCTACAAAAATAACTCTGTATTAGAAATCATTTTGTTTGCTACAATCTAACGTGCACGCAATTTTGCACATTAATAAAGTTAAACCTTTTGGTATATCGAGTTTGCGGTGTAGTTAGTTTATTAAAAATTCTTCATTATTTAACATTTGGGATCCCTTGCGGGGACCCGACTCTTCGCTAATCGCAAATTTATGGTACGATCGATGGAAATCAAAATTTCCATACTGCAACCATAACCTCATTGTTCATTTGATCACGCGATTATCTTCGCGAATCGAAAGCCAGAACTACGATTGGTAGTCTATCTACCGCTTATTTTGCAAAGTCATATTTTGTATACATACATACACCAACAAATACGTAACCAAGAAGGATATGGCACTTGATCGTGAAGAAAACGTCGCAAAGTTGATTGCTAATTTTTTAACTAACACCCGTAAAACTGCTAAACAAAAGCAAACCCATGGGTATCTTTGTGCACGCAAAGCCTTACTTGAGGATTATTGGAACCGCTACTCTCAGGCTAGAGATGACGTGGTGAATATGGAAGAAATGGCTGACAATGCTGAAAGCCGCCGCAAGGCATTAAACGAAAGCAGATTCATTGTCGTGGAAACCGCATATTGTAAAGCTATGGGCAAACTCAATGACGAAATCGCCAATTTAAGTAAGAAGGTGCCGACTAGCTCAGGCCAAGCGCCCACTGCCGCAGCTCCTCTTCCAAATATTACACTACCAAAAATTGAGATTCCGAAATTTGATGGCAACCTCCAGCGTTGGTTAAACTTTAAAGATTTCTTTCAGACGTGCATCGTCAAAGAAAAATCGCTGTCCAACGTGCAGCGCCTTCATTATCTTAAGGCCTGTCTGCAAGGCGAGGCCGAGCAGTTGGTACGCAATATTCCTGTAACAGAGCACAACTTTGAAATTGCTTGGGAGTTGTTGACTCAGCGTTATGACAGTACACGCCGCCTTATTAAGTACCATTTAAGGACTATTGCAAATTTTCCTAAAACTAACTCAGATTCCGCTTGTCAGATACGCAACATTCTTGATATGGTCAACGGAACCTATACCCACTGATCAATGGGACAATTGGTTTGTATTTCACATTACGGAGAAGCTCGACACGAAAACGGTTAAACATTGGGAGATCTCACTAGGTGCTTCTGACACCATTCCCACATATGACGATCTCAAGAAGTTCTTCCAGAGTCGTGTTCAAGGGCTAGAGGCAGCTAATGCTCCAGAGAAGCTAAAAAGTTCATCGTCGACAAAGCAATCCGCTGGGTCCTCAAGGACACCCAATTCTATCCGCAGTCACCAGAGCAGCATCAATCAATGTGTGTGCTGTTCGGAAAAACATTTGCTGCCTTATTGCCCAACCTTTCGCAAACTGGAGCAAAATTAAATCTGGTTCGCAGCCACAACCTGTGCGAAAATTGCTTGAGAGGAGCACACGCCTTAAACAGCTGTAAATCAAAATACACATGCAAGGAGTGTCAAGCAAAGCACAACACGTTCCTTCACGACTCCTTCAATGATAGAAAGATAATGGTGAACCATAATCGCCTGCCACCTACTATCTCCCACTCATCAGAAAACTTACCTAAAGTTTTGCTCGTAACTGCATTAATAGGAGTCCAATCACCGAGTGGTCACTTCATACAGCTACGTGCATTACTTGATCCTGGGTCACAAGCATCTTTCATCAGCGAGTTCGCGGCTCAGCAATTACACTTGCCTCGAACCCCAGTTGCTGTGCCTATCACAACCAGCATTTGCAAGCAACACTGTAGTCGAACTCAACGAATTGGTTGAACAGATGTGGACATTCAATCAGCATGACGATATAGCATCACATCAGCCTATGACAATGGACGAGTTGTATTGCGAGGAATACTTTGAGAAGACCATACAACGCGACGACTCTGGACGATTTTCAGTACGCTATCCTTTGAAACCATCTGCGAACTTAGCCGCCTTGGCAGAATCCAAACAAGACTCGCTAAAATTGTTTAAGTATTAACAACGCCGCCTTGAGCGTGACCCCAATATGAAGGATTTATATGAACGTTTCATGGGGGAGTACATCTCACTAGGCCATATGCAGCCTGTATTGGAGAACACTGAACCATATCCAGATTGCTATATTCCTCACCATGGAGTATATAAAGAATCGAGCTCAACTACAAAGCTGCGAACAGTATTTAACGCGTCTCGAAAGTATAGTACTGGAATATCGTTAAACCACTGCTTACATACTGGCCCAAAACTGCAAACTGATTTAGCGTCACTCCTAACCAAAATGGCGTCGGCACCGAATCGCTTTTATGTCGGATATTAAGAAGTGCTTCCGGCAAATCAATGTATGTGATGAGGATGTGGATATGCAGCGTATCTATTCGTCCGACGCGGAGGGCAACCCACAAGTATTCCGCCTGTTTACCGTGGCGTAGGGACTTAATTGTTCACCATACCTAACAATCAAGGTTCTGCGTAGCCTAGCTAAGGAAGAAGAAGGCAAATTTCAAGAACTTCTGCACTGCGGAGGGTTCTCGTTACGGAAGTGGAACTCTAATTCCAGGGAATTTCTTCGAAAAACCAGCTCTGATAATCATGCATCTACTGAATCATTCTGTAATTCAGCACTGGATCAAGAAACCAAGGTATTGGGTATATGTTGGACGTGTGCGTCAGACACCATCGAGTACAAAATATCGCTCACGACATACACAGGTCCCATTACTAAACGCCAACAGCTATAGGACAGAGCTAAAACGTACGACCCGCTAGGCCTCTTAGCCAGTCATCGTTGTAGGCAAAATCATGTTCCAGGAGCTTTGGGTACTTGGCCGTATGCTACTTTCGTGTAATCGAGGCCGACGGAACTATACACGTGTCAAATTTGATGGCTAAAACCAAGGTAGCTCCATTAAAAAAGATTACTATTCCACGTCTGGAAGGTGATAGATGCTGTTAAAATCGACAATCACAGCTATATTGTTGGTCTGACTCCAAAACGACATTGAGTTGGATCCGCTCTAATCCTGGCCAACATAAACAGTATATTGCGAATCGTGTGGTTCAAATCCAAGAAATAACGCCAGCACATACATGGAAATATGTATCAACGACATGCAATCCAGCGGATGTTGCAACTAAAGGAGTTATGCCCTGGGATATTACGAATGTGAAAATATGGTGGTCCGGTCCGCCAAGGCTTAGTAGTGACGAGGAACACTGGCCGATGCTACCTAACTTACCTGCCACACCAGAAATCACTGGGGTAGTCACCATGGCTACAATCACGACTGAGCCAATCCGAGAGCAGTTACTATCAAAATATTCTAACATAAAAAAACTTGTCACTGTGCCGGCCTGGTGTCGACGGTTTTTAGCAGTCAAGCTGAACTTACCGCATTCCACAGAGGCATGGTGTACTGCACCTGAACGAGCAGCTGCGTTAAACTTATGGCTCAGGTACGTTCAAGATATTAATTTTTCTAATGAGATCTCTCGTCTTCGCCAAGGTAAACCTCTTTCGAACAAAAGTAAATTGCGACAACTGAATCCAACCATTGGGGAGGACGGAATTCTGCGACTTAACGGGCGCCTCAAGCACTCACTCTTGTCGGATGCTGAACGATTTCCTATTATATTACCAAAAGACGATAAATTGACCACGCTACTTATAGCCCAAGCACATGAGTCTACACTACATAGTGGGGTCCAGACAACGTTGAACTTTATGAGGCGACGGTTCTGGCCTATCGATGGACGATCAAATATTAAGAAATACATTAGTCGCTGTATAAAATGTTTTCGTCATCGTTGCAATCCAAATAAACCATTTTCACATTGTGGTATTGATTATGGCGGCCCATACAGAGTGCGTACATCAAAAGGCAGAGGGCATCAAGCGCACAAGGCATACGTCGCGTTATACGTGTGCTTTAGTTTGCGGGATATACATCTCGAACTTGTGAGTGACCTTACCACAAATATATTCCTGCTATCGCTACGGCGCTTCTTTGCAGTTCGAGGCTACAGCTCCGATATATACAGCGATTGCGCCGCAACCTTTGTAGGAGCGAACACTGTTTTAAAAGATGATATCGGAACCAATTAGAAGCCGGGGCGTATTATGGGGCAACTCGGGGAGTTACCTGGCACTTTATTCCACCTGGATCTCCCCATTTTTGGAGGTATCTGGAAGGCAGGGATTAAAAGTATGAAACACCATCTAAAACGTGTTATCGGCGAAGCAACTCTTACCTTCGAAGAATTCTATACGGTGCTTAAAGAGATCGAGGCCGTTAGCCCCGCTCTCAAATGATCCCCACGATATTAAGGCCATCACGCCAGCACATTTATTAAATGTGGGCCGCTAGTTGCTCCACCTGAACCAAGCCTACTCGACATCAAAACTTCAAAACTGCCACGCTGGAGGCAAATACAACAAATGCACCAACATTTTTGGCAGCGCTGGAGTGCCGAGTATTTGAGAGAGCTTTAGATTCGAAACAAGTGGCAGCAGGCGCAGAAGGAATTGAAGGTATGGGATCTGGTGCTTCTACGAGACGAACGATCGCCTCCTACTCAATGGCCGTTGGGTCGTGTTAGCCAAGTACACCCTAGTGAAGATTCTCATCTACGTGTTGCAACTGTGCGTACAAAATCGGCGAACATAAAACGAGCAATATAAAAATTGGTATCCCTTCCCATCGACGAACCGCATACTATGCATGCGATGGGCGGATAAGTTTCGTCGCAAAGGACGAGGTGGGCGGAATGTTCAGAACTATCAACTGATTGAAATCGTCAACCGGGTACCCTTTATGAATCCCTAACTAAACTTCACTTTCCAACACTGAGCACTTGTACTAAAGTCAGGTATCATATTCTTCTTTGACATTACGCGTTGTTGTTCATGTTCGTTGCTACAAAAATAACCCTGTATTAGAAATCATTTTGTTTGCTACAATCTAACATGCGCGCAATTTGCACATTAATAAAGTTAAAGCTTTTGGAATATCGAGTTTGCGGTGTAGTTAGTTTATTTATAATTCTTAATTTTTTAACATAAGTACACAACAGTAAAATTTTGTGAACAAATGGCAAACAATAAAAATGTGAAAAGTATCAAATGAAAAACTCATAAATTAATTGTAGAAATGTACTTGAAAAGAAAACTAAAACCACTTTATACTTCACAGCTATAAAATCGTTCATATGTATTTACGATTTTTTTTTTGGAAAGGAGGTGTAGTATATCAGAGCATGTCACTGGCAACAGCAAGTCACACGCCAACTTTTAATGTATGGAATGTAAACATTCTGCAGCGTCAACGTATTTCTAATAACGTTCAGTTTCTCACGCTAAGTACAAGAACAGCACAAGCTATGGAGTGATATCAGTTTGCATACGCTAGCAACATATTTGTGGATATGAGCGACTGCATTATTGACAGCTCCACGCTTGGTCCATGTATGTATGTATTTGACTGCATTGCTAGCAGCTCCACTTACAGATATGGTTGTGATATGAATATGTGAAATACGTAAAATTGGGATAAATATTTCACAATCGATTGTTCCGATAAACAGATTTTGGTAGATAACTCCTCTAATTATATAGGTAGGAAAGTGAAATTTCGTAACAATTGCTCTTTTAGAAGGTGGAATGGTGGTATTAAAAATCAATGAGATTGGACCAATATAGCACATCGCCACCATATAATCGATAGTTGCGATAATTTCGGTATGAGCTAAAGTTAAATTGAAAATCAGTGAAAATCGTGACGTTTATTCATGAAAGGTATAAAGCCTTCGGCACAGCCGAAGACAGCTTTCCTTACTTGTTTAAACTTGAAATCATTTTTTTTGCATCAGAATCGCCATACTTATCTATAATGAAATAGCACATTTATGTGCTGCATCGTAACTAATAAAAAACTACGGTTTAACTCGTTAGTGAAATCTTTACTAAGAACTAAGTTAACAGTGATAAAACTTAGTAAATAGCTACAGCTAGCGGGCTTCTGAGTTAAAAAAAAGGTAATATGCAGGTGCAGTTACATTTGTATGTAGACAAAAATGGTTTTCTCCAATTTTCTGTTTCGACATATTAAAAGTTTTCGGTTGTCACAAGTATGTTTATATGGAAATTAAGAGTTTCACCGTTAGCGTTTTAAGCAGAACAGCTTCAAAGAACTCATATTATAATACAGCTTACAAGTCTAAATTAGAGAAACCTGGCTCGACAAGTAACCTTAACCACAATTTGTAGTTAAAGTAACCAGTAAATACTTTAAATTTGGGATAGAACAGGATCAAATTCAACCAGATATAGGAGTTTTTTTTAACTAAAATTGGAATGCAATTTCTAAACTCGCACAAAGGATCATATTTTACTGCTGCATAATTACATCTGCAGCGTTTTTTGCGCATTTTAAAAAAAATCCATTTTGAAAAATATATTTAAAAAAAAGAGGCACGTTAATACTAAAAATAAATTTTTTACAACATCTAGTGCCGAAAAAAAAAACACTAATCGATTATATAAGCTTCACCTTATTTATGGAAAAAGCAGAATAATAAAATTTTATATCCTTCTCTAACTCCCAACTGAAAAACGATAGAAAGCTGAAAATTTGGCCAGAAGTGTAGAATTTCATCATTATTTAAAAACAGAATTTTGAGCACGCTCGGCCCCAGTGTGCCACGTTGGAAACTACCAGGTTGGTTGTTAATAGGTAGTTAAACAGACACTCGCCCCTGGCATTGATATCGGAGCTTCCCCATTAGGGGTGTTGAGCATTAACGTCCGCTCCTATATAAGATGACCCGTACAAAAATTTGACACCAGATCCCTCACTTCTCTTTGTGGTGGAGGGTTTTCGGCGTCGTAAGGCATATACACGATCGTCAGGCTGGTGCTGCCGACTGTTAAACTGGCAGCGGTAATGTCACCATTGGTATAGTTAGGTAGAAGAAAGCTGTTGAGGTCAGACTCGCTGTCTCGAATGAGCTTGAAACCCTTAGTCCGCAATCCGCAAATCGTCGAGCTGTTGACCAAGGGTCCTTGGATGAAGACCACATCCACGTCGCCTTTAGAAAGACGGCTACTTAAAGCAGCCGAGGCTACTTTAGATTTGTGCAGGTTTATCTGAAGCACCACCAACATGAGAGTGATCAGACTTCCCTGCCGTCCCCATATCGTCGAGGTGTGCCCTGTCCCGAAGGCTATCTTTCAACGACGAGTTCAGAGCAACTACGCGATTAGCCGTAGCGGGATCCCGGCTGTCTGAAGAATTAGAGATATTGCGCTCAGGATGGGCTGCTACCACCGTGGTACTTATGGTACTTCAATTTCCGAGTCTCCTGGAGCAGCCGCGATCGGAGCCCGCTGTGCATCGCCACGGTATCCGTGAATGTCGATCTGGCCTACACTGTAGTGCACTAGCCCATTACACCTTTTAAGGGGCTCGAGTACCTCCTTATTCATGGTGAAACCACTTTTCTATCAAGCCCTACCGCATCCCCGACCAGAGTGACACTCCAGTCCTGCGTAGGGAGGGACGGATTAGCATCGTGAGAATTCTCACAGGCTCTGCAGGGATGGCAGGAATCCATTCCCTAGGCCGAGCCGGAATGTCCTTCCAGTCGACGACCTCGATTTTTGCATCTTCGTAGACTTCACCCAGTCTTGCAGCTACAGCCTTGTACAGTGCTTGCGTCCCATGCCAACCCGGATGCCAGCCCGCTTCCGTGACCACCGCCGAACCCCTTGGAGACGCCAAATAAACGTCGATGACAGCATTTCCGAGTGCGTTCCGGACGTGCTTGGGGATGGCACTTGTCCTTGGGGATGGCCAAACGGTCGTTGCCTCGGTCAAGAATGCCTATAAGGATCCTGTGCTTGGTTACATCAGCAAAGCTTGGTTTGCCCACTCCAGGGGTATTTTGATGCCGCTTGGGGTGGGGTTTTAACTCCACGTCCGATCTCTGGCGTTTGAAAGGGTTTCCCTTTACCGTCTTTGGCACATAACTGCTTTGGAAATCCAGTATCAGAGGTTGTGCTAACTGCACACACTTCCTGGAACTCGGCGACGAGGTTTCCTGCGGAACACCCTCATATTTCTTCAGGATCCTAACGGCCAATCGTTTTTCCAGGTACGCAGAGCGGCGGGGAGATGTCTATTGGGAGTCCGGAGTAGATATAAGATAAATTAAACATTAATAAATAATTGGTTGACGGAAGATTGAGAATTTAAGATGCAGGTTTAGAGAAAATAAAAAGATGATAAAAAATTTTTAAAGACAACCTTTATATGAATGCTGTCAAAAAGCCTCAGCAAATTTGTCGTTAAACAAAGACATGGTTTCGGTGTTTTTGGTTTTTAAATTTTAGTCATACCAATTTTAATCAATTTTTGAGATTTGAAAATATAAAGGTGGAGTGCAATTAATAGGCTTTAAATGTTTTGTCAATAACCGAACTTCTATTTAGGCTCTCAGAAAATGTTTGTCTTAGTTTGGAAACGTGCACTCCACCTTTATATTTTCAAATCCAAAAATTGATTACAATCGGTATGACTAAAATTTAAAAACCAAAAACACCGAAACCATGTCTTTGTTTAACGAGAAATTTGCTGAGGCTTTTCGACAGCATTCATATAAAGGTTGTCTTTAAAATTTTTTTAATCATCATTTTATTATTTTATTTTTAGTTTTGGTGATTCCTATCGGAAATTTGACTTTTAAATATGTATAGCCACGAGCAATTAAAATGTTGGAAGTTCGATCAGTGAATGAATTTCTTTATTGACTTAACTTTCTTTTATACAAAAATTCTTACACTAATACTTACAAACTATTTACAGTATACAATAAATGTGTCGGTATGACAGTCGTATTGGCCAACTGGCGAACTGGCGTTGTGACTCAGTTAGGCATTGCGACTGTCTTTGGCGGTGTCTTTGACCATCCGCACAAGTGTAACAAGACTCTCGCTATATGCGGCACGTGCTGTCTTTGCATAAACTCCCGTTGAGTTCATTGTAACTAATTTAAAGTGTTGTTGTTTACACTCTTATTTGTTTATGCATTTTTGTGCACATGACAATTAGACGAAAAAGGGCGGTGTGTTTATGTAATACTACACCTTCCCCCTTAAAAAATAGATATATATATTTGTAATCAACTATATATGTCTATTTTTCTGAGTTAATGAACCGTTTGACGTTTTGTTTGGATTGACAAAATTTTAATTGTTTAGTGTCTTGTTACCATTGTTTGGTGTTTGTTTGTATACGGCTTGTGCCGTATATCGGATTGAGTAAATTTGAATGCCTGTGTAAAAAAATGCCTTTTTTTTGTATTACGAATTTATTATGGATAAAGTGCTATGCTTATTTTTAAATGTTTTTTAAATTGGTTTAAGCCTATTCTTATGAATTACGATTTCCTTTTTGTTTTTATTACTATCTCCTATGCTATGTGGAATTAATGTATAGTTGTTATTTTTATCAATTGCTTTAACTTTATAGTGTCCTGTATATCTATTCTCTAACTTATGAGAGGCCTCTTCTCTAACTAAAACTAAATCTCCTATGTTAATTTCCTTACTAATATTTTTATGATACAGGGAATTTAAAAGTAGTTTTATTACTTATGCAGGGAATTGAGAAAAAAATATTATTCTTACTGATAAGGGGAGGTTAAAATTAATTTTCTTACTGATATTTTAATAAAATTTTTATTTTTATTTATTTTTTATTACGCTTTATATGTATCATTGGTTAATTAAATCTTCTTTTTTTTTTTATATATTAAACTTTATATATATGTATTGTTGGTTGATTAAATTTTCTTTTTACATCGGGTTTGTGAGTCAGGTAATTTGTTATGCATGTCTAATACTCTTATTTTTTTTTTTTTTTTATTCGTTATTCGGTGATTCCTGGGCGGCCACCATAAACAGGATCATCGTCACGTGCATAACCTGCAGAGTTATTGTGGTCTTAATTTTTTGGAGAACTTGGTACCAATTTTTTATTTAATAAATGCTTCTACTCGAGTAATTATTATTTAAACCATTTGTCCCTATGGACAACTGTATTTTTCATTTTTCCCGGATTGCCGGCTTATTTCAGCCTGGTAAAGTATTGTCCTAAGTCAATCTTATCCTCCACAATCGGTTTTTATGCTACAAATTTTATTTCGAAAACGAGCTAGTTTAATTTTCTTTATATTTTTATTTCATTAATATTCTTGTTATAATTTTTAGCTGATTGCATTTTATTTCTTCTGTAATTATTATTTTGGCTATTCGTGTGGGAATTACTTCTGGAGTAATTTTGTTGGCGTCTATGCAAGTTTTTGTTTGTGCTGTTCGCTGTTTCTGTACAGCTGTTGATAAATTTGGAGATTGCATCGTTCATTGTCGTGAACTTTCCTGCTTGCATGATCATTTTGACCTTGTCATTAGAGCAGTTTTTACACATGGCTTTAACTGCTGCCTGTGTTGAATATCTCGTGGCTAAGTCTGGGTTTAATCCATCAGAGATATATGCTCCTTCTAATGATCTTGTGATTTTTTCAATTTCCGCTGTGTATTGGTTAGCAGTTTTGCTACGCTGTTGGATGTTCAGTAGTTTAGCGGTCAAAACCTCCACTGATTCACCCTTTATTGCGGTCTTTAATTTGTTTTTTATTTGTTCGATTGTGGTCTCATTACTAATAAAATTCCTTGCTGTACCTTTCAGCTTTGTTTTTATCATGGTAATGGCCAATGCCTCGTGTGTATCCTTGATTTGCTCAAGTATATCGAGTGCATCTATGAAACTATGTAGATTTTCTGGTTTACCATCAAACTCTGGTAATACTGACGAAGCAGTTTTAATAAATTCTACTACGGTTTGCGGCATTGTGACGGTTATTATCGGCAATTCTGTTTTAAATTCTTCCACCGATGTTTCTTTACTTAATGAAGGTGAGGGGGTTCGGCTAGGAGCGCGTTCAGATAGAAGTATTGAAAAATCTATTTCAATTTCCTCTTCTGTTGTATTTGGTACTTCAAATTCGATATTGTGTTTGGCTAGAGCAGATACTAGTTTGTCTCGGACTGCTGAGAAAAATTGGTAAGCTTCTGTTTGGTGGTCTACGGTAAGTATGCGCTTTCCCGCATTGATCACCTGTCTAATGTTATTAAGGGCTTCCAAAATTGTATTTAGATGTTTAACTATAGTTTCTCTTGTTATGGGGATACTTTTATTAATACATTTATATGATTTGCCAGCTTTAGTTTTTTCCTCCAATAATGTGTCATGGATTTCTTTCCATTTAGATGCGTTGCTGGACATTATTTAATTGTCTCAATTTGTTCTTTATATAATTTTTTATTAGAATTATTATTGTGGCAATTAAAAATGAACTTACGCATATAAAAATTACCAACCATTTATCAGAGATTTTTTCTTTATCTTCTATAATTGGGTGTGTTTCAAATTTGGCAATTTTATTTTCGTTAGTTTTATCTTCAGAGGTTTCTTTCCCTACCTCATATCCTGCTATAGCTACTAAAATACCGTTCAAAGCGATTTTCCACCATGCCATTTTAAAATTTAATAGTAAAATTTTTCGAATTCAAATTTTTATTTATTCATAAATTACAATTTTTAATTAAAATTTATTTTCAGGATGTACTTTACTTATCCATCTATTTACTTCTTCTACTATTGTGGAAGGATATAATAAATCTTCCATTGTAGGTTCTCTACCCATTCCTATAAATATCCAAAATTTCCTTAAGCAATTTAAATTATGTCTGTTACTTCCCTTATCTCGTGATCTTGAGTTACGAGCAATGTCTGCGTTTTCACGCTCTAAGTTATCCGCAATTCTGTTTATTGCGTCGTAATCAAGATCATCGGGCAATGCACTATCCATAAGAAGAAAATTTATTTAAAATAATTAAATTTGAAAAAGCATTTAAATTTACCCTTTTTTTTTTTTTTTTTTTTTTGTTGTTGTCTTAACAATTTTATTTTTTCTTGAATTTTTAATCTTTCATCAGAGTTAGTGGCAAAGTTAAATTGTTGATGCAATTTAGCTAACTCTATTCTTCTTTTTACTTTTCTGCCTGCTCTTTTTCGTTTATGTACAATGTTTGGGACAGGGGTTTTAGGAATTTTTTCCGTTTTATTTATTTTATTCCTTTTCCGATACTCCTCAATAGTAATCGGTTTAGGGCCAATTTTTTCGGATTTGCGACTCTCGAGGATCTGATTTGAACCTTTAATAAATGTGTCTATACACTTTTGAAAAAGTTTATCAATTTCTTCTTGAAATATTTTATCAGACTCCTCTTGAGTCGAAATCTTTTGCATTATATTTCGTAAAAATTCGGTTATATAAACAAAATTTTCAATATTTAATTTTTAAGCTTTTACCCCTAAGCAAATTACTGCTATTTGGATGGCGACCATAAGGCGTGCCGAAGTTTTCTAAAAAACTTATTTATTTAATTACATATATATATACTTAAAGCTATGCCGCCATCATTTTGCTGCCAGTCCTTAATATTCCACCCTTTTTATGTACGCACACGACTGCCACCAACCTGACTCAATTCCATCTGTTATGTCTTCACCACGTTTATCTTCAGTGCCTTTACCATACCATGTTACCTCAATACATTCAGTGCGTTTCGAGCCAAATACCACCACGTTTTTCTTCAGCTATTGTCAAATGTACGTCACCATTGCTACCATTGCTAGCGCCACGCCAAAACAATCCAATTTATTGCCAAACAAATAACTTGTACAAATTTTGTAAGTTTGCTCGATCCTTATAACGACCGCGAATATCTAAAACTTTTTGATGATTTCGCGTGTTGCTTTATAACATTTTTATTTTTATTTTATTTTACTTGGCTGGCGGTTTCGCCTTTTAAAGCCAAAGTGTATATTATTTTATCTGGCTGGCGGTTTCGCCTTTTAAAGCCTGGCGGGATCGCCATGTAGCCACGAGCAATTAAAACGTTGGAAGTTCGATCAGTGAATGAATTTCTTTATTGACTTAACTTTCTTTTATACAAAATTCTTACACTAATACTTACAAACTATTTACAGTATACAATAAATGTTTCGGTATGACAGTCGTATTGGCCAACTGGCGAACTGGCGTTGTGACTCAGTTAGGCATTGCGACTGTCTTTGGCGGTGTCTTTGACCATCCGCACAAGTGTAACAAGCCTCTCGCTATATGCGGCATGTGCTGTCTTTGCATAAACTCCCGTTGAGTTCATTGTAACTAATTTAAAGTGTTGTTGTTTACACTCTTATTTGTTTATGCATTTTTGTGCACATGACAATTAGACGAAAAAGGGCGGTGTGTTTATGTAATACTACATATGGTCACGGTTCCTTTAACTAAATGCTAAGTTTCAAGTTCCTAGATTACCAGAAAGTTAGTCAAAAGTCGATCGCAAAGTTCCCAACTTCAAAATAGTTTTGGAAATAGCTTAGCGGGAAGTTACTCAAACATCTATCGCAAGATTCCTCTTATGTTTTAGAGATTTTCAATTATATCGAAAAGCAGGCCAGTTTTTGGAATTCTGATTTCAACAAATTGTATTGTTACCGTTTCCACAATTTAATGCTAATTTTCAAGTTCCTAGGTTACCTGGAATTACCTATCGGAATTTTGATTTTTACTTTTTGTAGTGTCACTTTTGCCTCAATTTAATGCCAAGTTTCAAGTTCCTAGGTTACCTGGAAGTTGGTCAAAAGTCGATCGCAAAATTCTCAACTTCAAATTAGTTTTCGAAATATCTCGATCCGTGCGCCACCTACCGGAATTGTTTTGATGAGAGATTGTATTGTCATCGGGTTGTGACAAATGTGTAAAGTTCCAAGTCTCTAACTAATCTGAAAGTTACTAAAAATCGATCCCAAAAGTGCAGGAGTCTTCTAATTTTTTTTTTAAAGATTTTCAATTATATTTTTAGCAGTCAAGCTGAACTTACCGCATTCCACAGAGGCATGGTGTACTGCACCTGAACGAGCAGCTGCGTTAAACTTATGGCTCAGGTACGTTCAAGATATTAATTTTTCTAATGAGATCTCTTGTCTTCGCCAAGGTAAACCTCTTTCGAACAAAAGTAAATTGCGACAACTGAATCCAACCATTGGGGAGGACGGAATTCTGCGACTTAACGGGCGCCTCAAGCACTCATTCTTGTCGGATGCTGAACGATTTCCTATTATATTACCAAAAGACGATAAATTGACCACGCTACTTATAGCCCAAGCACATGAGTTTCCACTACATGGTGGGGTCCAGACAACGTTGAACTTTATGAGGCGACGGTTCTGGCCTATCGATGGACGATCAAATATTAAGAAGTACATTAGTCGCTGTATAAAATGTTTTCGTCATCGTTGCAATCCAAATAAACCATTTTCACATTGTGGTATTGATTATGGCGGCCCATACAGAGTGCGTACATCAAAAGGCAGAGGGCATCAAGCGCACAAGGCATACGTCGCGTTATTCGTGTGCTTTAGTACTCGGGCTATACATCTCGAACTTGTGAGTGACCTTACCACAAATATATTCCTGCTATCGCTACGGCGCTTCTTTGCAGTTCGAGGCTACAGCTCCGATATATACAGCGATTGCGCCACAACCTTTGTAGGAGCGAACACTGTTTTAAAAGATGATATCGAAACCAATTAGAAGCCGGGGCGTATTATGGGGCAACTCGGGGAGTTACCTGGCACTTTATTCCACCTGGATCTCCCCATTTTTGGAGGTATCTGGAAGGCAGGGATTAAAAGTATGAAACACCATCTAAAACGTGTTATCGGCGAAGCAACTCTTACCTTCGAAGAATTCTATACGGTGCTTAAAGAGATCGAGGCCGTTAGCCCCGCTCTCAACTGATCCCCACGATATTACGGCCATCACGCCAGCACATTTATTAAATGGGGGTCCCCTAGTTGCTCCACCTGAACCAAGCCTACTCGACATCAAAACTTCAAAACTGCCACGCTGGAGGCAAATACAACAAATGCACCAACATTTTTGGCAGCGCTGGAGTGCCGAGTATTTGAGAGAGCTTCAGATTCGAAACAAGTGGCAGCAGGCGCAGAAGGAATTGAAGGTAGGGGATCTGGTGCTTCTACGAGACGAACGATCGCCTCCTACTCAATGGCCGTTGGGTCGTGTTAGCCAAGTACACCCTGGTGAAGATTCTCATCTACGTGTTGCAACTGTGCGTACAAAATCGGCGAACATAAAACGAGCAATATAAAAATTGGTATCCCTTCCCATCGACGAACCGCATACCATGCATGCGATGGGCGGATAAGTTTCCTCGCAAAGGACGAGGTGGGCGGAATGTTCAGAACTATCAACTGATTGAAATCGTCAACCGGGTACCCTTTATGAATCCCTAACTAAACATCACTTTCCAACACTGAGCACTTGTACTAAAGTCAGGTATCATATTCTTCTTTGACATTACGCGTTGTTGTTCATGTTCGTTGCTACAAAAATAACTCTGTATTAGAAATCATTTTGTTTGCTACAATCTAACATGCGCGCAATTTGCACATTAATAAAGTTAAAGCTTTTGGAATATCGAGTTTGCGGTGTAGTTAGTTTATTTATAATTCTTCATTTTTTAACATAAGTAATTACCAGGCACAACAGGAAAATTTTGTGAGCAAATGGCAAACAATAAAAATGTGAAAAGTATCAAATGAAAAACTCATAAATTAATTGTAGAAATGTACTTGAAAAGAAAACTAAAACCACTTGATACTTCACAGCTATAAAATCCTTCATACGTATTTACGATTTTTTTTGGAAAGGAGGTGTAGTATATCAGAGCATGTCACTGGCAACAGCAAGTCACACGCCAACTTTTAATGTATGGAATGTAAACATTCTGCAGCGTCAACGTATTTCTAATAACGTTCAGTTTCTCACGCTAAGTACAAGAACAGCACAAGCTATGGAGTGATATCAGTTTGCATACGCTAGCAACATATTTGTGGATATGAGCGACTGCATTATTGACAGCTCCACGCTTGGTCCATGTATGTATGTATTTGACTGCATTGCTAGCAGCTCCACTTACAGATATGGTTGTGATATGAATATATGAAATACGTAAAATTTTGTGAGAATTGCATGTTTTATATAAGAACTGCCGGTGTTGAAAATCATTGCGATGGGATAAATATTTCACAATGGATTGTTCCGATAAACGGATTTTGGTAGATAACTCCTCTAATTATATAGGTAGGAAAGTGAAATTTCGTAACAATTGCTCTTTTAGAAGGTGGAATGTTTATTTATTTATTTATTTAGTCTATGATTTACAAACCTTACAGACTGAGAAGTGAAAGAAAAAAAAAAAAAAATTTATAAATTTTACAACATTTTAAGAATAGTACATATACAGAGTTTCTTTAAACACAGTACGATTAGCAAAGATATCTATAGTTATTTCTCTATATAATAAATTAAATTCAGCTAATAGCCTGACATTCGGTTCATTTTGAGCATACCTTGTTTTACAAATATCAACAACAAACAAATCATTATGCCGAAGATTTCTTGATGGCACGTTGATTTTTATGCAATGTAATAAATATGGACAATCAATGGTCCCATTCAGAACATCACGAATAAATACCAAACCAGATATTAGTCTCCTACTGGCAAGAGTATGCAAACTGATCAATTTGCACCGAGACAAATACGACGGAATAGGCATATCAAACCTTATGTTAAATAATGCAAATTTCAAAAACTTTCTTTGTACTCTTTCCAATCTATTGGAATGAACTTCATAATACGGATTCCAGATTATAGAAGCATATTCCAATTTAGGCCTTACAAATGTATTAAACAGTAGTTTTTTTGTGTAAGGATCCTTAAATTCAGAGCTGTTTCGCCTAATAAACGCTAGAGCGGAGTATGATTTAGGTATAATATAATTAAGATGATCAGTAAAAGTAAAATTTGAGTCAAAAACTAGATCTTTAATTTTGTTGCTAGAGCTAATAATGGAACCAGAAATGTAATATGATGAAGGAAGTGGGAATCGAATTTTATTGTAAGTGACGGAGTAGCACTTTTCAATATTAATGGACAGATTATTAGTCCGACACCAATCTTGAAACTTGTTTACCGCATTTTGCAATATTTCGATATCATATGGGCTATTTATCTTTTTAAAAATCTTTAAATCATCGGCATAAAGCAGATGTTCGCACAAAGTGAAACACTCAGTGCAGTCATTAATAAAAATTACAAACAATAGAGGACCCAGAATACTTCCTTGGGGAACCCCGGATGCTGCTCTATAAGAGAAAGACTTCACAGCGTCAACAACGACATAGTTTACTCTGTTTATCAAATAAGAATTAACCCAGGATAAGAAAGAAGAATGAAATCCAAACAATTGTAGTTTATGGACTAATAGCCTGTGGGAAACTCTATCAAAAGCTTTAGATAAATCCGTATAGATGGAGTCTACCTGCAAGCCATCAGTAAAGCATGATATACAGTAATTTGAAAAAACCGCCAGGTTGGTGACCGTTGACCGACCTGGAATAAAACCATGTTGAGATAATGCTATATATGGTTTAATAGCAAATGAAAGTTTAGAGCTAATGATTTTTTCAAATAACTTAGAAATATTAGTAATTTTTGAAATTGGTCGATAATTAGACACCTCCTTTTTGCTCCCAGATTTGAAAACAGGAGTAACAGATGTGACTTTCCACTCCTCCAGAAAATAACCAGACCTAAGAGACAGGTTGAATAACAGAAGAAGCGGATCCACAATGGAAGAGATGCATTGTTTAAGAAAATAAGCAGATATTTTGTGGTCATCGACTTGCTTGGAAGATTTTAAGTCTATTATAGCAACAAGAATGTCCTCTTCCGTTAATACTAACGATCCAAAGTCAAGTGAGGATACAACTTGCCCAACACTAGAAACATTACACGGTATATCATCATCAACAAAATTAGACATAAAAAATTCAGCAAACAGATTTGCACTTTCATTAGCTGTGCTTGAGCACTTACCGTTATATGACATTGGGGATGGATCAACTGACGAGGACCGTTTTGAGTTTATAAAGCTCCAAAACGCCTTGGGGTTAGATTTTATATTCATTTTAAAACCTAATAAATAGTTTTTATATAGAAATTTGTTTAGACAGTTAAATTGTGTTAGATAGTTCTCATAGAGTATTTTGTGTTGCAAATTTCCAGAACACTTGTAAAGTCTATAAAATTTATTACGGAGATTTTTAAGCTTTTTTAAATAAGATCAAAGTTACAACTCGAATAGTTAAACTTAAGCTTTTTATCAGCACGAAAAGTAGAATACTTATAAAACTCCAAGTCCAGGATAAGTGGAATATGGTGTTTGTCCGTAGGAGATAAGGGAAGTACAGACTCCTGCAAGTGAAATTTTAAATCCGGGCTAATAAAGATAAGATCAAGAATCCTGCTAAGCTCATTTACAAAGAAGTTAATTTGCATTAGTTGTAGGCTGAATAATCCGTCAATTACACAAATCTCACAAGAACCATTAACATTACTTGGAATGAGCATATCATCATCATTTACTGTTGACCACGCAATTTTATTCAAATTAAAGTCTCCCAAAATACAGAGCTGAGTATTTTCACTCGGAAGATTCAAATTTAAAATGTTATCTATATGCTCAAAATACAAATTATCAGAGCTATTAGGAGGAATATAAGATACACAAATGTATAGCAAATCATCCTCACTCGATATTGACACGCATAATTGATCGATACACGAATCAGAATTTTTTAGCGTAATTTCAGCAGCACGTAAATCCGTCCTAGTGGCGATTAAAACAGCACCCCCACCAGTGGTATTAGTCACCACTCCATCTCTGTCTTTCCGAAAGACAGTATATAAGTTACTATTAAAAAATTCCTCACTACAAAAATAAGCGTTAAGCCAAGTCTCAACCAATACGATGACGTCATAATCACATTGCGAAGTAGCAGCATACAACAAATTTGCTTTTGTTCTCATTCCAGACATATTCTGATAATAGATTTTAAAATTTTCAGTTGAGTGGGCATCATTAATTGGCAAGTTTTGAGCGCAATGTTGAGTTATCACTCGTTCTACAAACCCGGCGTTTTCTGATCTGCCTTTGGAAAAAAACGAAAAGGCCGCACAGTAACATTTGTTGGCCAAAGAGAAGCATTGAACACCTTGTTGTAGTCAAGTGCCAAAACCCGTATTTTAAAAGTGACTCTCGCAAGAGAGTTAGTATCAGCATCTCTTTTGGTCAATTTAAAGCAAGCGATTCGTGAGACATCTATACCAGCACGTTGAGAAATATACTCAGCAATTTGCTCTTCAGTAACGGACGACTTAAAAGAAGATACATGGAGCCATTTATAACGCACGAACACTTCCAAATCAGCATTAGTGTTAGTTCCACTAACAATAGGATATTGTTTTTCTTTAATTTCTTTATTACGCGTACCACTTTCGCTCTGCATTTCAGCAGAGGAATTATTAGATGAGAAAAGATTATTACTATTAGCAGCACCAGTAACGGCGCCAGCAGCGACGCCAGAATATGGTAAGGCGAGGGCCTCATTACTATGAGCATTAGTTGTTGTCACACTTGTGCTCTCACTATTCTTATCATCATTGGTGTTAGATGGAGTATTCGGAGCGACTAAGTTATCATTTTCTTCAGAATTCACAAGATCAATAACAGTCTCTGTCTGAGATAATTGTTTTAGTGTTGTTTTTGGGTGCAATGTTGGTGTTAAAAATCAATGAGATTGGACCAATATAACACATCGCCACCATATAATCGATAGTTCCGATAATTTCGGTATGAGCTAAAGTTAAATTGAAAATCAGTGAAAATCGTGACGCTTATTCATGAAAGATATAAAGCCTAAATCATTTTTTTTGCATCAGAATCGCCACACTTATCTATAATGAAATAGCACATTTATGTGCTGCATCGTAACTAATAAAAAACTACGGTTTAACTCGTTAGTGAAATCTTTACTAAGAACTAAGTTAACAGTGATAAAACTTAGTAAATAGCTACAGCTAGCGGGCTTCTGAGTTAAAAAAAGGTAATATGCAGGTGCAGTTACATATGTATGTAGACAAAAATGGTTTTCTCCAATTTTCTGTTTCGACATATTAAAAGTTTTCGGTTGTCACAAGTATGTTTATATGGAAATTAAGAGTTTCACCGTTAGCGTTTTAAGCAGAACACGTATTACCCCACAAATTTTCATGCCTAACATAAAAAAAAAACAAAACTAGTGTTACTACTTGTGCTTCAAAGAACTCATATTATAATACAGCTTACAAGTCTAAATTAAAGAAACCTGGCTCGACAAGTAACCTTAACCACAATTTGTAGTTAAAGTAACCAGTAAATACTTTAAATTTGGGATAGAACAGGATCAAATTCAACCAGATATAGGTGTTTTTTTAACTAAAATTGGAATGCAATTTCTAAACTCGCACAAAGGATCATATTTTACTGCTGCATAATTACATTTGCAGCGTTTTTTGCGCAAATTAAAAAAAATCCATTTTGAAAAATATATTTAAAAAAAAGAGGCACGTTAATACTAAAAATAAATTATTTAAAACATCTAGTGCCAAAAAAAACACTAAAATTTTATATCCTTCTCTAACTCCCAACTGAAAAACGATAGAAAGCTGAAAATTTGGCCAGAAGTGTAGAATTTCATCGTTATTTAAAAACAGAATTTTGAGCACGCTCGGCCCCAGTGTGCCACGTTGGAAACTACCAGGTTGGTTGTTAATAGGTAGTTAAACAGACACTCGCCCCTGGCATTGATATCGGAGCTTCCCCATTAGGGGTGTTGAGCATTAACGTCCGCTCCTATATAAGATGACCCGTACAAAAATTTGACACCAGATCCCTCACTTCCCTTTGTGGTGGAGGGTTTTCGGCGTCGTAAGGCATATACACGATCGTCAGGCTGGTGCTGCCGACTGTTAAACTGGCAGCGGTAATGTCACCATTGGTATAGTTAGGTAGAAGAAAGCTGTTGAGGTCAGACTCGCTGGCTCGAATGAGCTTGAAACCCTTAGTCCGCAATCCGCAAATCGTCGAGCTGTTGACCAAGGGTCCTTGGATGAAGACCACATCCACGTCGCCTTTAGAAAGACGGCTACTTAAAGCAGCCGAGGCTACTTTAGATTTGTGCAGGTTTATCTGAAGCACCACCAACATGAGAGCGATCAGACTTCCCTGCCGTCCCCATATCGTCGAGGTGTGCCCTGTCCCGAAGGCTATCTTTCAACGACGAGTTCAGAGCAACTACGCGATTAGCCGTAGCGGGATCCCGGCTGTCTGAAGAATTCGAGATATTGCGCTCAGTATGGGCTGCTACCACCGTGGTACTTGTGGTACTTCAATTTCCGAGTCTCCTGGAGCAGCCGCGATCGGAGCGCGCTGTGCATCGCCACGGTATCCGTGAATGTTGATCTGGCCTACACTGTAGTGCACTAGCCCATTACACCTTTTAAGGGGCTCGAGTACCTCCTTATTCATGGTGAAACCACTTTTCTATCAAGCCCTACCGCATCCCCGACCAGAGTGACACTCCAGTCCTGCGTAGGGAGGGACGGATTAGCATCGTGAGAATTCTCACAGGCTCTGCAGGGATGGCAGGAATCCATTCCCTAGGCCGAGCCGGAATGTCCTTCCAGTCGACGACCTCGATTTTTGCATCTTCGTAGACTTCACCCAGTCTTGCAGCTGCAGCCTTGTACAGTGCTTGCGTCCCATGCCAACCTGGATGCCATCCCGCTTCCGTGACCACCGCCGAACCCCTTGGATACGCCAAATAAACGTCGATGACAGCATTTCCCAGTGCGTTCCGGACGTGCTTGGGGATGGCACTTGTCCTTGGGGATGGCCAAACGGTCGTTGCCTCGGTCAAGAATGCCTATAAGGATCCTGTGCTTGGTTACATCAGCAAAGCTTGGTTTGCCCACTCCAGGGGTATTTTGATGCCGCTTGGGGTGGGGTTTTAACTCCACGTCCGATCTCTGGCGTTTGAAAGGGTTTCCCTTTACCGTCTTTGGCACATAACTGCTTTGGAAATCCAGTATCAGAGGTTGTGCTAACTCCACACACTTCCTGGAACTCGGCGACAGGGTTTCCTGCGGAACACCCTCATATTTCTTCAGGATCCTAACGGCCAATCGTTTTTCCAGGTACGCAGAGCGGCGGGGAGATGTCTATTGGGAGTCCGGAGTAGATATAAGATAAATAAACATTAATAAATAATTGGTTGACGGAAGATTGAGAATTTAAGATGCAGGTTTAGAGAAAATAAAAAGATGATAAAAAATTTTTAAAGACAACCTTTATATGAATGCTGTCAAAAAGCCTCAGCAAATTTGTCGGTAAACAAAGACATGGTTTCGGTGTTTTTGGTTTTTAAATTTTAGTCATACCAATTTTAATCAATTTTTGAGATTTGAAAATATAAAGGTGGAGTGCAATTAATAGGCTTTAAATGTTTTGTCAATAACCGAACTTCTATTTAGGCTCTCAGAAAATGTTTGTCTTAGTTTGGAAACGTGCACTCCACCTTTATATTTTCAAATCCAAAAATTGATTACAATCGGTATGACTAAAATTTAAAAACCAAAAACACCGAAACCATGTCTTTGTTTAACGAGAAATTTGCTGAGGATTTTCGACAGCATTCATATAAAGGTTGTCTTTAAAATTTTTTTAATCATCATTTTATTATTTTATTTTTAGTTTTGGTGATTCCTATCGGAAATTTGACTTTTAAATATGGTCACGGTTCCTTTAACTAAATGCTAAGTTTCAAGTTCCTAGATTACCAGAAAGTTAGTCAAAAGTCGATCGCAAAGTTCCCAACTTCAAAATAGTTTTGGAAATAGCTTAGCGGGAAGTTACTCAAAAATCTATCGCAAGATTCCCCCTATGTTTTAGAGATTTTCAATTATATCGAAAAGCAGGCCAGTTTTTGGAATTCTGATTTCAACAAATTGTATTGTTACCGTTTCCACAATTTAATGCTAAGTTTCAAGTTCCTAGGTTACCTGGAATTACCTATCGGAATTTTGATTTTTACTTTTTGTAGTGTCACTTTTGCCTCAATTTAATGCCAAGTTTCAAGTTCCTAGGTTACCTGGAAGTTGGTCAAAAGTCGATCGCAAAATTCTCAACTTCAAATTAGTTTTCGAAATATCTCGATCCGTGCGCCACCTACCGGAATTGTTTTGATGAGGGATTGCATTGTCATCGGGTTGTGACAAATGTGTAAAGTTCCAAGTCTCTAACTAATCTGAAAGTTACTAAAAATCGATCGCAAAAGTCCAGGAGTCTTTTAATTTTTTTTTAAAGATTTGCAATTATATAGACCAGCGTGTCATCTATCGGAATTTTGATTTTTACTATTTGTAGTGTCATTGTTGCCCCAATTTAGTGCCAACTTTCAAGTTCTTAGGTTACCTGGAAGTTGGTCAAAAGTCGATCACAAAATTCTTAACATCAAATTAGTTTTCGAAATATCTCGATCCGCGCGACAACTACCGGAATTGTTTTGATGAGGGATTGCCTTGTCATGGGGTTGTGACAAATGTGTAAAGTTTCAAGTCTCTAACTAATCTGGAAGTTACTAAAAATCGATCGCTTTTATAAAGATTTGCAATTATAAAG
The DNA here is from genome assembly GCA_964058755.1 of Campiglossa producta. Taxonomy (NCBI): domain Eukaryota; kingdom Metazoa; phylum Arthropoda; class Insecta; order Diptera; family Tephritidae; genus Campiglossa; species Campiglossa producta. The sequence goes on along the minus strand of CAXKVI010000006.1, from coordinate 41,526,554 downwards.
ACCAGCGTGCCATCTATCGGAATTTTGATTTTTACTATTTGTAGTGTCACTGTCGCCTCAATTTATTGCCAAGTCTCAAGTTCCTAGGTTACCTGGAAGTTGGTCAAAAGTCGATCGCAAAATTCTCAACTTCAAATTAGTTTTCGAAATATCTCGATCCGTGCGTCACCTACCGGAGTTGTTTTGATGAGGAATTGCATTGTCATGGGGTTGTGACAAATGTGTAAAGTTTCCAGTCTCTAACTAACCTGGAAGTTACTTAAATAAATTGTCTTCAATTGTTCATATGCGTGCAAATTTTCAATAATCTAGCTTACCGGGAAGTTCCTCATATATGCGTCCCAAAATTTAAATTTTTAAATGAATTTACCGTATTTCTTGATCCGTGCGCCACCTAGCGGAAACTTTTTTCGTTCACATTGCATTGCCATGGAGCTCCAAACTATGTTCCAAGTTTCAAGTGTCTAGCTCAACGGGAAGGTACCTAAAAATACTTTGCAAGATTCCGAAATAACGTATGAAAAAGGTGGTGCAAAACCAGAAAGCGACTTAATATAAAGGTTTTAAAATAGAGAGATAAATAGGTTAGGTTAGGTTCAAGTGGCTGCCGCAGAGGCACACTTAGGCCAGTTTTGAAAGGCCCGTTGTGATACCACCAACACAAGGAAAGTCAGTCCCGGGACCCAGCCAAATGGAAAATCCCTGAGTTGTTGGGATTTTCCACATAGCAGAATCCCGGGACTGACACTCCTAAACCGACACCGTTACTCCTCCTCGAACCACTTAGATGACTTTATGAAGGCCATCAAGTCTTTTATGTCCAGTTCCGCGATCTGGCTTAGGCTATCCAGGAACGGAGCTCCCAAAAAGCGTGTTCTCGCGCCGCTTAAAACCGGACAGTTGCAGATGAGGTGTTCCACTGTTTCCTCCTCCTCATCATCTTTGCAACTCCTGCAGCATCGCCGGTAGGGCACACTTAGCCTTTCTGCATGCCTACCAATGAGGCAGTGACCGGTTAATACCCCTATCAATATGCAGATTTTCCTCCTAGTTAGGGCATAAATGGGTCTAGACCTTTTAAGATCCCATTTTGCCCAGGTTTGTTTCGATATCCGACACCCTGGGGATTGCAGCCATCTTTCGTTGGCTTGACGGAGTGTGTGCTCCTTCAGCATTAGTTTGCATGTGGCAAACGGCATACCTAAGCGCTCTTTTTCCTGAAGAACCTACTTGGTCGTGCCCTGCCTGGCAAGCTCGTCTGCCTTACAGTTTCCCTCAATGTCCCGGGACCCATATGAGGTTTACGCGGTTCTGTTGGGCCATCTCCTGAAGAGATTGACGACAGCTGAGCGTCAGTTCAGAGTTGAACGTGTATGAGCCAAGGGATTTGATGGCCGCTTGGCTATCGCTGAAAATAGCGATATCTTCTCCGATAACACGTTTGCTTAACCAGGCCGCGGCGTCTAGGATTGCCGAGACTTCCGCCTGGAAGACGCTACAATGATCAGGTAGTCTGAAGGAGAGCTCAAGGTCCAAATCCCTTGAATAAACCCCTCCTCCAACTCTGCCGTCCAACTTCGAGCGGTCGGTGTATATGGAAGTGCCACTATTTGTTTCGGGACACCAATCCGTCCTCTCCCAGCCTTCTCTGCTGGGAATGTTTATTTTGAAACAGCTATCGCCGACTGTAGTGGTCGCACAACGATCTGTGCTTAGAGGGAGAAAGCTGTAAGATTCCAGTATACTGGAGTGTCCAATAGTACCCGCACCCCAACTGGAGGTTTCTCTTAAGCGCAGAGCTGATGCCGCTGCTGACCGAAACCCTTCCAGATCAAGAGGCAAAATGCCCAGAATGACCTGGAGGGCTTCGCTGGGCGTTGTCCTTAGCGCACCGCTTATACAGATCATATTAGATCTATGGACTTTCCGCAACAGATTCAGGTATGTTGCCTTGCTCAGCGCAGGCCACCATACGACGACTCCATATAGCATGATTGGACGAATGATGGCAGTGTAGATCCAACTGCATACTCTAGGGCTGAGCCCCCATTTTTTGCCAATGGCTCTTTTGCATGTGTAAAGAGGAATGCAAGCTTTCTTCTGGCGCTGAAGAACATTCTCCTTCCAATTCAGTTTTCTGTCCAGAACTATGCCTAGAAACTTGGCGTTATCCGACAAGCCCAGGCGCGTGCCATCTAGTTCTGGTAGGCTTAGTGGCGGTATTTTGTACCGGTTGGTGAAGAGGACAAGTTCCACTTTCCCCGGGTTGATAAGTCCGCAGCGAGAGGACCACGTCGAAACTTCTCGCAGTGCTACTTGCATCAGGTCACACAGAGTTTGTGGGAACTTGCCTCTGAATGCAATAGCTAAATCGTCTGCGTATGCCACTATCTTCCCGCCCCCCAGCTTGTGTCACGTAGCAACGAGTTGACTGTGAGGCTCCATTAAAGCGGGGAAAGAACACCACCCTGGGGTGTTCCCCTTGTGACATAGCGTGATAACTCAACCGTACCAAGTGAAGAAGCTATTTTCCTTCCCATTAAAAGTTGGTCAATTAAACCAGTTAGAGGTCTCTCTACGCCCAGATTAGTTAGAGCGGAGTTGATAGCCTCCGGGCTTATATTGTTGAAAGCCCCCTCAATGTCTAGGAAGGCCACGAGACAGTAGTCCTTTTCACACAGCGATTTCTCAATGACAGATACTAGGCTGTGCAGAGCGGTTTCTGTTGATTTACCCTTAGTGTATGCATGCTGATAGCTAGAGATTAGGTTGCTATCAATAGTCGTTGAGAGGTAGTCGCTTAGTATCCTCTCAAAGACTGATCGGTCTGTAGTCTTTTGGCTCGTAGTGGGATGCCTTCCCAGCCTTAGGGATAAACACTACCGTGGCGCTTCTCCAGGAGCCCGGAATGTGGTTGAGAGCCAGGCAGGCTGTGAAGAGAAATACCAGCCATTTAGCTGATGTCTCCAATGTGTTTATAAGTTGCGCGGGGATAATCCCGTCCGGCCCGGCAGCCTTATACGGTTCAAAGCTCTTAACTGCCCACCTTACCCTTTCCTCAGTGATGGGTATTTTTACTGCCAGGTTTGTTGCAGGTACTAGTGGTGCGTCATGCAGATTCCCCGGAAAATGTGTATTCAAGAGCAGCTCAAGGGTTTCCTCTTCCGTGCTGGTCCAGGATCCGTCAGTTTTTCGCAAATAGCTGATGGCTGTTTGACTTTTCGAGAGGACTCGTCTAAGTCTCGCTGTGTCGTCGACCTTTTCGACGCCAGTGCAGAAATTTCTCCACGAAGTTCTCTTCGCCTGTCTCAGAGCTTTTTTGTAGGCCCTAAGTTTAGCTTTATATTCGTGCCAATGAGGCTCAGAGCCGAGGCTCTTGGCCTTGTTAAATTGTTTCCGGCATGATTTGCGGAACGAGTCCAAATCGTAGGACCACCAATGTGGCCGGTGTTTACCCCGTGGTTTTTGCACTGGACAAGCCTGTCCTAGAGCATTTGCGAGCGCCGATGTAAATGTAGTAACAAGATCCTCCAGCTCCTCTACTGATGAGGGGGCTTTTGAGGGCAGTACTGGGAGGTCTCTGTCTAATATTTCATTGTGTAACTGCCAATTTGTGTTACGTGGATTGCGCTTCATGATTGGTTGTTCTACAATAAAGTCTAAAACCATTTCTATGTAACGGTGGTCGGAGAATGAATGTTCTTCCAGAATCCGCCATTTTCTGACCCACCCATAAGCGCCTTAACTACAGATAGTGAGGTCTATGACCTCCCTACGGGTCTTAGTGATCAAAGTAGGCTCATTACCCACGTTGCAAATTACCAGGTTGGTTGTTAAGAGGAAATCAAACAGAGACTCGCCCTTGCCATTGATATCGGAACTCCCCCATTGGACATGGTGAGCATTAGCGTCCGCTCCAATAATAAGATTACCCGTGCAGAAATTTGACACCAGGTCTTTCACCTCCGTTTGTGGTGGGGGTTCTTCGGCGTCGTAGGGCATATAGACCGACGCCACCGTCAGGCGGGTGCTGTCGACCGTTAGACTGATAGCGGTAATATCACCATTGGAGTAGTTAGGTAGGAGAAAGGAGTTCAACTCAGACTTGACCAAAATACACGTTCGGACTTTGCTCTCCTCGCTGGCTCGAATGAGATTGAAGCCCTTAGTCCCCAATCCGCAGATTCTCGAGCTATTGACCCAGGGTTCTTGGATGAGGACCACATCCACGTCGCCTTTAGAAAGACGACTACTTGAAGCAGCCGAAGCCACTTTAGATTTGTGCAGATTAATCTGAAGCACCACCAACATGAAAGCGCACAGACTTCCCTGCCGTCCCCATGTCGTCGAGGTTTGCCCCATCCCGGAGGTTGCCTATCAACGACGAGTTGTTCCGATTAACTGCCCGATATGGCGTTGCAGGAGTCCTGCTGCCTGTAGCGTTAGATGTTAATCGCTCAGCGTTGGCTGCTACCACCGTGACGTCGAGGACTTCCTCGTCCTGTAGGCTGTCCTCCATCCCCGAGTTGTTCACAGCACTATCGGCAAGGGACGTGGCGGATAACATGCTTTCCGCATCGGAATCCTCCGCTTCCTCTTCTGGTAATTCGTTTTCCGGTTCCCCCGGAGCAGCCGAGAATGCAGCGCGCTGAGCATCACCACGATATACGTGGATAACGATCTGGCCTACGCTGTAGTGTACTAGGCCATTGCACCTTTTGAGGGGCTCGATTGACTCTTTATTCATGGTGAACACCACCTGTCTGTCGGGCCCCACCGCATCCCCGACCAGATTGACACTCCAGTCATGCGTTGGGAGGGACGGATTCCTTAGCCGTAGCATCCCGAGAATTCTGTCGGGTTCGTCAGGGATGGCCGGAATCCACGCCCTTGCCCTTGGACGAGCTGGTATGTCCTTCCAGTCGACGACCTCTATCTTTGCACCCTTGTAAACTTCACCCAGTTTAGCAGCTGCTGCCTTATACAGTGCTACGGTTTTTGCATCCTCGCATGCGAGTAATTTGATCTGACCCTGGTGCCAGCCCGCGTCCCTTACTCGCGCCAAACTACCCGGAAACTGCGGAGCAACGTTGAGAAGAATGTTGCCGAGTACATTTCGCACGTAACGCCACCGGTCCTTGGGGATGGCCAGACGGTCATTGCTTCGGTCAAGGACGCCTATAAGGATCCTGTCCTTGGTTACCTCAGCAAAGCTTTGTTTGCCCGCTCCAGAGGTATTCTGATGCCGCTTGGGAGGGGGATTTAACTCCAGGTCCGATCTCTGGCGCTTGAAAGGGTTAACTTTTAACCTCTTTGGCATGTAAGATTTTTGGAAATCCGGTATCACAGCTTTCGCTAGCTCTACCGATTTACTGGAATTCGGCAACAGCGACTCCTGCGGTACCCCTTCATACCTCTTCAGGATCTTTGCAGCCAATCTTTTCTCGTGGTATGTTAAGCGGCGGGGAGATGTCTCCCGGGAGTGCGGACCCGTAGTTGCCATCGCGGTCGCTCGCCCTTGCCGAAATCTCAGTTGCAGCTTCCTTCCCCTTCGAAACTCCGAGGCCGGGTCGTGAGACCGCTGCCACAGACGTAAAGATACTGGTTTTCATATCAGAGGTTGATGGGAGTTTAGCATCCGCCGTTGTCCGCTTAGCTGCGTTGGCAACCGCACTGGTGCTAGCTCCCATCAAGTCAATCTTACTCGATATAGGGTTGGTTGACCGACTCGTAGTTGCCATCGCTGTCGATCCCCCCCTTGATTGTGGAACGGAGGTTGTCCTTCGGCGTTGTTGTTGCTTTCTCGCCTGCTCCTCCATAGCTCTCCTTTGCCGAGGAGTGAAATTTGGCGTTGTTTGTTTTTTGGGTTTTTCGTTTTTATTTGCGTTATTTGAGTTCATCTTGTTCGTACGACCCATCGCCGGATAAGGCCAGCTTAGGGTCAAGGGAAGAGTAGGGGAAAATGTGTCGTCCGCCGCGGCAGAGCTCCGTACCGCGGTAAGGCCATGCTTACTCTCTGAGGCGACCCGGTATCAGAGAGGCTCCGTTCAAATACAGCCACGATTTGCCTCCCGGCTGCAAACGTCCAATGGGCACGTGGTCGCATAACACCCTGGATTGGGAGGGGGAAGATCTTAGTCGTCGCGCCAGAGAGGCTAGGCTGCTCTCGTGATGAAGTGCCGTACGGAGCTATGATCACAAGGGCAGCGTAGCCCTGTGGCTATCGCCTTAAGCCCTCGTACCGCGGCAAGGTATCCACCCTTCACGAGGGCTACAAAGATAAATAGATAAGGTGAAATAAAAAATAATATATACATACATATAAACCAAGTAAAGAGCTCAAGTCAGGATTAAAGACTACAAAAAGTTTCTACGTATTAAGGACAAAAAGAATAGATTCTTTTATACGGAAAACCGAGTCCGAAACATCAAATGTACTTGAATGAGAGTAATAATCTTGGCTTAAACAGCGAAATGGTTCATTTAACTCAAAGTTGGTTCTACATTGTTTCAAGACAAGTGGTTTAAAATGACGTGATTGCCGAGAGGGTATTTTGAAATTTACTTCGCTTAGCAGAAACGGGCTTGAGAGAGATCCATTTAGTAACTTAATCATAAAAACAAATCCAAGCATTTTCCTCCGACTGGAAAGGAGATTTATGAGTTTCAAACGACTAGCATAAGGTGGTAGAAATGAAAATCTCTTAAAGCAAAAAGTAAAAATTGTTTTTGGACTGATTCTAGCCTATCTATATGGACTTGGTATCGCGGGTTCCATATTCTAGTATCGGTCTGACTAATGAAGTAAAAAGAGCCTTTGTTACATAAGGTTCACTAAATTCTTTATACTATCGTTTGACAAATGCTAGAACACCTCTAGCCTTACTAGCTGTTGCGTTAATATGATGCCTGAAACTGAGCTTGCTATCCATAGTAACCCCCGGATCAACAAAGTCGTGAACCTGCTCAAGACTATAATTGTTAATTATGTAGGAAGCCGGCTGAAAAGTTCTACGCGAAAAACGCATGTACTCTTATTTACATTTTTTAAGATTTAGTGGCATATAATTTAAGTCGTACCAAGTAACTAGGTATTTACTGGAATCTTTCAAAGTATTTAGGTGATCAGTTATCAGTTTATAAGGATAATTGCTAGTGTGTAAATTGGATACGTACGTTAGAATAGTTCGAACTGAAAAATTTAGCAAAAGAATTTGCGATATCATGATTATCGCTAGATGAAAGGTCGTGATATTTCATGGCTAAGGGAAACCCAAATACCTTACGTTTAGAGTTTACGAAACCATAAAATGATTTCGGATCAATAATAATGCTTTGTTTTACCTTAGAGATATAAGCCTTGTAGCACTTTTTATTCAAATCGATATACTTCTGCCGTAGAGTGGAATACTGTAAGTAATGTTTATTTAATCCCGTTTTCTTGTAGGTATAACTTAAATGCCCGCGGTTTTCTATTTTAAATGCCTTAAGATCTTTAGAAAACCAGGCTTGTGCTGGTTTATCATCAGTAAATTTACATTTAGGAACATGTTTCTCAAACAGACTGTGTATAGATTGATTGAAATGTGAAACGTTTAGAATAATATTGCCCCTATATTTAGGCCATTTTATTTTGGACAAATCTTTATTTAATTTCCGGTAGTTGGCTTTGGAAATATTAAAATCAACGCTACTATTTGGGTAGGATTGAGTATCGTGATCATTGCTTATGGTTTCGTAGACTATCTCTAAAGAAGGATGGTAAAGGTCTTCTGGTAAAACCAGATGATTACACCGATTCACAAAGAATTTATTATCATCAACGTAAACTAAATTTAAGACTTTCCCAAACTTGTTAGCGGTAATATTTATTTGATTAAGGCAGAGATCGAAATACCATCCAAAAAGTCAGTGTAGCCCGGTTTGGATGGAATTGGAACAATGCTTCCATCAAATATACTCCACGAAATCTGAGGTAGGTTGAAATCACCCAAGACAATCATCGAATCACAGGGGTTCGTCATTAAATGAACAGTTTTGAGTAGTGAGATTGTTGCATATAGACAGAAATATTTAGATGATGGAGGAATGTAGGAAACCGATAAGTACATATATACTCTGTCAAGCTGAATTCGAATACATTTGAACTCGATAGAATCGATGAAATGTAAATTAATCTCTTCTGAAATTAACGATGAATCAACGGCAAGTAGAAAACCACCCCCGACTCTGTTCGCTTGTACCTCATATTTGTTAGATAAAAGCTCAGCATTGACAACATGAGGTTTCAGCCAAGTTTCCGTAAAAGCTATAACTTTAAAAGTAAAAAAAGGTCAGTTAACTTTGTATTTAAACCTCTAACATTTTGATAGAAAATATTTATGGACTTTAGTTTTTTGAATCAACATTATTACGATCAATTCCGACAGCATTTTGAACGCTCTTACTGGGCCTATTTTCAAACTCTTTTACAAGAGTTCCGGGCGGCCAAAAAGAGCAGTTCAAAACAGTATCGAAGTCTTTATCCGACACATCAACTCTAAAGGAAGACATACTTCTTTGGTGAGGAAACTTAATCATTCTCACTGCTTCGTCTTAAATTTTAGAAGAAATATGATACTTCAGGTCATCTTCGGTAGTGTCAGGATGAAATCAAACAAACCACGCAAACAGCTGTAACAAAGAGGAAGGTAAAAAGCAAGTAATGACACAACAACAATTGCAATATAGAAACCAAGGACTGAATCGAAACCGAAACCGTAACCGATTTAAAACGATTAATTTTTCAAAACCAAAACCGTAACCGTTTTTTAGATCTGAATAACAACGAAACCGAAACCGTTTCAAAAGCCGGAGCCGGTTTTAAACGGTATTGAATTTTTTGTATGCCTTTTTTCTTTTTGTGGGAACATATCGTCGCTCCCAACGAAGACTAACACGGTTGAGTTTTCTGCGACGAAGACTAACACACTTCGTTCTCTGCGTGGAATACTAACACACTTCAGCTTTCTGCGTCGAAGACTAACACACTTCGTTCTCTGCGTGGAAGAATAACACACTTCAGTTTTCTGCGTCGAAGACTAACACACTTCAGTTTTCTGCGTCGAAAACTAACACACTTCAGTTTTCTGCGTCGAAGACTAATACATTTCAGTTTTCTGCCTCGAAGACTAACACACTTCGTTCTCTGCGAGGAAGACTAACGCTACAGACAGCAGGACTCCCGCAACGACATATCGGGCAGTTAATCGGAACAACTCGTCGTGGATAGGCAACCTCCGGGATGTGGCAAACCTCTAAGCACATATCGTTGTGCGACCACTGCAGTCGGGGATAGCTGTTTCAAAATAAACATTCCCAGAAGAGAAGACTAGGAGAGGACGGATTGGTGCCCTGAAACAAATGGTGGCACTTCCATATACACCGACGGCTCGAAGTTGGACGGCAGAGTTGGAGGAGGGGTTTATTCAAGGGATTTGGACCTTGATCTCTCCTTCAGACTACCTGATCATTGTAGCGTCTTCCAGGCGGAAGTCTCGGCAATCTTGGACGCTGCGGCCTGGATAAGCAAACGTGTTATCCTAGAAGATATCGTTATTTTCAGCGATAGCCAAGCGGCCATAAAATCCATCGGCTCATACACGTTAAACTCTTCTTGCCCAGCATGGCACGACCAAGCAGGTTCTTCAGGATAAAGAGCACTTAGGGATGCCGTTTGCAACATGCAAACTAATGCAGAAGGAGCACACACTCCGTCAAGCCAACGAAAAATGGCTGCAATCCCCAGGGTGCCGGATATCGAAACAAACCTGGCCAAAATGGGATCTTAGAAGGTCTAGACGCATTTATGCCCTAACTAGGAGGGAAATCTCCATATTGATAGGGGTATTAACCGGTCACTGCCTCATTGGTAGGCATGCAGAAACGCTAGGTGTGCCCTACCGACGATGCTGCAGGAGTTGCAAAGATGATGAGGAGGAGGAAACAGTGAAGCACCTCATCTGCAACTGTCCCACTTTAAGCGGCGCGAGAACGCGCTTTTTGGGAGTTCCCTTCCCGGATAGCCTAAGCTAGATCGCGGAACTGGACATAAAGGACTTGATGTCCTTCATAAAGTCATCAAAGTGGTCCGAGGAGGAGTAACGGCGTCGGTTTAGGATGCCAGTCCCGGGATTCTGCTATGTGGGACTGACTTTCCTTGTGTTGGTGGTATCACAACGGGCCTTTCAAAACTGGCCTAAGTGTGCCTCTGCGGCAGCCACTTGAACCTAACCTAACCTAGTCTTCGACGCAGAGAACGAAGTGTGTTAGTCTTCGAGGCAGAAAACTGAAATGTATTAGTCTTCGACGCAGAAAGTTGAAGTGTGTTAGTCTTCCACGCAGAGAACGAAGTGTGTTAGTCTTCGACGCAGAGAGCGAACTGTGTTAGTCTTCCACGCTAACTGAACTGTATTAGTCTTCGTTGGGAGCGACGATATGTTCTTTTACCAAAGGGTACCTGAATAGCTTTCATGGAAGATTGTCGAGCAATGTTACAAAATACACGTTTTGACCTCAGTGTCAAATTTCGAAACAGGAAATTTAGCTAGAGCTAATGATGGCATCAACAAAAAATTTACGAGATCCAAGAAAAAAGTGCTTAGTGGCCCGCATCAGATATTTTGACGATTTATTTCATCAAGTTTCCATTCTAATATTTTCTATTAGAAAAAGTAGTAAATTTCTTTGAATTTATTTCGCAGAAATTTCATCCATACATAGCGTTAATAATATGTATTTATTACAATGTACAGCAGCCTGCTGTGTATTGGACCAAACCAACTTTTTTAAAGAGATTGAGACATAAGTAAAAAAATGGCTTTCCCGTTTTTTGAACTAATTTACGGGCTTTCGAAGTTGGACCTTTCGAAAATTTGGTTTTCTAATTGTTTGCACCAATCAAGTTAGAGGAGCAAGAAGGCCACGCCCACATTAAACCTTTTTTCAATTTTTTAAACAAAACAATTAGAAAACCAAATCTTCGAAGGGTCCAACTTCGAAAGCCCGTAACCACCCTACAGTCAACTTAGCTAGTTTAATACTAATCAAATACTAGTCAGCCAAGCGGCCTCAACTAGTTCGAGTTCTGTAATTTTTCCATATTAGCAAGTGGTATTTTTAACACGGCGATGTCCTAAGAGATGGCAATTGTCCTCCCCTGCATCAGCACCATACCAATTGGCTGAGTAGTCAGCCTCTGCATCAGGGATATACCATTTGACATAGCAGTTCATATAAGCATCAGAATCATACCAGTTGAAATACTAGTTAAAAAAAGCATCAGAATCATACCAGTTGTCATATTAGTTCATATATGCGTCAGAATCATACCAGTTGAAATAGTAGTTCATTTATGCATCAGAATCATACCAATTGACATACCAGTTCATTAATGCATCATAATCATATCAGTTGACAACTAGTTCATATTTGCATCAGAATTATACCATTTGACATACTAGTTCATATATGCATCAGAATCTTACCAGTTGACATACTAGTTCATATATACATCAGGATTAGGGATGTCATCCCGGGATCCCGGGATCCCGAAATCCCGGGATCCCGACCCTTTTTAAGCTCCCGAAAATCCCGGGATTGTGTTCCAGCAATCCCGGGATTTTCGGGATGTGAGAAAAATCCCTCTTGTATAGCAAAGAAACCACACTGAAATTTGGGTTAGCGTTTACAACACTGTTGACGTAGAAATCAGCTGGTTTCATTGTTATTTTTGCGCGCATAATTGATTGATGAATAATAAGAATAATTAAATATGACTGAAAAGCCGTCCACTTCAGGTAAATATAGATATATATATAACTTCGGTGAAGTGGAATACCTCGCACTCATCCATTTTTATACGAAGTATTACATTTTCATTAAATAAAGAATCACTGTAATGAAATTGAAATTTATTTCGTACAGGTTTTGTTGCACATAAAACAAAGGCGGAAGAGGAGTCTTCCGTGTGGTTCTATTTTTTAGTTGCGCGCGACAACGACGAGTCAGCTCAGTGCAAAAAATGCAGTCAAATATTATTAACGAAAGGTGGCTCAACAAAAGGGCTGCACACGCATTTGAAAAAACATAATATTGTTGTGTGCCGTAAAACAAAAGCTCCAGAAGCCAATCCTGTACCTTGTAAACAGCAAAAGTTGCATAAATTTTTTAGTAATAAAACGGAGAGGAGTATGGAAGCTATTTTAGCTAGGATGACGGCTGTTGATGGTTTTGCTTTTTCAGCTTTCACCAAATCACAAGATCTACGCGATGTAATGCGAGGTAATGGCTTCGATTTACCAAAATCCAGAAACACTATACAAAGTATTGTACTCAACTATTACGAAAATATTAGAGTAGGATTTTTACATGAAACAGAAAAGCTCGTAAAAGAAGGTGAAAAATTTTGCGTAGTTTTTGACGAATGGACATCTGTGTCAAACAGATTCGGTGAAAGCTTATCTATGGGCACTGTAAAAGAGGAGTTAAAGCAAATACTTTTACTAAGTCAAGCTTCCACCGATGTCGAAAATAATGAAACGGAAGAAATAATTATAAGCGAGCCCACAGATTTAAAAGCAAAATTAAATAACCTTTTAATGAAAAGTACACAAACTTGTCCCAATAAAAAAAATATGGTATGGCTTTACAATTATCTAAAGAAATAGACTTGTTCTCTAATGGGGGAGAGAAAGGCATGTTTTTGAAAAAAGCTTATAAATATTTGTCTGCAATTCAGCCCACAAGTGTTGAGGCGGAAAGATGCTTTTCAACGGCGGGCTACATTTGCAATAAGTTCAGGTCAAGACTCGCAGACAAAACATTAAACGCTTTAATAGTTTTAAGATCATTTTTTAAAAGCAATGTTTAAAAATTAGAGGAAGAACCCAGCCAGCAAAATTATCGTAAACGAGTTCGTAAATGGATGTTTTTTCGAAGAAAACTCTAATAAAATATCGCTTACGAATACTTTTTCGATTCGCATACGAATACTGTTTCGCTTTAAAATGTTTTTTGCCCTCGAGGCTTCGTAAATGTATCGAAGAAGCACTCGCTTACAGCCTAAACTAATATAAACGCACGGACTGAATTTGTCGCACGAACATGCACGACGTTTTTGCTGCTAACCGAAACAAATGTGCGTGCGTGAGTAGCTGGTTGTCACAGCTGTGCAATCAAATTGAAGAATTACATGTCAACGACGTGCGCTCTGAGAGTTTACGTCAAATCGAAATGTCACGCAAAACAAAAATTGAAAATTGAGTTAGGTTTTTTTAGGCAGTGCGTTCAAATTCGGCTACTCCCATACAAGTTGTATGTGCATGAGACATTTTTGACAGAAAACTCAGTCCGTGCGTTTATATTAGGTTAGGCTGTTATGAATCTCTATACGTCCGTTTTTTGATCATAAACGTACTTCGTATTTTCAAAATATTGAATTTGAAATTTAAATTTTTATTTTTTTTGACAAAATAAAAAAAGCTTGTGTTTTTAGTTGTTGCTGATTCGAGAATAGCTCGTAAAACGCAATGTTCGTAAAATGTAAGGTATCTTGCTGGCTGGGAAGAGGCGCGCTGAATGTACCAAATTTTTTTTTACTTTTTAATTAATACTTACCATTATTAAACTGTTTAATACATTTATATTAATGTAGGAGTTCAACTACAAAAAAAAAGAATACTTAATATGTTAATATTATTAACTGACAACCTCTTCCCACTGGTGGGGGGAAGTGGTTCAGCTTGTTGAATTAAAATCAACTTATTTGAGTGCGTTTGTAAGACGAACTAGTTTATTAAAATAGCATACTGATTATTTATAGTTATAGTTTTACATATTTATGTGTGTAGATAGGCTGATGCACCTTATCATATTTGTATGTGATAATGTTTGTATGTACGTATATCAAAATGTTTAAGTGCATTTATACTTAAACATAATAAGTTATTTATATTTTATAACTTTCTATTGAAGTGTGTTATTTTTTTTTATTCAAATGAAATACATTAAAAGTAAATAAAAAATATAAGGGATAAATAAATTTAATTAATTTTATTTGTTATTTATTTAAAAATTGACAGTTTCACAAACATTTTCTCCAGTCTTTTTGAAGCAAACCTGTTAGAAATAACGAATCCCTAATCCCGGGACTAATCCCGGGATCCCGGGATTTGTAAAAGCATATCCCGAAAATCCCGGGACGGCCAAAACCCGAAAAATTGACATCCCTAATCAGGATCATACCATTTGACATACTACTCAGTCTTTGCGCCAGGACATACTAATCATTATGCCCATTCAGATCGTACCACTTGTCATACCAGTCCACGTATTTGACATTCATTCCAGCTGGTGTACTAGGCGTTCTATGCACCAGTATCATAGTCAGCCTCTACATCAGCAATATACCAGTTTATTCTTTAGAAAGCAGCGACTATTTCAATTTACCCAAACACGAAAAAGCATTTGTGAATTACGAGGTAAAAATGAAGCAGTTACAAGAGAAAAAGAAAAGCAATCAGCCCCATACCAATTGGTATACTAGTCAGCCTCTGCATCAGCATTATACAAGTTGATATACTAGTTCACACACAGCCAAAAATGAGCTAAAGGTTCTGAGTTCGATTCTCGGTAAAGTCAACACAATTTTTTTTTTCTATATTTCTTAAATTATGTAGTTTATTGTATTTTTAATTTAATTGCACAGCCCCGATTACATGGCGCCACAGAAAAAAAAGTGTCAGGGTTGGGGGATCAGACCACCCTTTTTTCCCCATGTATTTTGACGCCCTGGACACGAATCCAGTGTCCGTTTTGGTCTAGCACGTTTGATTTCTTTTGTAATCTCAAAAAATTCGCATACCACTGTAAATTTGACATGTTTTTTTTTAAGTTAGAAAAAATCCAGACGGGCTGGACCAAAACGGACACCGGATTCGTATTCATCGCGTAAAAATACACAGAGAAAGGGTGGTCTGATCACCCAACCCCGACACTTTTTTTTTGTGGGGCTGTGTTATTGAATTCAACTTGCAATGGTCGGATAATTGCAGTGTAGATCCATCTGCATATTTTGGGGATGAGACCCCACTTTTTGCCAATGGCTCTTTGCATGTTTAAAGTGCAACACACGCCTTCCTCTGGCGTAGGTCCAGCGGTGGTATTTTGTACCGGTTGGTGTAGAGAATGAGTTCCACTTTTCTCGGGTTGATACTAAGTCCGCAACGAGAGGACCATGAAGAAACTTCACACAGTGCTACTTGCATCAACTAACATAGAGTTTGTGGGAATTTGCCCCTGTATGCAATGGCTAAATGGTATGCATATGCCACTATCTTCCCGCCAAACCCCCCAATGTACCTTTTTACATAAGTAACTACACTTTTTTGTATGAAAACACAATTTCTACTTTGATAATTTGATGTGCAACGCTTTTTCGATATTTAAATAGTTTTTTTACTTATGGAATTTTTAGAGAAATAAAATATTGGAAAAGTATATTTTCTAAGCAGAAAATGTATTTTTCATACAAAAAAGTGAAGTTAGTTATAAAGAATTAAAAATTGTGAACCCAACACCAGAATTTTAATTTTCAAAAAATAGCTTTAAAAAAAGTTGTCTAAAAGAAAAATACTAAAATTCATGCAAAGGAATGTAAAGCAGAAGTTATTAGCTTTCAAATGTTGGTAAAAAAAATCTGTAACATTACAACGAGCCGAAACATAATAATTTCAGTTGGTGCACGTTTTCATCACCTTTGGAAAAATTGCAGTATCTATATATTAATACGATAACACTCTCCGCATACAAACTTTCGCAACCCAATTTCGTATAGTATTTATTGATACATCCCTATAAAAGTTATATTGGAAACTTAGAATGGACTATTATGCTGTCTCGCCTAAAAAAAATTTTGAAAATTATGCTTAGTTTATTTATTATTAAACAAAAAAGAGGTCTCTAAACTCTCCAGCTAATTTGATATATCGATAAAAAGAACAAAAAACACTGATCGTTTGCTACGCTATGTGCATGAATAATTAGGTTTCGCTTATCAACTATATATAATTGTTATTGCAAAATCCAATTTTTTTTTACCAAATTTATCTGTCAATAAAATTTTCGTCAGCTGATTTTCAGTGCAATCAACTACCATGTCAAAGCTTCAAAGGTTAAAAAGTGTGGGTTTTTTAGGAAACGAAAACATATTCTGTTTGAAGTTTTACCTTCATTTTGCAAACGAAAACGGAAAATTGAAGAGTGTAAAAAAATGCGATTTTTTTGTATGAAAAGAAATTACCATAACTCTACTTTTTTTTACGAAAAACACATTTTTACTTTAATTATTTGATATTCTAAGCTATTCTCAACTTTTTTAAATTTTAACTCACTATTGAAATTTTTAGGGGGTAAATATTGGAAAAGTATATTTTCTAACCAGAAAATATATTTTTCATACAGTTGAAGATTGCCCAAAAAAATATTCCCAATTGTCTCATTTAAAGCAAAGCTGTAATTAGACGCTGGCAAATATAAATATAATTGACAGAACTCAAAATTTTTTTTCAATTTTCCTCGCTTAGCAAAAATAAAAACGAAAAATTTAAAAAAAAAAACAGTTTTAAATTTTTGCCTCCACCGAAAGCGAAGTCAGGTGTCCTGCAAGTAGTATACATTTATACCCATTTTGGTATAAAAAGGATACAATTAGTCTCTTCATAGGACATGCTCGAACAAATGTGACCAATTTATTCCATCCAAAAGAGACTAAAAAAGGATTAATGTACTGGGTTGATCCCGGACTTATCGCATTTTTTGCAGGGAAATACCGTACGAACTTTTACTAATGTACCTTTTTACAAAAGTAACTCCACTTTTTTGTATGAAAACTCATTTTCTACTTTGATAATTTGATGTGCTATGCTTTTTCGGTTTGTAAATAGTTTTTTTACTGATGAAATTTTTATAGAAATAAAATATTGGAAAAGTATCTATATCGTCTAAGCAGAAAATGTATATTTCCTACAAAAAAGTGAAGTTAGTTGTACAGAATTAAAAATTTTGATCCCAACACCAGAATTGTAATTTTCAAAAAATAGCTTTAAAAAAAATTTGTTGAAAAGAAAAATATTAAAATTCATGCAAAAGAATGTAAAGCAGAAGTTATTAGCTTTCAAACGTTGTTAAAAAAAATCTGTAGCATTACTACGAGCCGAAACATAATAATTTCAGTTGGTGCATGTTTTCATCACCTTTGGAAAAATTGCAGTATCTATATATTAATACGCATACAAACTTTCGCAACCCCTATTTCGTATTGTATTTATTGATACATCCCTATAAAAGTTATATTGGAAACTTAGAATAGACTATTATGCTGTCTCGCCAAAAAAAAACTTTGAAAATTATGTTTAGTTTATTTATTATTAAACAAAAAAAGGTCTCCAAACTCTCCAGCTATTTTGCTAAATCGATAAAATGAACAAAAAACACTGCCCGTTTGATACGCTATGGGCATGAATAATTATGTTTCGCTTTTCAACCATATTTAATTGTTATTGCAAAATCTAATTTTTTTTCACCAAATCTATCTGTCAAATAAAATTTTTATCAGAACAGCAACCAACTACCCTGTGAAAGCTTCAAAGGGTAAAATGTGTGGGTTTTTTAGGAAACGAAAACATATTCTGAAGAGTGTAAAAAAATGAGAATTTTTTTTCATGAAACGAAATCACTATAACTCTACTTTTTTTACGAAAAATACATTTTTACTTTTAGTCTCTTCATAGGACATGCTCGAACAAATGTGACTAATCTATTCCATCGTAAAGAGTCTAAAAAAGTAGTAGTCTATTGTTCCTCTAGGTTGATCCCGGACTAATCGCATTTTTTCCCCCTTGAAGGGTGGACACCTTGCCGCGGTATGAGGGCTTAAGTCGATAGCCACAGGGCTACGCTGCCCTTGTGATCATAGCGCCGCCCGGTACTACATCACGGAAGAAGCCTAGCCTCTCTGGCGCGACGACAAAGATATTCCCCCTCCAATCCAGGGTGTTATGCGAGCCTCTACGGAGCCTCTCTGATACCGGGCCGCCTAGGAGAATAACTATGGCCTTACCGCGGTATGGGGCTCTTCCGCGGTGGATGACACACTTTCCCCTCACTCTTTCCTTGACCCTAAGCTGGCCTTGTCCGGCGATGGGTCGTACGAACAAGATGAAAAACACGAAACAAAATTTGTAAACAACCAACAACTACGTTCACTCCTCTGCAGAGGAGAGCTATGCTCCTCCACTTCAAAATTAACCGTGGGACTGACAGCGATGGCAACTACGGGTCGGTCAACCTATAAATATTCAAGTAAAGTTGACTTGATGGGAGCCAGCACCAGTGCGGCTGCATACGCAGCTAAGCGGACAACGGCGCATGCGGAACTTCCATCAACCGCTGGTATGGAGCGACCGCGATGGAAACTACGGGTTCGGACTACAAAGAGACATCTCCCCGCCGGTCTGCGTACCTGGAAAAACGATTGGCTACTAAGATCCTGAAAAAATATGAGGGAGTTCCGCAGGAAACGCTGTCGCCGAGCTCCAGGAAGTGTGTGGAGTTAGCACAATCTCTGATACCGGATTTCTAAAGCAGTTATGTGCCAAAGAGGGTAAAAGTAAACCCTTTCGAACGCCAGAGATCGGACGTGAAGTTAAAACCCCATCCCAAGAGGTATCAAAACACCATCGGAGTGGGCAAAGCTAGGACAGGATCCTTATAGGCATTCTTGACCGAGGCAACAACCGTTTGGCCATCCCCAAGGACCAGTGGCAGCAGGTCCGGATGCACTCGGAAACGCTCTCATCGACGTTTATTTGACTTCTCCAAGTGGCTCGGCGGCGGTCACGGATGCGGGCTGGCACCAAGGACAGATCAAACTTGTCGCGTGCGATGACTCAAGAACTGTTGCACAGTACAAGGCAGCAGCTGCAATACTAAGGTCGTCGAGGGCATGGATTCCTGCCATCCCTGCAGAGCCTGAGAGAATTCCCACCATGCTGCGGATAATGAATCCATCCCTGCCAACGCAGGACTGGAGTGTCACTCTGAATGAAGGGAAGTCTGATCGCTCTCCTGTTGGTGGTGCTTCAGATAAACCTGCACAAATCTAAAGTAGCCCCGGCTGCTTTAAGTAGTCGTCTTTCTAAAGGCGACGTGGATGTGGTCCTCATCCAAGAACCCTGGGTCAACAGCTCGAGGATCTGCGGATTGGGGACTAAGGGTTTCAAGCTCATTCGAGCCAGCGAGGAGGGCAAAGTCAGAACCCGTATTTTGGTTAAGTCTGACCTGAACACCTTCCTTCTTCCTAACTATACCAATGGTGACATTACTGCTGCCAGTTTAATAGTCGGCAGCACCAGCATGACGTCGTTCTTTATGCCCCACGACGCCGACCACATTGATGGACATACGACCTGGACTCGCTCCGTAAAACCTGCAGGAAGCAATTTAATACGGCTAAATACCTCGACACAGAGCCTCAATTGCTCGAATACAAAGTTAAACTAAGGGCCTACAAAAAAGCCCTGAGACAGGCAAAGAGAAATTTGTGGAGGAATTTCTGCACTGGTCGAAAAGGTCGCCGACACAGCGAGACTTAGACGAGTTCTCTCGAAAACTCGAAACAGCCATCAGCTATTTGCAGAAACCTGACCGATCCTGGGCCAGCACGGAAGGGGAAAACCTTGAGCTGCTCTTGAACACACATTTTCCGGGTAACTTGCATAATGTACGGTCAGCACTTGCAACAAGCCTGTTAGTAAATATACCCATCACGGAGGAAAGGGTAAGGCGGGCAGTTAAAAGCTTTGAACCGTTTAAGGCTGCTGGACCGGACGGGATTATCCCCGCGCAACTCATTAACACGCTGGAAAAATTAGGCAAATGGCTAGTATTTCTCTATACAGCCTGCCTGGGTCTCAACTACATTCCGTGCTCCTGGAGACACGCCACGGTAGTGTTTATTCCTACGGCTGGGAAGGCCTCCCACTACGAGCCAAAGGAATACAGACCCATCAGCCTCTCGTCCTTTGCACTCAAAACTTTCGAGAGGATAATCAGCGACTACCTCTCCACTACTATTGATAACAACCTTATCTCCAGCTATCAGCATGCTTACACCAAGGGTCTAGTCTCTATCATTGAAAAATCGTTGGGTGAAAAGGATTACTGTCTCGAGAGGGGGGGAAGATAGTGGCATAAGCAGACGATTTAGCCATTGCATACAGGGGCAAACTCCCAAAAACTCTGTGTGACTTGATGCAAGTAGCACTGCGTGAAGTCTCGGCATTATCCTCTCGTTGCGGACTTAGTATCAACCCGAGAATAGGGGAACTCGTTCTCTACACCAACCGGTACAAAATACCACCGCTGGACCTAACAGAACTGAATGGCGTGAGCCTGAACTTGGCTGACAAAGCCAAATTCTTGGGCACAGTTTTGGGCAGGAAGTTAAACTGGAAAGAGAATATTCTTCAGCGCCAGAGGAAGGCGTTTGTTGCACTTTGCACGTGCCATTGGCAAAAAGTGGGATCTCAGCCCCAAAATATGCAGATGGATCAACACTGCAATTATCCGACCTATCATGCTAAATGGAGTTTGTGATGTGATGGCCTGCGCTGAGCAAGGCCACAAACTGAATCTGTTGGGTAAAGTCCACAGATCTGGCATGATCTGTATTAGCGGCGCGCTAAGAACAACGCCCAACGAAGCTATCCAGGCCATTCAAGGCATTTTGTCACTCGATATGGAAGAGTATCAGACAGCAGCGGCCGCGGCTCTGCGCCTAAGGGAAACGTCTGGTTGGGGAGCAAGCACAACTGGACACTCCAGTATTCTGAGATCTTACAGTTTTCTCCCTCTGAGCACAGCTCGATGTGCAGCGACAACCGTCGGGGCAGGGAGGAATTGGAGAGGATGGATCGTTGGCCCGCTACTAATGGCGGCATTTCTGTTTACACTGACGGCTCGAAGCTAGACGGCAGAGTTGGAGGAGAGGTTTATTCTAGGGATCTGGAAATTGAGTTATCCTTCAGACTACCTGATCATTGCAGCGCCTTCCAGGCAATCTTGAATGCCGCGATTTGGATATGTAAATGCGCTATCGGCGAGGATATCGTTATTTTCCGCGACAGCCAGGCGGTCATCAAAGCTCTTGGCTCTTATTGGTTCAACTCTGAAATGACGCTCAGCTGTCGAAGATCTTTTCAAGAGACGGCCCAACAGAACCGCTTGAACCTTACATGGGTCCCGGGACACGGGAACATTGAGGGAAACTGTAAGGCAGACGAACTTACCAAGCAGTGAACGACCAAGCAGTTGCCACATGCCAACTAATGCTGAAGGAGTACACACTCCGTCAAGCCAATGAAAGGTGGCAACAATCCCCAGGGTGCCGGACATCCAAACAAACCTGACCAAAATGGGATCTTAAAAGATCTAGAGACATTCACGCCCTAAGAAGGAGAGAAATATCCATATTAATAGGTGTTTTAACTGGGCACTGCCTTATTGTTAGGCACGCAGAAAGGCTAGGTGTGCCCTACCGACGATGCTATAGGAGCTACAAAGTTGATGAGGAAGGGGAAACGGTGAAGCACCTCATCTGCAACTGCCCGGCCTTAAGTGGCGCGAGAATGCGATTTTTGGGTGTGCCCTTCCCGAATAGCTCACGCCAGGTCACGGAGCTGGACATAAAGGACTTGATGACGTTTATCAAGTCATCTAGAATGGACTAGCTCTGCTGTCTCGCCAGAAAGAATTTTGAAAATTATGCTTCGTTTAATTAAACAAAAAATTGGTCTACAAACTCTCCAGCTCTTCTTTATCTCCACTTTCTGTTATACCCGCACTATACATCAGTATTCAGCACTCTTATAAAACTCCCAAAGCCACACCCATCCGCTCGTTCCCTTACACACACGTACATATCTATGCAATGATCCAGCAGCTGCCACTTGCTTTTATTTTCGTTCCAAAAAAACAACAAAATGTACCAAATCATATCCTCTTCGGCATCTAAACACCATTTGTAAGCTAAGAAATTCAGCTTCAGTTCTGGCTTTATATATTTAACTTTTTGCCTATTGGTAAATTTAATTTTTTAACGATATGATTTTGTAAGAAAATTTCACAATGTTAAGATCGAAATTTAAATATCGTACGGACTTTAGCTAAAGAACAATTTTACATGACACTAATGCTGATTTCGTTGAACATGTTTACATCCTTGCACAGAATACTGTAAATGTTTGATAAAAGTGTACCAGTTCTACATGAACCTGCTATATCGATAAAACGAACAAAAAACATTACCCGTTTGCTACGCTATGTGCATGAATAATAAGGTTTCGCTTATCAACAATATTTAATTGTTATTGCAAAATCCAATTTTTTTCACCAAATTTATCTGTCAAATAAAATTTTCGTCAGCTGATTTTCAGTGCAACCAACTACCCTGTCAATGCTTCAGGTGGTAAAAAGTGAGAGCTTTTCAGGAAACGAAAACATATTCTGTTTGAATTTTACCTTCATTTTGCAAACGAAAACGGAAAATTGAAGAGTGTAAAAAAATGCGCATTTTTTTGATAAAACGAAATCACCATAACTCTACTTTTTTTACGAAAAACACATTTTTACTTTGATTATTTGATGTTCTAAGCTATTATCGATTTATTAAAATTTTAATTCACTAATGAAGTTTTTATGGGGTTAAATATTGGAAAAGTATATTTTCTAAGCAGAAAATATATTTTTCATGCAGTTGAAGATTGCCCAGAAAAATATCCCCAATTGTCTCATTTAAAGCAAAGCTGTTGGAGGGTGGGGCCGTATGTAGAAGTCCACGCAAGTGGGCAAAGTTTCTGATCGTCATTCAACTGGGAATGGACAGAGCTATTCTTCTGTGTGCGGTCCAAGCAGCTCACTACGTCCGAGAAAGCCCACGTATCCTCTGGATAACCACTGAACACCCCTTCGGTGGTCAACTAATGTGAGAAGGCGACAACCTGACAAGGCCACTCCGACATATTATAACTCATTTGGGCCAACGCAGTCACCCGGGTGACTGTATTTAATAAAATGCAAAGTCAGATGTAAAGGAACAACAGGTAAAACCAAGTATGCGGAAATAGTGCAGTTGAGTATATTGTAACATTATCAGTATCTGGTAACCTTATCAGCTGTTATATATTCTGCTTTGGTCACTACTTTGGCCAGAGCAAAAAAAAAATTTTTCAACTTCTAATATTTGGCTATAAATAAATAGTGCAGTTGAGTATATTGAAACATTATCAGCATCTGGTAACCTTATCAGCTGTTATATATACGCATATATATTCATATCTGTATAGCTTCTGATTTGGTCACCCAGGTGACTACGTCGGCCAGAACAAGAAAACAATTTTTCAACTTCTAATATTTGGCTATAAATAAATTCTTTAAACTTTGTTTTGTATTTTTTATACTTGAAATTCATTATTCTTAGATGTCAAGGAAAATAAGCTAACTGAGTTGAATAAAAATTGGTCTTTTCGTGCCTCAAATGTGAAATAGTCACCCGGGTGACTCGTCGGCCGAACTAGGGTTAAGGGCTTGCCAGGGGATTCCAACAGAAGCGTCTGTCATCGTGATATGCGGCTGCAAGCGGCTCGCTATATAAATGTGTAACTTAAATCCAACTCCCCGAGAAAAGGGTTGGGCGAAGTGTTTGGGACCCACAACATAAAACAAAAATTCCAATGAGATCTAACAACCGAGCCTCGGCTATGATAACTCTAGGACTATGATTCATGAAATTAGGGCATGCTCTTGGAATGTCCGAACCCTTACTAGGGAAGGTGGCGATGCCCGCCTAGTTCAGGTTCTCAACAAGGCAAAAGCTGACATCACCGCAATACAAGATCCTGCAATGTCTACTGGAGCGGCCATACGAATGAGCGCAGACTCGGCGTCGGTTTTGTGGTAGGAAAGAGACCAGTAAAACATGTAGTGTCCTTCACAGCCTTGAACGAGCGTCTCGCCACAATCCGAATTAAACTACGATTTTTCACCATACCTGCGTTATGGACGTACGTACGATGAGGGGCCCGAACATCGACTCCGATCACTACTTGGTAACAGCCTAAGTACAACAAAAGAGGCGCCACAAAAAACTAAAGGGAAGGTGGACGTCGAAAAACTGCAATCACAACTGGCAGCCAATGATTTCGCAGAAGGACTCGCACACCTGCTCTCTCAGAGCACAATTCAACCCAACGGAGTGCATGAGCAGTGGGAACATATCTCCGGAGCACTTCGTACCGCAGCCGAAGAAGTAATTGGATGCCTTCAAGTGAAAAAAACGGCTGGTACGATGACAGTTGCACTCTCGCATTCAAAAGAAAGGACGATGCCTACAAGGCGACGTTAAAATCGAATGCAACGAGGAGCGTGTGTGAACACTACCGTTAGATGAAGAGGGAAGCGAGACGGCTTTTCCGAGCGAAGAAAAGGGAAGCGGAAAAGCGTGAAATCGAAGAGCTTGAAATGCTAGCAAGCAGAAGCAACGTCCGAAAATTTTATCAAAAAACCGACGAATGACAGAAGGTTTTAAACCTCGGCAGATGTTCAGAGAGTACTAAGATTATGGAGGGATCACTTCTTTGCCCTTCTAAACGGAGGAACAGAGCAACAATCCAGAGAAGAGGACGAACCCGACCCCACAATCGAAGACGATGGAATCGAACTTCCACAAACCGACTATAACGAGGTGCGAATAGCTATATCACGGCTAAAAAACAATAAAGCGGCGCATGCTGATGGCCTGCCTGCTGAGCTATTCCAATACGGCGGCGAGGAGCTGGTAAGGTGCATGCACCAGCTCTTGTGCAGAATATGGTCGGATGAATGCATGCCTTAAGATTGGATTCTAAGTGTTCTCTGCCCAATCCATAAGAAGGGTGATCCCGTAAACTGCGCCAACTATCGTGGAATCAGCGAAAGACTGAAGCCTGGCGTAAACCGACTGATTGGACCTTATCAGTGTGGCTTCAGCCCTGGTAAATCTACCATCGGCCAGATTTTTACAATACGCCATATCTTGGAAAAAAAAACGTAAGAAAAGGATCGACACACACTACCTCTTTGTTGATTTTAAAGCCGCCTTCGACAGCACGAAAATGAGTTGCCTATATGCCGCTATGTCTGATTTTGGTTTCCCAGCAAAACTTATACGGCTGAGCAAAATGACGCTAAGCAACACCACCAGCTCGGTCAGAATTGGGAAGGACCTCTCCTAGCCGTTCGAAACTAAGCCAGGCTTCAGGCAGGGCGACTCCCTATCGTGCGATTTCATTAATTTGATGTTGGAGAAAATAATTCAGGCTGCAGAACTTAATCGCGCTGGAACAATATATTACAAGAGCGTATGACTGTTGGCGTATGCCGACGGCTTCGACATCATTGGCCTCAACAACCGCGCCTTAACTTCTGCGTACTCCAAATTAGAAAAGGGAGCAGAAAATTGGGGTTGGTGGTGAACGAAGGTAAAACGAAGTACCTGCTGGGCTCATGCAAAGAGTCAGCGCATTCGCGTCTTGGCAACCACTCCACTGTTGGCAGCAATAATTTCGAGATTTATTATTATAAGGCCTTATTACACCGCGACCATTAGTACGATCTATTGTGTAATTTCGAGATAGTAAGGGACTTTGTATACCTGAGAAGCAGCATTAATACCAACAACAATGTAAGCCTGGAAATCCATCGAAGGAAAACACTTGCAAACAAATGCTACTTTTGGCTGAGTAGGCAATTGAGAAGTAAAGTCCTCTCTCGACGAACAAAAACAACACTCTATAAGTCACTCATCGTACCCATCCTGCTATATGGTGCAGCAGCATGGCCACTGACAGCTTCTGGCGAGGCGGCTTTGGGAGTATTCGAGAGAAAAATTCTTCGGAAGATTTATGGACCCTTAAAAGTTGGCGAGGGCGAGTACCGAAGAAGATAAAATGAGGAGCTGTATGAGCTTTACGCAGACGTCGAAATAGTTCAGCGAATTAAAACCCAGCGGCTTCGCTGGCTAGGTCACGTGGTGCGAATGAACGAAGACGCTCCGGCCCAGAAGGTATTCTTATCGGCACCCGCCGGTAGAAGTAGAGGAAGAGGGAGGCCAACTCTCCGATGGCAGGACCAAGTGGAGGCAGATCTGAGAACACGCGGTGTCTCCAATTGGCGCTAGTTGGCTCAACAAAGAGCAACTGGCGAAACATGTTAGACGGCCAAAATCGCCAAAGCGGTAAAAGGCTATTTTAAGTAAGTTAAGTAATTAGACGCTGGCAAGTATAAGTATAACTGACAGAACTCTGATTTTTTTTTTCAATTTTCCTTGCTTAAAAAAAAAAAATAAAAACGTAAAATTAAAAAAAAGAACAGTTTTCAATTTTTGCCTCCACCGAGAATCGAAGTCAGGTGTCCTGCAAGTAGTATACACTTATACCCATTCTGGTATAAAAAGGGTACAATTAGTCTCTTCATAGGACATGCTCGAACAAATGTGACCAATTTATTCCACTAAAAGTACTATTCTACTGTTCCTCTGGGTTGATCCCGGACTAATCGCATTTTTTGCAGGCAAATACCTTACGAACTTTTACTAATGTACCTTTTTACATAAGTAACTCCACTTTTTTGCGCCAAAAAAAAAACAACAAAATGTACCAAATCATATCCTCTTCGGCATCTAAACACCATTTGTAAGCTAAGAAATTCAGCTTCACATCTGGCTTTATATATTTAACTTGTTGCCTCTTGGTAAAGTTTATTTTTTTAACGATATGATTTTATAAGAAAATTTCACAATGTTAAGAACGAAATTTAAATAAGGTTAGTGGCTATAATTAGGTGGTAGTACCTTATTCCGTGGTATTTTGATTTTTTCGGCCAAATAAGGATTTGAAAGTTATTCTAATAAAACTAAAAATGCAGTCATGATCATTTATCTTTAAGAAATATAAATCGACATAAATATTTTTTTTTAGCCTATATTTATTTAATAACACACGATCTAAAGATGATACTTTGGATAAAAAGCATTTTGTATGGGGGTAGCTTAAGTAAAATGCTAAGGAGTCCAATGAAAATTCTTAAGGCTGTAAAAAATCAATCGTATGCTTTTATTTAATTTATATACAATTTTATATTTATACAATTTTATATTCAGTGAACATTTATCAACTATTTTTTATAACCTCCAAATAAAATAAAACAATTTCTTCTACTCTAAATTTAATAATTCTTACCCACGGAATTAGATACACCATTCGTTTTTCAATGTACGTAATTGCGTGGGTACCACGGAATTAGGGTATTTTAATACTTTTTATTTTCTTTATTCTAATAAACTTTTTATAAGAAAACCTACCGCAATAAGTAATTTTATCACTAAATAAAGGCCCAAAGAAGATCCTGACGTAATTCGGTGGTATAGTTTTTTTTACCTATTCTTCAATATTTGAGCCGTATATATCTGTGGCCCGCAATATTGTAACGAAATATTGACGTTATTGAATTTTTGCAAATTCGTTATTTCCCAATAAAAAATAAAAAAAATAATTAAGCATTTAACGTGTTTATCATTATTTGGAATTCATATTTATAATAAAAAATATAAATTATAATAAAAATCTCGAATTACCGTTCAAATCGCAACACGGATTCATGTACCACGTATTTTGTCCATGTTCCTTATTGCGTGGCATACGACGCATTTACATTACCGCAGGTAGACGCAAAGCACGGTCTTTCGGTCGAGCCATTTAAAAATATATTTTTTGCATATAACTTTTTTAAATTTATTTTAAAGCTTAAAGCACATTTTTAATTTATTTGTTACGTGTTAATGAAACCAAAAAAGTATTACTGAATTAAATTTATTTATTTTAAAGCTTAATGTTAATTGAAGTTATTTTTATTTTATTGCTGATTCATTTTCAAAAAAAAAATAAAAAAAAAAAACTTATGGCGCCGATATACCAACAGGTTATCTTAACCTCTAACGAGATTTTTAGCCGAGCTTCTCTTTAAAACTTGTGGTGTGTTGCTTTTGAGTTTTCCTACAAGTTGGCGGGACCTACAGTTTCCGAACGGCACTTGCAAAGCAAATGAATTTTTTGCTGAGAAGCTTCTCATGGAAGAAATACACCCGGAGAGTTTGCCAAACTACTGCCGAGGGGCGACCCCGTTTAGAAAAATTCTTTTTCTAAATAATTTTTGATGTTACTTTTGCCGGGCATCGAGCCGCCACGACTTGGTGTAGAAGGCCGAATACTTAACCGCTACACCACGGCGGCCGCCGTTCAAAGCCTTATATAATTTAAGAAAAAGAGGTACTTTTAATGAATAAAAACCAGTATCTTTACGTCTGTGGCAGCGGTCTCACGACCTGGCCTCGGAGTTTCGAAGGGGAAGGAAGCTGCAACTGAGATTTCGGCAAGGGGAGCGACCGCGATGGCAACTACGGGTCCGCACTCCCGGGAGACATCTCCCCGCCGCTTCACATACCACGAGAAAAGACTGGCTGCAAAGATCCTGAAGAGGTATGAAGGGGTACCGCAGGAGTCACTGTCGCCGAATTCCAGTAAATCGGTAGAGCTAGCGAAAGCTGTGATACCGGATTTCCAAAATTCTTACGTGCCAAAGAGGTTAAAAGTTAACCCTTTCAAGCGCCAGAGATCGGACCTGGAGTTAAATCCCCCTCCCAAGCGGCATCAGAATACCTCTGGAGCGGGCAAACTAAGCTTTGCTGAGGTAACCAAGGACAGGATCCTTATAGGCGTCCTTGACGGAAGCAATGACCGTCTGGCCATCCCCAAGGACCGGTGGCGTTACGTGCGAAATGTACTCGGCAACATTCTTCTCAACGTTGCTCTGGAGTTTCCGGGTAGTTCGGCGCGAGTAACGGATGCGGGCTGACACCAGGGTCAGATCAAATTACTCGCATGCGAGGATGCAAAAACCGTAGCACTGTATAAGGCAGCAGCTGCTAAACTGGGTGAAGTCTACAAGGGCGCAAAGATAGAGGCCGTCGACTGGAAGGACATTCCAGCTCGTCCAAGGGCAAGGGCGTGGATTCCGGCCATCCCTGACGAACCCGACAGAATTCTCGGGATGCTACGGCTAATGAATCCGTCCCTCCCAACGCATGACTGGAGTGTCAATCTGGTCGGGGATGCGGTGGGGCCCGACAGACAGGTGGTGTTCACCATGAATAAAGAGTCAATCGAGCCCCTCAAAAGGTGCAATGGCCTAGTACACTACAGCGTAGGCCAGATCGTTATCCACGTATAACGTGGTGATGCTCAGCGCGCTGCATTCTCGGCTGCTCCGGGGGAACCGGAAAACGAATTACCAGAAGAGGAAGCGGAGGATTCCGATGCGGAAAGCATGTTATCCGCCACGTCCCTTGCCGATAGTGCTGTGAACAACTCGGGGATGGAGGACAGCCTACAGGACGAGGAAGTCCTCGACGTCACGGTGGTAGCAGCCAACGCTGAGCGATTAACATCTAACGCTACAGGCAGCAGGACTCCTGCAACGCCATATCGGGCAGTTAATCGGAACAACTCGTCGTTGATAGGCAAC
Organism: Campiglossa producta; assembly: GCA_964058755.1. NCBI lineage: Eukaryota > Metazoa > Arthropoda > Insecta > Diptera > Tephritidae > Campiglossa > Campiglossa producta. Next base: position 41,496,842 of record CAXKVI010000006.1, on the reverse strand, counting down.
CTCCGGGATGGGGCAAACCTCGACGACATGGGGACGGCAGGGAAGTCTGTGCGCTCTCATGTTGGTGGTGCTTCAGATTAATCTGCACAAATCTAAAGTGGCTTCGGCTGCTTTAAGTAGTCGTCTGTCTAAAGGCGACGTGGATGTGGTCCTCATCCAAGAACCCTGGGTCAAGAGATTTGCGGATTGGGGCCAGCGAGGAGAGCAAAGTCCGAACGTGTATTTTGGCCAAGTCTGAGTTGAACTCCTTTCTCCTACCTAACGACCTAACGGTCGACAGCACCCGCCTGACGGTGGCGTCGGTCTATATGCCCTACGACGCCGAAGAACGCCCACCACAAACGGAGTTGAAAGACCTGGTGTCAAATTTCTGCACGGGTAATCTTATTATTGGAGCGGACGCTAATGCTCACCATGTCCAATGGGGGAGTTCCGATATCAATGCCAGGGGCGAGTCTCTGTTTGATTACCTCTTAACAACCAACCTGGTAATTTGCAACGTGGGTAATGAGCCTACTTTTATCACTAAGACCCGTAGGGAGGTCATAGACCTCACTATCTGTAGTGAAGGCGCTTATGGGTGGGTCAGAAAATGGCGGGTTCTGGAAGAACATTCATTCTCCGACCACCGTTACATAGAAATGGTTTTAGACTTTATTGTAGAACAACCAATCATTAAGCGCAATCCACGTAACACAAATTGGCAGTTATACAATGAAATAGTAGACAGAGACCTCCCAGTACTGCCCTCACAAGCCCCCTCATCAGTAGAGGAGCTGGAGGATCTTGTTAAGACATTTACATCGGCGCTCCCAAATGCTCTAGGACAGGCTTGTCCAGTGCTAAAACCATGCGGTAAACACAGGCCACATTGGTGGTCCTACGATTTGGACTCGTTCCGCAAATCATGCCGGAAACAATTTAACAAGGCCAAGAGCCTCGGCTCTGAGCCTCATTGGCACGAATATAAAGCTAAACTTAGGGCCTACAAAAAAGCTCTGAGACAGGCGAAGAGAACTTCGTGGAGAAATTTCTGCACGGGCGTCGAAAAGGTCGACGACACAGCGAGACTTAGACGAGTCCTCTCGAAAAGTCAAACAGCCATCAGCTATTTGCGAAAACTGACGGATCCTGGACCAGCACGGAAGAGGAAACCCTTGAGCTGCTCTTGAATACACATTTTCCGGGGAATCTGCATGACGCACCACTAGTACCTGCAACAAACCTGGCAGTAAAAATACCCATCACTGAGGAAAGGGTAAGGTGGGCAGTTAAGAGCTTTGAACCGTATAAGGCTGCCGGGCCGGACGGGATTATCCCCGCGCAACTTATAAACACGTTGGAGACATCAGCTAAATGGCTGGTATTTCTCTTCACAGCCTGCCTGGCTGTCAACCACATTCCGGGCTCCTGGAGTAGCGCCACGGTAGTGTTTATCCCTAAGGCTGGGAAGGCATCCCACTACGAGCCAAAAGACTACAGACCGATCAGATAGTGGCATACGCAGACGATTTAGCTATTGCATTCAGAGGCAAGTTCCCACAAACTCTGTGTGACCTGATGCAAGTAGCACTGCGAGAAGTTTCGACGTGGTCCTCTCGCTGCGGACTTAGTATCAACCCGGGGAAAGTGGAACTTGTCCTCTTCACCAACCGGTACAAAATACCGCCACTAAGCCTACCAGAACTAGATGGCACGCGCCTGGGCTTGTCGGATAACGCCAAGTTTCTAGGCATAGTTCTGGACAGGAAACTGAATTGGAAGGAGAATGTTATTCAGCGCCAGAAGAAAGCTTGCATCGCTCTTTACACATCCAAAAGAGCCATTGGCAAAAAAAAATGGGGGCTCAGCCCTAGAGTATGCAGTTGGATCTACACGGCCATCATTCGTCCAATCATGCTATATGGAGTCGTCGTATGGTGGCCTGCGCTGAGCAAGGCAACATACCTGAATCTGTTGTGGAAAGTCCATAGATCCAATATGATCTGTATAAACGGTGCGCTAAGGACAACGCCCAACGAAGCCCTCCAGGTCATTCTGGGCATTTTGCCACTTGATCTGGAAGGGTTTCGGTCAGAAGGGTCATCAGCTCTGCGCTTAAGAGAAACCTCCAGTTGGGGTGCGGGTACTATTGGACACTCCAGTATACTGGAATCTTACAGCTTTCTCCCTCTAAGCACAGATCGTTGTGCGACCACTACAGTCGGTGATAGCTGTTTCAAAATAAACATTCCCAGCAGAGAAGACTGGGAGAGGACGGATTGGTGTCCCGAAACAAATAGTGGCACTTCCATATACACCGACGGCTCGAAGTTGGACGGCAGAGTTGGAGGAGGGGTTTATTCAAGGGATTTGGACCTTGAGCTCTCTTTCAGACTACCTGATCATTGTCGCGTCTTCCAGGCGGAAGTCTCGGCAATCCTAGACGCCGCGGCCTGGTTAAGCAAACGTGTTATAGGAGAAGATAGCGCTATTTTCAGCGATAGCCAAGCGGCCATCAAATCCCTTGGCTCATACACGTTCAACTCTGAACTGACGCTCAGCTGTCGTCGATCTCTTCAGGAGATGGCCCAACAGAACCGCGTAAACCTCATATGGGTCCCGGGACATAGGGACATTGAGGGAAACTGTAAGGCAGACGAGCTTGCCAGGCAGGGCACGACCAAGCAGGTTCTTCAGGATAAAGAGCGCTTAGGTATGCCGTTAGCCACATGCAAACTAATGCTGAAGGAGCACACACTCCGTCAAGCCAACGAAAGATGGCTGCAATCCCCAGGGTGTCGGATATCGAAACAAACCTGGCCAAAATGGGATCTTAAAAGGTCTAGACGCATTTATGCCCTAACTAGGAGGGAAATCTGCATATTGATAGGGGTATTAACCGGTCACTGCCTCATTGGTAGGCATGCAGAAAGGCTAAGTGTGCCCTACCGACGATGCTGCAGGAGTTGCAAAGATGATGAGGAGGAGGAAACAGTGGAACACCTCATCTGCAACTGTCCGGCTTTAAGCGGCGCGAGAACGCGCTTTTTGGGAGTTCCGTTCCTGGATAGCCTAAGCCAGATCGCGGAACTGGACATAAAGGACTTGATGCCCCTTTTAAGGTCATCTAAGTGGTTCGAGGAGGAGTAACGGTGTAGGTTTAGGAGTGTCAGTCAGAATAAAAACAAAAAATACAAAAAAAAAATATTATAATAAAAAAACAACAAAAAAAGAGAAAACAAAAAAAAGAAAAAAATATATTATATATATATATAAATTTATTTTAAAGCTGAAAGCACATTTTTCATTTATTTTTTATGTGTTAATGAGACCGAAAAAAGTATTTCTGAATTAAATTTTTTTATTTGTTTTAGAGCTTCAATTACATGAACAGTACTGAATTTTAATCGAAGCTATTTATATTTTATTACTGATTCATTTTGAAAGCCTTATATAAGTGATTTAAGAAAAAGATTTACTTTTAATAAAAAAAACACAAAAAACACAAAAAAAAGAAATTATTAAAATAAAAAAAAAACACAAAGAACAGAAAACAAAAATTTGTAGCAATGAAATATGCGTGTTTGCTTCATACCACGGAATTAGGGACAATTTCCCACGGAATTAGGTACATCGGGAATTTTTTTGTCACGGAATCAGGAACATCTAAGTTAGTCACTAATTTTAATTATTATAAGTATATTATTAGTTATTTTCAAATGTCGACAATTGAAAATAAAAAAAAAATTTTCAATTAAATAGGTACGATGCGACTTTCCAGGTTTCACTTTTTTGTTTCAACGTAGGATGAGCAAAAAGTCAGAAAAATCCTTAATACCACGTAATAACAGCCACTTACCTTAACGTACGGACTTTAACTAAAGAACAATTTTACATGACACTAATGGTGATTTTGTTGAACATGTTTACACCTTTGCACAGAATACTGTAAAAGTGTGATAAAAGTGTACCCGTTCTACATGAACCTGCTATATCGATAAAATGAACAAAAAACACTGCCCGTTTGCTACGCTATGTGCATGAATAATTAGGTTTCGCTTATCAACCATATTTAATTGTTATTGCAAAATCCAAATTTTTTCACTAAATTTATCTGTCAAATAAAACTTTCGTCAGCTGATTTTCAATGCAACCAACTAACCTGTCAAAGCTTCAAAGGGTAAAAAGTGTGAGCTTTTAAGAAACGAAAACATATTCTTTTTGACGTTTTACCTTCATTTTGCAAACGAAAACGGAAAATTGAAGAGTTTAAAAAAATGCGCATTTTTTGATGAAACGAAATCACCATAGGTAACTACTTTTTTTTACGAAAAACACATTTTTACTTTGATTATTTATGGTTCTAAGCTTTTCTCGATCTTTTTAAATTTTAATTCACTAATGAAATTTCCAGGGGGTTAAATATTGGAAAAGTATATTTTCTAAGCAGAAAATATATTTTTCATACAGTTGAAGATTGCCCAGATAAGCAAAACTGTAATTAGACGTTACACAGTCCCCAGTCCCATACACAAAATTCAAAAACGCTGATTCTTCAAAAAGAGCTTTCTGTCATGCATTTCCATAGCAAATATATTTAATTTTATGGAAAATCACCCTTTATGCCCAATTGGCACGTTAACCGTTACTTCTGCCCATTCAAAGTCAACAATTGTAAAAAAAATTCTTGAAAAAGTTTGTTTAAATAAGTGCGATTTAATAAATAAAATTAATAAAATAATTTGGCTTCCAGTGTGAAAATTGTTCAAGATAAGAATGGAAAAGTAAGAACAAGGTATGTTTCATGATTTGTGAAAAGAAATTAGTGAAGCAATTAAGTTTTGAGAAAAATACAAGGTAACTAAGCTGTCGTTTTTTCATAAACGTAATTTTGATGTATTCGTATTTACATTTAAACTTTTAACAACTAAAGACCACTCTTGGTTAGGATATATAAGCTGATTTTAATTCCTTCAAACGTTCTCTTAAAAATCTTGCCTATGCATTTTTCCTTTTTTCTCAAAATATCCTGCGTCTATAACATACACCCGTTGAAACTTACTTTAGAACGGTACAATTTGCTGCTCTTTCCTTTTTTTGCAATTTCAACATATTTTGTTTTCAAATATGGCTAATAGAAATCTGCAAAATTATTTCTCAAAAATTTATACAAAATCCGGAAATTCGGCGAGTTTTCATCATATCGTTGTACTTTTTTCTAAAACTTTGTTCAATTTTTTCAAGTGCGTAGTTTTGTAGCGCAGTGGATTTTAGTACAAAAATTCCTTAACCCTCTTTTGTTTGAAGTGGCCTACACACTCGATGCTTGGAATAGGGCAACTATCGGAAGAGGCCAATAACAAAAATATCAAAGACTTTCGGCGATTAAACACCAGAAAAATGACTCGAAAACTGACAAATGAAGATATGATAAAGCGACTTCTTCGTCAGAGTAAAATGAGGTCAACGAATTTGAATAAATAGCTTTCGTCGCGATAAGATGTGTTTTTTCTTCGCTCTGCTAACGCATAATATCTAAAGACTTTGAAAATGAATCCGTGTATTAAGTGCACTAGTTTGTGCGGTGGTGATGATCACCTAATATGTGCATTTTGTTTTGCAAATATACATATCAAATGCACAAGTTTTGATGCAGATTTGATAATTAATTTAATAAACAATAAGAATCTGTGTTTCCAATGCGATAATTGTGTTGTTGGTCCGTGCTCAGTTATGCAGTCCAAAATTGCTGAGACTCAAAAAAGTTTAAGTGCTTTTAGTAGCTTTCTTAAATCTATAAACAATGCTATTACAGCTAAAAAGAAAACAAAAAAAACAAAAACTGGTTCTACTAGTGCACGCAATGTTATTGTAACGCGTTCAAAGCATAAGGTAAATGAACCATCGTTATCACAAAGAGACAGTGAAGGTAATTCAGTGCAGTGCCAAATTGATTCTCACACTCTGCAATTGCCGAATGTGAGTATTATCGTTGATCCGAGCCCATGTGAAGGTGTTGATGAAGCTGCGGGGGGTGCTGATAACACAAACCACAGCAGTTATGCTGCCGTCACTGCCGCTTCTTCTGATATTGCTGAGTCAGTTGCTTCGTTTAGCTCAGCAACATCTAATGCATATCCCAACAAGCAACGTGAAAAATTTTCTGAAGGTGATACGACGAAGTATCAAAAGGCGCGCGCAATAGTTGTTGGTAGCAACTCCAATGCTAATCTGGATGTTAGTGTACGCTTTAAATGGCTTCATTTATCATCGTTTAAACCATCAGTAAATGCTGAGGCAATAATTGGTTATGTATCACAGTCTGCAAATATTTCACCGTCGTTATTGCGTTGCCAGCGTCTGACCAAAAAGGACGTTGACATTAAATCCCTACATAGTGTCAACTTTAAGCTTGGAGTTACCTCTTCTAATTATAGTAAGCTGCTCGATGCATCAATTTGGCCATCGGATGTTAAAATTAGGCCGTTTCGTTTTTTTCCAAAAGTTGTACCTCAAGAGGACAACTCGTAAACGCGCAATCAGAAAACATCCATCATTCACGTATTTCAGTTACGAACGATAAAGCTCGTTTGTCGAAGAGCACATTATCAATATATTTTCAAAATATTTCAGGCATGAGAACTAAAGCCTCTGCTATTTACGCTGCCTCGACAAGTGAGGACTATGACCTAATAGTTCTAGTGGAGACGTGGTTAACTGCTGACTTTTTCGATTATGAATTCTTTGATAATAATTTGTACACTGTTTTTCGCAAGGATCGAGATAGCCTAAGTACTGGTCTATCTCGAGGAGGCGGAGTTCTAATAGCTGTAAGGAAAGACTTACTGACTTCCGTTGTTCCTCTATATATTGATGATAGTTTTATTGATCAATTAATCATTTGTATTAAAGCTAAATCAGAAAGCCTATTTATAAGCGTATCCTATATACCACCTAATAGTTCCGACAAATTATACGAAGATCATGTTGATAATATAATGCATGTTTCGAGGTCTAACTCGGATTCTCACTTTTGCGTATTAGGGGATTTTAATTTAAGTAAAATCATCTGGAGTTATCTTCCAGGTGAGAATACTCTCATACCAACAAATATTAATTACGCTAATGAAATGTACGTAGTTGATAGTTTTTATAGTTTGCAATTAGTTCAGATCAATAATTTTGTAAATTCGTTACATAAAATCTTAGACCTTATTTTTGTAAGCAATGGCCTTAATTTTAATTTGATTCAGTCTTGCTGTCCGTTATCCGCTACTGATAAGCATCATGTACCACTGATATTGGAACTTGAATTTTATGAGTTTGGAAATATTTTATTTGATAATGATGCTAGTTTCAATTACGGTCGTTGTGATTTTGCCTTGATTAATAATTTGATATCGAATATAGATTGGCAATCTCTTTTTAGTGACCGTGATCTCGCTGATTGCTTTGAATTATTTAAAAGTAATGTCTTGGAAATTGCAAACAATAATATTCCTCGTTTCCCGACAAGAGTGTATAAGTTGCCTTGGTATACTAAGAGTCTAAAAAAACTTAAAAACTTGCGTAATAAATATCATAAACTTTTTAAGAACTCGGGATGCCCTCAACTCAAGCAAGAGTACTTGAATTATGCGAAAGAGTTCAATTGTCTCGATAAATTTCTATATAATCGATATATCCTTAATTTTGAAAATACTATTAAATGTAATCCTAAATCGTTTTGGAATTTTATTCGTTCTAAGCAATCGGTTTCCACTATTCCGTACTCTGTGTCTTACCGAGGCAGAAAATCATCATCAACTAATGAGTCTGCTAATTTATTCGCTGAGTTTTTTAAAGAAAATTTTTCCACTGATGATTCTTGGATCGATGATGGGGCTTCGTTAAACGATATAACGTCTTGTTTTAATTTTTCCTCTTTAGTTCTTGATATTGACGACATTATTCTAAATATTCAATCTATAAAAAACTCGAAGAAATGTGATTATCTACAATTTTCATCATTTTTTCTTAAGCAATGTGTAACCTCTATTGCAAAGCCTCTGTTGCATATATTTAATTTATCACTTAAGTCAGGAATTTTTTTAAATGATTGGAAAACTACTTTTATTCAACCTATCCATAAGAGTGGTAAGAAAATTGATGTTGCAAACTATCGTCCAATATCGAAGATCCCAGTTATTTCAAAACTTTTTGAGAAGATAGTAATGGCTAAATTATCATCTTTGGTTAACCGATTTATTTGCCCAAATCAGCATGGGTTTGTTCCTGGACGGTCCACTGTCTCCAATCTCGTTGTTTTTTCCAATTATTGCATCTCGTCATTCACAGATGGGTGTCAGGTCGACTGCATCTATACTGATATATCGAAAGCGTTCGATAGAGTTTCTCACAGAGTTTTATTAGCAAAGCTACAAAAATTGGGCTTCCATTCAACATTTTTACAATGGATAGAATCATATTTATCTAACAGAGTTAACTTTGTAGTTTTAGATAATATAAGATCTTGTCCGTACGTGGCAACCTCAGGTGTTCCGCAGGGTAGCATCCTTGGCCCGCTTTTTTTCATTTTATTTATAAATGATGTATGTGCATGCTTTAAGCAATGTAGCTATCTTCTGTATGCTGATGACTTAAAAGTATTTTTTAAAGTTAAGACTGAGTCTGATGTTCTCGTACTTCAGTCGGAAGTAAATAATTTTTATGAGTGGTGCCACACAAATAGGCTAACTCTTAATGCCGATAAATGCTATTGTGTTACGTACTCTAAGTTGAATAATAATTTAATTTCAACCTATTATGTCTCTGGCGTGCCTTTGGTTAGGGTGTTTAAAATTCGGGATTTAGGTATTGTATTTGATTCTTCATTTACTTTTACTGAACATCTCAATTTTATAATTCCTAAAGCATACTCGTTATTGGCGTTCATAAAAAGAAATGGTTCTGAATTTAAGGATCCATATACTAAAAAACTATTATACAATACCTTTGTTCGCTCAAGGCTCGAATATGGATCAATAATCTGGAGTCCGTGTTATGAGGTGCATAGTAAGAGACTTGAACGGGTGCAAAGAATTTTTATGAAATTTTGCTTGTCCGAATTTAATTTCGATTTGCCGTTTCCGTCATACATTTCTCGGTGTAAATTAATTCATCTTGATACTTTAGAGAATAGAAGGGTAATCTCGTCAATTTTATTTATTTATGATATTGTGAATGGCAATATTGATTGTCCGGATCTTCTAGCATCCTTGAACTTTCATGTGCCATCGAGGAACTTGCGTCAGCATACTATGTTTGCAATTGAAAACTTTAGGACTAATTACGCGCGCAATGGGCCTATCACACGTGCTCTAGTTGTTATAAATGCAATTAATAATAATCATTGTATTGATTTCTCTATATCCCGGCCTTGCTTCAAAAATTTGTTAGTCTCTATACTAAGCTAAATAGTTTTAAGTTAAATTGCCTAGAAATATTGCTGGTTTATAAACACTTTTGTTTAATGTAGTCTGTAAGATTCTTGTAAATCATAGACTGAATAAAGAAATATGAAATATGAAATATGAAATATGAAATTTCTTATGGTGTACAAAAATGTTCCATTTTGCTGTGCCAAACGGAAAGTTAAATTATGACAGTAGTAGGTAAATTTTGACGTATGGAAAAAACACGTGCAAAAGCAGATGATTTGTGAATCAATTTTCATTTTACGGGTTTTTCATGCATTTATATTGCGTATTATTCGCATTATATTATATTTTAGTGTTAAATAACGCGTGTGAACATAAATTTATGTGAAATAATATGAATGCATCCCTGTGCTCGCATTATTGATTGTAAAAATTTGTCCTAGCCCCCAGGGCTCATATTCACCACGATAACTGTCAGAATTTACCATCGCTCTGTCAAAATTTGCTTTTTTAAACCGTTTGGCACACGGTGAAATAAACAAACCTAATTTAACAAGAAATATCTATAAATTTATGTTGTTTTATTGGTTATACTCTAAATCTGCATCACGCTTGCAAGTAGTAATTAAGATTGCATTTTTATTCACATAAATAAGTTACAAGTAATAGTCTACTGTTCCTCTGGGCTGATCCCGGACTAATCGCATTTTTTGCAGGGAAATACCATACGACCGTCTCGCAACAATCCGAATAAAACTACGATTTTTCACCATATCGTTTATCTGTGCGCACGCACAGCCAGAAGAAACTTATGAGCGCCGACTTTAACGCCAGGGTGGGCAAAGAGGGTGTATTTGCCCCCACTGTCGGAAAGTTCAGCCTCCAGGAAGAGACTTCGCCGCATGGATACAGGCTGATCGACTTCGCCGGTGCACGAAATATGGTCGTAGCCAGCACCAGGTTCAAGCATAAAAATATCCATCAAGCAACATGGCTATGGCCAGATCGGAAAACACGCAATCAGATCGATCACTTTGTGATAGACGGACGGCATGCTTCCTGCGTTATGGACATACGTACGATGCGGGGTTCAAACATCGACTCCGATCACTACTTGGTAGCAGCCAAGATTTGTACCTGCATAAGTACAACGAAAGAGGCACCACAAAAAACGCAAGGGAAGCTGGACGTCGAAAAGCTGCAGTCACAACAGACAGCCAATGATTTCGCAGAACGACTCGCGCACCTGTCTCTGAGAGCACAATTCAACCGAGCGGAGTGCACGAGCAGTGGGAACATATCTCCGGAACACTTCGTACCGCAGCCGAAGAAGTAATTGGATTCCGGCAAATGCGAAAAAACAGCTGGTACGATGATAGAGAGTGCAAAGACGCAATGGAAAGAAAGGACGACGCCTATAAGGCAAGGTTAAAAGCGAATGCAACGAGGAGAGTGTGTGAACACTACCGCGAGATAAAGAGGGAAGCGAGACGGCTTTTCCGAGCGAAGGAAAGGAAAGCGAAAAGCGTGAAATCTAAGAGCTTGAAATGCTAGCCAGCAGAAGCAACGCCCGAAAATTTTATCAAAAAATTCGACGAATTACGGAAGGTTTTAACCCCGGGGCAAACTCCTGTAAAAATGACAACGGCGAGCTGGTGACAGATGTTCAGAAAGTACTAGGGTTATGGAGGGATAACTTCTCTGCTCTTCTAAACGGAGGAACAGAGCAACAATCCAGAGAAGAGGACGAACACGACCCCACAATCGAAGACGATAGAATCGAAGTTCCACAACCCGACTATAACGAGGTGCGAATAGCTATATCCCCGCCAAAAAACAATAAAGCGGCGGGTGCTGATGGCCTGCCTGCTGAGCTATTCAAATGCGGCGGCGAGCAGCTGGTAAGGTGCATGCACCAGCTCTTGTGCAGAATATGGTCGGATGAAAGCATGCCTGAAGATTGGAACCTACCAAAAGACGTAAAACAAAAACAAAAACAATGATTGTTAAGTTCGCCAGTAACACCAGCAAATCTAAGTTCATGACAGTCAAGTCAAAACTAAAGGAAATTGAAGCAAAGAAAGAAGTGTTTATCAGAAACTGACTTAGTAAAGAGACACTTGCTTTATTCAATCATGCACAATCCCTTAAATCCATTAAGGGCAATAAAATAATAGCGAAGAAAGATGAGCAAGCACCTGAAACAACAATAAAATGTATGGATGATGTTGACAAGTTGTTACATGCCTTATCGACAACAACAAATACAAGACAAGTTTTGCGCGGTCTCACAGATGACGATGATGATGCTGTTTATGAAGAGTGTGAGGCAACATAAAGATTAGTACAAATTAGTGTTACCAGATAGTTAAAAACTTCCTTTTCTTCTCTTCCTTTATTTCTCTAAAATTACTTATAATATATAAGTCGATAGCCACAGGACTACGCTGCCCTTGTGATCATAGCGCCGCCGGTACACATCACGATAGAAGCCAAGCCTCTCTGGCGCGACGACTAAGATCTTCCCCCTCCCAATCCAGGGTGTTATGCGACCACGTGCCCATTGGACGTTTGCAGCCGGGAGGCAAATCGTGGCTGTAATCGAACGGAGCCTCTCTGATACCGGGCCGCCTCGGAGAGTAACTATGGCCTTACCGCGGTATGGGGCTCTGCCGCGGTGGACGATACATTCCCCTTACTCTTCCTTTGACCCTAAACTGGCCTTGCCCGGCGAGGGGTCGTACGAACAAGATGAAAGATAGTAACAAAAACCCTAAAACTAAAGATACAACAGTGTATACTGCACAGCAGAGGAGGAAAATGCTGGAGCAAGCAAGAACGCAACGTCGGAGGACAAACTCCATTTCTTTATCAGCCGAGAGATCGACAGCGATGGCAACTACGAGTCGATTAGCTCTGGATAACAAGGGGGCAATCCCCAAAGTAAGTACCGGTACAAACACGGTGAAGCCAACAACGGCTGATGCTAAAGCCCCAGTAAGTGCCGGTACCGAAACCAAGTCTTTAACGTCTGTGGCAGTGGTCTCACGACCTGGCCCCAGAGATCCAAATAAGGGTATGACCGCGATGGCAACTACGGGTCGAAATTTACCCCAAAAGACATCTCCCAGTCCCTCTGAGTACTTGGACAAAAGAGCGGCCGCAAGGATTTTGAAGAAATACGAGGGTATTTCACAAGAGACGCTATCGCCGAATGCTAGAAAGACGGTGGAGATGGCTGAAGCTATCTTACCGAACTTCCAAAGCGATTACGCGCCAAAGAAGGTTAATGGAAACTGCTTCAAACGCCAGAGATCGGACGTGGATTTAAAACCTCACCCGAAGCGGCAACAACACGCCCCCGTAATGGGTAAACTCAGCTTTGCTGAAGTGACTAAGGATAGGATCCTCATAGGCGTCATTGACCGAGGTAATGAAAGTGGCGGTACGTCCGGAATGCTATCGGTAATGCCCTTCTCGACATTATGGATGAGTCTCCGGGTGCCACTCCGATGGGTTCTGATGCGGGATGGCACCAGGGCCGAATCAAGGTATTCGCTTGCGAGGATGCAAAAACTGTTGCACTGTACAAGGCAGCAGCTGCAAGACTAGGTGAGATCTACCAAGGGGCAAGAATGGAGGTTGTCGACTGGAAGGACATCCCGGCTCGGCCAAGGGCAAGAGCGTGGATTCTTGCTATCCCTGCTGAACCTGAGAGAATTCTCAGGATGCTCTCGAGCCCCTTAAACGGTGCAACGGACGAGTGCACTACGGTATGGGTCAGATCGTGATTCACGTATACCGCGGCGATGCACAGCGCGCTGCTATTTCGGCTGCACCGGAGGACTCGGACATCGCAGTGCCGGAAAGGGAGTCGGAGATGTCCGACTCGGAAAGTATGGTATCTGCCACGTCAAATGGCGAAGGAGCAGTGGACAGCTCGGAGATGGCAGACAGCCTGCTGGACGGGGAAGACCTCAACGTCACAGTGATAGCAGCTAGTCCTGAGCGCACCAACGTTGACACTGCCTCAGTTAGTAGGATCTCTGCCACGCCAAAACGTGGTCTGAACAAATCATCGTTGAAAGATAAGCCTCCAGACGAGGCGGAACTCGACGATATGGCGGTGGCAGGGAAGTCTGAGCGCTCTCATGTTGGTGGTGATTCAGATAAACCTGCACAAATCTAAAGCAGCCTCGGCTGCTTTAATCAGTCGTGTCTCTAAAGGCGACGTAGATGTGGTCCTCATCCAAGAACCCTGGGTCAACAGCTCAAGGATTTGCGGTTTGGGGACTAAGGGTTTTAAACTTATTCGTGCCAGCGAGGGGGGCAGGGTTAGAGCCTGTATTTTGATTAAGTCTGAGCTGAACACCTTTCTCTTGCCCAACTATACCAATGGTGACGTTACAGCTGCCAGTTTAACAGTCGACAGTACCAGTCTGACGATGGCGTCGCTCTATATGCCCTACGACGCCGAAGAACCTCCGCCACAGAGGGAGGTAAAAAACCTGGTAGCAAATTTTTCCATGGGTCATCTTATTATCGGAACTGACGCCAATGCTCATCACGTCCAGTGGGGAAGCTCCGATATCAGTGGTAGAGGAGAGTCGTTGTTTGACTATTTGTTAACAACTAACCTGGTAGTTTGCAACGTGGGTAACGAACCTACGTTTATTACTAAAACCCGTAGGGAGGTCATAGATCTAACTATTTGCAGCGAAGACGCTTATGAGTAGAAATAGTTCTAGACTTTTCTGTTGAGCAGCCGGTTATGAAACGCAACCCACGTAACACTAACTGGCAGCTACACAATGAAATACTATCTAGGGACTTACCAGCACTGCCCCCACAAATCTCCTCATCAGTAGGGGAGTTGGAGGATCTGGTAAAGACCTTTACAACGGCGCTCTCGAATGCCTTAGAGCAGGCTTGCCCAGTGCCAAAACCACGCGGTAAACATAGGCCGCATTGGTGGTCCTACGACCTGGACTCGCTCCGAAAATCATGTAGGACACAATTTATTAAGGCCAAGAGCCTTGGCACGGAGACTCAATGGCTCGAATATAAAGTTGAACTCACGGCCTACAAAAAAGCTCTGAGGCAGGCGAAGAGAGTATCGTGGAGAAATTTCTGCACTGGGGTCGAAAATATCGACGATACAGCGAGACTTAGACGAGTGCTCTCAAAAACTCAAGCAGCCACAAGCTATTTGCGCAAACCTGACGGATCCTGGACCAGCACGGAGAGGGAAACCCAGGGAACTTGCATGAGGAACCCGTAGCACCTACAACAAACCTGGCTGTATACATACCCATCACGGAGGAAAAGGTTAGGTAGGCGGTTAAAAGTTTCGAACCGTTCAAGGCTACCGGGCCAGACGGGATTATTCCCGCACAACTCATAAACACGCTGGAGACATCAGCCAAATGGCTGGTATTTCTCTATACAGCCTGCCTTTCTCTTAGCTACATTCCGTGCTCCTGGAGAAGTGCCACGGTAGTGTTTATTCCTAAGGCGGGGAAGGCGTCTCATTACGAGCCCAAGGACTATAGGCCGATCAGTCTCTCATCCTTTGTGCTCAAGACCTTCGAGAGGATAATAAATGACTACCTCTCCTCTACTATTGATAGCAACCTGATCTGTAGCTATCAGCATGCATACACCAAAGGGAAATCTACAGAAACTGCGCTTCACAGCCTAGTTTCTGTTATTGAAAAATCGCTGTATGAGAAGGAGTACTGTCTTGTGGCCTTTTTAGATATTGAAGGAGCCTTCAACAACATAAGCCCTGATGCTATAAACACCGCTTTAACAAGTCGGGGCATAAGCAGCTCTCTTATTGGACTTATTGATCAACTACTAAAGGGTAGACGAATAGTTTCATCACTGGGCTCGGTTGACTTATCACGCTATGTCAAAAGAGGAACGCCTCAGGGTGGTGTTCTCTCCCCGCTTCTATGGAACCTCACTGTCAACTCGATGCTGCGAGACACAAGCTGGGGGGCGGGAAGGTAGTGGCATATGCAGACGACTTAGCTATAGTATATAGGGGCAAATTTCCACAAACCCTGTGCGACTTGATGCAAGTAGCACTGCGAAAGGTTTCCTCATGGTGCTTGCGCTGCGGACTGAGCATCAACCCGGGAAAAGTAGAACTGGTTCTCTTTACCAACCGCTATAAGATACCACCGCTAATACTACCAAAACTGAATGACGTGCACCTGAACTTGGCTGACAAAGCCAAGTTCTTGGGCACAGTTCTGGATAGGAAACTAACCTGGAAGGAGAATGTTCTTCAGCGCCAGAAGAAAGCGTGTATTGCACTCTACACGTGCAAAAGGATCTACACTGCAATCATTCGACCAATCATGCTCTATGGAGTTGTGGTATGGTGGCCTGCGCTGATCAAGGCAACAAACCTTAATCTGCTAGGTAAAGTACACAGATCTTGCATGATCTGTATAAGCGGTGCGTTAAGAACAACGCCCAATGAAGCACTCCAGGCCATTCTTGGCATTTTGCCACTCGATCTGGATGGGCACCGGGTGGCAGCAGCATCGGCTCTGCGTCTAAGGGAAACGTCCGGCTGGGGCGCAAGCACTACTGGACACGCCAGTATTTTGGGATCCTATAGCTTTCTTCCGCTGAGCACAGATCGTTGTGCGACCACAACAGTCGGAGATAGCGGTTTTAATACAACATTCCCAGCAGGGAAGAATGGGAGAGCACGGATCGGAGTCCCGCCACTCATGGCGGCACTTCCATTTATACTGATGGCTCGAAGTTAGACGGCAGAGTTGGAGGAGGGGTTTATTCAAAGGATCTGAACCTTGAGCTCTCCTTCAGACTACCTGATCACTGCAGTGTCTTCCAGGCGGAAGTTTCAGCAATCATGGACGCCGCGGCTTGGATAGGCCAACACACTATCGGACAGGGCATTTTTATATTCAGCGACAGCCAGGCGGCCATCAAATCCCTTGGCTCTTATTCGTTCAACTCTGAACTGACGCTCAGCTGTCGTCGATCTCTACAAGAGATGGCCCAACAGAATCGCGTGAACCTCACATGGGTCCCGGGGCATAGGGACATTGAGGGAAATTGTAGGGCAGACGAACTTGCGAGGCATACTTTCATTATTTCGGTTTCTGTGTAAAAAATCTCGATAAATCTTGGACACCTAATTTTATTTGCGCCTGCTGTAGATTAACTTTAATGAAATGGGTATCGGTACATGCAGTTTGGTATTCCAATGATGTGGACTGAACCCTTTAACCACGACCAGTGCTATTTTTGCGTGATAGACCTTAAAGGTAAAACGAGAAAAAAGAGGAAATTAATAAGTTATCCAAATGTGGCATCAGCTAAAAAACCAAAACTACATGACCATACCTTACCCATACCTAGGCCGCCTATAAGTTTCGAAGCCTCAAGCGAAAGTGACTCCGAAGCTGATAATTCAGACAGTGAAAATGTAGGAGAGGTCCCACATCGAGTCTCACAAGCCGAACTTAATGACTTGGTCAGAGATTTGAAATTATCGAAATTTGATAGCGAAGTTCTAGGATCTCGATTGCAGCAATGGGGCAGCCTGGGCCCTTCGACAAGTACTACTAAATTTCGAAATAGACACAAGACTTTCTCTTCTTTTTTTACTAAAAGTGAAAATATTTGCTACTGCAATGATGTTCAAGGTTTATTTGAAGCACTAAAATTAGAAAATAAAACTGATGATTGGCGCTTGTTTATAGACAGTTCAAAGCATAGTTTAAAAGCAGCATTACTCCATAAAGGAAATTCGTTACCGTCAATACCAGTGGCACATTCTGAGAATACTAAAGAAACTTATTTAAGTATATCTAATTTACTTGAGCTCATTCAATATAAACAATTTAATTGGAAAATTTGTGCGGACTTAAAGGTAAGCAGTTTCGGTGGTACCATTTAAAATAAATAGTATATGAAATATCTACATCCCAGGTTGTAGCTATAATTCTCGGACTTCAAGGAGGTTTCACTAAATTTTGCTGTTTTCTCTGTCTTTGGGACAGCCGTGCTAGAGAAACCCATTATATTCAGGAAAACTGGCCACCAAGAGCTGAGTACGAACCAGGTGCCTTCAATATCGCAAACCCGTCTTTAGAAATTATGGCTTTTTGCAAAAGAGAACGAGTTATTTTGCCAGCACTTCACATCAAATTAGGATTAATGAAAAATTTTGTAAAGGCTTTAAATAAGGACGCGCCATCCTTCCAGTACCTAACGAAATTTTTTCCTAAAATAACTCAAGCCAAATTAAAAGAAGGTATATTTGTTGGTCCGCAAATTAGAAAGTTGCTGAAAGACGAAAATTTTGCGAATCATTTATCATCAGTAGAAGCAGCGACTTGGGACAGCTTTAAGCAAGTCGTTAGTGGATTTCTTGGCAACAATAAAGATCCAAACTATAGAGAGATGGTCAAAGCCTTGTTGAAAAACTACAGAGCTATGAAATGCAACATGTCCCTCAAAATGCATTTTTTGCATTCACATTTGGATTATTTTCCCGCAAGCCTAGGTGCTGAAAGTGATGAACAGGGTGAAAGGTTTCACCAAGACCTCATGATTTTTGAAAAACGTTACCAAGGTTTTTGGAATGAAGAAATGATGGGAGATTATTGCTGGACAATAATACGGGAGACAAACCCAGAAAATTATAAATGGGTAGTTAAAAGTACCCACGTCCCTCAGTATTGACGACCACGGTCAAATCGCCCAATTTGCATTTTTTTATATGTAGATATGTATTTATTTAATGTTGTTTTCGTTGTTGTTTTTTGCTGAATTTCTGATTTATACTCATATTACTCAACTGAATACAGTTTAACGTGCAAACAAATGTCTCTAATAAAACGTTATAAAAAAATAAAAACGTAGTTTGAATAAAAATTTGCTCTATAAAAAATTGTAGGATAGACGCTTGCAAGTTAACGGGGCTATAGTCTCAACGACACGTCCGATTGTTATACTGGTATGCTTAAAATTTTCGTAATTAAATTTCCTACAACATAGGAGGGCTAACTTTTTTTAGTCCATAGATCTGCCACAGGAAAATGGAAGTCATATTCGGAATCAGGAGAAAATTTTACTTTAGGAAAGGCCTATTTTATTCTTGGAGTTTTTTTCTTGTCGAGTAGTGTTACCGAAGTCGATTTTGCTGAGCTATTATTAGCCTATGCGCGGTTTTCACACAAAAAGAAGTCGCGCAACTTGAACGTGTCAAGCCTAATTCAAAGAGAATCCTTTGGGTATCTCACGAGATGACAATCTCGATTTCTTTCATTTTTTGAGTAACATCAATGATGTGGATACTGCTACGCATGAAGCATGTGTCCAAAACCGTTGCTATGGTGGATTATTTCCTAGTTTTGGCTATCGCGGGACACTTGCAGTTGAAGTGTTTATTATTTTCGATTTCTCTCTCATCCCTAAATCTGCGTCAGAAATAATTTGTCGAGAAACCCATACGTTCACCGTATGGGCCTAGAGAGAGGCGCTTGAAAATATGGCTTTCGGAAAATTAGGAGTACAACTTCTGCCTTCAGTGCCATAAACACTCAAATAGTTGACGGATACAACCAGAAAAGGACTAACTACAGGACGGTCCTAGTTGCCCTTGATCTATCTTCAAGCCTTTCAGCTGGTTTCCGATTTGGACGATTCATCACTCTCCCCTCCTGTCTTCATGGTTGGTCAGCTAACTATCTGAGTGGTCGTCAAACGTCTGTCGTTTTTAGGAACAAAAAGCAAAAAATCAGGCCCTGAAGCACATTCATGAGACGTCTGTTGACCGTTTTGCATACTCCAACACTTCATGTTGCTGACGAGGAGCGTCATCTTCCTCATCTGTCCTCATAACGCCAACTATTTATTCACCTGCTCTTCGGAGCCCACTCTTCTAACACCCACTTCCTTTGGTAGAACCCTGTAAAAACTTCTGGTTTCTTAGAACTACCGTTAGAAGACATTGATGACAATTTCGGTCAAGGAAAAGTACACGTTTGGGCAGGGGGTAGCTTCGATACAACAACGACAACAAAACGGGCGCTTTAGGCTAATGATGAACTTTATTCACTTCTCATTAAAGTGAGGCCAAGTCAATCTGGACACCTCTCATTTAGGTTCCAGTGCCCACCTCACATTAGCCTTTTCGGTGAAAACCGAGTGAAGTTTGTGTCTCTCATAGCAAGAGAAGTAGAAATATGTGTCAATTGACTCGTCTGCGGCAGTCGAGTGGATTCCCTCGCCAGCTCATTAAAGGCGCAGTTCCCACTACAGCCCGGGACCCACATCACTGTTGTGGTGCACCTCAAGGCTAAGCCTTCTTAGGGAAACGTCCGGCTGAGACGCAAGTACTACTGGACACTCCAGTATTCTGGCATCCTACAGTTTTCTTCCGCTGGGCACAGATCTCTGTGTGACCACAATAATCGGAGATAGCTGTTTCAAAATAAACATTGAAGAGGATAGATCGGAGTCCCGCTACTCATGGCGGCATTTCCATTTTTACCGACGGCTCGAAGTTAGACGGCAGAGTTGGAGGAGGGGTTTATTCACAGGATCTGAACCTAGAACTCTCCTTCAGACTATCTGATCACTGCAGCGTCTTCCACTCGGAGGTCTTGGAAACCCTGGACGCCGCTGCCTAGATAAACAATCGTGGTATAGGAGAAGATAGGTTATTTTCAGCGATAGCCAAGCGGCATCAAATCCCTTGGCTCCTACTCGTCTAACTCTGAACTGACGCTCAGGTGTCGTCGATCTCTTAAGAAGATGGCCCAACAGAACCGCGTAAACCTCACATGGGTCCCGGGACATAGGGACATTGAGGGAAACTGTAAGGCAGACAAGCTTACCAGGCAGGGCACTAACAAGCAGATTCTTCAGGATAAAGAGCGCTTAGGTATGTCGTTTGCCATATGCAAACAAATGCTGAAGGAGCACACACTCGTCAAGCCAACGAAAGATGGCTGCAATCCCCAGGGTGTCGGATATCCAAACAAACATGACCAAAATGGGATCTTAAAAGGTCTAGACCAGTGGTGGCCAAAATGCTAACTTCGAATGTACGTGTGCATAGTGGTTATGCTTTTTTGGCCACCACTGGTCTAGACGCATTTATGCCCTAACTAAGAGGGAAATCTCCATATTGGTAGGGGTATTAACCGGTCACTGCCTCATTGGTAGGCACGCAGAAAGGCTGTGTACCCTACCGTTGATGCTGTAGGAGTTGCAAAGATGATGAGGAGAAGGAAACGGTGGAGCACTTCATCTGCAACTGCCGGCTTTAAGCGGTGCGAGAATGCACTTTTTAGGAGCTTCCTCCCTGGATAGCCTACGCCAGGCTATGGAGCTGGATATAAAGGACCTGCGGTGTACTAGCAACAAATTATTTGTGGCTTTAATTATTTATGCAACTGTATTTTTTTGTCGTTTTGATATTTTTGAATTAATTTCAAAATAATTTAAATGTCAGATATACAAATGTAAACAAAACTGAAACATAGCTGGCAATGCTTCAGTTTAAAGCAAGGCAAATTAAACAAGGTGGAACTGACAACTGAAATATTTTGTTTTTGTAGGAGTTTTAACTTCAAATAAATGTAAACAAGCGTATTAACCCCTTGCCACCCGAGCACAGGTTTTGCGTCCCATACAATTGTTTTACTGAAAAATTAGATAGCATTTGCTCATTCCAAAAAATTATCAATACCGCGAAATATGCTAGCCCAAACAGTAACGGAGTAGCTTTGGCCACTTTGGAATCTATCTCTTTTCGGACCTTTGCGTTATAAAAATGGCGAGTATTGAATATTTGTCGAATTCCGCCACAAAAACGTTGTCGCCAGAGTGTCGCAGAAACTGGTGGATTGGTTTCCATTAGAGTTTTTTTACACTGAAGTCAAAACCAGGGTACCGTCTTATCAAGGAATTGGGAGTTATTTCATTTTTCTTGGGACTTATTTCATTTGGGATTTATTTCATTTTTTTGTGGAAACTGGGGCCATTATGAAATAACTACCAAATATTGGGACTTATCTCATTTCCTTCTTTGGGAGTTGGTTCATTTCTTAAAGTTGGGACTTTTTTCATTTGGGATTTCTTTCGTGGTACCTTATCTAAATCCCTAACCCGCAGGGGCATGATCGATTTTAATCGCTTACAGTTTCGTTTTCGGTCTAAGATCCAATTGAAAAAAGATTAGACCATTCATCTTAGCTAAAATGTGCTAGAGTCTAGCTAGTCTGAACTCTAAACTCTATTTAAACGTGCAAGGAACTGAGGCAAGCGGTATTGTATTTATATGAAACAATTTGCTATTTCTTCACACAATTGAAAAAATTTAAAAATCTTAAGCAGAACGGGTTAATATTTTTTTTTTTTCATTTGACGGGAAAACTCCAACAGAAAAGAGAGAACTGTCAAGTTCACTATTACTTTGTTTAATATACTTTGGTTTAAAGTTAACAATAAATTTTAAAGGGCAGATGAAGTGGCGGATAAATTTATCTGCCCAATAAATTATAGGTAGCTTGAGCAAACGGAAATACACTTATCTGCCCGATAAAGTGACCTTTAAAACTAAAGGTAAGATGAGATAACGGGCCTTAATGAAATTAAGATAGATGGTAAATCTCTTAATATTGTTTCAATATACAGATCTCAAAAGTGCACTGAAAATGTATTCCTTCAATTTATTGGTAATCTTCTTTCCACTAATGCTAACGGAACCGTAGTTTATCTGGGTGATACGAACATTGAACTATTAGCTGGAAATTCATCTAGTAATTGTTTTATTAATCTCTTAATCATGTATGGCCTTTATGTCATACACTAGTTACTCGTCCAGCAAGCATAGATAACATTTTTTGCAATTTAGAAAGGAAACCTACAATAGATTCAATCGAATGTACGTTATCTGACCACAATCTTTTATTAGTATGTAAGATTGATTACGAGCTTCCGGATATCCAGTCTGTTGAAAGAGTAGATTGTAGTATTGACTACGATAAAGTAAGAAATCAGCTGGAAGTAAAGTTAAATAGGTGTGAGAGAAATGATCAGTCCGACTTAACAGTACTCATGCATGAAATTTCAGACACTTTAGAATTAGCTACGACAAAAATAGAACATAAATCCCTTTTACGATATGAAGTAGCTCCCTGGATAAACAAGAACATTCAAGCGTTGCTGGTGTTAAAGAATAAACTTTTGAACCTCAGGAAAAAAAACTAGTCGTGAAAAGGAGGTATGTGAAAGACTTAGGAGAATTAGCCGGGTTATTAAAAGCGCAACGAAGTTGTCAATGCTTAGTAAATGTGGGCCTGATCTAAAAAACACGTGGAGATTTCTCAACATCACTTTAGGCAGAAAGAGTGTATTGTGATTCATGGCGACATAGATAAGGCTAATTTTTTAAATAACTTTTTCCTAGAATCCGCAAAGGATCTACAAAACAGCATTGAAGATCGAGACGATGATGACTGTTGCATGTTTAGAATGTCAACAAAGCTTCAAAACAGTTTCGTGCTGAATGAGATTAGCATCCAAGACATGGAACTTGCGCTGACAAATATGGTAATAAACAAAGGCTGTGGACACGACAAGATACCACCAAAAGCACTATTTTTGACAAAAGATATTATAGCACCCTATTTAACACAAGCTTTTAATAACATGGTTAGAAGTTCCTCTTATCCAGGAGTTCTCAAAATTCATAAAGTAATACCTATTCAAAAAGTCACTCATGCCAAGAAAGCTGAAGATTACAGGCCGATTGCTGTTCTACTAATTATAGATAAAGTTTTTGAAAGGATTATATACGACCAACTTATGCATTTTTTTGGAGTCAGAAAAGGTGATGTTTCCTTATCAATTTGGATTCAGAAAGGGTTGTGGCACTGAAGAGGCGGTGGTCAATGTTGTCAATCTTATTTGCGATGGCTTGGATCATGGATATGCTGGTGTAGCTGGCATGTTTTATGATTTCAGCAAAGCGTTTGACCTCGTTGACCATTCTATTTTATTACAAAAGCTAAAATTGTTAGGCATAAGAAATAAGGAACATCAACTTTCAACAGATTACTTTGAAAACCGACAACAATATGTTGAAATCAATGGTTCAACGAGTCTTGAGGCCATTACTGTTTAAGCTGTATATTAATGACATTAAAAATCTCAATTTGTATGGTCGTCTCGTAATGTTTGCAGATGATATTAGCCTTTTTTATCCGTATAAACATTCCGCTGTTCTTAAGGTTCAGATTGAACACGATGCAGGTAAAACTAAACTAGTCACGTTTACACCACAAATAATGCCTCAAACAAATCAGGAGTTTAGTGTATTTATTGAAGGAAAGGAGATTTTTGAGGTAGACACCGTTTAATATTTGGGAGTGCATCTAGCTAGAAACTTATCTTGGGCCACCCATATTGATGCAACAAAATCCAGAATTACTCCCGCTATTGGAATTTTATATAAGTTTCGTAATAAGCTTACAACACAAGTTAAGTTGACCTTATACTAGTCTCTTATTCACAGCCATCTTTCGTATCTTCTAATAATATATGCCCATAAGGTAAGCAATGAAATAAGATCCCTCCAATCGTGTCAGAACACCGCACTAAAACTTCTTTTTAACCTCCCAAGAATGCATTCCACATTAAGTCTCTTCAATGAGTATGCAAAATCCATTTTACTAATAGTTGGGTTGTATAAAAAGCAGCTTTTAATTTACGTTTATAAAAATATTAATAATTTGGGCTATCATGTTTTAAGATTTGATCGAAATCAATCAGTGTTCAATACGCGAAACTGCGAAATGCTTAGAGTAGTTAGATGTCGATTAGTAGTAAGCAAAGCTGTCTTCGGCTGTGCCGAAGGCTAAATACCTTTCATGAATAAGCGTCACGATTTTCACTGTTTGATCCCCAGTACAGCCTGTGTGAATTTAACTTTAGCTCATACCGAAATTATCGGAGCTATCGATTATATGGGGACGATGTGTTATATTGGTCCAATCTCATTGATTTTTAACATCGACATTCCACATTCTAAAACAGCAACATTTACGAAATTTCACGTTCCTACCGTTATAATTACAGGAGTTATCTACCAAAATCCGTTTATCGGAATAATCGATTGTATGGGAGCTATGTGAAATATTTATCACATCTCTATGAGTTTCAACATCGATATTTCACATATAAAAATAGCAATACTTACAAAATTTCACGTTCCTTCGTGTTTAATTACAGGAGTTATAGCCAAAAATCCGTTTATCGGAATAATCGGTTGTATGGGAGCTATATGTTATATTGGTCCGATCTTGCTGGTTCCGACAAATGATCCCTATATTGGAAAATGGTGGCCGCATACCAAATTTCAGCCAAATATCTCAAAAACTGAGGGACTAGTTTGCGTTCAAACAGACAGACAGACAGACAGACAGACGGACAGACGGACATGGCTAAATCAACTCATCTCGTCATCCTGATCATTTCGGTATACTTATTGATGGGTCTATCTCTTCTTCTTCTCATGTTCATGAAAGGTATAAAAAGAACAAAAAACACTGCCCGTTTGCTACGCTATGTGCATGAATAATTAGGTTTCGCTTATCAACCACATTTAATTGTTATTGCTAAATCCATTTTTTTTTTTCACCAAATTTATCTCTCCAATAAAATTTTCGTCAGCTGATTTTCAGTGCAACCAACTACCCTGTCAGAGCTTCAGAGGGTAAAAAGTGTGGGCTTTTTAGGAAACGAAAACGTATTCTGTTTGACGTTTTACCTTCATTTTGCAAACGAAAACGGAAAACTGAAGAGTGTAAAAAAATGCGAATTTTTTTTATGAAATGAAATCGACATAGCTCTACTTTTTTTACGAAAAACACATTTTTACTTTGATTATTTGATGTTCTAAGCTTTTCTCAATTTTTTAAATTTTAATTGACTAATAAAATTTTTAGGGGATTAAATATTGGTAAAGAGCGTTTCTTCTTCAAGTGATCCAAATTTCAACCGCCATACTACGGATTTTGTTCAAATTCGGCTGACACGTATGGACTATAAATTGATTTGACATGTATTTTTTGTTTTGCCATTTTTTCGATATTCTTCGGAGATATGATCTGTCAAAGTTTGGAATTTTTCTTAAACTAATGAAAACATGTACCTACTCAATCTATCATGTCTCGAATTGTACTAATGCTACAAACTTCAACTTGAGCTCATTTGAAAGCTAATGAATCAGCCCTGCGTTTCTTAGTAATTTTTTTGCATCTGGCAATTTTTTAAATTTTATTATGAAAATTGCATTTTTAACATTGCAACCGCACAGTGTTACCCACAACATTTTTTACCTTTCATGAACATGAAATGGTATTATAACTTTGGTCCGATGTTTGTAAATATGAGAAGAAGAAGAGATAGACCCATCAATAAGTATACCGAAATGATCAGGATGACGAGATGAGTTGATTTAGCCATGTCCGTCTGTCCGTCTGTCTGTTTGAACGCAAACTAGTCCCTCAATTTTTGAGATATCTGGCTGAAATTTTGTATGTGGCCACCATTTTGTAATATAGGAATCATTTGTCGGAACTGACAAGATCGGACCAGTATAACATATAGCCCCCATACAACCGATTGTTCAGATATAAGGTTTTTTGGCCAAAACTTCCGCAATTAAAAAGTTAGGAACGTAAAATTTTGCAACTCGAGTAATTTCTATTTATGTAGTGTATATAGTGAAAATAAACGAGATCGGGCAAATGTAACATATAGCCCCCATACAACCGATTGTTCAGATATAAGAATTTTTGGCCAAAACTTCTGCAATTAAAAAGTTAGGACCGTAAAATTTTGCAACTCGAGTACTTTCTATTTATGTAGTGTATATAGTGAAAATCAACAAGATCGGGCAAATGTAACATATAGCCCCCATACAACCGATTGTTCAGATATAAGGTTTTTTGGCCAAAACTTCTGCAATTAAAAAGTTAGGACCGTAAAATTTTGCAACTCGAGTACTTTCTATTTATGTAGTGTATATAGTGAAAATCAACAAGATCGGGCATATGTAACATATAGCCCCCATACAACCGATTGTTCAGATATAAGGTTTTTTGACCAAAACTTCTGCAATTAAAAAGTTAGGAACGTAAAATTTTGCAACTCGAGTACTTTCTATTTATGTAGTGTATATAGTGAAAATCAACAAGATCGGGCAAATGTAACATATAGCCCCCATACAACCGATTGTTCAGATATAAGGTTTCTTGGCCAAAACTTCTGCAATTAAAAAGTTAGGAACGTAAAATTTTGCATCTCGAGTACTTTCTATTTATGTAGTGTATATAGTGAAAATCAACAAGATCGGGCAAATGTAACATATAGCCCCCATACAAGCGATTGTTCAGATATAAGGTTTCTTGGCCAAAACTTCTGCAATTAAAAAGTTAGGAACATAAAATTTTGCAACTTGAGTACTTTCAATTTATGTAGTGTGTAGAATCAAGAAGATCGGGTAAATATAACATATAGCCCCATACAACCGGTTGTTCCGATATAAGGTTTTTTGGCCAATACTTCCGCACGTAAAATATTGCACCTTTAGTACTTTCTACATATGTAATGTGTATAGTGTAAGTCAGTACAATTGAACACGTATAATATATAGCCTCCATACAATCGATTGTTCCGATAACTCGGATCCTATTATTTTGTAAGTTTTTTTAAATTATAACAAAGATGTGTAATGTGTATAGTAAATATAGTTAAATTGACACAGGTTGTACTGGGTATCGAACAGTGAAAATGGTGACGCTTATTCATGAAAGGTATATAGCCTTCGGCTCAGCCGAAGACAGTTTTCCTTACTTGTTAGTTCTAAATAACAGCATTCGATTGCTATTAAATTCTCTACAAAATCATTTCAAAAATGGGGTGTACATACGGACTTTTACTAAAATACATATTTACAAGACCAACTCTATTATTTTGTATGAAAAAAAAGAAAAATGTAACACAAATATTTTAACAAGCTTTTTTTTTTGTATTATAATATTGAGAGCTAATACTATGAATTGTATAGATATAATTATGCATTTCTAATTCTAAGTTCTGTGCAAACCATGCAATATCATTCCCTTTCATATGCTTAATGGCTTGCTTGTACAATTTTAAGAAAGAATAAGTAAGGAAAACGCTGTCTTCGGCTGTGCCGGAGGCTTTATACCTTTCATGAGTATGAGTCACGTTATTTGAAGGATGAACCTACTATAAAGGAGTGACGTTCTAACGCTGATATATAAAGGATGCAATCAATTGTATAGGGGCTATGTGGCAAATTAGGTGAACCCTATTGTAGAAATTGCACACGCAAAAAGAGCAATAGTTACGTTTCTACCTTTTTAATAACAGGAGTTATAGCCCAAAATCCGTTTGTCGGAACTATCGATTGTATGGGGGCTATGTGACATGAGCCGTTTAAAGCACAAGTGGTATAAAGTCCAGTTTTCGTTTTTTTTTCGGTTAGCCATGACCCTATGTAGGGGAAAATGTGTTCTATATAACACGCTAACGGGGTAACTCCTAGTACCCATAGAAACCAAATAAATAGAAGGACTAACCTGTGAAGTCAAGGGTACCCGCTATTTGTAACTATGCAACACAAAATCTTGAATATCC
Source organism: Campiglossa producta (assembly GCA_964058755.1). Classification (NCBI taxonomy): domain Eukaryota; kingdom Metazoa; phylum Arthropoda; class Insecta; order Diptera; family Tephritidae; genus Campiglossa; species Campiglossa producta. The sequence goes on along the minus strand of CAXKVI010000006.1, from coordinate 41,468,709 downwards.
CAGTTCGAGAAAAGTAGACTTATACCACTTGTACATTAGGGGGCTCATATATTAATCGAGTCGCAATGATTTTCAACATCGATATTGTTCATGCAAAAAGAGCCATAGTTACAAAATTTGGCGTTTCTGCCTGTTTAATAACAGGAGTTATAGCCCAAAATCCGTTTATCGGAACTATCGATTGTATGGGAGCTATGAATACTATTGGTCAGATCTTATTGATTTTCAATATCGACATTTTCCATGAAAAATAACAAAAGTAACAAAAATTTAACGTTACTAGTTCTTTAATTACAGAAGTTATAGCCCGAAATCCGTTTATCGGAACATCTATTGTATGGGAACTATGATCCTAACCGTTATTTTGTTCTGAAAAAGAACAAAGCCGAACCCGTTTCTTTTCGTGGGAACATATTTTCTTTTACCAAAGGGTACCCTGAAAAGCTTTCATGGAAAATTGTCGAGCAATGCTACAAAAGACACGTTTTGACCTCAGTATCAAATTCCGAAAGAGGAAATTTAGCTCTAGCTGAATTATCCATACATAACGTTAATAATATTTTTACATTGTACAGTATTAAAGAGAAGTTAGTCTCTAAAACTAAGTTACGGGCTTTCGAAGTTCGAAGTTGGACCCTTGAAAATTTGGTTTTCTAATTGTTTTGTTATGTGGATTGAAGCATCTATGGTCTCTCCTCTCTCTATGATGTTTTAGGCATTATCCAATTTTTATTAAGCGAACGCTTTTTAGAAATTATTAGAGTAATTTTATTACTATTCGTACGTTTCACTAATATACAAGGATGTAACTGCGGCAATCTATTTTCTTCCTGTTTCTTATTTTGTCAAGTCAAAGTCATAAAATAAAGTTCCATCGTAGTCTACTATGCAATATATAAGTTTACCAAAAGAAGGATAGTGGTATTTTAGTTAACATAATACATTAACCAAGTATGGGGAATGAAGTCGCAGAATTTCTGCTTGAAACAGCCATTAGTTTAGATTTCAAGGTCGTTCGATCTCGCTCCTTTCTAATAAATCTCACTTGGATTGAATTACCTCTAAATGTTATACTACAAAAAAAGCTTGTTAATATGGTGGTCCTATGGGGTCAGTGTATGTATAATTTTTATTTTAAGGGAAATCTCTCATATTATAAAGGCCGGAGAGATTCAGCCGATCACATAGGCTATCCCGAAAGACAGCCGGAAAAGATCATGAGAAATAAAATAGGAAACAACTTGTGGGTTTCGTTCCAAAATTAATTCTGATTTTTATTTCCAAATCTTACTCTATTTATACAAATCAAATCACAGAAAGTGATTTGCTTGACTCCTCCTTTTTCTCGACTTCTATGTAGCTGAATTCAAATTCAGCTTGGCAATTTCTTACATTAGCCAATAGAATTGCTTAGCATGAGGCCAAGCAGAGCTCTAGAATAAACGCTGGCTCAGCCGTAGCATTGACATACTTCAAGCTACGCTATTGGCCGAAGGTGTCAAATGCATTTTTCAAATGCGGTCATACAAACAGACATGCATGTGGGTCGTGGCTGTTGCACGCTATGTACGTATGTTTGTATGAGTACACTAAATTAAAAATTTGATTAAATTTTTTTTTTTTCATATAAAAAAATGGAGTTAGTCTTATAAATATGTATTTTAGTAAAAGACCGCGAGATATGATTGATTGAGTAGGTACATGTTTTCATTACTTCAAGAAAAATTTTAAACTTTCTCCGAAGAAAATCGAAAAAATGGCAAAACAAAAAATACATGTCCAATCAATTTATAGTCCCTACGTGTAAACCGAATTTGAACAAAATCCGTGACATGACGGTTGATTTTTTACAAAATTTGGATCACTTGAAAAAGAAACGCTCAAAAGTATATTTTCTAAGCAGAAAATATATTTTTCATACAGTTGAATATTTCCCAAAAAAATACCCCAATTGTCTAATTGAAAGCAAAGCTGTAATTAAATGCTGGCAAGTATAAGTATAATTGACAGAAGTCTGAAGTTTTTTTCAATTTTCCAAAAAAAACAGTTTTTAATTTTTGCCTCCACCGAGAATCGAAGTCTGGTGTCCTGCAAGTACTATACATTTATACCCATTCTGGTATAAAAAGGGTACAATTAGTGTCTTCATAGGACATGCCCAAACAAATGTGGCCAATTTATTCCATCGAAAAGAGACTAAAAAAGTAGTAGTCTACTGTTCCTCTGGGTTGATCCCGGACTAATCGCATTTTTTGCAGGGAAATGTCATACGAACTTTTACTATGTACTTTTTTACATAAGTTACTCATTTTCTACTTTGATAATTTGATGTGCTAAGCTTTTTCGATTTTTAAAAAGTTTTTTTACTTATGAAATTTTTAGAGAAATAAAATATTGGAAAAATATATCTTCTAAGCAGAAAATTTATTTTTCATACAAAAAAGTAAAGTTAGTTATATAGAATTAAAAATTTTGATCCCAACACCAGAATTGTAATTTAAAAAAAAATAGCTTTAAAAAAATTTGTCTAAAAGAAAAATACTAAAAGGGATGTAAAGCAGAAGTTATTAGCTTTCAAATGTTGTTAAAAAAGATCTGTAGCTTTACTACGAGCCAAAACATAATAATTTCAAATTTGTTCCGATCTGTATGATTACTTTTAGTGTGTATCCTAAGCTGGTCAGATCTATAGACTTCAATGCAAATAAAACAAAGTTTTATTCCAACTTACCAACCGACAATAATAATTTCAGTTGGTGCACGTTTTCATCACCTTTGGAAAAAATTGCCGTATCTATATATTAATACGATAACATTCTCCGCATACAAACTTTCGCTGCCCAATTTCGTATAGTTTTTATTGATAGATCCCTATAAAAGTTATATTGGAAACTTAGAATGGACTATAATGCTGTCTCGCCAAAAAAATTTGAAAAATGTGCTTAGTTTTTTTATTATTAAACCAAAAAGAGGTCTCCAAACTCTCCAGCTATTTTGTTATCTCCACAATCTGTTATACCCTCACTATACATCCCTATTCAGCACTCTTATAAAACTCCCAAGGCCACACCCATCCGCTCATTCCACTGCCACTTGCTTTTATTTGCGTCCAAAAAAAAGAACAACAAAATGTATCAAATCATATCCTCTTCGGCATCTAAACACCATTTGTAAGCTAAGAAATCCAGTTTCATTTCTGGCTTTATATATTTAACTTTTTGCCTATTGGTAAAGTTTATTTTTCTAACGATTTAATTTTGTAAGAAAATTTCACAATGTTAAGATCGAAGTTTATATAACGTACGGACTTTAACTAAAGAACAATTTTACATGACACTAATGCATGAATAATAAGGTTTCCCTTATCAACCATATTTAATTGTTATTGTGAAATCCAATTTTTTTCACCAAATTTATCTGTCAAATAAAATTTTCGTCAGCTGATATTCAGTGCAACCAACTACCCTGTCAAAGCTTCAGAGGGTAAAAAGTGTGAGTTTTTTAGAAAACGAAAACATATTCTGTTTGACGTTTTACCTTCATTTTGCAAACGAACACGGAAAATTGAAGAGTGTAAAAAAATGCGCATTTTTTGATGAAACGAAATTACCATAACTCTACTTTTTTACGAAAAACACATTTTTACGTTGATTACACTATCCGACAATTTTTCAAAAATTTACAACTCCACGACATTTGATACACGATTCCTATGTAAAATTTCCTGCTGATTCCAAATATGTAAACATTTGATTTAAAAGTAGATCAGTTTTTGAGATATTTTGAAATTTCAGTTTTTGAGATAAAAAAAAAAGTAGGACTACTAATTCGTCAATATCTCCGCTAATACTGCCGAAACGGCGAAAATTAGCAACTATTAATCACTTTTGATACACATAGATTTAAAAAAAATAAAGTTAAATATAAGATTGTGGTGAAAAATAAACATGCGTTTTTTCACTAAATCTCTTATAACATTATCATTTTTCTACTGATTATAATCTGGTAAGTGTCAAAATGTTCCGTAATAAACAGGCTATTGACTCACGGTGTAAAAACAGGAATAAATGGAATATTTCACTTAGAAAAATTACATACAAAATGATGAATATAGAAAAAAAAGTGAAAATTTGCACAAAATTTTTTTTTGTATTCGCTATAACTTCGTCACTTCAAAACCGATTAAGATAAATTTTACAAGGTAAAAACAGTATTTTATCCTCTCCTGATAAAGTGAAACAGCATAAAAATCGAAGCAGTATTAGCGGAGATATTGACGAATTAGTAGTCCTACTTTTTTTTATCTCAAAAACTGAAATTTCAAAATATCTCAAAAACTGTTCTAGTTTTGAATTTTCTGATTACATATTTGGAATCAGCAAATAATTCTACATAAGATTCATGTATCAAATGTCGTGGAGTTTTTTTTGTCGGATAGTGTTATTTATCGTTCTAAGGTTTTCTCTATTTTTATACCTTTCATGAACATGAAATGGTATTATAACTTTGGTCCGATGTTTGTAAATATGAGAAGAAGAAGAGATAGACCCATCAATAAGTATACCGAAATGATCAGGATGACGAGATGAGTTGATTTAGCCATGTCCGTCTGTCCGTCTGTCTGTTTGAACGCAAACTAGTCCCTCAATTTTTGAGATATCTGGCTGAAATTTTGTATGTGGTCACCATTTTGTAATATAGGAATCAGTTGTCGGAACTGACAAGATCGGACCAGTATAACATATAGCCCCCATACAACCGATTGTTCAGATATAAGGTTTTTTGACCAAAACTTCCGCAATTAAAAAGTTAGGAACGTAAAATTTTGCAAATCGAGTAATTTCTATTTATGTAGTGTATATAGTGAAAATCAACGAGATCGGGCAAATGTAACATATAGCCCCCATACAACCGATTGTTCAGATATAAGAATTTTTGGCCAAAACTTCTGCAATTAAAAAGTTAGGACCGTAAAATTTTGCAACTCGAGTACTTTCTATTTATGTAGTGTATATAGTAAAAATCAACAAGATCGGGCAAATGTAACATATAGCCCCCATACAACCGATTGTTCAGATATAAGGTTTTTTGGCCAAAACTTCTGCAATTAAAAAGTTAGGACCGTAAAATTTTGCAACTCGAGTACTTTCTATTTATGTAGTGTATATAGTAAAAATCAACAAGATGGGGCAAATGTAACATATAGCCCCCATACAACCGATTGTTCAGATATAAGGTTTTTTGACCAAAACTTCTGCAATTAAAAAGTTAGGAACGTAAAATTTTGCAACTCGAGTACTTTCTATTTATGTAGTGTATATAGTGAAAATCAACAAGATCGGGCAAATGTAACATATAGCCCCCATACAACCGATTGTTCAGATATAAGGTTTCTTGGCCAAAACTTCTGCAATTAAAAAGTTAGGAACGTAAAATTTTGCATCTCGAGTACTTTCTATTTATGTAGTGTATATAGTGAAAATCAAAAAGATCGGGCAAATGTAACATATAGCCCCCATACAACCGATTGTTCAGATATAAGGTTTTTTGGCCAAAACTTCTGCAATTAAAAAGTTAGGAACATAAAATTTTGCAACTTGAGTACTTTCAATTTATGTAGTGTGTAGAATCAAGAAGATCGGGTAAATATAACATATAGCCCCATACAACCGGTTGTTCCGATATAAGGTTTTTTGGCCAATACTTCCGCACGTAAAATATTGCACCTTTAGTACTTTCTACATATGTAATGTGTATAGTGTAAGTCAGTACAATTGAACACGTATAATATATAGCCTCCATACAATCGATTGTTCCGATAACTCGGATCCTATTATTTTGTAAGTTTTTTTAAATTATAACAAAGATGTGTAATGTGTATAGTAAATATAGTTAAATTGACACAGGTTGTACTGGGTATCGAACAGTGAAAATGGTGACGCTTATTCATGAAAGGTATATAGCCTTCGGCTCAGCCGAAGACAGTTTTCCTTACTTGTTAGTTCTAAATAACAGCATTCGATTGCTATTAAATTCTCTACAAAATCATTTCAAAAATGGGGTGTACATACGGACTTTTACTAAAATACATATTTACAAGACCAACTCTATTATTTTGTATGAAAAAAAAGAAAAATGTAACACAAATTTTTTAACAAGCTTTTTTTTTGTATTATAATATTGAGAGCTAATACTATGAATTGTATAGATATAATTATGCATTTCTAATTCTAAGTTCTGTGCAAACTAGAGATATACGCCGCCGGCAAACGCCGCCGCCGCCGCCGACAAAAGTCATTTTCTACGCGCCGCCGCCGAATAGCCTTTTTAGCGGCGCGGCGGCGGCGGCGGCGCGCGCCGGCGCGTTTAACATTTTTTTTGTGATAATTTTCTAAAGTTACAAATTTTTTTTTTAATTTACAACACACTAATGGCCGTGCCCTAAATGTGTTAAAAGTGCAGGTATTTGTTTCCTTTAGGGGTCAACTGTTAATAAATTAGCTAAAATTGTGCGGGAGGGCTTAAAAGACGGGATTTGGCCTCAGGATCACGAATCCGGAAGCGCTTTTTTATTATTTTGAGTTACATATTTGCGATCAAAGTTGTAAGTTTTCATGTGATTGTAATTTATTTAGGCCGTCCCTAAAAAGCGCTTCCGGATTCGTGATCCTGAGGCCAAACCCCGTCTTTAGAGTCCTCCCCCATAATTTTAGCTAATTTATTAGCAGTTGACCCCTGAAAGAAACAAATACCAAAGTGAAAAAGATGATGGATCTAGCAGCTGTATTTCACACAGCAAGAACGTCTCAACAGGGAATTTAACACGTCATTCAAAAAACGAACACAATATACGTCACTTTGATGCAGAAAATACTTCTTCATCTACACTGACAAATTTTTTTCAAAAATGTCCAAAAAAAAATTCAACTGATTCTAAATGGATGTTGGGAAGGGACTTAGCCTTATGGATGGCACGTGATTTATTACCGTTCCATACAATTGCACACAATGGAATAAAAGACTTTTTAAAAAAATACCATGTAGTAGTAAACGATAATGATATACCACATTATAAAACAATTGCAACAACAGCATTAGATGATGTTTATGAAAGCGTTTTAAAAGTCGTTAAAGGAAAAATATCTGGGATGGAACATTTTGCTTTAACTTTCGATCTATGGACGGATAACTAAAAAAAAAAAAAAACTAATGGCGGCAATATACCAACAGGTTATCTAACGAGATTTTTAGCCGAGCTTCTCTTTCCAACTTGTGGTGTGTTGCTTTTGAGTTTTTCCTACAAGTTGGCGGGACCTACAGTTTTTTGCCGACTCCGAACGGCACTTGCAAAGCAAATGAATTTTTTGCTGAGAAGCTTCTCATGGCAGAAATACACCCGGAGAGTTTGCGAAACTACTGCTGAGGGGCGACCCCGTTTAGAAAAATTCTTTTTCTAAATAATTTTTGATGTTACTTTTGTGGGGCATCGAACCGCCACGACTTGGTGTAGAAGGCCGAACACTTAACCGCTACACCACGGCGGCCGCCAATGGACGGATAACTACTGTAGGCGTAATTATATAACTTTTACTTTTCATTACCTTTCAACAAACTTCGCTATGTCGAGTCTCACACTAGAAACAAAATACATATGTCTCAAAGTCCCATACAGGAAACAACATATTGCAGGAGATTGAGGAAGTAACTGAATACTTTAACGTAAAGCTTGGTTCGAATTTCGTTGTCACTGACCAAGGCAGTAATATGAAGAAAGCCATCGATTTGGGCAGCCTTGACAACCACTTCTGTATTGGGCATGGGCGTCACAATTTGCTTACGGTAGATGGGTAAGATTCCGTTCCAGAAATAAATCGCCTAATTTTAAAGTGTAAAAAAATCGCGCGAGCCCTACGTTTCAAAACACATACTCTGAAGTTACAGGCCGATGCCATACAAAAAGAGATTTTGTCAAAAATTGATAACTTGGAAAAACTCCTGGCTTCAGAAGACGCTTCATGGGTCGACTACGACGAAGGGTTCGGTCCCCTTGATGATGTGTCCTTGGAAGTATATAGAAACATAAATAATACCAATGACTTGCATGGCAGTTTGGTGGATAAGAGAAACATCACCCTTAAAAATTCGATATCTACAAGATGGCACAGTGTCTTATCATTACTTGATAGTCTTGGATCTCAAAGGGCTGCCATTAATAAACTTCTTTTAAGCTGTAATAAAAGTGACTTAATTTTACTCGAAACGGAAGTACTACTATTGTATAAATTAAGAGACTTTTTGCAAAAATTCAAAGATGCTGTCAATATTCTTTCTGGGGACTCATAGCCATCGATTTCTCTTTCGTTAATCATTCGAACTGAGATATTATCAATATTATCTGAAAACGATGACACTGATTTAAATCAGAATAATTTCAGCTTTTGTCACGATCATTTAACTATTGCAACAAATAAAAAAAAATATGAAGAGTAAACTTGACTATAGATTTCCAATAACTGATATTTTGGTATGCGCAACGCTGCTGGATCCGCGTTTTAACACATTAGATTGTGTTACAGAATACTGCAAAAGCAAATGTAAGACAGAAGTACAGTTTTTGATAGAGATGTATAAAAGACTTGTTGGTGATTCATCAAAAAACGGAAATAGTGTAAACGATTCTGAAGAAACTTCACCTTCTTCTAAAATATTGAAACTTGCCAAGCGGTATTCTTCGAGTTTGAAAAACTCTAATTTAGAAGCAGAATGTCATTTGCTGGTAAGTCTGTCCTCCAATCAGAATGTTTTAGAGTTTTGGAGGGAAAAGGCGGCTGCAATGCCCTTGCTATTCAAGCTAGCAAAAAAAGTTGTATGCATCCTGCAACAAGTACGCCGAGTGAGCGTTTTTTTTCTATAGCTGGTCTGACAGTCACAAATAAGCGGTCACAGGTAAGCCCTCACAACATTAACAAAACAATTTTTATCCATGACAACTACGAGTCTTGTGTAGAATATTTAAAATGATTATTTTTCGCTATGAAAAGAGACACATACAACTTTATAAACATAAGATATACACAACAACAACTGTACAAAGAAGTGAAATGTTACAAATTTTTTTTTTTAAACTAAAAGTAAATTTCTATCAATGTAAGCATTACAATAGCTTTACTTTTATGTTAACAATGTATACAAAGACTGAATTGATATAATATTACACTATAAACATATATTTTAAATCACACATGCATATTGTAGTGATCATAACAAAGCCTTCGGTTAATGTACATAATTTTAGTCCTAGACTCAATATGTAACATAGTTATTTCAGTGTAAGAATTTGATTAAAAGACTGCTATGCGTTATGTTTTTAGTATTCTTCTATATTATATTATAAAATGTGAAACATTTAAAGTTACGTTCATTTACATTACATAAAAAATGTACCCAAAATTTTTTGTCAGTTCAATAAAAATCCAAACAATTGAAATTATGGAGTTTTTAAATTCAACATGCGATTTTTTTATACCACCACGCCGGCGCACGCCGGCGGCGCGCCGTGCCGGCGTAGCCGCCGCCGCCGACAAATTTGACGGCGTATACCTCTAGTGCAAACCATGCAATATCATTCCCTTTCATATGCTTAATGGCTTGCTTGTACAATTTTAAGAAAGAATAAGTAAGGAAAACGCTGTCTTCGGCTGTGCCGGAGGCTTTATACCTTTCATGAGTATGAGTCACGTTATTTGAAGGATGAACCTACTATAAAGGAGTGACGTTCTAACGCTGATATATAAAGGATGCAATCAATTGTATAGGGGCTATGTGGCAAATTAGGTGAACCCTATTGTAGAAATTGCACACGCAAAAAGAGCAATAGTTACGTTTCTACCTTTTTAATAACAGGAGTTATAGCCCAAAATCCGTTTGTCGGAACTATCGATTGTATGGGGGCTATGTGACATGAGCCGTTTAAAGCACAAGTGGTATAAAGTCCAGTTTTCGTTTTTTTTTCGGTTAGCCATGACCCTATGTAGGGGAAAATGTGTTCTATATAACACGCTAACGGGGTAACTCCTAGTACCCATAGAAACCAAATAAATAGAAGGACTAACCTGTGAAGTCAAGGGTACCCGCTATTTGTAACTATGTAACACAAAATCTTGAATATCCCAGTTCGAGAAAAGTAGACTTATACCACTTGTGCATTAGGGGGCTCATATATTAATCGAGTCGCAATGATTTTCAACATCGATATTGTTCATGCAAAAAGAGCCATAGTTACAAAATTTGGCGTTTCTGCCTGTTTAATAACAGGAGTTATAGCCCAAAATCCGTTTATCGGAACTATCGATTGTATGGGAGCTATGAATACTATTGGTCAGATCTTATTGATTTTCAATATCGACATTTTCCATGAAAAATAACAAAAGTAACAAAAATTTAACGTTACTAGTTCTTTAATTACAGAAGTTATAGCCCGAAATCCGTTTATCGGAACATCTATTGTATGGGAACTATGATCCTAACCGTTATTTTGTTCTGAAAAAGAACAAAGCCGAACCCGTTTCTTTTCGTGGGAACATATTTTCTTTTACCAAAGGGTACCCTGAAAAGCTTTCATGGAAAATTGTCGAGCAATGCTACAAAAGACACGTTTTGACCTCAGTATACAATTCCGAAAGAGGAAATTTAGCTCTAGCTGAATTATCCATACATAACGTTAATAATATTTTTACATTGTACAGTATTAAAGAGAAGTTAGTCTCTAAAACTAAGTTACGGGCTTTCGAAGTTCAAAGTTGGACCCTTGAAAATTTGGTTTTCTAATTGTTTTGTTATGTGGATTGAAGCATCTATGGTCTCTCCTCTCTCTATGATGTTTTAGGCATTATCCAATTTTTATTAAGCGAACGCTTTTTAGAAATTATTAGAGTAATTTTATTACTATTCGTACGTTTCACTAATATACAAGGATGTAACTGCGGCAATCTATTTTCTTCCTGTTTCTTATTTTGTCAAGTCAAAGTCATAAAATAAAGTTCCATCGTAGTCTACTATGCAATATATAAGTTTACCAAAAGAAGGATAGTGGTATTTTAGTTAACATAATACATTAACCAAGTATGGGGAATGAAGTCGCAGAATTTCTGCTTGAAACAGCCATTAGTTTAGATTTCAAGGTCGTTCGATCTCGCTCCTTTCTAATAAATCTCACTTGGATTGAATTACCTCTAAATGTTATACTACAAAAAAAGCTTGTTAATATGGTGGTCCTATGGGGTCAGTGTATGTATAATTTTTATTTTAAGGGAAATCTCTCATATTAGGTAGTGGCATATGCAGATGACTTAGCTATAGCATACAGGGGCAAATTCCCACAAACCCTGTGCGACTTGATGCAAGCAGCACTGAGAGAGGTTTCCTCATGGTGGTCGCGCTGCGGACTGAGCATCAACCCGGGAAAAGTGGAACTGGTCCTTTTCACCAACCGCTATAAGATACCACCGCTAATACTACCAAAACTGAATAACGTGCACCTGAACTTGGCTGACAAAGTTAGACGGCAGAGTTGGGGGAGGGGTTTATTCAAAGGATCTGAACCCTTGAGCTCTCCTTCAGACTACCTGATCGCTGCAGTGTCTTCCAGGCTGAAGTATCAGCAATCATGGACGCCGCGGCCTGGATAGGCCAACACACTATCAGACAGGACATTTTTATATTCAGCGACAGCCAGGCGGCCATCAAATCCCTTGGCTCTTACTCGTTCAACTCTGAACTGACGCTCAGCTGTCGTCGACCTCTGCAAGAGATGGCCCAACAGAATCGCGTTAACCTCACATGGGTCCCGGGGCATAGGGACATTGAGGGAAATTGTAGGGCAGACGAACTTGCGAGGCAGGGCACGACCAAGCAGGTTCTTCGCGATAAAGAGCGCTTAGGTATGCCGTTTGCCACATGCAAGCTTATGCTGAAGGAATACACACTCCGCCAAGCCAACGAAAGATGGCTGCAATCTCCAGGATGCCAGATATCCAAAGAAACCTGGCCGAAATGGGATCATAAAAGATCAAGACAAATTTATGCCCTAAGGAGAAGTGAAATCTCCATATTAATAGGCGTATTAACTGGGCACTGCCTCATTGGTAGGCACGCAGGTAGACTTGGTGTGCCCTACCGACGATGCTGTAGGAGTTGTAAGGATGATGAGGAGGAGGAAACGGTGGAGCACCTCATCTGCAACTGCCCGGCTTTAAGTGGCGCGAGAATGCGCTTTTTGGGAGTTCCCTTCCTGGTCAGCCTACGCCAGGTCACGCAGCTGGACATAAAGGACCTGATGGCCTTCATCAAGTCATCTAAATGGTTCGAGGAGGAGTAACGGTGTCGGTATAGGAAAGTCAGTCCCGGGATTCTGCTATGTGGAGAATTCCGTTAATACCGGGGTTTTCCATATGGCTGGGTCCCGGAACTGACTTTCCTAGTGTTGGTGGTATCACAACAGGCCTTTTAATACTGGCCTAGGTGTGCCTCTGCGGCAGCCACTTGAACCTAACCTAACCTAACGATGTGGTTTTTTTTAAGAAAAATTCCACAAGTCACGATAAAAAAATTACCATTATATATCGAAATATTATAAGCCCATACCGGGTTTTTGTGCATATAAATTTGTTGTAGATATATCCTAATGTATTGTCGTCAGCTATTTTGTTGTACTACTTTGCTGCACCACCCTAATGTGAAGTTTGTTTGTATGGTATCACTTAATCCAAATTTGAATTGGTCACGGGGGAGCCACTTACTTGGTTTTGTTGTGAACGGGAGATATGTATATTAAGAGAGCGTTGAAGAAAATTTAAGATGGTCGATTTTCGACCACAGGCGATCCTAATATAGTTAATTACTTTGGAGTGATTTTTTGTTCTATGAACGTATAAGTATTTATTTAAAAAACAAAGTCATGTACTAGTAGGGTTGGCAGATTCTGAAGTGGAAAAAGAACAATTTATTGTTGTAAATTAACAAAAATCGAACATACATTTATTCTCATAGTTGAGATCGCTTTCATACATATTTTAGGTACAAACAAACAAGGATATCTAGGATACCAAAAAACGAATAAAGTATTATTACTAATTAAAAATCAAAATACACCGATCCGTTACTTTTGAAATTGGCACAAGTCAACTGTTTGGTGTAATGATTTATTGAAGGTTTTGCGTTTGGACTAATCCCAAAACATTGCTAACGGCCAACATACAAAAATCATGGTCGAGAGAAAAGCTCTACTTCTAAGGTATTTGTATCATGCCTTTACGCTGTAGATATTTTTATGTCATATGTATATTCCCAAAAATACTAACTTCAAAAATTCACCCGGGCATTTTTTTAGAACTCACTCCATTTTTTTACAATGGGGGGTATTTGTTTCCTTTAGGGGTCAACTGCTAATCAATTATCTAAAATTATGGGAGATAGCTCAAAAGACGGGTTTTGGCATCAGGATCACGAATCCGGAAGCGCTTTTCTAATTTTTTGTTTCTGTGGAAAGTTTGGGTCAAAAATTGACCCGGGTCCGATTCCAAAATTGGGTTGGAATCCCCAACGCACGTTGTTAGGTACAGCTACAGCGGCCGCCGTGGTGTAGCGGTTAAGTGTTCAGCCTTCTACACCAAGTCGTGGCGGTTCGATGCGGGTGCACCACATTATCCCCAAAAACAAAATCCCCAAATCAAAATCCCCAAAACAAAAATCCCCTAATTCAAAATCCCCAAACTCGGAATCCTCAAAATCTAAATCCCCAACGCGAAATCCCCATTTTATGTGTGAAATAAATTCAAATTAAAAAATTTATTTCACACATAAAATGGGTGTTGAACTATTGGGTTTGCAGGTAATGAGTTGGCTATTTTGCCATTGAAACTAATACGCAGCAGTAGCTAAGTCGATAGAGTCTTCGTTTACCATGCAACTGGCGTGAGTTCAATGCCTGATCTATGCCAATATCAATATTTTTTAAACTTTTATGTAGATTTTTTGTTTTAAATTTTTATTTAATATATTAATCAGCTTTTTGTTTTACAATTGTATTCTACAACTCAGTCCCATCTCAAACCACTTAATTTGAGATATTTCCTTATTCGTGTGACACTACGTTCTTTCTTTGTATTTTTCATAGAAAAAATAAAGTCACACAACAATTTACAAAGAGTGCAAAAAACCAAAAAATGCTTCAAAATAAACATTTCAAATAACAATAATTCCAACACAGCAAATTTTGGTAGAGAGCTTAGGTTCGCCATCAAAAAGAAAACATCATTCCCCATTGATCCCATATGTGCTAAAAAAGTTATTCGGAGTGAAAGGTCAAATTTTTTTGGACTTTTCTCGAAAACTCTTAGTTTTTTTTTCGAAAAATGACTTGAAACCAAGTTTTAAACCTGGAAATTCTCTACAATATCGTCCCTCATTTTTTCTCTAAGAGTTACCAGTTCTGAAATATCGCGACTGTAAAATTAGCTCGGAAATTATAAGAAAATATCTGCCACGAATGGACTTTTAAGGATTTTTCTCGAAAAATTTAGTATGCGAAGAAAAATTTTCTTTCACCGTTTTCTTGTAACGAAGTTCCCCATTGACAATGATAATAGTTATTTTTGTAAAGCCTATAGTTCTAGAGCTAGAGTCACCTTGCATAATATAAAAAAATACTAGTCGGGTAAATTTAGTTTATGTTGTAAAACAAAAGATTCCACAGAGCCATTTTTTTTTCAGGAGCTAAGGTTTGCCCCCAGGAAGAAAACTGAAAAATTCGCATCGATCCGCGTTGTGCGAAAAAGAGTTTTTTTTAATTTTTCTCGACTTTTTACCCCGAATAACTTTTTTACATGGTTTATTCAAACATGGGGATTTTATGTTTGGGGATTTTATTTTTGGGGATTTTGGATTTGGGGATTTTGGATTTGGGGATTTTTATTTTGGGGATAATTTTTTTGGCGATTTTTTAAAAGCTGGGTATTTTGTGTTTGGGGATTTTGTTATTGGGAATTTAGTGGCACTCCTGTTCGATGCCCGGCAAAAGTAACATGAAAAATTATTTGGTAAAAGAAGTTTGCTAAACGGGGTCGCCCCTCGGCAGTAGTTTGGCAAACTCTCCGGGGGTATTTCTGCCATGAAAAGCTTCTCAGCAAAAAATTCATTTGCTTTGTAAGTGCCGTTCGGAGTCGGCAAAAGTCTGTAGGTCCCGTCAACTTGTAGGAAAACTCAAAAGCAACACACCACAAGTTGGAAAGAGAAGCTCGGCTAAAAATCTCGTTAGAGGTTATGATAACCTGTTGGTATATCGCCACCATTAGTTTTTTTTTTAGGTACAGCCTAATAAAATTACAACAACCACATGAAAACTTGCAACTTTGATTGCAAATATCTCTTCAGAGAAGCAAAATATTAAAAAAGCGCTTCTAATTGGGGGAATTGGGCTCAATATACCTCTCTCAATACACCTCTCTCTCAGATTTTTTGATGGATGGGAAAATGAACCCTATTTTTTGCGATTTATATGAAAAAGTAAAAAAATTGAAAATTATATTAATTTATTGTGTTTCTTTGTTGTAGGGGTTGTAAATATGTAAGACAGATGCTACAAAATATCATCACTATGATCTAGATCAGGGACCCCCAATAATGATTATTTTTGAATTTTTAAGGTAAAAACTCAATCACTTCCTCTTATCGTAGAACAGTTTCAAGTACATGAATGGGCATGTCTCTTCATGCTCAACCGGAATCTACAGTGATTGAAAAAGGTTTGAGTGAATCCTATATAAATTACAACTTAATCTTTACTTTTGAGTTTTATTTTTTTCATTAAGCGTAATGATCACTTTTTGAGTTTTATTTTTTTGATCAAACGTAAAACTTATTTCTTGAGTTTTATTATTTTGAGAGGAAATAAAACTTACCCTTGAGTTTTATATTTTTGCTCGACAGTAAACGTTATTCTTTGAGCGATATTTTAGCGTTCAAGGATAAAAATTAAGTTCCGAGTTTTAAAATTTTATCGCGGATCAAAAAACTAAAAATGCCGCTGCGCCTGTTTGGAAAGTATTTGGTCATTATTATTGGTTGGTATAATCTCGTCAACATATGTCCTCAATTATTTAAACATACTTTTAGCCACATACATATGTATATGTACATAAATAGTCATGTACGTAGTGAAGGGATATGAAATAAATATCGTACCCCATGAAAAATACAAATTCACGCAGAATAATTTTCATGTTGAATCAACACTTTTTTAAAACTTTTTCAGGTTATTATTTTACAACACTATCGCTCATATTGTTCTAACATGAAGCTACTGTTTCACTGTTCCTACATGTTAAATCAACATGAAGGAACAAAGTGAATTTAACATGATCACAAAGGTTTGAATCAACATGACCAGACATGTTAAATTAACACTATACTATGTTGAAATAACACTTTCGTCCTGTTAAATTTACACGATCTATCATGTGAAATTGACACGATATGTTATGTTAAATCAACACAATCTATCATGTTAATTTAACAGGATTTTATTGTTAAATTAACACGATCTATCATGTTAATTTAACAGGTTTTTATTGTTAAATTAACCCTTAAAATAAAACACCTTGTTTTTGATTTTTTTAATAATTTTTATTCAGTTAATTCATTTATCGAAAACCTTTAACATACATATTTTCAGGTATGAAAGAATATAATGCTTGTATAATTTATTAACACGATCTGTCATGTCATGTGAACATCCCCCAACGGCACTAGGTTGATTGACTTCGCCGCTGCTCGCAATATGGTCATCAGTAGTACCAGGTTCCAGCATAAGCGAATACACCAAGCCACATGGCTGTCCCCTGATCAAAGAACTAGAAACCAGATTGATCATGTCTTGATTGACGGCAGACATAGCTCCACCGTTCTGGACGTGCGTACACTGCGTGGTCCCAATATTGACTCTGACCATTATCTTGTCGCAGCCAAGATACGCACACGCCTCTGTGCAACGAAGAAAGTGCGCACAGTAACGGAAGGAAAGTTTGACGTCGAGAAGCTGCGCATGACACAGACAGCTGATAATTTCACAACTCGACTCTCACACCTGCTAGCAGAGGGCAATCCTCGACCTAACGATGTAACCGAGCAATGGAAGCATATCTCTCACTCATTGCGTACCGCCGCTGAGGCCACTATAGGGTTCCAGCGAGCCCGCAAGAACAACTAGTACGATGAGGAATGCAAAACTGCCTCGAAAAAAAAAAGGACGCTTCCTACAAGGAGACGTTGCGAACGGGCGCAACCCGCAGTGTATGGCAACAATATCGTGAGGCAAAGAAGGAAGAGAGACGCCTTTTCAGAAAAAAGAAAAGTGAGGCCGAAAGGCGTGAGTGTGAGGAGCTTGAGATGCTGGCTGACAGGAATGATGCCCGAAAATTCTATGAAAAGATCCGGCGGAAGGTTTTAAGACCGGGGCAAGCTCCTGTAAGGACAATAATGGCGACCTGGTAACCGAAGTACAAAGTGTACTTAAATTATGGAGGGAGCACTTCTCCTCACTGCTAAATTGCGAGGGAGACGTCGAACCCGATACCCCAATCCCTGACGATGGAAAAGTCGTCCCACCACCTGACTATGATGAAGTGAGGATAGCTATATCCCGGCTCAAAAACAACAAAGCGCCTGGAAAAGACGGACTACCCGCCGAGCTGTTCAAACGCGGAGGCGAAGAGCTGGTAAAAAGCATGCATCAGCTCTTATGCAGAATATGGTCAGACGAATGCATGCCTCCGGATTGGAATTTAAGTGTGCTTTGCCCAATCCACAAGAAAGGCGATCCCGCTAACCGCACCAACTACCGCGGAATTAGTCTTCTTAATATCGCATATAAGGTTCTTTCTAGCGTGTTGTGTGAAAGGCTGAAGCCCATCGTAGACAAACTGATTGGACCTTATCAGTGTGGCTTTAGACCTGGTAAGTCTACCATCGACCAGATTTTCACGATACGCCAAATCCTGGAGAAGACCCATGATAAGAGAATCGACACTCACCATCTCTTTGTCGATTTTAAAGCCGCTTTTGACAGCGTTAAAAGGAGTTGCCTGTATGCCGCCATGTCTGAATTTGACTTCCCTGCAAAGCTTATACGGCTTTGTCAAATGACGTTGAGCAATACCAACAGCTCCGTCAGAATCGGGAAGGACCTCTCTGAGCCATTTGAAACCAAACGAGGCTTCAGAGAGGGCGACTCCCTTTCGTGCAATTTCTTCAATCTGATGCTGGATAAGATAATTCGAGCAGCAGAGCTAAACCGCAATGGTACAATCTTTTACAAGAGCGTGCAATTGCTGGCGTATGCCGATGATATTGATACCATTGGCCTTAACAACCGCGCCGTAAGCGCTGCCTTCTCTGGACTGGATAAGGAAGCGAAAAAAGTGGGTCTTGCCGTGAACGAGGACAAGACGAAGTATTTGCTGTCATCAAAGAAAGAATCGGCGCACCTGCGCCTTGGCAGCCATGTCACTGTTGATAGTTACAAATTTGAAACTGTGAGGGACTTAGTCTATTTGGGAACCAGTATCAACACCGAAAATAATATCAGTCTAGAAATCCAGCGGAGAATCACTCTTGCCAACAAGTGCTACTTTGGACTGAGTAGGCAATTGAGAAGTAAAGTCCTCTCTCGAAGAACAAAGATCACGCTCTATAAGTCTCTCATCATACCTGTCCTGATGTATGGCTCAGATTCATGGACAATGTCAAGAGAAGATGAGATGGCCCTTGGAGTATTTGAGAGAAAAGTTCTCCGGAAGATTTATGGTCCTTCCCGTAATGCCAACGGCGAGTACAGAAGGAAATTTAACGATGAGCTGTACGAGCTCTACGCAGATCTGACCATAGTCCAGCGAATTAAAGCCCAAAGACTCCGCTGGCTGGGCCATGTTATGCGAATGGACAAAGAAGCTCCAGCACAGAAGGTTTTCCTATCGTCGCCTGAATTCGGCAGCAGAGGAAGGGGGAGGCCTCGACTGAGATGGAAACAACAGGTGGAGGATGACTTGAACTCCCTTGGGGTTTCCAACTGGCGTCCGTTATCGCTAAAAAGGAATGACTGGCGTGCTTTGATACGAAACGGCCAAAATCGCTTAGGCGGTTAAGCGCCAATAAATGATGATGATGATCTGTCATGTTAATTCAACATGTTTTTATTGTTATTTTAACACGATCATCATGTTAAATTAACACGATCATCATGTTAAATTAACACGATCTAACATGTTAAATTAACACGATCATCATGTTAAATTGACACGATCATCATGTTAAATTAACACGATCATCATGTTAAATTAACACGATCATCATTTTAAATAATAAAAGTACATATATGTACATACATATACATATACTTATTTTAATCCAATCATTGGCAACTTCTGCATCGAAAACAGCAACAACAAGCCCCAATCTGGAAATTAAATAAAAATTGTTTCATTGAAAGCTCTTTAAATTATCCAAGCGATTGTAAAACTGGTAGCACACGTCCAATTAATGTAGGGATAAGTATCAAACGACGCCTTTTCTACCCGTTATCCATAATCCTAAAGCGCTTCCATGGTATTTATGTATAGTGCGCGTTGTTTTTAACCTATCCCGACATTTTTGGACGTGTTTTAGCAGGAAGCGTTTACAAAATATGAAAAACAACACAAATTACTTACCTAAAACTTTTTGCAAAACTTCAGAACTTATTCGCAAGTTAAGAAATTATAAATTTCACAATATATTAATTATTTATAATATATACAACTTTTCATCAAGTCGGTATCTACACACTGACTTAAATTCTGTTCTTTTGAGAACAATTCTGTTCACAAGCTTTGATGGGGAACAGATGATGCTCGAAAACAACACTTGTTCATGTTAAAACAAACCGAATTTAGTGTAAGGGATACACACTAATGTAATTCTAATGCAGAAGTATTTCATGTTATTTTAACCATACGCTTCATGTTAAAATGTTCGTGTTGATTTTCCGAAATTGTTTTTGTTTTACGTACAAGAGGTGTTCATGTTGATTTAACATGAATCATGTTAACTAAAAATGTAAGAAATTTTTCTGTGTGTTTCAGTAAGAGTTGCGTGCAAAAAGGGCACTTCTCTAGAAAGTATGTTTTGAGATTTTCGCGTTTTAAACTTTTGTTGTTGTAGCATATAGAAAACGGGTTGGTGTTAATTTTATATAAGAGTCAATCCATATGAAAACGTCTAATATTAGCAAAAATTGTCGCTGACTAGTCCCGGATTTCGCTGAAACTTTGAGGGACACTTCTTTAAGGTCCTAAAGGATCAATTTTAAACACATTTAATTTTTAGAACCACTCGTTTCGGACTGGTCGAATTTCAAAGTTTGAAAATCGTCATTTTGAGCCTTACCCTATTATTGCTGTACAAATGTTTCTATTAGAGATATCCTTACATTCAATAGTGCGTTTTTAAACGAGTGGTTATAAAAATTAAATATGTGTAAATTTGTTCCTTTAGGACCCTAAAGAAGATTCAGCGAAATCCGAGACTAGCCAGCTTTTTGAATTAGACGTTTTCATATGGAATGCCTCATAGTTTATTATCTTTTTACTTGGTGAAGTTACAAGAGCGACACTCCACATCGCTAGCCATAAACGATGAAATAAAAAGGTTATAGATGTGCCGTTTTTGCATATAACCAGGAAAGCGAATTATAAATCTTGTTCTAAATTCATAAAATTATGGGTTCTGTTAGCATTTTAGTTTTTCTGAAGCCGAAGATAGTGAAAATTGCAATAAAATGGATTTAAAACTGTTTCAGACTGTATAAGAAAAACACTGTACGGGCGTATGAGCAACAAAAAATAATATTGAAGAAAAAGAAAAGTACTCATACACAGCTCAACATTTTTCTAAGTTACTCAGCCAGTTCAAAAGATATCAAAGCCATATTTGGAGGGAACATAAAACATATATCCTTCTTTCCAATTAGCCGTTTTACGCAAAAAAGAAGAACCGAAAGGATCTAAGTAACATCGACGTTGAATTGAGATAATTAATGTTAAAGTAAATTACTTATTGTAAATTCTGGGTAAATGCGTTTGAAATGATTCCTGTTATTATTCAAAGGATGCTTACTGCCGAAATAACTGTAAATTTCCAAAAATTATTGCGAAAATTTCCAAATTCGCTATCATTTTGTTCAAGTATGTGAAAAATACAATACAAGTACTGCTTATTAAGGCTTACGACTTTGTATACTCAATTTTTTAGATATTTTTCGAGTATGTAGTTTTGTTGCAGCTGTTGTTGTTGTTGTTAACAATGCATTGCCCTGCCTAGAGTGTATGATCATTCCGAAGATCTTCATCAAGCTCTTCTAACGGGAGTCCAAGGAAACGCGCAGTTTCAACAGGGTTGGACCAGAGAGACAGAGGGGTTAGAAGAGTAGGTTCAATTGGACAATTGAAGAGATGTCGGGTATCATGGGTGGTCCTACCACACGCAGGGCATGTGTTTGAAATTATATCATTCAGTCTGGACAAGTAAGAGTTTAACCTCACACTGTATCCAGAAATAAGACCTCCATGTACTTGGCCGACAAAAATGACGAAATGCGATGAAATTAATTGCAATCGTTTGGATTTCGTTTGGAGGCGTTTGGAGGTCGATTCGCAACGTTTGGAGGTCCAGCGTTAATTAATAAAAAAATAATTAAAAAATGACCATGAAGTTAGCCGACATGATTTTAATAATTCATGTTTTTGAATAATAGACCAGTCAAATCGATTGGAAATCGTTTGGAGGTCACGAATATATAATTATTATCGTTTGGAGGTCAATAGTTTATACATAACTAGCAGACCCCGCGAACTTCGTTTCGCCACCAGATGGGTTCGTTGTTTTTAATATTTCGTTTGGGGATTAAAAAATAAAGAAACATTTTTTTTTTGTGTTTTTCCACTTTGGGACTGCAAGTTAACACACCATATTGTAGAAAACCCGTCTGGGGTCACACCTGGTCTATATTTTGGGAAATACCTCGAATACGGGGTCTTATATTGGACTAATAACTACACCATGTTCAAGCACTCGTCAACACCTTTCATTTGATACCCATATTGTTGAAAACCCGTCTGGGGTCACACCTGGTCTATATTTTGTGAAATACCTCGAATACGGGGTCTTATATTGGACTAATAACTACACCATGTTCAAGCACTCGTCAAGGAAACGTGCACATGCAAGTCCAAGGAAACGTGCACATGCAGGGCATGTATTTAAGATTGTATCATTAAGTCTGGATAAGTAGGAGTTTAACCTTACACTATATCCAGACCTAAGCTGTGCCAAGGTCACTCTTGTCTCCCTTGGTAAGATGCGTTCTTCTTCAGCAATATCGGGCGGAAGACTGTTTAGAACGGGGTTCACAGGTAGAGATCTGACAAAAGTGTTAACCGACTCGGTGTGGATGGCGGTTAGAGTCCGCTTATGATTAAGCAGATCAAACGGCAAGGTAATATGATGCCGGATCTCGTCATAATGCTTACGGAGATGACTCCTTATGTCTCTCGGGGCGGATCTGTGTCCAAAAGATGGCCGTTTGGATGTCCTGGCTTGTGGCAGTTCAGAAGGAATTGCCTGCTAAGCATTTCCGCATGCTCTCTTACATTGAGCAGTTTTGCCTCTTGATGGAGGTGAGCCTCAGGAGACATCCCGTAGCAGTTCTGATAGTGGTATTTTGGCAGACTTGGAACTTCGTCCAGTTGGTGTTACGCACCGTAGTTAGCAACGTCTCCTTGCCTTTTCCCCAAGTACTGCCGGCAAATGACTTGAGAATCTTTTTGCGACCTCGTACCTTTGAGACCATTGCAGACACATGACCAGCAAATGAGAAATTATTATCCAACTTTGGGTGGCTGACAGTTGGTAGCTTAGTGCCATCAACGTAAATGTCTAATTCGTTTCTCACTTGGTGCGTCCTTGTCGTAAAGAGTGTCGCCGTAGATTTAGTCGGTGATATCGTCAAATCTCGATCAGTGAAAAAGGTAACTGTTGATTTTCGCACCTCAGTATTTTTATTTCATTTGATGAATGTTCTTACAATATGAGACCTAAGATTTACATGCAGTGGCTCACGTTGCCATTTGTCCACCATGAAAGGCGCTTATAAATTTGTACATATGGAAGATGGCGCGCATGGTCGGCTTCGAATTCGGACTCAGCAGCAAATTTCCCTTGACAATATGTATTTAGCTTTATTCGATGTTGATTCTTTCATGTTACGCAAATTTTCAAACCAAAATCGGGTAATCCAAAAAACATGCCAATGTTTGAGGCGAAAATACTAGAAATGGTGTTTTTCAACAATAATTTGTCGTTTTTATACCAAATTGGAGGTTAAGTCTGTAAAATCTAAACTAACAATGATAGACCTCTAGACTTTAATTTAAAAATTTGAAAAAATTACAGTAATTTTTTTTTACTTTTCTTAAAAAGAAAAACCGTATAAAATTAGAAAAAAAATTTTTTTTTTGGCCCAGTCTAATGTACATATATATTCGTATGTGGCTTAAATTATGTTTAATTTAATTCCCCCCTGCGGGTTAGGGGTTTAGCATATGCCCGAGGTAGGCATACCGGTCGTAAGAGGCGACTAATATGTACATAGGTAATTGACGTGCTACTCGATGGTTGATCTACAGATATGTATGATGCCTCTCACCTCTCATTACCCATCTTCTCCTTCCGCACGGATGGAGGGATGACATGACCTAGAAGGTTCCACTGGTCATACCAAATCGCTACCACGACAGTCGGGCAGTACCGCAGCGTACCGGAGTCATATCCGGCCAAGGGCTGTCAACTTCGGCATCACTCCCCAAAACCTTCGGGAGTGTTTTGCTGTTAACAACAACAACAACAACATGTTTAAATAATTGAGTACATATGTTGACGACAGTATGCCAACCAATAATTATGACCAAATACTTGCCAAAAAGGCGCAGCGACGCATAAAAATAAGACGCAAGAATTAAGTTTTACGTTTGATCAAAAAAAAATAAAACTCAAAAGTGATAATTACGCTTAATCAAAAAAATAAAACTTGAGTGTAACGATTATTGTTGATTTTTATTGAAAAGAATCAGAAAATAATGATCAATAATGATCAAATGTCAAGTTCTATAATTAAACTTCTAACAGTTACGGTCCCTGATCTAGATTGACAAAACTTATTAATTTTTTTTTCCTGGGTACGCAGTTATACTTGTTAAAAAAATGACAAAAATTACGGGGTTTTCAATTTTTTTTAAATGTTATATGTCCTTGAGTACTAGCTTGCCGTTGGAATATTACCTATGTTGAAACTCTCCCAGAATATTTGATTTGGCGATAGCTAAAAATGTAGGGGGTGCCTAGATCTGTAAACCTATTTTGTTTTTTTCGCAAATATAATATGGCCCACCCTAATGTTTATACATATATTTGGCACTTATTCATATTTAAATGCAAAGAAACAAAAAATAAATACATAGATAATACCATAATTTTTCATGAAAATATATACACTTGCACTTAAAACTTTGTGAAAAATTCCAAAAAAAAATCGGGAAACTCGACGAATCTCATCAAAAAAGTTTAAAGAGGTTTTTCGAGTACCTATTCAGTTTTTTAGCTCATTTAATTTTAGTATAACTAGATACTAATCTCAAGCCCATAGCAAAAAAAAAGGAAAAAGAAGGGCAAAACTTAAAAAGAGAGACATTTCTACACTTTTTCTGTTGGTAGGCCAGGGAAGGACATTGCAATAAAAAGAAGGACGTGTGCTTCCGAAAAAAGGACGTCTGGCAACCCTATGTACTAGTCAAGAAAATGTGCCTGATATGTTTTCATACAGTTTTTATATGCAAATGAACAAAGCTTAAATAAATAAAATTTGAATGAATTTCTTTAAAAAAAATGCTGACTTTCTTTAGCTTCTTTCTTTTAGTTTCAGCCTTTTCTAACTTTTTTTGCCAATCTAGCTTCGTTTTTCTTCACTACCTGGCACTACTGGTCCTTAGACTGAACTCACTCAAATCTACTTCAGGATGTGCAACGTTGGTGCACGATAAATGCACTAGTTTTAAGCTGTTCTAAATGTAAGTTTATGACATTTCATCGTTTGAAGCCTGCCCTGTCTTCTTATGTACTTTACGGCACTCCGATGGAACGTATTTCTTCGGTTAATTATTTGGGTGTTCTGTTCGATTCGAAACTGAGCTTTAATTCACATATAACCGCAATTACTAATAAATCAATGGATACGCTTGGTTTCGTTAAACGCTTGGCTAAGGAGTTTAACGATCCTTATCTTACCAAAGTCCTATACACTTCGTTGGTCCGTCCAACACTTGAGTAATGCTCATGTGTTTGGTGTCCTCATATAAAGCGTATTGAGTCGGTGCAGAAACAATTTTTAATTTTTACTCTAACTGCGACTCAAATCTTCATCCTCCATCTTATAGAAGCAGACATCTTCTCATTGATTTGCCAACTCTGGAAAATCGTAGAATATTACTGGGGGTAATGTTCCTGCATAAGCTGGTTCTGGGCGAGCTTGACTCCTCTGAGCTGCTAAGCCGACTGAACTTTGCTGTTCCGGCTAAGGAGTCTAGACATTACCCCTTTCTCGTCTGAATTTTGTCAAAAGTGATCCTATACATGTTTGGTGCTCGTACTATAATGACTTGTACAATTGTATTATTATCGAATGTTCCTTTGTCGCCTTACGTAATGCCATATTTTAAAGTCTTACCTGATACTTTAAAATTTACTGTTATAAATTAAGCTAGAATTTCTTTTATATAATGCTAGATAAAAATGTTAATTATACCTTTCATGAACATGAAATGGTATTATAACTTTGGTCCGATGTTTGTAAATATGAGAAGAAGAAGAGATAGACCCATCAATAAGTATACCGAAATGATCAGGATGACGAGATGAGTTGATTTAGCCATGTCCGTCTGTCCGTCTGTCTGTTTGAACGCAAACTAGTCCCTCAATTTTTGAGATATCTGGCTGAAATTTTGTATGTGGCCACCATTTTGTAATATAGGAATCATTTGTCGGAACTGACAAGATCGGACTAGTATAGTATATAGCCCCCATACAACCGATTGTTCAGATATAAGGTTTTTTGGCCAAAACTTCCGCAATTAAAAAGTTAGGAACGTAAAATTTTGCAACTCGAGTAATTTCTATTTATGTAGTGTATATAGTGAAAATCAACGAGATCGGGCAAATGTAACATATAGCCCCCATACAACCGATTGTTCAGATATAAGAATTTTTGGCCAAAAGTTCTGCAATTAAAAAGTTAGGAACGTAAAATTTTGCAACTCGAGTACTTTCTATTTATGTAGTGTATATAGTGAAAATCAACAAGATCGGGCAAATGTAACATATAGCCCCCATACAACCGATTGTTCAGATATAAGGTTTTTTGACCAAAACTTCTGCAATTAAAAAGTTAGGAACGTAAAATTTTGCAACTCGAGTACTTTCTATTTATGTAGTGTATATAGTGAAAATCAACAAGATCGGGCAAATGTAACATATAGCCCCCATACAACCGATTGTTCAGATATAAGGTTTCTTGGCCAAAACTTCTGCAATTAAAAAGTTAGGAACGTAAAATTTTGCATCTCGAGTACTTTCTATTTATATAGTGTATATAGTGAAAATCAAAAAGATCGGGCAAATGTAACATATAGCCCCCATACAACCGATTGTTCAGATATAAGGTTTTTTGGCCAAAACTTCTGCAATTAAAAAGTTAGGAACATAAAATTTTGCAACTTGAGTACTTTCAATTTATGTAGTGTGTAGAGGAAAATCAAGAAGATCGGCTAAATATAACATATAGCCCCATACAACCGGTTGTTCCGATATAAGGTTTTTTGGCCAATACTTCCGCATTTAAAAAGTTAGGAACGTAAAATATTGCACCTTTAGTACTTTCTACATATGTAATGTGTATAGTGTAAGTCAGTACAATTGAACACGTATAATATATAGCCTCCATACAATCGGTTGTTCCGATAACTCGGATCCTATTATTTTGTAAGTTTTTTTAAATTATAACAAAGATGTGTAATGTGTATAGTAAATATAGTTAAATTGACACAGGCTGTACTGGGGATCGAACAGTGAAAATCGTGACGCTTATTCATGAAAGGTATATAGCCTTCGGCACAGCCGAAGACAGCTTTCCTTACTTGTTTTTATTTAATTTTCTTTTTGTATATCTTTTTATTATACTTTACTCTGTATTCTGTGTTAGTCGACCATATTTGATTGTCGGCTTTAAATAAATAATAATAATAACTAGGATCGCCTGTGGTCGAAATTCGACCATCTTAAATTTTCTTCAACTCTCTCTTAATATACATATCTCCCGTTCACAGCAAAACCAAGTAAGTGGCTTCTCCGTGACAAATGCAAATTTGGATTAAGTGATACCATACAAACAATCCTCACATTAGGGTGGTGCAGCAAAGTAGTACAACAGAATAGCTGACGACAATACATTAGGATATATCTACAACAGATTTATATGCTTGAAAACCCGGTATGGGCTTATAATATTTCGATATACTTTTTTTATCGTAACCTTGTGGAATTTTACTTAAAAAAAACCACATCGTTAAAAATATAAACTTTTTAATGGACAAAAAACTAAGTATAGAAGTGCTCTGCAAAAACCTTGGATTATGTGAATTATGTGATAATGTGAATGATGATGGTGTGAAGATGGCGAGGATGCAATGATATTTATATGATTTGGTACATTTTTTTTTGTTTTGGCACGAAAATGAAGGCAAGTGGCAGCTGCCTGGATCGGTGTTTACTTATGTACGTTCAAGTGAGAGTAATGAGCGCGAAAAGGGTGGGAGTGGTTTTCGAAGCGCAGAGTTTTTGCGGGAGAGTGTTTGTCGGAGTTTCGATGACTGTGCAATTTGCAAGGTACCGTTTTTTCTCCTTGCTTCATGCACACTTTAGGGTGGTGCAGCATATTTAAATGTTTTTTCTTTTAAACAAATTTGTTTTAAAGCTATTTTTTGAAAATTGCAATTCTGGTGTTGCGAACTAAACTTTTAATTCTATGTAACTAACTTCACTTTTTAGTTTGAAAAATACATTTTGTGCTTAGAAAATATACTTTTCCAATATTTTATTCATCTAAAAATTTCATACGTGAAAAAAAATAAAAAGAAAAGGCTTAGCACATCAAATTATCAAAGTAGAAAAGGTGGTTTTATACAAAAATGTGGAGTTACTAATTTAAATGGTGCTTTAGTCAAAGTTCGTATGATATTTCCATCCACAAAAATAGTAGACTACTATTTTTGATGGAATAAATTGGTCACATTTGTTCGAGCATGTCCTATGAAGAGACTAATTGTACCCTTTTTACACCAGAATAAAATTGAAAACTGTTTTTTTTTAATTTTTCGTTTTTATTTTATTTTTTAAGCAAGGAAAATTGAAAAAAAAAATCAGTTCTGTCAATTATACTCATACTTGCCAGCGTCTAAATACAGATTTGCTTTAAATGAGACACACAGAGCCAAAGGTACCTAATGAAATAGAACAAAAATGATAAGATATCTGTGTAGTTTTTCTTCAAGAAGATGTGCTTCACACTATTGTAGATACAATCTTTTTAATGTTTTCAAAGGGAAATCACATATTATTAAGAAGATTTTCTTCTTAATATTTCAAATGAAAAATAAAATGATATTGCCTTCACCGAGAATTGAACTTACAATTTTCGGAATGATAAACCCAGCTGTTAACCATCAGGCCATCGTCTACTAAAGCTAGACAGCGTCTAATTACAGCTTTGTACTAAATACATAGTTTTTTTAATAAGAATGTCTTCGTAAAACCATAGAGATTTCCCTATAGTTTTTTTCTTCGTTTCCACCGTTTTGACTACCCCTTTGCCCAAAAACTAAACATGAAGACAATCTTATTAATTTTATTAGGCACTTTTGGCTCTGTGCAATTTTGGATATTTTTCTGGGCAATATTCAACTGTATGAAAAATATATTTTCTACTTAGAAAATATACTTTTCCAATATTTAACCCCATGAAAATTTCATTAGTGAATTAAAATTTAAAAAAATCGAGAAAAGCTTAGAACCAAAAATAATCAAAGTAAAAATGTGTTTTTCGTAAGAAAAGTAGAGTTATGGTGATTTCCTTTCATCAAAAAAAATCCACATTTTTTTACACTCTTCAATTTTCCGTTTTCGTTTGCAAAATGAAGGTAAAACGTCAAATAGAATATGTTTTCGTTTCCTAAAAAACTCACACTTTTTACCCTCTGAAGCTTTGACAGGGTAGTTGGTTGCACTGAAAATCAGCTAACGAATATTATATTTGACAGATAAATTTGGTGAAAAAAAATTGGATTCTGCAATTACAATTAAATATGGTAATAAGTCAAACCTAATTATTCATGCATATAGCGTCGCAAACGGACAGTGTTTTCTTGTTCGTTTTATCGATATAGCAGGTTCATGTAGAACAGGTACACTTTTATCACACTTTTGCAGTATTCTGTGCAAAGGTGTGAACATGTTCAACGAAATCAGCATTAGAGTCATGTAAAATTGTCCGTACGTTATTTAAATTTCGATCTTAACATTGTGGAATTTTGCTTATAAAATCATATCGTTAAAAAAATTAACTTTACCATAGGCAAAAAGTGAAATATATAAAGCCAAAAGTGAAGCTGGATTTCTTAGCTTACAAATGGTGTTTAGATGCCGAGGAGGACAGATTTGGTACATTTTGTTATTTTTTTTTTTGGCACGAAAATAACAGCAAGTGGCATCTGCTGGATCATTGCATATATATATACGTGTGTGTGTAAGGGAATGAGCGAATGGGTGTGGCTTTGGATTTTTACAAGAGTGCTGAATAGCGATGTATAGTGCGGGTATAACAGAATGTTGAGATAACAAAATAGCTGGAGAGTTTGGAGACCTCTTTTTTGTTTAATAATAAATAAACTAAGCACAATTTTCAAATTTTTATTTGGCGAGACAGCATAATAGTCCATTCTAAGTTTCCACTATAACTTTTATAGGAATCTATCAATTAATACTATACGAAATTGGGTTGCGAAAGTTTGTATTCGGAGAGTGTTAGCGTATTAATATATAGATAATAATAAGAATCCACAAAAAAAACCCATTTTGAAAAAAAAAGGTTGGTTGCAAAGTCATTTGAGGCGCGCATTCAAATGTTGAAATTTACAAAAAGAATCGCCAAAAATAAATTTTTTCCTAGATCTTGGTAATATTGCGCTTAAAGTTTTTGTTATTATGCACACAAATTGTATACCTAAAAAAACAAAATTACCGTTATCTCGAAAACCTGCCCATACAAAATGTTTTAAAAATATGTTCACAGCTCGGCATACCATTGCCAATTCACCCATATACATGAATATCTTGGTTCCCTATGTACAGTCACTTCTCAGAGCAGAAAACCCAGGACATCGCCATGGATCTCTGCGCAGTGGAACCACCCGGGGTTTTACCTCGGCCAAGGACTGTCACTTTCAATGTAACCCTGTTTAGTATGTTTTGTCCCATTCCGAAACTATCATCCTCCCCCCTTGCAGCAGGGCTGCAAGATATTCTTTTGTTACGGGCGGGCGTTGAGCCGAACCCCGGACCAAAAGAATGGATATGCAGTGTCTGTTGCAAAAAAATATATATTAAACGGTCGCATTCTGTGCAATGCTTCTCGTATAAGAGATGGCTCCATAAATCTGGATGTTCAGGGCTTAACCTTAACATCCACAGACCCCGTACTTTCTTTAGTACTTTCGTGGCCCCTTGTTGTTTGCGCCGTCGGGCGTCCCGCGGTAAGCGCCGTTCAAGCGCACCCCTACCGCCACCTTCTAGTAGCAATACTAATAATAATAATAATAATGTCTTAACGGCTAGCAGCATTTCTGCTATACCCGCCACACAAATTCCAGACTGTTGCTCGTGCCTTATGGCGTCAACATCACGCGCAGCAGCTCAACACTCTTGCTCCCACCGGAGCAGTTTAGATATGAGCAACTCCGAGCTTCAGTCTCTGTCTGTTTCTTTGTTACACCCCTCCCCCCCCCCCCCCCCCCACCCCCCACCCCCTCCCGTTTACACGTGAGTCAGGATCAACACCTTCTTGCACCTGTCTCGACGTGTACTGTTTGTCGGCAAAGATTATACACGCTCGCGTCATCGGTCAAATGCAATAACTGCTTAGGCCAATGCCACGTACATCTATGCTCTGGGCTCGCTAACAGGAATCTTTGGACGGATGCGTTCATCGCACCATGCTGTAATACGCCTCAACCTACGACGCCAGCCAACCCGGTTACACCTGGTCCACAGCTAACTAGGCTGAGGCACAGCCTTGGTCTTCGCCTACCAACACCTGGGCGAACATATCCGTCTCTCACGCCTTTGGTTAACTCGACATCGACCCCACCGGCGCACTTCCAAATCTTACAGCACAACTGTAACGGATTAACTGGTAAGATCGCAGAGATAACCAATTTGATGACGCAATATGACATAAAACTTGCCGCAATCCAAGAAACCAAGCTCAGTCCAAGGTCGGACCTCATTACCTATGGCGGATATAACATTCGCCGGAAAGACCGTCATAGAGTAACAGGAGGTCTGGGAGGTGGTCTAGCGTTCATAACGCACAACACTGTACAGTATCATCTATTTGATACCGACATCGAAGGAACGGATGATATCTTAGAAAGCCAAGGTATTACCATCCGTACAGGAGATGTCGATCTGCAAATCATTAACATCTACATACCCCCTGTCTCAAGTTGCCCCACCGGTTATCACCCCGACATTATCTTGCTATTACGAGGAGATAACCGCGTGATCCTGGGCGACTTCAATGCGCACCACGACATGTGGCACTCAAACTTGCCAGCAGACAGTAGGGGGCATGTACTCGCAGAACAATACGGCTTTCTGTACATTGAACGGAGACGCCCCAACGAGAGTATCGGGTAACTGCTATAGTTCGCCAGATATTTCTATCGTAAGTGCAGGACTATTGAACAACACCAATTGGCGACCCATACTCACGTTGGCGTCTGACCATCTCCCAATAGTCATTACCTTCGAACGACCGACGGACTTTATAACACCTGAGCATGGTACATACATCAACTTTACCAAGGCAGACTGGGACAGTTTTCAGGCATATACGGACGAATCCTTGGCTGCTCTATCCATTCCTACGGACGTACGCAAAGGCGAACGAGACTTCCGCAACATCATTGACTTGGCCTCTAGACGCTTCATTCCTGCGGGTCGAATATCCCGAATAAGACCAAATTTCCCCGCGGAGGCAGCGGCCATGGCTAGAGAAAGAGATGAAGTGCGAAGTCTCAATCCCGCAGACCCCCGTATAAGGGATCTCAACGCGGAAATTCGTAGGCTGGTCGATAAACACAAACTGGCCAAATGGAAACAACACCTAGAGCAATGCAACCTCTCTGACGGTGTTGGCAAATTATGGACTACGGTCAAAGCTCTATCTAATCCAACACAACACAAGGATAAAGTAGATATTACTTTCGGTGACAGGGTGAAGAAGGACCCTAGGGGATGTGCGAACTCCTTCTGTAGACAATTTGTACTACATTCCCCACCCGATAGAGCTAAACGTAGAACCATGCGACAGGCGCGTAAATACAAAAACCAAAACACGCCCATTGTCATCACTGCCTCAGAGGTCAAGGAAGCCATCAGACAGGCTAAGCCCTCAAAATCCATCGGCCCCGACGGCATTGCCATGAAGATGCTGAAACATCTAGGCCAGGAGGGACACAAATACTTAGCGGCTCTATTCAATCTTTCACTGAACACTTTCGTCATTCCTGAAATATGGAAAAAGGCGAGAGTGGTTCCATTATTAAAACCTAGAAAGCCGGCAAACATAGGCGATTCATATCGCCCTATATCACTTTTGTCGCCGGTAGTGAAGACGCTAGAGTCCATTTTGCTCCCGTATTACACCGCAAATCTGCACCTGGCTAATCATCAACATGGCTTCCGTAAGCTGCACAGCACCACCACCGCACTCAATGCCATTACAACGCAAATAAATAGCGGTCTAAATCAAAACCAACCAAATCACAGGACTGTGTTAGTGGCACTTGACTTGTCGAAAGCTTTTGACACAGTCAACCATGCCACTCTCATACAAGATCTATTAGAAACACAAATACCTGATGGGTTAAAGAGATGGACCGCTAATTACTTGAATGGGCGGCAGGCGTCGGTCAACTTTAGAAACGCGACATCAAAACCAAGACGAATTAGACAGGGGGTGCCACAGGGTGGTGTCCTATCCCCGACACTGTTTAATTTCTATCTATCGAAGATGCCCCCACCACCAGAGGGTGTCTCCGTCGTTTCTTATGCTGACGACTGTACAATAATGGCGACGGGAAAGGGCCCCTATACTGATGAACTCTGTAATAAAATCAACGGTTACCTCTGCGACCTTTCCAGGTTTTTCACAGAGCGAGATCTGACTATATCTCCGACTAAATCAACGGCGACGCTTTTTACGACGTGGACGCACCAGCTGAGAAATGAATTAGACATTTTCGTTGACGGCACTAAGCTACCAACTGTCAGCCACCCAAAGTTATTAGGGATGACATTGGATAATACTTTCTCATTTGCTGGTCATGTGTCTGCAATGGTCTCAAAGGTACGTGGTCGCAACAAGATCCTCAAGTCACTTGCCGGCAGTACTTGGGGAAAAGACAAAGAAACGTTGCTGACTACATATAAGGCCATTGGCCGACCAGTCTTTGACTATGCTGCACCCATATGGTCGCCTAATGTACATAACACCAACTGGACGAAGTTACAAGTCTGCCAAAATACTGCCATCAGAACTGCTATGGGATGTCTCCTCATGTCTTCCGAGTCTCACCTCCATCAGGAGGCAAAACTGCTCAATGTAAAAGAGCATGCGGAAATGCTGAGCAAGCAATTCCTTCTGAACTGCCACAAGCCAGCACATCCAAACCGTCATCTTTTGGACATAGATCCGCCCCCGAGAGACATAAGGAAACATCTCCGTAAACATTATGATGAGATCCGGCATCATATTACCTTGCCGTTTGATCTGCAGAATCATAAGCGGGCTCTAACCGACATCCACACCGAGTCGGTAGATACTTTTGTCGGATCTCTACCTGTGAACCCCGTTCTGAACAGTCCTCCACCGGATATTGCTGAAGAAGAACGCACCTTACCAAGGGAGACAAGAGTTACCCTGGCACAGCTTAGGTCTGGATATAGTGTAAGGTTAAACTCCTACTTGTCCAGACTTAATGACACAATCTCAAACACATGCCCTGCATGTGGTAGGACCCCCCATGATACTCTACATCTCTTCAATTGTTCATTTGAACCTACTCTTCTAACCCCTCTGTCCCTCTGGACAAACCCTGTTGAAACTGCACGTTTCCTTGGACTCCCCTTAGAAGAGCTTGATGAAGATCTTCGGAATGATCATACACTCTAGACAGGGCAATGCATTGTTAACAACAACAACAACAATATCTTGGTATTTTTTTCAAATTAATTGGGGTACTCACAGTTCCCTTTTAAATTTAGAATGTTTGCCAAAAGATTTTGGAACTGTGAGCACCCGCACGCGCTTCTTACGTTGGCCTTTGCAAATACGGGCAATTTTCAGCTGAAATTATAATAACATTTGAACTATTTGAATAAATTAGAAAATGTAAACAAAACTTATTTTTTCCGTTTTTTCTCTGAATTTATATTTGAAAAGAAAGCAAAATGATAATTTTCAAATTTGCCACACATTTAAACATAGAAAAAAGTCCGGCAATATTGCCACAAAGTGCTGTCTTCGATTTGCAGGCAAACCAAAAACAAAAAATTTGAAACCTGGTAAATTGTCAAAATATACTACTGTAATCATCAGGCAAAGTATGTGAAAATTTCACTGTTATTTTTTAATTTGTTTTTTTCTAGATTAAATAATAATGTAACAAAAAACTAATACAGAGCAACATTGTTCATCAGATATGTCACTAGAATATTTGTGAATAAAGTTTTTCTATAAAATAAATATTACTGAAGTTAAGAACAATTTAAGCGAGCCATAGTGAGAAAAATAGCATTTTTAGCTAACTTTGTGAGTTCAAGGCACGACCAATCATTATGCAAACGATCTGGAATATCTCTAAGGGGTTTCCCATGTGGAAATACGAAAAAAAAAAACGGCCACCCTAGTATGCACGCTACTTGCGTAGTCATGTATGAAGAGACGCGACAGACCGCTTGGCGCAACACAAGAGAAAGACTCCTACGCATATTGCGTGAAAGAGGTGTAAATCATTGAACGATCAATTTGTTTTAGTTGGTTGAAACCAGTTTCACTTTAAAAAAAATTATGGCGGCGATATATCAACAGGTTATCATAACCTCTAACGAGATTTTTGCCGAGCTTCTCTTTCCAACTTGTGGTGTGTTGCTTTTGTGTTATTTTTCTACAAGTAGGCGGGACCTTCATTTTTTTTGGCGACTCCGAACGGCACTTGCAAAGCAAATGAGTTTTTGATGAGAGTTTGCCAAACTGAAATGAGAGTTTGCCAAACTACTCCTAAGGTGCTACCCCGTTTAGAAAAGTTCTTTTTATACCCAGCGTACTAGTACTAGTACAAGGGTATATTAATTTTGTACACATATCGGTAGTACGTAGGCACAAAATAATCGAGATACGAGTAAATATAGAGTTCCACATATGAAAGTTCTTAGGATGAAAAGAGGAGTTCATTAAAGCATTTCCGTCCGTCTGTGTACACGATAACTTGAGTAAAAAATTAGAAATTTGCATGAAATTTTATATACAGGTTACTTTTTGGTCAAGGTAGGTTGCTATTGAAAATGGGCGAAATCGGATGATAACAACGCCCCGTTTTTCGATATCGAAAATCACACAAATTGACATATCTCGGTAGCTGAAATTGCCAAAATGATATAATTTTATAGGAAAACCCCCCTGGTCATTGTCTTATTGGGCGTGACACCGCCCACTTTTAAGGGAGGCATTTTTTGAAAATTTGACTAAAATCACCTAAATTGACATAATTCGGTAACGGAAATGGGTAAAATGATATAATTTTATAGGTGAATCCCTCTGGTCTTTATATAATGATTTATTGATAAATTTTTTAAAATGGGTGTGGCCCCTTAAGGGAGGCATTTTTGAAAATTCGACTGGTCGTAACTTTTAAACTGATTAGGGGAGAATGATGAAATTTGGCACAAAGCATACTAGTATCGTTGGGAGTATACCTGATGAAATTGGAAAAAATCGCTCTCCAACCACGCCCACTTTCGATATTGAAATCTTCAAAAGTCACCTAAATTGATTGTAGTGTACTCATACAAACATACGTACATAGCGTGCAACAGCCACGACCCACATGCATGTCTGTTTGTATGACCGCATTTGAAAAATGCATTTGACACCTTCGGCCAATAGCGCAGCTTGAAGAATGTCAATGCTACTGCTCTGCTTGGCCTCATGCTAAGCACTTCTATTGGCTAGTGTAAGAAACTGCCAAGCTGAATTTGAATTCAACCACATAGAAGTCGAGAAAGAGGAGGAGTCAAGCAAATCACTTTCTGTGATTTGATTTTGTATAAATAGAGTAAGATTTGGAAATAAAAGATTAGAAATAACTTTAGAACGAAACTACTGACTTCTATCTTATTTCTCACATGATCTTTTTCGGCTGTCTTTTTTTTAGACAGCCTATATGATCGGCTGAATCTCTCCGGCCTTTACAAACAGAGAGATCCCACTTTAAAATCACCATTTGTACCCATAGGACCACTACATGGCGATCCTGCCAGATCATTGAATCCCCCAGAATCCCCCAAGATCATAGCGAAACTGCCAAACCACCGACCCTTCCGGGAACATTATGATCCTAACAGATCAATCCCCAGTGTATATCAATCTTTCGAAACTAATCCTCCCAGGATCTTGACAATCCAGCCAAGGTATTTTCCAGGGTCATGGCAATCTCGTCAAATTCAACACTCATTATGACTAAATATCATGCAAAAACTCTTCCAAAATATCAATCCATGATCTTGGATGTGATCACCACGGAATGGAAACCAGAACATAGAGCTAATACCAACATCCAGTTGTCACTGACATATCAGTCGAAGATCCACAGTAGTTGCGATGTTTTGCTTTTAGACAACTCAAAGAAGCCCCAATGGAAAGCTAGAGTTAGTGTAAACACAATCAACAAGCTAGAAATGGAAAAAACTATAACTAATAATAAAAACGAACTACTAAATATAAAGTAAGCTAGAGCATACAACTTGTAAAACACATAAATAAGGAATATAATACCATGGAAATTGAAATTCCTAAGCGAAATAATAGATAAAGGAACCAGAAAATAAATAAATCAGCCTTAAGAGTCAAATTTTGAATTAGTTTAGGTTCAATAATGGGGAATAAACTATTTCAGGACATATCTGTATGGTCGAAAATTTATTGTCGTAACCGACCACAGACCCCTAGGAAAGCTAGAGTTAGTGTAAACACAATCAACACGCTAGAAATAGAAAAAACTATAACTAATAATAAAAACGAACTACTAAATATAAAGTAAGCTAGAGCATACAACTTGTAAATCACATAAATAAGGAATATAATACCATGGAAATTGAAATTCCTAAGCGAAATAATAGATAAAGGAACCAGAAAATAAATAAATCAGCCTTAAGAGTCAAATTTTGAATTAGTTTAGGTTCAATAATGGGGAATAAACTATTTCAGGACATATCTGTATGGTCGAAAATTTATTGTCGTAACCGACCACAGACCCCTAGTATCGCTATTTTCACATAGAAACCCGTCATCGAAAATGACGAGGGTTAGAATAGATCTATCAGAATACGATTTCGAAATCGTATACAAACAAGGTAAAATTAACACAAATGCTGATGCACTATCACGAATTAAATTAGATAGTGACATACTTAAATCAATGATTCCCACTAATAAAAATGAAAAAGGAGATAATAAAATCAATGTAGTAACAAGGAGCAAGGCCGCGAATTTAAAAGAAATCAAAGAGAAAGAAATAAAGATAAATGAAAATAAGGAAACCGGTAAACGCATTAAGGACAGCATATCTCATAAGAAGCCTGATCAACTCCACATCTGGGAATGCACATCTTTTAATGACGTAAAGAAGATGAAGAAATTGAAATTTAATATTGGAAAAGAAAGTGGTACCACAATTGAATTAATTGATAATGAAGTGCACATAACTAGTAGCGATGACCCTTTGAATCTAGATTCAATGTTGGAGAAACTACATAGTTTGCTAAGGAATTCACATAATAAGGGGCTAGCCCTTTGTGAAAAAGATTATATATATAAAAATATTGACATAAATGTATTCAAGAAGAAATACAATGAGTTAGAAATGAATAAACGCGCGCCGATACAAATACTAATATACAAAGCTCCAAGGGAAATAAACAGCATGATAACAAAATACCAACTGATAGACGAATTTCACTGCTCAAATATCGCAGGCCACCTAGGAATTCGAAAAACTATTTTAAAACTAAAACAAAGATACATTTGGAAAAATATGAGACAAATGGTCAAAGAATTTGTAAACAGTTGTAGAAAATGCACTCAAAACAAAATTGTTAGACACACAAAAGAGCCGCTTGTGGTGACAGACACCCCGGCATCTACATTTGATACCATCGCGATTGACACAGTCGGTCCGCTTCGCATATCAAACGGTTATAGATACATATTGACAATGCAATGTGATCTATCCAAATTCGTCATAGCACACCCCATTGGGTCAAAAGACGCAAAAACAATTGCAACCACTTTGGTTGAACAATTAATTCTCAAGTACGGTTTCATAAAAACATTGAAATCGGATAGGAGTTCGGAATTCGTGAATGAGTTAATGAAACATGTGTGCAACATACTTAACACTAAACAAATATTTTCTACACCATACCATCACGAAACTATGGGCTCACTTGAGAAAAACCATAGAACACTTAAAGAATTTTTACTTTCCTTTGCAGACGATTATGAGTATGAGTTAGTTTTCGGTAAATTACCCGCGCTACCAAGCGATAACATAAACAAACAAACAAAAATTTACGACATTGATGACTATGCCAATGAATTGAAACTGAGACTCCAAAGGTCAATACTCAATGCCAGGAACATTATTAAAACTGTAAAAGAAAAACGAAAATCAAAATATGACAGCAATATAAACAAGGTTGAGTTGGAAATAGGAGACCTAGTATATGTAAAGCTAGAAAATAAAAAGAAGAGCCAAAGCCCATATCATGGCCCATACAAAATTGTAAAACGAAACGGACTAAATTCCGTAATAGACATTAATGGCAGACACAAAGAACTGCACAATAATATTTTAAAGAAATATTTAGAGTTAACCTAAGGCAAACAAGCCGACATATGTTAGAAATTACATAGACATAAATGAAATTACATGTAAGGAAACACTTAGAGATAAGATAAAACAAGACCACTATAAAGGGAAAAAAATGAAAAATTAAAGCATTTCCGTCCGTCTGTGTACACGATAACTTGAGTAAAAAATTAGAAATTTGCATGAAATTTTATATACAGGTTACTTTTTGGTCAAGGTAGGTTGCTATTGAAAATGGGCGAAATCGGATGATAACAACGCCCCGTTTTTCGATATCGAAAATCACACAAATTGACATATCTCGGTAGCTGAAATTGCCAAAATGATATAATTTTATAGGAAAAACCCCCTGGTCATTGTCTTATTGGGCGTGACACCGCCCACTTTTAAGGGAGGCATTTTTTGAAAATTTGACTAAAATCACCTAAATTGACATAATTCGGTAACGGAAATGGGTAAAATGATATAATTTTATAGGTGAATCCCTCTGGTCTTTATATAATGATTTATTGATCAATTTTTTAAAATGGGTGTGGCCCCTTAAGGGAGGCATTTTTGAAAATTCGACTGGTCGTAACTTTTAAACTGATTAGGGGAGAATGA
Organism: Campiglossa producta; assembly: GCA_964058755.1. Lineage (NCBI taxonomy): Eukaryota > Metazoa > Arthropoda > Insecta > Diptera > Tephritidae > Campiglossa > Campiglossa producta. The sequence goes on along the minus strand of CAXKVI010000006.1, from coordinate 41,428,429 downwards.
TGAAATTTGGCACAAAGCATACTAGTATCGTTGGGAGTATACCTGATGAAATTGGAAAAAATCGCTCTCCAACCACGCCCACTTTCGATATTGAAATCTTCGAAAGTCACCTAAATTGATTGTAGTGTACTCATACAAACATACGTACATAGCGTGCAACAGCCACGACCCACATGCATGTCTGTTTGTATGACCGCATTTGAAAAATGCATTTGACACCTTCGGCCAATAGCGCAGCTTGAAGAATGTCAATGCTACTGCTGAGCCAGCGTTTATTCTAGAGCTCTGCTTGGCCTCATGCTAAGCACTTCTATTGGCTAGTGTAAGAAACTACCAAGCTGAATTTGAATTCAACCACATCGAAGTCGAGAAAAGAGGAGGAGTCAAGCAAATCACTTTCTGTGATTTGATTTTGTATAAATAGAGTAAGATTTGGAAATAAAAGATTAGAAATAACTTTAGAACGAAACTACTGACTTATATCTTATTTCTCACATGATCTTTTTCGGCTGTCTTTTTTTTAGACAGCCTATATGATCGGCTGAATCTCTCCGGCCTTTACAAACAGAGAGATCCCCCTTTAAAATCACCATTTGTACCCATAGGACCACTACATGGCGATCCTGCCAGATCATTGAATCCCCCAGAATCCCCCAAGATCATAGCGAAACTGCCAAACCACCGACCCTTCCGGGAACATTATGATCCTAACAGATCAATCCCCAGTGTATATCAATCTTTCGAAACTAATCCTCCCAGGATCTTGACAATCCAGCCAAGGTATTTTCCAGGGTCATGGCAATCTCGTCAAATTCAACACTCATTATGACTAAATATCATGCAAAAACTCTTCCAGAATATCAATCCATGATCTTGGATGGGATCACCACGGAATGGAAACCAGAACATAGAGTTAATACCAACATCCAGTTGTCACTGACATATCAGTCGAAGATCCACAGTAGTTGCGATGTTTTGCTTTTAGACAACTCAAAGAAGCCCCAAAGGAAAGCTAGAGTTAGTGTAAACACAATCAACACGCTAGAAATGGAAAAAACTATAACTAATAATAAAAACGAACTACTAAATATAAAGTAAGCTAGAGCATACAACTTGTAAAACACATAAATAAGGAATATAATACCATGGAAATTGAAATTCCTAAGCGAAATAATAGATAAAGGAACCAGAAAATAAATAAATCAGCCTTAAGAGTCAAATTTTGAATTAGTTTAGGTTCAATAATGGGGAATAAACTATTTCAGGACATATCTGTATGGTCGAAAATTTATTGTCGTAACCGACCACAGACCCCTAGTATCGCTATTTTCACATAGAAACCCGTCATCGAAAATGACGAGGGTTAGAATAGATCTATCAGAATACGATTTCGAAATCGTATACAAACAAGGTAAAATTAACACAAATGCTGATGCACTATCACGAATTAAATTAGATAGTGACATACTTAAATCAATGATTCCCACTAATAAAAATGAAAAAGGAGATAATAAAATCAATGTAGTAACAAGGAGCAAGGCCGCGAATTTAAAAGAAATCAAAGAGAAAGAAATAAAGATAAATGAAAATAAGGAAACCGGTAAACGCATTAAGGACAGCATATCTCATAAGAAGCCTGATCAACTCCACATCTGGGAATGCACATCTTTTAATGACGTAAAGAAGATGAAGAAATTGAAATTTAATATTGGAAAAGAAAGTGGTACCACAATTGAATTAATTGATAATGAAGTGCACATAACTAGTAGCGATGACCCTTTGAATCTAGATTCAATGTTGGAGAAACTACATAGTTTGCTAAGGAATTCACATAATAAGGTGCTAGCCCTTTGTGAAAAAGATTATATATATAAAAATATTGACATAAATGTATTCAAGAAGAAATACAATGAGTTAGAAATGAATAAACGCGCGCCGATACAAATATTAATATACAAAGCTCCAAGGGAAATAAACAGCATGATAACAAAATACCAACTGATAGACGAATTTCACTGCTCAAATATCGCAGGCCACCTAGGAATTCGAAAAACTATTTTAAAACTAAAACAAAGATACATTTGGAAAAATATGAGACAAATGGTCAAAGAATTTGTAAACAGTTGTAGAAAATGCACTCAAAACAAAATTGTTAGACACACAAAAGAGCCGCTTGTGGTGACAGACACCCCGGCATCTACATTTGATACCATCGCGATTGACACAGTCGGTCCGCTTCGCATATCAAACGGTTATAGATACATATTGACAATGCAATGTGATCTATCCAAATTCGTCATAGCACACCCCATTGGGTCAAAAGACGCAAAAACAATTGCAACCACTTTGGTTGAACAATTAATTCTCAAGTACGGTTTCATAAAAACATTGGAATCGGATAGGAGTTCGGAATTCGTGAATGAGTTAATGAAACATGTGTGCAACATACTTAACACTAAACAAATATTTTCTACACCATACCATCACGAAACTATGGGCTCACTTGAGAAAAACCATAGAACACTTAACGCATTTTTACTTTCCTTTGCAGACGATTATGAGTGGGATAAATGGGTTCCATATTACACTTTCGCTTACAACACGACCCCACACGTAGATACACTGTATTCACCGTATGAGTTAGTTTTCGGTAAATTACCCGCGCTACCAAGCGATAACATAAACAAACAAACAAAAATTTACGACATTGATGACTATGCCAATGAATTGAAACTGAGACTCCAAAGGTCAATACTCAATGCCAGGAACATTATTAAAAGCTAGAAAATAAAAAGAAGAGCCAAAGCCCATATCATGGCCCATACAAAATTGTAAAACGAAACGGACTAAATTCCGTAATAGACATTAATGGCAGACACAAAGAACTGCACAATAATATTTTAAAGAAATATTTAGAGTTAACCTAAGGCAAACAAGCCGACATATGTTAGAAATTACATAGACATAAATGAAATTACATGTAAGGAAACACTTAGAGATAAGATAAAACAAGACCACTATAAAGGGAAAAAAATGAAAAATTTCTAACAACAAATACAAAGCCGTACGTCTAGTTCCTTAGCAAGAACGAAATTGCAATCACGGTAGCTGGTATTGTTTGTTTGTGAGTTGTTGCTCAGTTTGTTCGTTAATAACAAAAAATAGAATAATTTAAAAATAAAATTATTCGATCGGTCAAATAGTCCATGAAAAATGTTCTACTGTACAATAACATGACCATAACATCAAAGCTTTCATTTTCTAGCCAAGGACCCGTGGCGCTGCAAAAACATCGTAACGATGGTGCAGCTTAAAAGCCCTAGTCACACATCGCAAGCGACAGATGTCGCTGCTGTGTGATCTAAAGGCAAACAGATATGTATTCATACATATACAACAAAAAAAAAAATAATAACATCAAAACATACACGTGTTAACGAACGTAGTAGCAATTATCCCACGAAATCAAACAAGCAGTGTTGGTGTAACTAGTATGACACGCTGCGGTTAGAAATTCCTAATTTCTCCTCGGTTCAATGACCACTATAAAGGGAAAAAAATGAAAAATTTCTAACAACAAATACAAAGCCGTACGTCTAGTTCCTTAGCAAGAACGAAATTGCAATCACGGTAGCTGGTATTGTTTGTTTGTGAGTTGTTGCTCAGTTTGTTCGTTAATAACAAAAAATAGAATAATTTAAAAATAAAATTATTCGATCGGTCAAATAGTCCATGAAAAATGTTCTACTGTACAATAACATGACCATAACATCAAAGCTTTCATATTCTAGCCAAGGACCCGTGGCGCTTCAAAAACATCGTAACAGATGGTGCAGCTTAAAAGCCCTAGCCACACATCGCAAGCGACAGATGTCGCTGCTGTGTGATCTAAAGGCAAACAGATATGTATTCATACATATACAACAAAAAAAAAAAATAATATCATCAAAACATACACGTGTTAACGAACGTAGTAGCAATTATCCCACGAAATCAAACAAGCAGTGTTGGTGTAACTAGTATGACACGCTGCGGTTAGAAATTCCTAATTTCTCCTCGGTTCAATGACCACTATAAAGGGAAAAAAATGAAAAATTTCTAACAACAAATACAAAGCCGTACGTCTAGTTCCTTAGCAAGAACGAAATTGCAATCACGGTAGCTGGTATTGTTTGTTTGTGAGTTGTTGCTCAGTTTGTTCGTTAATAACACAAAAAATAGAATAATTTAAAAATAAAATTATTCGATCGGTCAAATAGTCCATGAAAAATGTTCTACTGTACAATAACATGACCATAACATCAAAGCTTTCAAACCCACCGACATCTGTAAATAATTATATCCGTAATTATATTCAATATTTTAGAAAATTACATGTAAGCCAATAACACCCAAGAAATTACTAAGAAATAGGATAAGCGAAAAACTTACATATGTAAACAATAAATATAAGAAACTACATTAAGCAAACCATACCTATAGACGTAAGTATGTATATTCACATGAAAGGTATTTGCATAACTCCACACAAAAATTTATTTCATTTCTTAAATTAAACGAAATAAATTTTTCTCTTTTGCGGTAAGGGTGTAGTGTACTCATACAAACATACGTACATAGCGTGCAACAGCCACGACCCACATGCATGTCTGTTTGTATGACCGCATTTGAAAAATGCATTTGACACCTTCGGCCAATAGCGCAGCTTGAAGAATGTCAATGCTACTGCTGAGCCAGCGTTTATTCTAGAGCTCTGCTTGGCCTCATGCTAAGCACTTCTATTGGCTAGTGTAAGAAACTGCCAAGCTGAATTTGAATTCAACCACATAGAAGTCGAGAAAGAGGAGGAGTCAAGCAAATCACTTTCTGTGAATTTATTTTGTATAAATAGAGTAGGATTTGGAAATAAAAGATTAGAAATAACTTTAGAACGAAACTACTGACTTCTATCTTATTTCTCACATGATCTTTTTCGGCTGTCTTTTTTTTAGATAGCCTATATGATCGGCTGAATCTCTCCGGCCTTTACAAACAGAGAGATCACCCTTTAAAATCACCATTTGTACCCATAGGACCACCACATTGATATAATTCGGTAAAGGAAATGGCTACAATTATATAGTTTGGTAGGATCAACCTAGTCATTCTATTATGAATTTTGTTAAATTTTTAAAAGTGGGCGTGGCATCGCCCACAAGGTATACTAGCATAATAGGGAGCATACCTGATGTGATTGGAAGAAATCGCTTCCCGACCACGCCCACTTTCGATATGGAAAATTTCGAAAATCACGTAAATTGACATAATTCGGTAAGGTAAATAGCTAAGATAGTAAAAACTTTAGGTATGTAAATCCTCCTAGGGCCTATAACATTGTTATCCCGTTCTGAAAATTACCGCTTATTTAATTAACGGCGGCCGCCTTGCTGTAGCGGTTAAGTGTTCGGCCTTCTACACCAAGTCGTATCGGTTCGATGCCCGGCAAAAGTAACATCAAAAATTATTTGGAAAAAGAATTTTTCTAAACGGGGTCGCCCCTCGGCAGTAGTTGGGCAACCCCCCGGGTGTATTTCTGCCATGAGAAGCTTCTCAGCAAAAAATTCATTTGCTTTGCAAGTGCCGTTCGGAGTCGGCAAAAAACTGTAGGTCCCGCCAACTTGTAGGAAAAACTCAAAAGCAACACACCACAAGTTGGAAAGAGAAGCTCGGCTAAAATCTCGTTAGAGGTTATGATAACCTGTTGGTATATCGCCGCCATTAATTAGTTAGTTTTCACCCGAACTTAGACTTCCTTACTTTTTCAAAATAATTTTTGATGTTACTTTTGAGGGGCATCCGTCACGACTTGGCGTACAAGGCCGAACACTTAGCCGCTACACCACGGCAGCCACCAGTTTCACTAAAGAAGTAAATATTTGCGTGCGATTTTCTGCTTCGACCAGCAAATTTTATTTTCACAAAATATAAATAATTTAGTTATTGTTATTGGCTGGGCAAAATAATAATTTTTATTTGGCCTTTAATTATGCGAATCAGCTTCTTTAAGCTGATAACAAAAAGTAGATTTTTATTGCTCTGTACTGGTAGAGTATTCAATATGGACTGTACAAGGCTAATTAAAATTACATTTCTTATGCTATATAATTCATATCGTAACAAATGAGTGAATAAAGTTAACGGCGACAAAGAGCATGTCCCAATCGAAGGACAATGACTGATGATTAGTGTTGTTGGTGAGCGATGAGTTGCAGCGATGACGATCTATGTAGTTGTGAGTCGCGACGGTCCGAAAATTATGTTTTTTATGCACGCACTTTTCTATTAGCTGATGATTAGCGGTGCATTGGCGAGATGTACTTGATGAACCTCCATTCTATACCTTCTTCTGCTAGCGAGGATTGAACTGTGTTGATATGCTGTTGTGATGTGAATGTCGACAACATTTCTTTGAGTTCTCTGTTTGCACCTGCAAAGTTAGTAGCATTGTCTGAGAAGATTGTTCGGCATTTCTCTCTGCGAGCAATTAACCGTTTAGGAGCGGCAATGAATGCGGCCGTACTTAAATCCTACAGTTTTGGTTTATTGCGAAAGCACAAAATACAAGTATGTATTACCTGTATTATGACACTGCGAGCGTTGATAATCCAATACTTGTCGCGAAGAATGCCTGGGAGTGTTTTAGGAAGGAGGATAGGATGTTTCGAAGACCACGGAAGCGATGAATTAGCAATTCTTCCACCGACTCTGATTATTTCATCGTGTAGAAACGGTGACAATTGATTAAGCCTTGAGCTACGACTGACCTCAGATTTTTGTAGTGCTTTATAATCATCCGCAAATTCTACCTTCTGTATGTGTTGTAATATGGTCAACAGAGACTCTTCCAATTCTCCGATTCCTCCGATGACGAAGCGACGACATGAAACGTTTAACGTAGGCAAAAATGCGAAGAATTTTATTATATCTGTTGACATATTTACGTTCAGCTATGATATCGTATGGCGGCGTAGAGGTTATCTTCAAGCAGACCTTGCGCTGTTCTGGAACTTCTTGTAAGGCGTCTATTGGATTTCGTGGCCAGAGACTGCTTTCCTTAGTCAAAAATGCTGGCACATTAAACCACAAGGTGTTACCAATGAGCGTCTCTACCAACGCTCCACGCGATACCAGATCTGCTGGGTTTTCCTCGGATGGGACATTATGCCATGTGAACCCAGCAGTAATTTTCTGAAATTCTTTGAAACTTTGTTGGCTACGAACGTTGTCCAGCAATGAGGTTCACGTTGCAACCAGGATAATGTGATTGTTGAGTCAGACCAGCAGTGTACTTGACTAGGCTGAGCATTGAATGTGTCCAAGATAGAATGAAGCAACTCGGAGAGCAACAGAGCGGCGAAGAGTTCAAGTTTTGGCAAGGTTAGAATTGAGCGTATTTCGTCGTCATCGCGAGATACCGCATAAATGCACGCTCCATAAGCCTTGCTGCTTGCATCTGCAAAGGCATGTAGGTTAGTATTATTGGTAAAGTATACATACCGTAGAACTTTGATGCGATTGACAAAGGCCAGTTGTTGACAAATGATCTCCCATTCTGTGTGAACGGAAGTGGTACACTTTCATCCCATGCCAGGTTCAATTTCCAAAGGCGTTGCAGTAAAATTTTGCACTTAACGATGATAGGATTAAGTAGGCCCAAGGGGTCGAAGAAGCTTGCTACTTATGCCAATATGGTGCGCTTGGTGACCTTTGATGATACGGATGTATTGTATGCGAAAATAAAATAGTCGTTTGTTGGTGACCACTTTAACCCCAAAGCATTGATATACGTCATCTCATCTACTGTGATTATTTCCTCCACGTCACAGCTAGGTATGTCTGCGATGATTGCGTTGCTATTCGAAGCGAATTTACGAAGTGGAAAACCACCCGAAGCTAGTAGTGCAGTGACTTCAGACTTGATGTTTATAACCTCTTATATTGTGGATTCCCCCGTCATGAGATTGTCAACGTAGAAATCACGAAGAGTGACTTGAGCTCCCACAGGGTACAATTCACGGTTTTCATGTGCGAGTTGTTGTAAACAGCGAACTGCCAAAAACGGAGCGCAGCTAGTGCCGTACGTTACCGTTTGCAATTGATATGTTGTTAAAGGATCTGACGGGGAATTGCGCCACAATATACACTGCCACTTGGCATCACGAGGGTCAACGATGATTTGCCGATACATTTTTGCAATGTCGGCCATTGGAACGAAACGATGAGTTCGAAAGCGAAGGAGAATTTTTACTATGTCATCTTGTATGGTGGGCCCCACATATAGAATTTCATTCAATGACTTACCATTTGACGTGCGGCATGAAGCGTCAAATACGACACGTAGTTTTGTTGTCGAACTGTCTTCCTTTACCACACAATGATGAGGAATGTAGGTACCCACCTTCACAGCTGCTGCGCTCGCGTCAACCGCCACCATATGTTGGAGCTCGATGTATTCTTCCATGAACGCTTTGTATTCTTGCTGCATAATACGGTCACTCTGCATTCTCTTTTCCATTGCGAAAAATCTTCGACGTGCTATGCCCAGTGAATTGCCTAACCCATTAGGACTTTCTTTGAAGGGGAGGCGTACGATGAATTTTTTAGTATGCGAGCAACGAGTTGTGTTCTGGAGAAAGTGTTTTTCGCATTCATGCTCACTTATTTCCTTGTCGATAGATGGCTTGTAGCAGTTGTCTTCAATTTCCCAGAATTTTTCCGCCAACGAGTTCAGCGATGACTTTGCTAGTGACGATGCGTCGTAGTACGTCGATGAAGATGATGTTAGCGCCGAGGATGATGCTAGTGGGGAGTGGGAAGTCAATGCGCCAGCCACTACCCAACCCAGCTGTGTTTTTTGAAGGGTGGTGCCTAACCCATTAGGACTTTCTTTGAAGGGGAGGCGTACGATGAATTTTTTAGTATGCGAGCAACGAGTTGTGTTCTGGAGAAAGTGTTTTTCGCATTCATGCTCACTTATTTCCTTGTCGATAGATGGCTTGTAGCAGTTGTCTTCAATTTCCCAGAATTTTTCCATCAACGAGTTCAGCGATGAGTTTGCTAGTGACGATGCGTCGTTGTACGTCGATGAAAATGATGTTAGCGCCGAGGATGATGCTAGTGGGGAGTGGGAAGTCATTGCGCCAGCCACTACCAAACCCAGCTGTGTTTTTTGAAGGGTGGGTAGGGTTTAGTGTAGTTTTATTTGTCCCACTGACAGAATATCGAAGAACACGCTGGCTCCAAGCAGCAAATCAATAGCACCAGAAATGTGAAAGTTGTTGTCGGCTAGGTTTATGTTTTTGGGTATGCCCCAGCTCACAATCTCAATAAGGCTTCGTGGCTGAGATGACGAAATAGATGGCATAATTACCACTTCCACCAATGATGATAATCCAGTGTGCATGGATTTAATTCTAACGACAGCAACGTAATTTGCTCTTGTTCGTACCGCTCCTATTCCACTGATCTCTATGGATATTTTATTTCGATTCGCTTTTAGCATATTTGCGAAGCGCTCTGATGTTGTGTAGTTGTACGACAGCTGTAGCAAGGATTACGTCACCGCTTGGTTGATGGGAGTGCAACGACGTTGCTGGCGCTGGAGTCGTTTCTGTGTTTGCTACTGTTGATGGCGATGAACGATGAAGAAGAGCTTACTTTGCAGTGTTGGCAACGATTGTTTGATGGACATTTACTCGAAACGTGGTTTTTTCCCAAGCATTTCAAACACAAGTTTCTTTTCTTGGCAAGATCATATCTCTGCATCGGGTCCGTTGCGATGAATTTTGTACATTTAAAGGCATTATGCGAAGCGATCTCGTCGCACAGTGGCATAGTGTATCAATACAAGTGTGAACTGTAGCTTTGACAGAAATGTCAAAACACACTTCCACGTCAAATCACAAATGTCAAAACACACATCCATGTCAAAAATCTGGGTTGCTATTGTTGTTTTCGTTGCGATTGGGTTGTGTGCAGCACCGAATATCAATGAAACAGGGTTCTTGTTTGCACAAAAGTGTTGCTGTGTTGCACAACTTTTTCACTCCAGTTTCTAGAGCAACTTTTAAGCGAATCTTTCAGTTTATACTTTATATCAAAGAAAAAAAAAAAGACACAAAATAAAAAACTTAAAACTAGTAAATTTTATTTATTTTACAGAAAAATTTTGAGCTAAGCATCTTCGAAATGAGAAATTAGACAGAAAATGAAAACAAACGTTTTTTTTGGAAACATGTATATACGATGTTTTTAGATAGATTTACTATCGAATACATATCTTAGCACAAAGAAGGCTTCAAACCCCAAAATTTGGTATTTGTTTCCTTTAGGGGTCAACTCCTAATAAATTAGCTAGAATTATGGAAGATATGCCATGTGAACCCAGCAGTAATTTTCTGAAATTCTTTGAAACTTTGTTGGCTACGAACGTTGTCCAGCAATGAGGTTCACGTTGCAACCAGGATAATGTGATTGTTGAGTCAGACCAGCAGTGTACTTGACTAGGCTGAGCATTGAATGTGTCCAAGATAGAATGAAGCAACTCGGAGAGCAACAGAGCGGCGAAGAGTTCAAGTTTTGGCAAGGTTAGAATTGAGCGTATTTCGTCGTCATCGCGAGATACCGCATAAATGCACGCTCCATAAGCCTTGCTGCTTGCATCTGCAAAGGCATGTAGGTTAGTATTATTGGTAAAGTATACATACCGTAGAACTTTGATGCGATTGACAAAGGCCAGTTGTTGACAAATGATCTCCCATTCTGTGTGAACGGAAGTGGTACACTTTCATCCCATGCCAGGTTCAATTTCCAAAGGCGTTGCAGTAAAATTTTGCACTTAACGATGATAGGATTAAGTAGGCCCAAGGGGTCGAAGAAGCTTGCTACTTATGCCAATATGGTGCGCTTGGTGACCTTTGATGATACGGATGTATTGTATGCGAAAATAAAATAGTCATTTGTTGGTGACCACTTTAACCCCAAAGCATTGATATACGTCATCTCATCTACTGTGATTATTTCCTCCACGTCACAGCTAGGTATGTCTGCGATGATTGCGTTGCTATTCGAAGCGAATTTACGAAGTGGAAAACCACCCGAAGCTAGTAGTGCAGTGACTTCAGACCTGATGTTTATAACCTCTTATATTGTGGATTCCCCCGTCATGAGATTGTCAACGTAGAAATCACGAAGAGTGACTTGAGCTCCCACAGGGTACAATTCACGGTTTTCATGTGCGAGTTGTTGTAAACAGCGAACTGCCAAAAACGGAGCGCAGCTAGTGCCGTACGTTACCGTTTGCAATTGATATGTTGTTAAAGGATCTGACGGGGAATTGCGCCACAATATACACTGCCACTTGGCATCACGAGGGTCAACGATGATTTGCCGATACATTTTTGCAATGTCGGCCATTGGAACGAAACGATGAGTTCGAAAGCGAAGGAGAATTTTTACTATGTCATCTTGTATGGTGGGCCCCACATATAGAATTTCATTCAATGACTTACCATTTGACGTGCGGCATGAAGCGTCAAATACGACACGTAGTTTTGTTGTCGAACTGTCTTCCTTTACCACACAATGATGAGGAATGTAGGTACCCACCTTCACAGCTGCTGCGCTCGCGTCAACCGCCACCATATGTTGGAGCTCGATGTATTCTTCCATGAACGCTTTGTATTCTTGCTGCATAATACGGTCACTCTGCATTCTCTTTTCCATTGCGAAAAATCTTCGACGTGCTATGCCCAGTGAATTGCCTAACCCATTAGGACTTTCTTTGAAGGGGAGGCGTACGATGAATTTTTTAGTATGCGAGCAACGAGTTGTGTTCTGGAGAAAGTGTTTTTCGCATTCATGCTCACTTATTTCCTTGTCGATAGATGGCTTGTAGCAGTTGTCTTCAATTTCCCAGAATTTTTCCATCAACGAGTTCAGCGATGAGTTTGCTAGTGACGATGCGTCGTTGTACGTCGATGAAAATGATGTTAGCGCCGAGGATGATGCTAGTGGGGAGTGGGAAGTCATTGCGCCAGCCACTACCAAACCCAGCTGTGTTTTTTGAAGGGTGGGTAGGGTTTAGTGTAGTTTTATTTGTCCCACTGACAGAATATCGAAGAACACGCTGGCTCCAAGCAGCAAATCAATAGCACCAGAAATGTGAAAGTTGTTGTCGGCTAGGTTTATGTTTTTGGGTATGCCCCAGCTCACAATCTCAATAAGGCTTCGTGGCTGAGATGACGAAATAGATGGCATAATTACCACTTCCACCAATGATGATAATCCAGTGTGCATGGATTTAATTCTAACGACAGCAACGTAATTTGCTCTTGTTCGTACCGCTCCTATTCCACTGATCTCTATGGATATTTTATTTCGATTCGCTTTTAGCATATTTGCGAAGCGCTCTGATGTTGTGTAGTTGTACGACAGCTGTAGCAAGGATTACGTCACCGCTTGGTTGATGGGAGTGCAACGACGTTGCTGGCGCTGGAGTCGTTTCTGTGTTTGCTACTGTTGATGGCGATGAACGATGAAGAAGAGCTTACTTTGCAGTGTTGGCAACGATTGTTTGATGGACATTTACTCGAAACGTGGTTTTTTCCCAAGCATTTCAAACACAAGTTTCTTTTCTTGGCAAGATCATATCTCTGCATCGGGTCCGTTGCGATGAATTTTGTACATTTAAAGGCATTATGCGAAGCGATCTCGTCGCACAGTGGCATAGTGTATCAATACAAGTGTGAACTGTAGCTTTGACAGAAATGTCAAAACACACTTCCACGTCAAATCACAAATGTCAAAACACACATCCATGTCAAAAATCTGGGTTGCTATTGTTGTTTTCGTTGCGATTGGGTTGTGTGCAGCACCGAATATCAATGAAACAGGGTTCTTGTTTGCACAAAAGTGTTGCTGTGTTGCACAACTTTTTCACTCCAGTTTCTAGAGCAACTTTTAAGCGAATCTTTCAGTTTATACTTTATATCAAAGAAAAAAAAAAAGACACAAAATAAAAAACTTAAAACTAGTAAATTTTATTTATTTTACAGAAAAATTTTGAGCTAAGCATCTTCGAAATGAGAAATTAGACAGAAAATGAAAACAAACGTTTTTTTTGGAAACATGTATATACGATGTTTTTAGATAGATTTACTATCGAATACATATCTTAGCACAAAGAAGGCTTCAAACCCCAAAATTTGGTATTTGTTTCCTTTAGGGGTCAACTCCTAATAAATTAGCTAGAATTATGGAAGATATGCCATGTGAACCCAGCAGTAATTTTCTGAAATTCTTTGAAACTTTGTTGGCTACGAACGTTGTCCAGCAATGAGGTTCACGTTGCAACCAGGATAATGTGATTGTTGAGTCAGACCAGCAGTGTACTTGACTAGGCTGAGCATTGAATGTGTCCAAGATAGAATGAAGCAACTCGGAGAGCAACAGAGCGGCGAAGAGTTCAAGTTTTGGCAAGGTTAGAATTGAGCGTATTTCGTCGTCATCGCGAGATACCGCATAAATGCACGCTCCATAAGCCTTGCTGCTTGCATCTGCAAAGGCATGTAGGTTAGTATTATTGGTAAAGTATACATACCGTAGAACTTTGATGCGATTGACAAAGGCCAGTTGTTGACAAATGATCTCCCATTCTGTGTGAACGGAAGTGGTACACTTTCATCCCATGCCAGGTTCAATTTCCAAAGGCGTTGCAGTAAAATTTTGCACTTAACGATGATAGGATTAAGTAGGCCCAAGGGGTCGAAGAAGCTTGCTACTTATGCCAATATGGTGCGCTTGGTGACCTTTGATGATACGGATGTATTGTATGCGAAAATAAAATAGTCATTTGTTGGTGACCACTTTAACCCCAAAGCATTGATATACGTCATCTCATCTACTGTGATTATTTCCTCCACGTCACAGCTAGGTATGTCTGCGATGATTGCGTTGCTATTCGAAGCGAATTTACGAAGTGGAAAACCACCCGAAGCTAGTAGTGCAGTGACTTCAGACTTGATGTTTATAACCTCTTATATTGTGGATTCCCCCGTCATGAGATTGTCAACGTAGAAATCACGAAGAGTGACTTGAGCTCCCACAGGGTACAATTCACGGTTTTCATGTGCGAGTTGTTGTAAACAGCGAACTGCCAAAAACGGAGCGCAGCTAGTGCCGTACGTTACCGTTTGCAATTGATATGTTGTTAAAGGATCTGACGGGGAATTGCGCCACAATATACACTGCCACTTGGCATCACGAGGGTCAACGATGATTTGCCGATACATTTTTGCAATGTCGGCCATTGGAACGAAACGATGAGTTCGAAAGCGAAGGAGAATTTTTACTATGTCATCTTGTATGGTGGGCCCCACATATAGAATTTCATTCAATGACTTACCATTTGACGTGCGGCATGAAGCGTCAAATACGACACGTAGTTTTGTTGTCGAACTGTCTTCCTTTACCACACAATGATGAGGAATGTAGGTACCCACCTTCACAGCTGCTGCGCTCGCGTCAACCGCCACCATATGTTGGAGCTCGATGTATTCTTCCATGAACGCTTTGTATTCTTGCTGCATAATACGGTCACTCTGCATTCTCTTTTCCATTGCGAAAAATCTTCGACGTGCTATGCCCAGTGAATTGCCTAACCCATTAGGACTTTCTTTGAAGGGGAGGCGTACGATGAATTTTTTAGTATGCGAGCAACGAGTTGTGTTCTGGAGAAAGTGTTTTTCGCATTCATGCTCACTTATTTCCTTGTCGATAGATGGCTTGTAGCAGTTGTCTTCAATTTCCCAGAATTTTTCCGCCAACGAGTTCAGCGATGACTTTGCTAGTGACGATGCGTCGTAGTACGTCGATGAAGATGATGTTAGCGCCGAGGATGATGCTAGTGGGGAGTGGGAAGTCAATGCGCCAGCCACTACCCAACCCAGCTGTGTTTTTTGAAGGGTGGTGCCTAACCCATTAGGACTTTCTTTGAAGGGGAGGCGTACGATGAATTTTTTAGTATGCGAGCAACGAGTTGTGTTCTGGAGAAAGTGTTTTTCGCATTCATGCTCACTTATTTCCTTGTCGATAGATGGCTTGTAGCAGTTGTCTTCAATTTCCCAGAATTTTTCCATCAACGAGTTCAGCGATGAGTTTGCTAGTGACGATGCGTCGTTGTACGTCGATGAAAATGATGTTAGCGCCGAGGATGATGCTAGTGGGGAGTGGGAAGTCATTGCGCCAGCCACTACCAAACCCAGCTGTGTTTTTTGAAGGGTGGGTAGGGTTTAGTGTAGTTTTATTTGTCCCACTGACAGAATATCGAAGAACACGCTGGCTCCAAGCAGCAAATCAATAGCACCAGAAATGTGAAAGTTGTTGTCGGCTAGGTTTATGTTTTTGGGTATGCCCCAGCTCACAATCTCAATAAGGCTTCGTGGCTGAGATGACGAAATAGATGGCATAATTACCACTTCCACCAATGATGATAATCCAGTGTGCATGGATTTAATTCTAACGACAGCAACGTAATTTGCTCTTGTTCGTACCGCTCCTATTCCACTGATCTCTATGGATATTTTATTTCGATTCGCTTTTAGCATATTTGCGAAGCGCTCTGATGTTGTGTAGTTGTACGACAGCTGTAGCAAGGATTACGTCACCGCTTGGTTGATGGGAGTGCAACGACGTTGCTGGCGCTGGAGTCGTTTCTGTGTTTGCTACTGTTGATGGCGATGAACGATGAAGAAGAGCTTACTTTGCAGTGTTGGCAACGATTGTTTGATGGACATTTACTCGAAACGTGGTTTTTTCCCAAGCATTTCAAACACAAGTTTCTTTTCTTGGCAAGATCATATCTCTGCATCGGGTCCGTTGCGATGAATTTTGTACATTTAAAGGCATTATGCGAAGCGATCTCGTCGCACAGTGGCATAGTGTATCAATACAAGTGTGAACTGTAGCTTTGACAGAAATGTCAAAACACACTTCCACGTCAAATCACAAATGTCAAAACACACATCCATGTCAAAAATCTGGGTTGCTATTGTTGTTTTCGTTGCGATTGGGTTGTGTGCAGCACCGAATATCAATGAAACAGGGTTCTTGTTTGCACAAAAGTGTTGCTGTGTTGCACAACTTTTTCACTCCAGTTTCTAGAGCAACTTTTAAGCGAATCTTTCAGTTTATACATTATATCAAAGAAAAAAAAAAAGACACAAAATAAAAAACTTAAAACTAGTAAATTTTATTTATTTTACAGAAAAATTTTGAGCTAAGCATCTTCGAAATGAGAAATTAGACAGAAAATGAAAACAAACGTTTTTTTTGGAAACATGTATATACGATGTTTTTAGATAGATTTACTATCGAATACATATCTTAGCACAAAGAAGGCTTCAAACCCCAAAATTTGGTATTTGTTTCCTTTAGGGGTCAACTCCTAATAAATTAGCTAGAATTATGGAAGATAGCTCAAAATACGGGGTTTGGCCTCAGGATCACGAATCCGGAAGCGCTTTTTTAATATTTTGCTTCTCTGAAGAGAACCCGCCCCAATTTTGGTACCGGACCCGGGTAAATTTTCGGTTTTTTGACCATAACTTTCCACAGACACAAAAAAAATTAAAAAGCGCTTCCGGATTCGTGATCCTCAGGCCAAAACCCGTATTTTGAGCTATCTTCCATAATTCTAGCTAATTTATTAGGAGTTGACCCCTAAAGGAAACAAATACCAAATTTTGGGGTTTGAAGCTAATTATTAGCAGTTGGTTGTTATTTGTTTAATAGAAATAGTGAGCAGACTCGAAAGAGTTATTCTAACTAATAATTTTATATAATTCGCTGTTATTTATGTTAAAAAAATCAAATTTCTAAGTTTTAGCGAACTACTTTTTTATGCAACCTACTACTAATTTTTTATACCAAATCGAATGCAACTCGGCGCAAAATGATGCTCTTTTGCCAAAAAAACAGCTCTGATGAACAGGTGTTAAACTCATTTTGGAATTTTGACGTCTATGCAGAAGAGTTTACACTTGTATTGGTACACTATGCACAGTGGACACTTATTAATGCTCGATGAAGTTACCAATGCCGACCCGGCCTTCGGTAAACGTGTTGAACCCTTAGATAGCACGACTCTACTTGATGTGTTGTTGTTGGCCTTCACCATGTTAATTGTTTGACATCGGCGCTCAATGAAGGACACAAGATCGTCCCATGATGGAAGTTGGAAAGAGGTGGCAATGTCCCATTTCGAAGACACTTCCGCCTCCCATTTTAACTGCTCTAATGATCTAATTTTGCTACATTCAGCTGAAGTAAAATATCGTCAGCTATTTGCGGGCGTGATGCCAATGACTGCATAGCACGAAGATGGGCGTTAATTGAATCAATGAATTCACGAAGAGACCCAACGGTGGGGTGACTGATTGCACCATTCTCGAAGATCGCTTGTAGGTGGGAATGGAAGATGTATCGTTTATTATCGTAACGACTTACCAGCAAATCCACAGCTCGTTGGTTATTGTCATGAGTGACTTCCAGTGATTGTATTAAACGAAATGCGGTGTCACTCAAACAGGAGCGCAGGCACTGGAATTTTTCAACATCTTCCAATCCGCCGTTGTTGTGCACTAGGACCTTGAACATATTGTAGAAATCCAACCACTCTATATGTTTGCCGCTAAATTTGGTCAGTTGCAGCTTCGGTAACCTGTGCAGAGTTGAATGTGACGAAGACGAGGAATTTGTTGCAGGGACTATGGTGCTGCTGAACCCATCATTCCTGCGGAATGCAGCTCTACGCTCTATGATGACACTCTTCACATCACAAAACGTCTCTTCGAATGTTGTTCGGTGATTCAACAAAAACTGCGACTCATCCAAGTACTCCAGCTCTGACTGCAGTTGCTCAAATGCCGAAAAATGATGCTCGAGGAGCGCTAGCTTTGTCTCTTGTTGTGAAACAGTAAGAGTGTTGATGTGGTCTATGGTTTGGCGTAGTTCAGACACTCTGCGACATACCTGATCTCGTCGCAGCTCCTTCACTCGTATGTTGTTGGTGGTGTTTGACCTTGCTGGTGTAAATTCTTCATCTGACGAAACTGCTCCTCCTGCATTCAATGCCAGATCGCCGCTTTCTGCCATTATCAATTTGATTGGAACTGGATAATTTGCGATGATTTCAAGCTGTTGTATGCGCTAGCCGGAATCCGGCTCGAAGGACCTCTTGGCTGGGCAAAATAATAATTTTTATTTGGCCTTTAATTATGCGGATCAGCTTCTTTAAGCTGATAACAAAAAGTAGATTTTTATTGCTCTGTACTGGTAGAGTATTCAATATGGACTGTACAAGGCTAATTCAAATTACATTTCTTATGCTATATAATTCATGTCGTAACAAATGAGTGAATAAAGTTAACGGCGACAAAGCGCATGTCCCAATCGAAGGTGAATGAGAGATGATTAGTGTTGTTGGTGAGCGAAGAGTTGCAGCGATGACGATCTATGTAGGTGTGAGTCGTGACGGTCCCAAAAATTATGTTCTTATGCACGCACTTTTCTATTAGCTGATGATTAGCGGTGCATTGGCGAGATGTACTTACCTTGCAGCGACAACTGCAATGGTTCGAAGGCGAAGGTATTGTGCAGTGGTGTAGCTATGAACAGCGAATGTGCGAAGGGGTGCAAAGGGGCGCGTATACCATGAGAGCTTAGTGCTCGAACAGTTATTATTGGTCATTATATTTACGAACTTTGAAAATTTTGTGGACTTTTCACTTGCGCACTTAGGTAAAGAATAACATTGTTAAATAACACAATAACAACAAAAATAGGCGAAGATATAGTTACAATTTGTCCGCAGGCACACTAAGCATTGTTTGGTGTAATGGTTACACACTGCGGTTTAGAAATTCCTAATCTCTCCTTGGTTCGGTGACCTTTACAGGTGATGAAACACTTCTAAGCAACAATACAAAGCGGTTTGACAACATCCTTCAACAAGATAGAAATTGCAATCATCGTAGTTGGTATTGTATGTAGCATTTTCCAACTTGTTTTCGCCAAAAACTCAAAAGAATAATTTGATAAAAATTATTCGACTGGTCAAAAGTCCACAAAATTTTCAAAGCTCGTAAATATGACCAATAATAACAATAACTAAATTATAATAAAGCCGGGACACGGGCAAGAATGTATCAATGTGTACAACAAAAATCCTAACCATACGTAAATAGCAACAGAATGTCGCTTTGGGTATGTGCACTTAGGTAAAGAATAACATTGTTAAAATAACAATAACAACAAAAATATGAAAAGATATAGTTGAAATTCGTCCGCAGGCACACTAAGCAGTGTTTGGTGTAATAATGGTTACACACTGCGGTTTAGAAATTCCTAATATTCTCTCTTTGGTTCGATGACCAGTAAAGGTGGTGAAAAATTTCTAAGCAACAATACAAAGCGGTTTGACAATATCCTTCAACAAGATAGAAATTGTAATCATCGTAGTTGGTATTGTATGTAGCATTTTTCAACTTGTTTTCGCCAACAACTCAAAAGAATAATTTGATAAAAATTATTCTACTGGTCAAAAGTCCACAAAATTTTCAAAGTTCTTAAATATAATGACCAATAATAACAATAACTAAATTATAATAAAGCCGGGACACGGGAAAAAATGTACCAATGTGTACAACAAAAATCCTAGCCATACGTAAATAGCAACAGAATGTTGCTTTGAGTATGTGCACATAGTAAAGAATAAATAATAAAACAATGCCTCCACCTAATCATGTATATCTCAAGAGCAAATTGAGCAATTCCAAAACGGTTTGAAAATTTTAAAAGGTAATAATAATAATAATAATGCTATAAACCATGCATACAAAACTTTTCTAGGCCCTGTCGGTTCGAAGATAATGAATAATTAATACGGATTTTTACCATTTTTTGTAAAAATTAAAAAAAAAAACAAGTAAGGAAAGCTGTCTTCGGCTGTGCCGAAGGCTATATACCTTTCATGAATAAGCGTCACGATTTTCACTGTTCGATCCCTAGTACAGCCTGTGTCAATTTAACTATATTTACTATACACATTACACATCTTTGTTATAATTTAAAAAAACTTACAAAATAATAGGATCCGAGTTATCGGAACAATCGATTGTATGGAGGCTATATATTATACGTGTTCAATTGTACTGACTTACACTATACACATTACATATGTAGAAAGTACTAAAGGTGCAATATTTTACGTTCCTAACTTTTTAAATGCGGAAGTATTGGCCAAAAAACCTTATATCGGAACAACCGGTTGTATGGGGCTATATGTTATATTTACCCGATCTTCTTGATTTTCCTCTACACACTACATAAATTGAAAGTACTCAAGTTGCAAAATTTTATGTTCCTAACTTTTTAATTGCAGAAGTTTTGGCCAAAAAACCTTATATCTGAACAATCGGTTGTATGGGGGCTATATGTTACATTTGCCCGATCTTTTTGATTTTCACTATATACACTACATAAATAGAAAGTACTCGAAATGCAAAATTTTACGTTCCTAACTTTTTAATTGCAGAAGTTTTGGCCAAGAAACCTTATATCTGAACAATCGGTTGTATGGGGGCTATATGTTACATTTGCCCGATCTTGTTGATTTTCACTTTATACACTACATAAATAGAAAGTACTCGAGTTGCAAAATTTTACGTTCCTAACTTTTTAATTGCAGAAGTTTTGGTCAAAAAACCTTATATCTGAACAATCGGTTGTATGGGGGCTATATGTTACATTTGCCCGATCTTGTTGATTTTCACTATATACACTACATAAATAGAAAGTACTCGAGTTGCAAAATTTTACGTTCCTAACTTTTTAATTGCAGAAGTTTTGGCCAAAAATTCTTATATCTGAACAATCGGTTGTATGGGGGCTATATGTTACATTTGCCCGATCTCGTTGATTTTCACTATATACACTACATAAATAGAAATTACTCGAGTTGCAAAATTTTACGTTCCTAACTTTTTAATTGCGGAAGTTTTGGCCAAAAAACCTTATATCTGAACAATCGGTTGTATGGGGGCTATATGTTATACTGGTCCGATCTGGTCAGTTCCGACAAATGATTCCTATATTACAAAATGGTGGCCACATACAAAATTTCAGCCAGATATCTCAAAAATTGAGGGACTAGTTTGCGTTCAAACAGACAGACGGACAGACGGACATGGCTAAATCAACTCATCTCGTCATCCTGATCATTTCGGTATACTTATTGATGGGTCTATCTCTTCTTCTTCTCATATTTACAAACATCGGACCAAAGTTATAATACCATTTCATGTTCATGAAAGGTATAAATATGTATTATGAGAGGAAGGATATCCAAAACTGTTGATTTTTTTTTCTGTAAGCTCTGTTTCTTACAAAACAAATGAGATTTCATATGAAAAAAATGTCGGATAGTCACTGATCACTGTCCTATAAAATATCTTAATAATAAATATAAAGGTAAAGAATGCTCGCCTCGTCATCAACGATGGCTTTTAAAGCTGCAAGAATTCAGTTACGAAATTGAATACCTAAATGGCAAAGAAAATAGGGTGGCAGATTTTCTAAGTCGTGTAGAAACATGGCCAAAAATAAACGAAAATAATTCCAATGCTTCGTATTTGAAATGTCGGAAACTATTCATTCGGCAGCAGAAGAGTTATTAGAGCACATAATAAAAAACGAAATTATAAAAAAGTATAAATTTCAACTTATATTGACCTTTAGCCCATCATTTGGAATAAAAGTAATGCATAAAAGAAGAATAATTGAAATAAATACTCATGAGGACGAAAATATAATTAGAAAGATTTAAAAAAACAACATTAAAATCGGTCGCGTAGGAATTTTTTCTGAAGTACCAGACAAAGATTATCACAAAATTCAACTAATATTAATCTCGACGTTTTCGCTTGATATTAAAATAAAATTTGTTAAATGCACTCAACGTGTAACCGAAATAGAAGATGAAGAAACACTTCATAAACAAATAGCTTTGTATCACAACAATGAGTCGATGCACAGTGGTATAAATGAAACATACCAAACATTAAAAAATAAAATTTATTTTCCAAAATTAAAAGAGCAAATACAGTTAATTATAAACAATTGCGAAAAGTGCCAACAGATTAAGTATTCTAGGAAGCCCGTTAAACCTTTATTTCAATTTACTGAAACGGCTACTGAAAAAAATCAGATTATTCACATAGATATATTTCATTTTAAAAAATTGTCATTTGTCACATTTATCGACAAATTAACAAAATTCGTTTCAGCTTATACTATTACTGATCGGAATTGGCGCTCGAAGAAAGCGATTATAGTTGAGCAAATTGCTAAATTCGGTAAGCCAAAAAAGGTCATTATGGATAATGAGTTTAGAGCTGAACAACTTATTGAGTATTTTAGAAGGTATTGAGGTTCATTTAACGAAACCAAACAATCATACGGGCAATGCGGATATTGAGAGGCTACACTCAATCCTGTTAGAAAAGCTAACAGGGATCGATGACTCAAGCCTCTCAACCGAAATGCGAATCCAACTTGCAATAGGTAACTATGATGACCGCTACCATTCCACAATCAAATATTCTCCAAGAATGGCTCAGAATAATATTGATCCAAAAGTTTTGCATGATAACATAAATAAAGTAAAACAAAGAGTAATAAATAAACGAAATAAAACTAGAGAATCTTATAAAGAAAGTAGAGAAGTAGGCCCAATTAAAAACTATAAGCGAGTTCGACACAAGGACGAGCCTTATTTTCGAATGAATCCATTAAATAATGTGCATTTATCTAACATAAAAAGACCCTGTAAATATACAAATGAAAATCCATCTGATAATAATTCAATTTGTGATGATAACTCGAGTATGATAGCAACAGCTGGCGATAGTGATACATAAACTTAATAATGAGAATCTTTGAAACTTTGGTGGACTTTTGACCGTTTGTGAATAATTTTTCTTAAATTATTCTATGTTTTTATTATTAGTGAACAAGATGGAAAAGTAAAAACAATTACAAGCTACCATGATTACGTAATTTCGGCCTTGCTCAAGGGCACTTATCAAATGGCTTTGTGTTTAGAAATTTTTCATCACCTTTTGTTGGTCATCGAACCAAGAACCAAGGGGATTAGGAATTTCTAAGCCCGCAGTGTGTACCTCTTACACCAAGCTGCGTTGAGATTATTGCTAGCTTATATCCATCATGTTCACTTAGTATGTATTCATTTTATTTTGTTTGTTTGTTTTTTTATACTACCTTATCGACAAATAGAGCGACATCAATCGATCGCCATTTATACTAGCAGTGTCAAGGAATTTAGTGCACCCCGTGATCATTTTACTGACAGCTGCAGCTTATTTTCACAGGGTGGCTTTTTTCGCTGTGTCCTGCGATTAATATGTATGTATGTTATGAGTTTGTGGTCATTAATTTGAGAATCTTTGAAACTTTGGTGGACTTTTGACCGTTTGTGAATAATTTTTCTTAAATTATTCTATGTTTTTATTATTAGTGAACAAGATGGAAAAGTAACAACAATTACAAGCTACCATGATTACGTAATTTCGGCCTTGCTCAAGGGCACTTATCAAATGGCTTTGTGTTTAGAAATTTTTCATCACCTTTTGTTGGTCATCGAACCAAGAACCAAGGGGATTAGGAATTTCTAAGCCCGCAGTGTGTACCTCTTACACCAAGCTGCGTTGAGATTATTGCTAGCTTATATCCATCATGTTCACTTAGTATGTATTCATTTTATTTTGTTTGTTTGTTTTTTTAATTGTTGTTACTTTTCCATCTTGTTCACTAATAATAAAAACATAGAATAATTTAAGAAAAATTATTCACAAACGGTCAAAAGTCCACCAAAGTTTCAAAGATTCTCAAATTAATGACCACAAACTCATAACATACATACATATTAATCGCAGGACACAGCGAAAAAAGCCACCCTGTGAAAATAAGCTGCAGCTGTCAGTAAAATGATCACGGGGTGCACTAAAATCCTTGACACTGCTAGTATAAATGGCGATCGATTGATGTCGCTCTAGTTGTCGATAAGGTAGTATAAAAAAACAAACAAACAAAATAAAATGAATACATACTAAGTGAACATGATGGATATAAGCTAGCAATAATCTCAACGCAGCTTGGTGTAAGAGGTACACACTGCTGGCTTAGAAATTCCTAATCCCCTTGGTTCTTGGTTCGATGACCAACAAAAGGTGATGAAAAATTTCTAAACACAAAGCCATTTGATAAGTGCCCTTGAGCAAGGCCGAAATTACGTAATCATGGTAGCTTGTAATCTTTAAGAGTATGCAAAAATATTTTGAAAAAAGTTTCAAAATTTTAAAGAAAATTCACTTTGAAAAAAATGCCATATTTCCCCATCCAAAATGCATGGGAAAGGGCCAAAAAAATAGCCACCCCTAAGGGTTAAGTTAGAGCGCTTTTTTTTCTCATCAATACCTATAGTTTCAGGGGGTAAGACCGAAAAAAGAACCAAATTTTGCTTATTTGAATCACCCTAATGTACATATATGCATGTGCATATAAAACCTACAAAACCTACACCTATTATATGTATATTACACTTACCTGTTCACAATTATGTATTACCTATTTTGTTATTAATTTGAATACTTACCTTTTCGTTATACATAGTTACATATGTACAAACGTAAGTTATATAGCATAACCTATTTCCTTCACTCCTATTGGAGCATAGGGCCTAACTAATTTAATGCCTGCAAAACAAAATATCAGTGCACAATAGTTGTGCAACAACAAGAAGAAGAAAAACTTGTTTACCAAAAAGTAGTAAACAAAATATACAACAACAATTTAAGTAACAACAGTGATATAGCCTGATATTGTGAAACTGACTGGCGTTGCTGTTGTTGTAGCAGCAACACTAGTCCCTTCGTAAGGTGGCGTGATCACCAAACCTACCAACAAATATGTAATAAGGATAAAAGTTATTGTTTTGTTTGCCAAATGTGGCGTGATGTATTAGAATATTAATATTTGTTTACTCATGACTCTAAATAAGCAAACCATTATAGATTAAGTTAGTTTTTAAGCTATGATTGTCAAGAAATAAAGACGTTTCCTTTTTTTACTCTATACACAGTGTCTTAGTTTTTCTTTAACTGGCGTGAGCCTGAACTTGGCTGATAAAGCCAAATTCTTGGGCTGATCACTGCAGCGTCTTCCACGCTGAAGTCTCAGCAATCTTGGATGCCGCGATTTGGATAAGTAAACGCGCTATCGACGAAGACATCGTTATTTTCAGCGACAGCCAGGCGGCCATCAAAGCTCCTGGCTCTTATTCGTTCAACTCTGAACTGACGCTCAGCTGTCGTCGATCTCTTCAAGAGATGGTCCAACAGAACCGCGTGAACCTCACATGGGTCCCGTGACACAGGGACATTGAGGGAAACTGTAAGGCAGACGAACTTACCAAGGAGGGTACGACCAAGCAGGTTCTTCGGGATAAAAAGCGCTTAGGTATGCCGTTTGCCACATGCAAGCTAATGCTGAAGGAGTACACACTCCGTCAAGCTAACGAAAGGTGGCAACTATCCTCAGGGTGCCGGACATCCAAACAAACCTGGCCAAAATGGGATCATAAAGATCTAGAGGCATTCACGCTCTAAGAAGGAGGGAAATCTCCATATTAATAAGTGTTCTAACTGGGCATTGCTTTATTGGTAGGCACGCAGAAAGGCTAGGTGTGCCCTACCGACGATGCTGTAGGAGCTGTAAAGACGATGAGGAAGAGGAAACGGTGAAGCACCTCAGCTGCAACTTCCCGGCTTTAAGCGGCGCGAGAACATGCTTTTTGGGAGTTCCCTTCCTGCATAGCCTAAACCAGATCGCGGAACTGGACATAAAGGACTTCATAAAGTCATCTAAGTGGTTCGAGGAGAAGTAACGGTGTCGGTTTAGGAGTGTCAGTCCCGGGATTCCAACAACTCAGGGATTTTCCATATGGGCGGGTCCCGGGACTGACTTGGTGTTGGTAGTATCACAACGGGCCTTTCCAAACTGACCTAAGTGTGTCTCTGCGGCAGCCACTTTAACCTAACCTAACCTAAACAAAAGTCTGCGCATTGTAATAAATTTTGTTAGAAGCCAAAAGTTTAAAAAATTGTCTTGGAAATACATATGTATCTACTTCAGTCAGAATGCGCATCCAATTGGGAATGTATATTCTATTATTGAACAGTGGCCACCATACAGCACAAAGAGAAATACCCGTTTTGCGAATTTTTATTTTTGCTTTGTTGCGTCACTCCCGTTTGCGCTTGTGTGTATGCGTATACTGATGCAGTTGAATCTACACGTTCACTTATTTCTGCTTTCCGAGACCCTTCTTCTAGAAATTTCAATTTTACCGTTTCAAATGAAGGAAAGTTTGTTAAAGCAGGTGATTAGTACTTAAGAAAATACCTGAAAATACCTAAAAATTAAATGTAAATGAAATGTAATTAAAATGAAAGTAAATTGAAAAATAATTATATTTATACTTACCTAAATACTTATACTTACCTATACTCTATTACTCACCTTAAACTTACCTTATAATTGAAATACACTTACCTTATTTTCCCCTTTAATGATTTCAATTACTGACCAATTTACTTACCTTAACTTTTTTAGCACCACCCTAATGTAAGTAAATGCATGATTACAGTCTGTATTCTAATGTACCTATATGCATGCGGTGTGTGTATACCTACTAGCAAGCGCGGCTTTGTCCACGATCCCTTGTACATATACACACATACGTATGCTCATAGGTGCAGGCGAAGAACTTACCGCTTATTGGAATTGGAAGTTGACAAACTGTAAATTAGATTTAAGAAAATATGATAAAATGAAAAATGAACATTAAATTTACACAGTGTATGATTTTGAGTAATCGAGATCGGCGGTGGTTTTATTGCGAACTAAGTGCGACAGGCAACCTAAATAAAATTTGATTGTGCTCCCCTAAAGTGATAGAGATTTACTTGGCGAAAGTAAAACCCTTTCTTGCTAAAAAACATTGTGCAAATTAAAAAATTTAAAACAATTAAATACATTATTAAGAAATTGTGAAAAAGTGCAAGTGAGTGCTTAATTAAAAAATAATTTTTCAAATAAAATTTTGAACAAAAAAAAATGTAAACACAATTAAATAAATATTTTATGATGTAAATATATCAAAAAAAAAAAACAACAAAACAATTAAAACGTTAAATAATTAATGCCTGTTGCGGTCGTGTCTGCAAAAACAAAATACATACATAAATTAGTGCAGTGCAGTGGCAAAAAGAAAACAGAAAAAATCTGAAAAGGCTGAAAATAGCAAAATATATTAAATAACCCATTTTAAAGTTAAAAATCAACTTACCAAGTTTTAAATATTAAAATAAAAATACATACCTACAACAAATAAATAAAAGTGTTTAAAATAATTAAAATTTTTGAAAAATAAGAAAGTTCTGTTTCTCAAGTTTTTAAAATAAAAGTTTCAACAATTTTTTTTTCGTTTTCGTATTATTAATTTTAAAACTTCCAAACTATAATTTTGTGCAAAGTTACTGTGCATAGCGAATCAAGATGAGTAAAAAGGAGAATCAGGTGGAAGACGCCATATCTTTAAAAAGACATAGGACAATTTTAAAAAGAAGCATAGCTAGAATAAAAACGGGGATTCTCGATAATTCAATTTCATCAGATCCGTCGGAAGTTGAGTGTCGACTCGAAATGCTGAACAGTTACAGCGAAAAGCTTCTGGCGTGTCAGTCTGAAATAGAAGAGATCGATGAAGATTATGACACTCGTGATAGCCTGGAAGATTTAATTGTTTGAACCAAGGCCATGTTAAAGTCCATATTGTCAGAGAGCAACAAATCAAAATCTCTTGACAGCTCCTTCACAGCTCAAGACTTCCGAAAATGGCGCTGCCCAAGTTTCGAGGGCAGTATTCAGAGTTTAAAAACTTTATGAGTTTGTTTGAGAGCCTCGTTCATAACAACCCTGCTCTTCCAGACATTGAAAAATTTACACATTTAGTTTCGTGTTTGTCTGGTGAAGCTTTGGGAATGGTGAAGGCCTTCCAAATGACGGAAGAAAGTTATCCGAAGGCGCTGGCAATCCTGAAAAAGGTATATGACAATAAATGTCTAATATTTTCGAGCACAGTTTCAAAACTGTTTGAGCTGCCGAAAATCCAAAAGCCATCGTCGCTTTCGCTGCGCTCCATGAACGACACCGTATCAGCTGTTTATGACTCCCTATTGTCTTTGGGTGATGACAAAAATATTTCAAATGCGATCCTGATACATTTAGTTATGTCGAAGGTTGATCCCATTACGCGGTCAAAATGGGAGGAGCAACTTGACTACGACAAGCTTCCGCTGTGGAGTGAGTGCGAAGCGGCTCTCAATAAGAGATACCAGCACCTCTCGTCTGAAGAAGCGTCGACATCGTCAAAATCGCAAGACACCCAAAGGCAAAGCAACAAGAGTGCTGAAAAGCCAAAGTCGTCCTTTGTGGCTGCGAAAGCGAAGCCAACTACGTGTTTTCACTGCAACTCCAAAGACCACTTTTTCACCACCTGCCCTAAATTTAAAACTCTCTCTCCTCAGCAGATATTCGATTTCGCGAAATCGGTCCCATTGTGTATAAATTGCTTACGCAAGGGACATACGGTTTCTAAATGCAAATTAGAACGGTGTCGAGTTTGTAACCGGTCACATCACACCATGTTACACCAATACCCGATATCGTTCGAGACAACACCGCAACCTTCGACCTAACAAGCTATGCACACAGTGAGCGTGCCTGATCGCGTTATGTTAACGACAGCAGTGGTCAAGGTAAAAACTTGCTCAGGTGATTATGTGTCAGCTCGTGCTTTACTTGACTCATGGTCTCAAGTTAATTTCATGACTGAAG
Organism: Campiglossa producta; assembly: GCA_964058755.1. Classification (NCBI taxonomy): domain Eukaryota; kingdom Metazoa; phylum Arthropoda; class Insecta; order Diptera; family Tephritidae; genus Campiglossa; species Campiglossa producta. Next base: position 41,399,356 of record CAXKVI010000006.1, on the reverse strand, counting down.
AGCTGGCACAAAAGCTGCGAATTCGGCGAGAGAAGGCGATATTAAATGTCATCGGGATTGGCAATGCCACCCAAAAGGATAGGTCAAAAGTGAGTGCAGTCATAAAATCCCCAGTTAACAATTTTGAGTTTCTCGCAGATTTTTGGGTAATGGGAGCGATTTCGGCAAATCACCCATATCGGGCTGTTAACACCACAGGTTGGAAAATTCCAGCTAATATTGAATTAGCCGATCCTGGTTTCCATAAGTCCTCAAAAGTCGATCTTTTGTTGGGAGCCGAGACATTTTTCGATCTTTTGTCGGTTGGTCAAATTAAAACCGACCCAAGGTTTCCAACACTTCAATAAACACTTTTGGGTTGGGTTATTTCAGGCAAATACGTCTCCCACCAAAGTGAACATTCCGAAGCTAGCAGTGCATTATGCAAAACCTTCTGTGTTGGAGCTTCTTTGTCCATTCGCATAACATGGCCCAGCCAGCGGAGTCTTTGGGCTTTAATTCGCTGGACTATGGTCAGATCTGCGTAGAGCTCGTACAGCTCATCGTTAAATTTCCTTCGATACTCGCCGTTGGCATCACGGGAAGGACCATAAATCTTCGGGAGAACTTTTCTCTCAAATACTACAAGGGCCATCTCATCTTCTCTTGACATTGTCCATGAGCGTGATCTTTGAAATAAAACCCAGTTATCCTTTAAGAAACCAAATGTAAACGATAAAACAGAAATTGTTACTATACATTTTGAAGCTCATAGGGGATTAGCTAGGAAAGCCGGGCTTTTCGGCTTATATGGAAGGCACGCCACTTCTTATAACTGGCCATGTTTAGTTTAGTGGCCATGTAATAAATTTTGTTAGAAGCCAAAAGTTTAAAAAATTGTCTTGGAAATACATATGTATCTACTTCAGTCAGAATGCGCAGCCAATTGGGAATGTATATTCTATTATTGAACAGTGGCCACCATACAGAACAAAGTGAAATACCCGTTTTGCGAATTTTTATTTTTGCTTTTTTGCCTCACTCCCGTTTGCGCTTGTGTGTATGCGTATACTGATGCAGTTGAATCTTCACGTTCACTTATCTCTGCTTTCCGAGACCCTTCTTCTAGAAATTTCAATTTTACCGTTTCAAATGAAGGAAAGTTTGTTAAAGCAGGTGATTAGTACTTAAGAAAATACCTGAAAATACCTAAAAATTAAATGTAAATGAAATGTAATTAAAATGAAAGTAAATTGAAAAATAATTATAATTATACTTACCTAAATGCTTATACTTACCTATACTCTATTACTCACCTTATACTTACCTTAACTTTTTAGCACCACCCTAATGTAAGTAAATGCATGATTACAGTCTGTATTCTAATGTACCTATATGCATATATGTGTGTATACCTACTAGCAAGCGCGGCTTTGTCCACGCTCCCTTGTACATATACACACATACGTATGCTCATAGGTGCAGGCGAAGAACTTGCCGCTTATTGGAATTGGAAGTTGACAAACTGTAAATTAGATTTAAGAAAATATGATAAAATGAAAAATGAACATTAAATTTACACAGTGTATGAGTAATCGAGATCGGCGGTGGTTTTATTGCGAACTAAGTGCGACAGGCAACCTAAATAAAATTTGATTTGTGCTCCCCTAAAGTGCTAGAGATTTACTTCCTTTTTTTTTACTTACTTTTTACCCTTTCTTGCTAAAAAACATTGGCAATTTTTCATGGCGCCCGAGCAGGGACATAGTGCAAATTAAAAAATTTAAAACAATTAAATACATTATTAAGAAATTGTGAAAAAGTGCAAGTGAGTGCTTAATTAAAAAATAATTTTTCAAATAAATTTTTGAACAAAAAAAAATTTAAACACAATAAAATAAATATTTTATGATGTAAATATATCAAAAAAAAAAAAAAACAACAAAACAATTAAAACGTTAAATAAATAATGCCTGTCGCGGTCGTGTCTGCAAAAACAAAATACATACATAAATTAGTGCAGTGCAGTGGCAAAAAGAAAACAGAAAAAATCTGAAAAGGCTGAAAATAGCAAAATATATTAAATAACCCATTTTAAAGTTAAAAATCAACTTACCAAGTTTTAAAAACCTGAAAAGGTTAAAAATACAAAAAATTTGCAATATTAAAAAACACATACATACAATAAATACTAAAATAAAAATACATACCTACAACAAATAAATAAAAAAGGTTTAAAATAATTAAAATTTTGGAAAAATAAGAAAGTTCTGTTTCTCAAGTTTTTAAAATAAAAGTTTCAACAATTTTTTTTTCGTTTTCGTATTATTAAGTTTAAAACTTCCAAACTATAATTTTGTGCAAAGTTACTGTGCATAGCGAATCAAGATGAGTAAAAAGGAGAATCAGGTGGAAGACGCCATATCTTTAAAAAGACATAGGACAATTTTAAAAAGAAGCATAGCTAGAATAAAAACGGGGATTCTCGATAATTCAATTTCATCAGATCCGTCGGAAGTTGAGTGTCGACTCGAAATGCTGAACAGTTACAGCGAAAAGCTTCTGGCGTGTCAGTCTGAAATAGAAGAGATCGATGAAGATTATGACACTCGTGATAGCCTGGAAGATTTAATTGTTGGAACCAAGGCTATGTTAAAGTCCATATTGTCAGAGAGCAACAAATCAAAAGCTCTTGACAGCTCCTTCACAGCTCAAGACATCCGAAAATGGCGCTGCCCAAGTTTCGAGGGCAGTATTAAGAGTTTAAAAACTTTATGAGTTTTTTTGAGAGCCTCGTTCATAACAACCCTGCTCTTCCAGACCTTGAAAAATTTACACATTTAGTTTCGTGTTTGTCTGGTGAAGCTTTAGGAATGGTGAAGGCCTTCCAAATGACGGAAGAAAATTATCCGAAGGCGCTGGCAATCCTGAAAAAGGTATATGACAATAAATGTCTAATATTTTCGAGCACAGTTTCAAAACTGTTTGAGCTGCCGAAAATCCAAAAGCCATCGTCGCTTTCGCTGCGCTCCATGAACGACACCATATCAGCTGTTTATGACTCCCTATTGTCTTTGGGTGATGACAAAAATATTTCAAATGCGATGCTGATACATTTAGTTATGTCGAAGGTTGATCCCATTACGCGGTCAAAATGGGAGGAGCAACTTGACTACGACAAGCTTCCGCTGTGGAGTGAGTGCGAAGCGGCTCTCAATAAGAGATACCAGCACCTCTCGTCTGAAGAAGCGTCGACATCGTCAAAATCGCAAGACACCCAAAGGCAAAGCAACAAGAGTGCTGAAAAGCCAAAGTCGTCCTTTGTGGCTGCGAAAGCGAAGCCAACTACGTGTTTTCACTGCAACTCCAAAGACCACTTTTTCACCACCTGCCCTAAATTTAAAACTCTCTCTCCTCAGCAGATATTCGATTTCGCGAAATCGGTCCCATTGTGTATAAATTGCTTACGCAAGGGACATACGGTTTCTAAATGCAAATTAGAACGGTGTCGAGTTTGTAACCGGTCACATCACACCATGTTACACCAATACCCGATATCGTTCGAGACAACACCACAACCTTCGACCTCACAAGCTATGCACACAGTGAGCGTGCCTGATCGCGTTATGTTAGCGACAGCAGTGGTCAAGGTAAAAACTTGCTCAGGTGATTATGTGTCAGCTCGTGCTTTACTTGACTCAGGGTCTCAAGTTAATTTCATGACTGAAGAGCTGGCACAAAAGCTGCGAATTCGGCGAGAGAAGGCGATATTAAATGTCATCGGGATTGGCAATGCCACCCAAAAGGATAGGTCAAAAGTGAGTGCAGTCATAAAATCCCCAGTTAACAATTTTGAGTTTCTCGCAGATTTTTGGGTAATGGGAGCGATTTCGGCAAATCACCCAAATCGGGCTGTTAACACCACAGGTTGGAAAATTCCAGCTAATATTGAATTAGCCGATCCTGGTTTCCATAAGTCCTCAAAAGTCGATCTTTTGTTGGGAGCCGAGACATTTTTCGATCTTTTGTCGGTTGGTCAAATTAAAACCGTCCCAAGGTTTCCAACACTTCAATAAACACTTTTGGGTTGGGTTATTTCAGGCAAATACGTCTCCCACCAAAGTGAACATTCCGAAGCTAGCAGTGCATTATGCAAAACCTTCTGTGCTGGAGCTTCTTTGTCCATTCGCATAACATGGCCCAGCCAGCGGAGTCTTTGGGCTTTAATTCGCTGGACTATGGTCAGATCTGCGTAGAGCTCGTACAGCTCATCGTTAAATTTCCTTCGATACTCGCCGTTGGCATGACGGGAAGGACCATAAATCTTCGGGAGAACTTTTCTCTCAAATACTACAAGGGTCATCTCATCTTTTCTTGACATTGTCCATGAATCTGAGCCATACATCAGGACAGGTATGATGAGAGACTTATAGAGCGTGATCTTTGAAATAAAACCCAGTTATCCTTTAAGAAACCAAATGTAAACGATAAAACAGAAATTGTTACTATACGTTTTGAAGCTCATAGGGGATTAGCTAGGAAAGCCGGGCTTTTCGGCTTATATGGAAGGCACGCCACTGCTTATAACTGGCCATGTTTAGTTGTTTTAATATTTTTTTCCGACTTTGAAAATTTGTAGCAAAAGAAAACTTGTAGTCACCTTGGTGGTTTGTGCTCGAATGACCTGTGTCTGCATTTTCCTCCCATCCTCGAATTTTCTTTCTGGCCGTCTTTATAGCTGTTGTGTTTGGTATTGTTCGCTCAGATGGCGTTGCCATGGTTACAGTCTTGCTGTGAAATGTTGTGCTGTGGTTATGTTTCTAAAACTTGTTGTGATGGTTGTGCTGTTGAAACTTGTTGTGTTGTGTTTGTGTTCCTGAGGCTTATTGTGTCCGCCTCGGTGCGAGTTCTTGTGTGCGATGGCTGTATTGTGTGGGCCAAATTAATGTGTTATATTTGGTCCTCACAAGGTGACGCACAGGAAGCGATATTTGAAAAATTTCATTCCCAGAGATTTTGAACTAACTTCCCGTTGAGCTGGGGATTAGAAATTTTCACCATCGTTCAGGTTTCACTAACAATGCACTATACGAAAAAAAATCCAAAATATTACTTTATTTGCAAAAGTCCCAAATATCATCTCCTATCTTAAGTTTATTATTATTATTATTATTATTCTTTATTCAGTCTATGATTGTTCATCTCACAGACTATAACAATGAAAATTTAAAACTAAAAGTATAAACTTAAATACGCAAAACACTAAGACTGATTACTGATTACAATAGACGACTTGAAAGAGTCTCTCGATAGCGAAAAATCAACAGTTAGACTCCTTGAGAGCTTATTGAATTCAATAAGAGCACGAAATACCGGATTAAAGTAACAATAATTCGCTCTAGGAGCGGGCAGATAAAAAGGTAAGAACGACCGTAGGGATCTATTAGGCACGTTGAATTAAACCTTTTCAAGGAGGTCTGGACAGTTTAATGAGCCAGTTATAATATCAAAGGCAAACATTAATAAATGCAGAGATCTTCGAGTTTCTAGGGGTTGGATATTACTTAGCAGACAGCGAGAATGGTAAAATGGAAGTGGATCAGCAAAATTGAGGGGATTCAGGCCAAACCGGATAAATTTCCTTCGGACCTTTCAATTCTTGCGGAGTGGCAACTATAAATGGGGTTCCAAATGATGGAGGCACATTCCAATCTCGAGCGGACTAAAGATATGTAGAGGATTTTCTCGTATACGGATCTTTGAAATCTTTGGCATATCTTCGAAGAAAAGCAAGATTACAGTATGCCTTTGGAAGTATATAGCAGATATGATTAACAAAAGAAAATTTTGTGTCAAAAACAACCCCTAAATCAACAATTTCTTTGACTGAAGCCAACTGACCACCAGAGATGTCATAAGATGATGATAGATTGTTGGAAGACTTAGAGAAAGACATGTGGAAAAATTTTTTGACATTTAGGTGAAGGTTGTTTGCCAGACACCAATCAACAAGTTTATTCAGGTCATTTCGCAGGAGAGTACAGTCGGACGGACCATTAATTCTACGAAAAATTTTAAGATCATCGGCATAGAGAAGAAATTTGGAAAATTTGAAACAGGAGCCAATATCATTGATGAAGAGGACAAACAAAAGAGGGCCTAAGATGCTGCCCTGAGGGACTCCCGAGGTAGCAATAAACGTGTGGGATGTACAGCCTTCTATTTCCACACACATTGCTCTATTCGACAGGTAAAATTTCAACCAACTTGGAGGCATATTCCAATCTCGAGCGGACTAAAGATATGTAGAGGATTTTCTCGTATACGGATCTTTGAAATCTTTGGCATATCTTCGAAGAAAAGCAAGATTACAGTATGCCTTTGGAAGTATATAGCAGATATGATTAACAAAAGAAAATTTTGTGTCAAAAACAACCCCTAAATCAACAATTTCTTTGACTGAAGCCAACTGAGCACCAGAGATGTCATAAGATGATGATAGATTGTTGGAAGACTTAGAGAAAGACATGTGGAAAAATTGTTTGACATTTAGGTGAAGGTTGTTTGCCAGACACCAATCAACAAGTTTATTCAGGTCATTTCGCAGGAGAGTACAGTCGGACGGACCATTAATTCTACGAAAAATTTTAAGATCATCGGCATAGAGAAGAAATTTGGAAAATTTGAAACAGGAGCCAATATCATTGATGAAGAGGACAAACAAAAGAGGGCCTAAGATGCTGCCCTGAGGGACTCCCGAGGTAGCTATAAACGTATGGGATATACAGCATTCTATTTCCACACACATGGCTCTATTCGACAGGTAAAATTTCAACCAACTTAAAAACACTGAGTGAAATCCAAGATGTTCGAGTTTAGATAATAGGATTTGGTGAGAGACTTTGTCAAAAGGCTTCGAGAAATCGGTGTAGATTGTATCCACCTGGGAGCCATCAGTAAAGGCGGAGATGCGGAAATCAGAGAAATGTGCCAGATTGGTGAGGGTGGAACGCCCCGAAACAAACCCATGAAAATTTTCATGAATTATAATTTCAAAAAGTTTTGAACAGGAAGAAAGTTTGGCAATTGGCCTGTAATTAGCAACATCATTTCTGTTGCCTAATTTAAAGATCGGCGTGATAGTTAACTTCTTCCACCCATTAATGAAATTGCCAGAAGACAGGGATAAGTTAAAGAGGTGACAAAGCGGAGGGGATAGGGAGAGATAGTAGTTTTTGAGGATGAACCCGCAAAGTCCATTACTGTCACATCTTAGCGAGAGTTTCAGTGAGTGCATCGCTTTACACACGTCGTCTTCAGTGACAGTGACGGATCCGAAATCTAGGCGCTGAAAAGGGGACGCAGATATATAACACAGCCCTACAGAAAAAAAAGTAGGATGTTCTACGGAGGAGACAGGTCAAACTATATAGATTTTGGCTCGCTGAACACAAATCCGCAGTCAGAATTCAAAAGTTAGCCAATGTTATTTAGTGCATTTTTCTGTCTAAGTTTCAAGCCTGCACCAGTTAAGAACTACATTTCACGGTATTTTTGGTCGATTCTGAGAGTTTTTAGGTTTGAGTTACAAATAACGTTTTAATATATGGTGGGTATTGAGTGATTAACATTATGGTAATTTTTATATTAAGATACGAGATTGAGCTCGTGACTTGTTACTATATCTTTAAAACTCGAAAAACTGTAGTTTTTTGACGTTAGGAAAAAAACAAGAGCTAACTTTTGAATTCTTACTACGGATTCGGGTTTAGCGACTCAAAATCCATATAGTTTGACCTGTCTCCTCCGTAGAACATCCCACTTTTTTTTGTGTGGGGCTGTGTAATCATTACTCACTACGCTAGCATCATCAATTTTGGATTTAAAGAAGTCAGCAAAAAGTTCAACGGTGTCATTGGGAGACTGAGAAGAAGCGCCATTCCAGTTCATAGAGATCGGTATATTGGAAGAGCCACGTTTACCACGGACGAAGTTCCAAAAGGCTTTAGGATTCTCCCTAAGATCGGATTCGAGCCTACCAATATACCAATTGTACAGAAATTTATCCAGGACATTAAATTGTTTAACACTAAGTAAGTATTGAACTTTGAGAATCGAGTTATCGGTATTACCCTTATATAACTTAAAACATTTGTTACGTCTGTTTTTGAGGTTTTTTAGAGTTTGGTTGTACCATGGAAGTTTATGCCGTCTGGCGCCAAAAACAGGCACCATACTATGAAAAATCTCTGCCAATTTAGAAAGGAAGGAGTCAAAGCAAGCAGTGACATCCAACGACGAAAGGATAACATCCCAGTTTAAACGATAAAAAACGAATCATTTAGCTCGACTAGATCACATGACCGAAAATTGAAAGATGAGTTTTCTAAACGAGATGAATCGGGAAAAGTATCAAAGTTATGAAGATTAATGACGAGCGGGACATGATGTCTGTCTGAAGAGCAAAGGGGAAGGGAACTCTCAGAGAGGCTAACTATTAAATTTTCATCGACAAAAACCAGATCAAGCTGCCTAGAAAGCGTATTAAAAACTTTATTAATTTAAATAAATTACAACTAATAGTACTATCATTTCAAAAGACCGCGTAACATTAGTAGGATTCAGAAGACTACCTTTTGTAGGTCAGCCAAATGTTTAGCATGATTATTTTGGCTACTATGATGTCTGGGGCCAGCCATCCTAAGGGATCGAAGAGTTTAGGGATGGCTGAGAGAATTGCCCGTTTGGTTATGCTATCCTTATTTTCAATGGGCTTAGCTGTAAAATAAAACTGGTCAGAATGCGCGTTCCATCGGTTTCCGAGTGTTTTCACTGTACTGGAGTCTTCGAACTCCAAAAAGTCCTCATTTAGTCGATGATGTTTGGGTATTCCCTGTAGTATTTTGCTGCAGTTCGTCGTCCATTTTCGAAAGGATAAGCCCGCGGACTGTAATGCATGCGTAATTTCATCGCGAGCTTTGATAACGGAGTCGATAGTATGTCCTCCTGAGAGAATATCATCGACGTACATACTTGTTCGCAGGATATTTGCTGCGATAGGTAACGAGGTCTCCACGTCGTCCGCGAGTTGATGCAATGTTCGGATTGCTAGGTATGGAGCACAAGTAACTCCAAATGTTACGTCTTTAACCCGTAGATAGTGATAGGGTTCTCAGGTCTGGTCCGGAAAACGATTCTTTGGAATTTTGTCTGATTGGGTTTGACCCATATCTGACGGTATATCTTTTCGATGTCACTATTAAAAGCGTATTTATAGAAACTCCATCGAAAGAGTAGGATTGTTAAATCGGCCTGGAGTACTGGGCCCGTATGAAGTACGTCGTTAAGACTTGTGCCACTAGCAGTCGGGCACGACGCGTTAAATACCACCCGGACTTTGGTAGTTGTACTCTCTTCCTTGATGGCCGCATGATGCGGCAGGAAGTAGCAGTCCGTTGCTTGGGGTAGTATCATTGTAGGGACCTTAGACATATATCCTAACGCTTCGTACTCCGCAAGTACTCTATTGTATTCTGTTTGAAGGTCCGGGGCTTAGCTAGGGGGGCCTCATTGCTATAAAATTGAGAGCAAACAACCTTCAAAGAAGGCCCTAAGCAGACGTTGTTAGGAAAATCTTGTTTGAAGGGAAGGGAGACAATGTATTTTCCATCAGAACCCGTTCCGTTGTTGCTTTGAAAAGTGCCTCGCAATAGGCATTATCGTCGTTTAGTGCCTTTTTCTAAGGCATATCTTCCAACTCCCAGAAAGCGGTTAACTGTTTATCCAAGCTTATTTCTTTGAAAAATGATACCCTATTAGGGATAAGCCCGCGGACTGTGGGCTGTCCTGCTTTTGCAGGGCCGGTTAATATCCAACCGAAGACGGTTTCTTGGGCAAGAAGCGTGTTCATCACGTTCTTACTTATACCGTTCCATAATTTTTGCATATATGTCGCCTCCTAGGATGAGGTCGACTGTCTCGTTAACGAAGAACCTCTTGTCCGCTAGAATCAAATCAGGGAACGCTTGCTGGGCATTGCACTCACCTGACAAGTCGGAAGGTCCCCTCTAAGTTGCAGTAGGACTAGGACCATTGTGTCAATGCTAACTAATTGGTCAATTAGGGTACCTATTGTAATAGAGCACGACTCTTTTACCTGCGCGGACAGCGTATTGTTTATGCCTGACACTTGGATGTTCAGGCGTTTAGATGGCAGGTTTATTATCTTTTTCAGACTTTCAGTTATGAAAGAGCGTTCAGAGCCGGAGTCAATAAGTGCTCTGGCCGAGAAATTCACTCCATTATAGTGGATCTTAATGCGCGCGGTTCCCAACAATACCCCTTTAGTTGTATTAGCATGTAATGTAGAAACATTATTAACGTTTTCGTTTCTATTTGCAGACTCAAGCCTTGCCCTAGCCTGTTGTGCAGTTGAGGGACTATCATCGTTGGAGTTTCGGTTCCAACTTCGGTTATTTGTGTTGGTGGTTGATTGTTAGAGTTGCCTGAACATCAACTTTGGTGGTTTCCTTGAGGTTGTGCTGTTGGCAAGTGGAGTAAGGTGTTGTACCTCAAGTGAAACAAGGCGCAATTAAGCGGATGAAGGCATCGTGTCACGGGTTGCTTGTCTGACAAACAGTTTAGGCAAGTCATTTGTTTAGATATGTCAATTTGATGACATAGGAGTGATGCGATGCAATTATTTATGTCGCGTTGAAGTTGTTTAATTTTTGTACCGCATTCCTTTGCTACCGCTGTCAGACTAAACAAAGATTTCAATTGTGTATTAATTAACCAGGATACGTTTGTTTTCGTACCTGTCACTTACATTTTTCCAGGCTGTGGTAAAGCCTTCGTTGGTATAGATTGCAAATCTTCCTTAGTGGTCTCTTTGTAGGACAGAAGGATGTCATAAGCCGCTTTCGTCTTCTTCCATAGTGACTTCACCTCCTCTTTCTGTAGTGCAAGGTTGTGCTTATCCATTTCTTCAATATTAATTGAGCTCCATACTTGCTCGAACTCCACTCTGCAGTCGGACTGACGAAGATATGTCTCCATTCTCTTTATTTGTTTAAATATTTTGTATATTTACAGAGAAGTGAACTCAGCAGTAATGACTCAGGAAGGTGTCTTGCTTTGAAAATAAGCGAAATTTAAAACAGTGATACCGATTGAAGTCTCTGAAGATTTAATCTTACGAATTGTGTGATAGACAGAAATATGTCTTTAAAACTGTGTGTGATATAAGTCTCTTAAGATTTAGTATATCAAAAACGGTGTATATGAGCCAAATCTCTGAAGATTTAATGTCTCAAAAGTTTATAAGAAACACATCTCTGAAGATTTAATGTCTCCAAAATGAACGTGAAACCGATAGAAATCTCTGAGGATTTAATCTCTCAACAAACGTGCATGTGACCCAGAAAAATCTCTGAAGATTCAGTGTATTAATAGGTGTGTGTAGCTTATATAAAATCTCTGAAGATTTAATGTGCTTCCAAGTGTATGTGATAGAAGTCTCTGAAGACTTAATGTATCAACAAAAAGTGTATATGGCACAGATGTAAATCTCTGAACATTTAAGGTGCTTTGGGTAGTATGAACCCTGTATAGCCAAACAAGGTAAAATAAAGCGAAATTTCCAAACAAAACAAGTAAGGAAGTCTAAGTTCGGGTGAACCGAACATTAAATACCCAGCGGTAAATTTTGGAACGGGATAACAAAGATATTGGCCCTAGGAGGATTTACCTAAAGGTTTTACTATCTTAGCTATTTACCTTACCTAATTATGTCAATTTATGTGATTTTTTAAATTTTCCATATCGAAAGTGGGCGTGGTCGGGAAGAGATCTCGTCCAATTTCATACCGTATATTGCTAGTATATTTTGTGCCAAATTTCATGAGTCTGAAGTAATAAGTTTAAAAGTTTTGACCAGTCGAATATTCCAAATGCCTCCCTTAAAGGTGGGCGTTGCCACGCCCACATCTAAACATTTTTAAAAAGAACATAATAGATTGATTGAGGGGTTTATCCTATCAGCCTATATCATTTTAGCCATTTTCGTTACCGAATTATGTCAATTTATGAGATTTTCGAAATGTTCCATATCGAAGGTGGGCGTGGTCGGAAAGCGATTTCGTCCAATTACATCAGGTATGCTCCCTATTATGCTAGTATACCTTGTACCAATTTCATCGTTCTACCGTAATCAGTTTAAAAGTTATGAAACGTGAAATTTTCAAATATGCCACCCTGAAAAGTGGGAAATGCCACGCCTACTCTTAAAAATTTATCAAAAATAGAAAGACTAGGGGGTTCATCCTACCAAACTATATCATTTTAGCCATTTCCGTTACCGAAGTATGTCAATTTATGTGATTTTCGAAATTTTCGATATCGAAAGTGGGCATGGTCGGAGAGCGATTTTTTCCAGTTTCATCAGGTATACTCCCAACGATACTAGTATGCCAAATATCATCGTTCTACCCTAATCAGTTTAAAAATTACGACCAGTCGAATTTTCAAAAATGCCTCCCTTAAAAGTGGAAAATTTGTAAAAAAAAATCATTATATTATAACCAGGGGGATTCACCTATAAAATTATATCATTTTAGCCATTTCCATTACCGAATAATGTCAATTTATGTGATTTTAGAAATTTTCGATATCGAAAGTGGGCGTCGTTGGAGGGCGATTTTATCCAATTTCATCAGGTATACTCCCAACGATAATAGTACGCTTTGTGCCAATTTCCATCGTTCTATCGTAATCAGTTTAAAAGTTACGCCTAGTCGAATTTTCAAAAATGCCCCCTTAAAAGTGGGCGGTGCCACGCCCACTATACAAATTTTCTGGAAAAATCATAAGAGAATGACCAGGGGGATTCACCTATAAAATTATATCATTTTAGCCATTTTAGCTACCGAGATATGTCAATTTGTGTGATTTTCGAAATTTGGCGTAGTTATCATCCGATTTCGCCCATTTTCAATAGCAACCTACCTTGGCCAGAAAGTAACCTGTATACAAAATTTCATGCAAATATCTCAATTTTTACTCAAGTTATCGTGTACACAGACGGACAGAAGGACGGACATGCCTTAATCAACTCCTCTTTTAATCCTAAGAACTTTCATATATGGAACTTTATATCTATCTCGATTATTTTGTGCCGTTACATACAACCGTTATGTGAACAAAATTAATATAACCTTGTACTAGTACTAGTACACTGGGTATAAAAACGAACGCTATTGTATTTGTCCAGATAATCGTGGACCAGTGATGATTGTTTATTTAAACTTTAAACGATACAAATAAATGTGTTAAATTAAGCGACACTTGTGAATTGTGTATGCTTTAAATATTTATATCACAAGCCACCCAACGTAGTGATGAATATAATGGTGTGATGATGAACTGTTTGATGTGATGTGAACTTTGTGATGGATTGTTTTTAAAAGCATCAACTAAGTGAAATTGTAAAGTAATATTTGGAAAAACCCGCCACAGCATGTGGTCGAGGAGAGAGATGTTCAGTGCAGTGATAAAAAAAATCACTGACTGCTTGCCTTGAGCTGTGTCGGTTAAGTCTTACCACTGGTGGGGGAATTAACCGATAGTCAAAAGTGTGCTATCGAGAACATGTTATTTTCACTTACTTTGTTTAAAAAAAAAATCACTCACAAAGCTCGCTACGTTTTGCACGTATTAAAAAAAAAAGTTGCATGAACTAAAACAAACCAACGTTGAGTGTATATTGAGCAAAATGAACTGTATTGGATGATGGAGATGTGATGTGATGATATGATGTGATGAGAAGTGGATGCTGATGTCATGTGTTGATATGATGTGATGTGGTGTGAGCACTGGATGTATAAATGGGTATTTGTGTAACTCGCTGGTATGGCTGTTCGCTTGTGTGTAGCTCGTTCAATTGACGTTCAACTCCTTTGAATTGTTATTAGCGCTGGATAATAAATTTTAACAAATTGCCATCATGCCGGTGTTTGATTTTTTGAAGATTTGTATTGATGGGATGAAAAAATGAAATGATTTCCTGGCGCGATAGGACCAAATGTTACGGCGGATTGGTGGGTGCTCGCACGTAATAAATATGCAAAGAAACAAAAAGAGCGGCGAGTGAATAAGGAAATAAACAATTGGATTCAAATATAAATATGTACAATACAATCAATAGTTTTATTGAAAGAGACTTGAATTGAAAAGAAAACAATATGCACAATAAATTATATTGAGGAAATTTAATTGGACTCTAGATGGAAAATGGAAGTTAACTAATTTACCTTGGTTTGGCAGCTGATGACTCTCGTATGCTCGGAAAAGAAGTGAAAGAGCCTTCAGCTCTGTACCACCGCCGAATGCCTACTTTCGTAGGATTCGAAGGGTAAGAGCGGTTATCGGGTGAAAAGATAAAAAAGGTAATAGCGCGGCAAATATATTTAGATTTGCTACGAGGGGCGACCGGAATATTTAGACCAGTGGTCTAAACATTCCAATTTTAAGACTCAACCATAGCCTTTTACTTTTGGAATCTTTTTGGGGCATTTTAATGCTCTCATAAATGCGAATGAAGAGCTAAGAAAATACTTAACATCCCCAAACATTACATGGCGATCCTCCCAGCTCAAATCTAGATCCTGCCAACTCAAACCAAGATCCTCCAACTCAAATCTAGACCCTGCCAGCTCAATCTAGAATCTAGTTCATTATGGTAGAGGAATACGTTCCGAAAGGAACGAGAAAACACGAAAGAATACCCCGAATACGAAGCCGCAGAACCTCCTCCACAGAGGGCTAATGCTCATCACGTCCAGTGGGGAAGCTCGATATCAATGCTAGGGGAGAGTCGTTGTTTGACTATTATTAACAACAAAGCTGGTAGTTTGCAACGTGGGTAACGAACCTACGTTTATCACTTTAAACCCGCAGGGAAGGCGCCTATGAGTGGGTCAGAAAATGGCGTGTTCTTGATGAACATTCATTCTCCGACCACCGGTACATAGAACTAGTTCTAGATTTTATGTTGAGCAGCCAGTTATGAAATGCAACCCACGTAACACTAACTGGCAGCTACACAATTAAATATTAGCTAGGGACCTACCAGCAAAGCCCCCACTAGTCCCCTCATCAGTAGGGGAGTTGGAGGATCTGGTAAAGACCTTTACAACGGCCCTCTCAATACCCTAGAGCAGGCTTGTCCAGTGTCTAAACCACCCGGTAAACATAGGCCGCATTGGTGGTCCTACGACCTGGACTCGCTCCGCAAATCATGTAGGACACAATTTAATAAGGCCAAGAGCCTTGGCACGGAGACTCCATGGCTCGAATATAAAGTTAAACGTAGGGCCTACACAAAGCTCTAAGGCAGGCGAAGAGAGTATCGTAGAGGAATTTCTGCAATGGGGTCGAAAATGTCGACGATACAGCGAGACTTAGACGAGTGCTGTCAATACAAACAGCACAAACTATTTGCGCAAACCTGACGGATCCTGGACCAGCACGGAGGGGGAAACCCTAGACCTGCTCTTGAATACACACTTTCCAGGAAACTTGCATGAGGGACCCTTAGCACCTACAACAAACTCGCTGTGAACGGAGGAAAGGGTTAGGTAGGCAGTTAAAAGCTTCGAACCGTTCACGTCTGCCGGGCCAGACCGGAATATTCCCGCAAGTAGCTAGGTGTGCCCTACCGACGATGCTGTAGGAGGTGCAAGGATGATGAGGAGGAGGAAACGGTGGAGCACCTCATCTGCAACTTCCCGGCATTAAGTGGCGCGAGAATACGCTGGTTAGCCTACGACAGGTCACGGAGCTGGACATGAAGGACCTGATGGCCTTTATCAAGTCATCTAAATGGTTCGAGGAAGAGTAACGGTGTCCGTTTAGGAACGTCAGTCCCGTGATTCTGCTATGTGGAGAATCCCGATAATACCGGTATTTTCCATATGGCAGGGTCCCGGGACTGACTTTTCTAGTGTTGGTGGTATCAAAACGGGCCTTTTAATACTGGCCTAGGTGTGCCTCTGCGGAAGCCACATGAACCTAACGTAACCAATACTTCATGAAAAAGTACTCATACCTGAATTTTATAAACCTTGGAAAAATGGGTGTCCACTTCTCGAGTTCTTACCTAGCTATAACTTTGAAAATAATTCGAATTTCGCAAAATTGTTAAATATGTATTTTTGTTTAATCGTTGTGACCCATACTACCCACTTTCATTAAAATACAGTTCCAAAACTTAAACTCATATTTCATGCAACATAAAAAAATGTTATATACACACCTATATTTAAACAGCGACCAACTCAAAAATTCCAATGTTCAGAAAACCTTGAACATTTTTATAGCATCATCGAGCTACGAAACTGCGTACTAGAGAAAAGTCTAAAAATTCTATGCAAGAAGTTTCAAGTTTTGCTGAAATTTTCTGAATATTGCACAGATTTTTGCCGGGTCAGACCGGAATATTCCCGCAAGTAGCTAGGTGTGCCCTACCGACGATGCTGTAGGAGGTGCAAGGATGATGAGGAGGAGGAAACGGTGGAGCACCTCATCTGCAACTTCCCGGCATTAAGTGGCGCGAGAATACGCTGGTTAGCCTACGACAGGTCACGGAGCTGGACATGAAGGACCTGATGGCCTTTATCAAGTCATCTAAATGGTTCGAGGAAGAGTAACGGTGTCCGTTTAGGAACGTCAGTCCCGTGATTCTGCTATGTGGAGAATCCCGATAATACCGGTATTTTCCATATGGCAGGGTCCCGGGACTGACTTTTCTAGTGTTGGTGGTATCAAAACGGGCCTTTTAATACTGGCCTAGGTGTGCCTCTGCGGAAGCCACATGAACCTAACGTAACCAATACTTCATGAAAAAGTACTCATACCTGAATTTTATAAACCTTGGAAAAATGGGTGTCCACTTCTCGAGTTCTTACCTAGCTATAACTTTGAAAATAATTCGAATTTCGCAAAATTGTTAAATATGTATTTTTGTTTAATCGTTGTGACCCATACTACCCACTTTCATTAAAATACAGTTCCAAAACTTAAACTCATATTTCATGCAACATAAAAAAATGTTATATACACACCTATATTTAAACAGCGACCAACTCAAAAATTCCAATGTTCAGAAAACCTTGAACATTTTTATAGCATCATCGAGCTACGAAACTGCGTACTAGAGAAAAGTCTAAAAATTCTATGCAAGAAGTTTCAAGTTTTGCTGAAATTTTCTGAATATTGCACAGATTTTTGTTACAGATTTGACGTTCATAAAGTAATTGGCAAACGTACTTAAATTTTCCACAATGTATAGAGAGCGCTTCACTTATATGTGTGAGCGAATCTATGAGAGAGCAATAAAGTTTATCTATTATTTGTTTTTAAAATAAATAAATAACTGGAGTTTATGTTACTTTTTTTTGTTCCTCCATTCATTCATTTTTCATTTTCATTTTATTTATTTATTTAAAGTCGACACAAACATAAAGCGGTCGACTGTTAATATCACAAGTTATATTACACAACAGAAACTATATTGCAAAAAGAAATATATAAGATATAACAAAAGTATTATTAACATAAGTCAAGAAAAGTATACCCTTATTAGTTTATTTATAATATTATTTGCAGCTAGCAGGAAGGCAGTGTCTCCAATTATCTCTCTCATTTGATCGATTCAGGCATGTATAGTAGTATGTAGAAAACATTATGACCATCTGGATGGTTTTAAAGGGCGATTTATTAAGCAATTGTACGTAGAAATCAGTAAGTGTTGACTGGAAAAGTTGTTTATGCTGTCGGAATGGACGCGATTCCGAACAACATATATACTTCGAGTATACTAGGAGCCATAATAGTTTTACTGGCGGAATGGACGCGATTCCGCGCAGCAACTAGATAGAGCTATTAGCATGTTGTTTCCTGCTGATTACTTGTTTATTTTAATTAAGGATATTATTAGTGGTGCTGGCGGAATGGACGCGATTCCACGCAGCGTTAAGGGTTCAAATATTATTGAAATACTGACAAACAATAAGGGCAAGTGTTCATATTGTTAGTCAGCAGATTGCAGACATACAAGTATTGCATTTTGTATCTAGGCAAAAGAGCATTCTAAGCTGATTCAGCTATATAAGTCGTTGTAGTATGAATACCAAATATTCAGAGGGTTGTTTTTTGCAAAGTTGTGACGACAAAGAGGTAATTGAAAGGGCACAAAGTGTCTGGACGTCCTAGGAGGAACATCAAAACTCAGTCGGCTAACCAGGTCGGATGAGTCAATTTCACCAATAATCAGCTTATGGAGGAACATTACACCTAGTAATATCCTTCGATTTTCCAAAGAAGGTAAATTTAAGAGGAGAAGCCTATTACTATAAGGAGGTAGATGAATATTTGGATTCCAATTAAGACCACGCAAAGCAAAAATCAAAAATTGCTTTTGTACAGACTCAATCCGCTGTATATGAACTTGATATAAGGGGCACCAGATACACGAGCAATATTCAAGTATTGGGCGAACCAGTGATGTGTAAAGGACTTTCGTGAGGTACGGGTCATCAAATTCTTTAGCCCATCTTTTAACAAAGCCAAGCACACCCATGGCTTTATTAGCTATAGATGAGATGTGCATATCAAAACTAAGTTTAGGGTCGAAAAGAACACCTAGATCAGTTACAACAGATATACGTTCCAAACGAGTGTCGTTTAGTAAATAGGGTACAAAAACCGGCTTTACTCGCTGAAAAGTCATTAACTTGCATTTCGAGCTATTCAGGATTAATAAATTAACTGAACAACAACGGCGGAATGACTCCAAATCGGCTTGAAATAGATCCCCACGGGAAGGTACGGTGGGCGAATATGTGAAACAAAGTTTTATATCATCCGCATACATAAGTGTTCGGGAATGAGCGATGATTTGGGGTAGGTCATTAATGAACAGGGTGAAAAGCAAGTGACCTAAATGACTACCCAGAGGTACACCGGAAGTTACGTCAATGGAGGTAGACAGAGTATTTTTAAACAACACCTGTTGAGTTCTGTATGTAAGATAACTAGTAAGCCATATTAATAATTGATGTGGAAATCCCAATTAGTCAAGTTTATGAATTAAAAGCTCATGGTTGACAGAGTCGAAAGCTTTGCTGAAATCGGTGTAGACCACATCCGTTTGGTTACCTTTCAAAAAACTCAAACGGCGACGATTTCCATGCCCACCGAAGCTGCCAGGAAGCTGTTATCCGCCGGCAAAGTCCCAATAGGATGGGTCATATGCCGCATACGTGTTAAATCACAGCCTAAGCGATGCTATAAATGCCTGGACTTCGGGCATATATCCAGGAATTGCAAAAGCGAAATCGATGTAAAGGACGCGTGCTTTAAATGCGGAAGCAATGGGCACATCTCTAAGATGTGCACAAATTTGCCAAAGTGCCTTTTGTGCACTAGAAGAGAATCAAGTCGCACTGACCACCCTACCGGTGGAAACAAATGCCCGGTATATAAAGAGGCGGTCCAGAAACTTAGACCATTATGAGATTGGTCCAACTAAATCTCAACCATTGCGAAGCCGCGCAAGATCTTTTAGCGCAAACAACACGCGAGCTGAAAGCTGATGTAGCTCTGCTAAGCGAGCTATACAGGGAAAGGTCTATAAATTGGCTACCCGACACAGACGGTAAGACCGCTATATGGACTTGCGGAAAGAACCCACTTTACGTAGAGCCCATACTTAAAGAAAGAGGCTTTGTGGGTGGTAAGATAGGCGATATTTTCGTATACAGCTGCTACATACCACCGAGCACTCCATTGGACCTGTTTGAAGAAATTGTCGAGAAGATATCCACAGACGCGACATCTAGGCAGCGGTTTATTATAGCTGGCGACTTCAACGCATGGGCAGTCGAGTGGGGCTCTCAGCGAACGTCACCGAAAGGGAGAGCGTTGCTCGAGGCATTCGCATGCCTGGACATAGCGCTACTTAATACAGGCGGGCGACACACATTTTCTAGAAATGGCTTCGGGTCCATTATCGACATAACGATCGTAAGTGCCAACATTTACAGGCTGTGTGAGTGGAAGATCAGCGAGTGTTATACGCAAAGCGATCACTCAGCGATCATCGTGGACATCAAAATAGACGGGGGAGGAGGCCATCCAAAGAAATGTTACCTAAGGGTCGCGGGTGGAAACTAAGTACATTTGACCCGGATGTTTTTAAGGAAATGCTGCCAACATCTGAGTACACAGGAACAATGACCCCTGGGGTACAGCTTACAAAGTGGTCTTGAAAAAGTTGAAACAACGGCAAGCCATGCCGACATGTCCGGCATTCCTTAAAAATGTGGTCGATACACGTTCCAAACTACGCATTTGATGAAGTGACCCTGGACGAAGTTACTCAAGCGGTTAACCGGCTCGAGGACAACAAGTCTCCGGGGCCAGACTGCGTACCTAACAAAGTGCTGAAAGTGGCAGTTACGTATAAAACGTCAACATTCGCGAGCCTGTTCAATTCATGTCTAGCCGAGGGGACATTTCCTTCAATCTGGAAACGCCAGACTCTGGTGCTGTTGCCAAAGCCTGGTAAAAACCCGGCGGAACCATCCAGCTACAGGCCAATATGTCTGCTTGACTCTGCTTGAGTAATCTACAATCGCCTAGAAAAGGAAATAGAAGAGGTAGGGGGCATATCAGAAACCCAGTTCGGGTTCAGGAAAGGAAGATCCACCATCCACGCAGTGAACATGGCAAAAAAGGCGGCTCAAGAGGCAATAAGCAGCACTCGTTGGCTCGCAGGAGCTAAGGAATACTGCCTTATCGTGACCTTAGACGTAAAAAACGCATTTAACACCGCTAACTGGGCAAAAATTCTGGACATACTGGATCGAAAAGGTGTGTCCTATTACCTGAGAAGGATCATACGCAGCTATTTCGACGGCAGACTGCTTGAGTATGAAACGTCAAATGGAACGGTAAAACTCCACGTTACAGGCGGCGTTCCTCAAGGGTCCGTGCTCGGCCCACTTCTGTGGAACATTATGTATGATGGGGTAATGCAGCTCAAAGTACCACACGGGGTCGAAATTATTGGCCTCGCGGACGATATCGCACTGGTTGTTACTGCTAAACAGCTTAGTGACATATGCGACAAAGCTAATACAAGCATAGCCAGTGTTCAATCATGGCTAATACAACACGGATTACAACTGGCGGAACACAAAACAGAGGCCGTACTTGTATCAAGCAAGAAGAAGGTAGAGCAAGTCGCAATACGAATCGGCAGCCATGACATCGCCACTCTGCCAGCAGTCAAGTACCTGGGGATTATGATAGACAGGAGGCTATGGTTCAAAACGCATTTAGATTATGCTAATGAGAAGGCATCCAGAACAGTGGCATCGTTAGCGAGGATAATGCTTAATGCACGGGGACCAAAGCAAGGGCGCCGCCAGCTACTTGTAGGAGTCGTAAAGAGCCAACTACTCTACGGGGCACCAGTTTGGCATCACGCGACGGAGTATCAGTCGTACTTCCGCGCGGTGAAGTCGACGTATCGCCTGTGCGCGCTCAGAGTCTGTAGTGCCTTTAGAACGGTCTCAGATGATGCTGCGCTGGTAATCGCAGGAATGTGCCCAATCGACATTTTGGCAGAGGAAGCAGCTATGATTTCTGAGGACAGAAACTCTAGGACCAATGCGAAAGAGAATAGCTTGCTAAAGTAGCAGCATAGATGGAATACATCCACAAAAGGGCGGTGGACGCACCGCTGTATCCCAAATATTAAAAATTGGGTAACGAGAGCACACGGGGAAGTAGGTTTCTACTTGACCCAGTTCCTAAGCGGCCACGGATGCTTCAAAGAATATCTTCACCGATTCAAACATGAGCAAAACAACCTCTGCGACCACTGTGGAGCGGAAACGATTGAGGACGTCTATCACGTATTCTTCGAATGCCCTAGATCGATTAGCTTCAGAACAAGGCTACGCAGCATCATCGGTGAGGATTACACCCCGGAAACACTAGTGGAGCACATGCTACAAATCGAACTAAAATGGACTGCAGCGTGTGACGTAATTGCGGAAACCATGAAGTGGCAAAGAAGCCAGGAAAAGCTGCGGCGCAGCAGGGAGACCTAGGAGCGAGGCTGGAAGATCGTCAGATGGATTGGGGACAACGACTCTTCAACCGTCCAAATTACAAACCAGCTAGTAGAAAACCCCAAATAAGAGGTAAAACACCATACTGCGAATACTGCCGACTGAGGACAGTTATGGACCCACGGCCAGTCCATTTGTCTTGGGTCACAAACATAGGTAAGTAGGGGTAAAGCGGATTGGAACCACGGCCCCTCCAACCGACTGGTCCAAGAGACCTGATCAATAACGGCGAATACTGCACACCGAGAACAGTTTTGGACCCACGGCCCGTCCAACTGTCTTAGCTCACAACGACAGCCGGTTTAAGATTGCGTGTTTCATTTCAAACGTGGGTGAGTAGACTTCAAGCTGTTTGGAACCACAGCCCTTCCAACCGCCAGGCCAAGGCCTGTCCAACTGTCTTGGCTCAATGCGTAAGGGTTTAATTGGGTGAGCAAGTGTATGTCTTTGATAGTAAACATGTAACATGTGATTGTAAACATGCGTCATTGTCTTAGAGGCGGATTGGAACCACGGCCTTTCCATCTTTCTATCGTCGAAGATGCTCAACTGGTAATTGTAAGTGTGAATAAATCAGGGCCAAGCTTTAATATCTTACATTTTTATGCTTACGTATATAAGAGTATGTAGCTATATTTATTCATGTATTTGATTTGGTGGACAAGAACGACCTTCTCAAGTCGAATTCTGAATAGTAGAATAAAAATAAGTAAAATCTAGTAAAAAGATCCCCAGTCAAGAACTGAAATGGACGGTTACGCCGACCAACAGACGTTGAGACTAGTGCTCAAACCACCTGCCGACGGAATACTTAACGGTAGTACCGGGGGGATCGGTACATGACGGTTGGAGTTTTAGTGTTAGGTTTAAGTCCCACACTGACTTTAAGGCTTTCAATGCTTTCTCCACTGAAAAAAAAAAAAACCTTTCAAAAAACCGTCCATAACAAGGGAGGTGAACTCAAGCAAGTTAGTTGAGGTTGATCGTCGGGGCACAAAACCATGTTGACACGGCGATAGTAAAGAACCACACCCATATTGCAATTGGCGTGTGATTATTTGCTCAAAAGCTTTAGGAATAGCTGAGAGCTTAGCTATACCCCTATAGTTTTCAATATTTGACCTACTACCTTCTTTATGGAAGGGTATAATAAAACTTTGCTTCCAAATTGTAGGGAAGGCCGCAGATTCAAGAGATAGTTCAAACAGTTTAAAAATCGGGTTGCTTAAATGTGTGGCACAGTAACTCAGCACACAACTGGGAACGCCATCCGGGCCAGGGGAAAATGTAGGTTTCAATGCCAGAAGGCATTGTAGAACGGTATTTTTATCTAAAACGGGTATGTGGATGCTATTAGAACTATCTAACTTATAAGGGTAGGGACTGGACTGGAACCTATTAGAGGTGTAAGTCGACTTAAAGAATTCTGCACACAATCCAGAAATGTCATGATCCGAACTGACACTCTTAGATCCAAGGAAGATGGAAATCCAGTAGTTTTCCTTTTTGAATTGACAAAATTGTAGAACCTTTTCGGGTTATTAAAAAATGGGGTTCTACATCTCTCTAAGTAACCTTTATAGCACTGTTGATTGAGCAACTGAAGGTTGGATCGCGATACCAAATATTTGGAATAATCAGCAGATGCTCCTGTTTGCTTAAAACGCTTGCGGAGTCTCACAAGCTGTTTAGACCACCAGGGCGGCTTAGCCGTACCAACACTAATATAGCGAAGAGGAACACAGCTGTCGAAAAGACCGTTAAGAGAATTGTAGAAAATGGAGGTTGCCGACTCGATGTCTTTACAAGCATAGAGATCCGTCCAGTCGTGGTTGGCAAACAACTCATTAAGCTTGACAAAGTTCGTTTTATAGAACCATCGCGTACGGGGGCGGTGACTACTATACGCAGCACGAAGCCCCCCAGTTTGCACAATGTCCAAAGATATCTCAAGCGTAGGATGTAGTGTATCTTCAGGAACGGATAAAGGAGCAATTCGTTTAAGAGCGACCCCTACGGAGTCGTCCACAAATACGAGATCCAGTATTTTATCTTTAGAATTTTGTACGTTATTGATTTGTACAAGAGAAGTGTCCGAAAGGTCATTGAGGAAATCATGCTGAGTGATAGGAGTTAAAATGTTTGAGTCGTTTGTGCCGACCCAACTAATTAAAGGCAAATTGAAATCACCAAGCACCAAGAGGCGATCTGTATCTCGTAACTGACAATACAAACTTCTAATAACTGAGTTATGCTGATTATATACAATCAGATTCGATTGAGGCGGTATGTACGAGCAGGAGATAAATAAGCAGGAACCAGGCATTGAAACTTTGAGCAATGACTTCAATATCGGAAATATTGTCTAAGACAACCAACTCAGATGAAAGACTTGAGTCAACAGCTATGAGGACGCCGCCAGCCCTAGTTTCACGATCACGCCGATAAACGACATAATTGTTGCAGAAAATCTCAGAATTAAAATTATCTGGTTTTAACCAAGTCTCTGTAAAAGCAATTACATGGGCAGTAAAAGTCAAGCTATTTAGAAAAATTTTATTCAGTTTGGAACGTAGGCCACGGACATTTTGGTAATGGGCAACAAAAGTAGAGAAGGAAGTTAACTTATTCAGTTTTTTGAAGCAGAATCAGACTCGAGATTTACGGCAGAATTCCTATCATCGGAGTTATTGGTATTGTCTCTATCACGGGTGCGCCTGTTTCTTAACGGTACAGTTTGCCACTCACCATTTGCAGTAATAGCGGATTGAGTGGACGGTTCAATGTTGTTTTCAGCTGTATTGGCGGGTTGAGGTTGCGGTATAATGTTGTTATCAACAGCAGAATTATCCGACGTAGATGAACGGATGCAATCGGCAGTTGAAAGCACAAGAGAAGGTATAATGAGCGTAACAGCACCATCAGTAGGCTTACGAGGAGGAGGGGCAAAAGAGAGGGAACCCGAACCACTAGGTAGCGGCGAAAAAGAAAAAAAATCGGCTTCGGTAAAGGTTTTGGTAGTGGGTGAAGCACCGGAGCTAACAACAGCAGTTTTTAACACACTAATTTCTGCTGCCAAGTTAGTAATTAATTTATTATTTTTTTTGGCACTACTTTTGTTCTTCACCTTAACCTTTTCTTTCGCTTTTTCTTTTACACTAGCTTTGCTTGTGTTTGTGGATTCATTCCATCAGATTTTACAATGATGTCCTTGAGATCATTAATTCTAGAGGCTAAATCCTTAAATCTAATCTCGAAAGCCGTCATGATCGCCTCAAGACCAAGCTTTTGAGAGTCGACGACCCATTCCAGCCCACTCGAAATTTTGTCCAGTCCATTGACACAATCAGGGCAGAAATCACGAACATGGTTATTTGATTTCAAAAATTTTATATCACATTCCACCATTGGGCCTTCACAACAGGAGCGATGGAAACGTTTTTTGCAAAGACCGCTACGCGGAACCATTAGAAGTTCAGATCTTCCAAAATGTCTATCACATTTTCCACAGTAATCATCCATGATAAAATAGCAGGCAATAAATAAAGTGAAAAAGTGTTATTCTGGAACTCTGCACAACTAAGACAACGATTGCACGAATGGCAAGCAGTGAACACAGGTAAAAAAGAGCTCGGAGGCAGTAACAAAAGCAGAGTGATTTTTAAATAGGGAAGCACTTTGTTATTAAAAATTGCACTACTTGCCACTATTTTTTTTATGTAGGTTGTATAAGTATTATCAAGTATAATCAAAATGGTTTTTTTCTGAGTTAATTAAAAAAATAAGAAAAAATCAATAAAAATAACTACAATCTCGGGGTCTTGGGATCTGAAAAGGTTTTCATCCTATTACGAGCCAATGTGCTTTGATTTACTTAGTACTGCATTACTACTTATCTCGCCACAGATAAATATTTCAGAGTGCAAGGTGGAATAGTATTTTTTTGGAAACCTATCCCATGGATTGTGTTGGTGGTATCACAACGCCTTTTATTACTGGCCTACGTGTGCCTCTGGGACAGCCACTTGAACCTAACCTTACCTATTCGCTGGATAGCACTAACACATTTACAAAGAAGCATTGCTAATGTACATACTCACATCCACATGGCACGTAGTTCTTCACATGTTGGTTCTTGTGTGTTAATTGGAGAGGTTTTCGGTGCAACAACTTCTTCTGTATTATATGCATGGTTTTCAGAAGTAGAGGCAACAGTTTTGGTATTGACAGATGTACCTAAGCCGGAATAGGTAGAATCTAAGCCAACAACACCAAGCACAACATTGGGCGTGGTCGTATCTCCAATCGTTGTAACAGCATGCCGTCGAGCACTTACTGATGAAACTACTGGGCCATTGGCGGCTTGAATGAACCTGGCCTCGGCGATATACCATAAGTTACCCATATTAAAAAGAAAGACGATGAAAAATAAGAACACTTGTTGCAAACCCTATAAGAGAAAAGATTAAAGACACTTTCAAAGAAAAGAGAATTTTTGTTTTCATATCATACTATAGCTACTAGCTTATACTTATACCCGTGGGATTCACCAGACATTTATGTAAAAAAAAATTTGATTGAATATTCGACATTTATTGTCATGTTATTGAGACTTCTTCATTATCCCCAGTTTTTTTAGGCGTGTTAGGGACTCATCTCAGAGAACCCCTCACTAAATTTCAGTCGTCTCACCATAATACTTCCAGAATTATGGACTGTGGAATATTCCATTCGCATGGGAGGTGGCACGCCGCCTTTTTTTAAGATGGTAGGGATTAATCTTGTAAAACTTCTGGCCACATTTCAGTGGAAATTGGGAAGTAAAGTTAAAATAAATCAAACAAAAATTACTTTTACTGCGCCGCAGACAAGAAATATTCAACCGAGGATCGAAAGCGAAGGAAACTACGGGGCTTCCACTCTGGACACTAAAGGGACAACTAAACTTTTTTCAGCAAGGAGTGACTTGGCGGGAGCAAGCACCAGTGCAGTGGTCTCGCGACCTGGCTTCAGGGACTCAAAGTTGAAGGAAGCCGTAACTGAGCCTTCAATATAGGGAGCAACCGCGATAGCAAGTACGGGTCGAAGTGCGGATCATGAATCTGTCTCTCCCGACGCAGGACTGAATGCGGTTGGGCCCGATAGACAGGTGGTCTTCAAATTTAATAAGGAGGCACTCGAGCCCTCTAAAGGTGCAATAGACGAGCACATTACGAGGTAGGCCAGATCGTGATCCACGTATTCCGTGGCGATGCATAGCGCGCTCCGATTTAGGGTGATCCGAGGGACTCGGAAATCGAAGTACCGGAAGATGAGGCTGAGTTGTCCGAAGCGGAAAGAATGGTATCTGCTACGTCAATTTGCGAAGGAGCCGTGAATAACTAGGCGACTTCTGGACTTTGACGTCACGGTGGCGGCAGGTAATTCTGAGTGCAGTAATGTTGATGCTGCCTCCGACAATAAAGTGCTCTGGACAACTCGTCGCCGAGAACGCTCTCATGTTAGAGGTGCTTCAGATAAACACGCACAAATCTTTATAAAGGCGACTTAGATGTGGTCCTCGTCCAAAAACCCAGGGCCAATAGCTCAAGAATTTGCGGCTTGGGAACCAAGGGTTTCCAGCTCATTCGAGGCAACGAGGACTGCAAGATTATAACCTGTATTTTGGTTAAGTCTGAGTTTGAAAGGCGGCAACAGCAACCTGACGATTGCGTCGCCCACCACAAAGGGAAGCGAGAGATCTGGCGGCAAATTTCTGCATGTCATCCTTTTATCAGAGCTGGCGCTAATTCTCTTCACGCCCACTCCAAAAGCTCCAGTATCAACGCTAGGGCGAGGCTCTGTTTTATTGCCCACTAGTATATACTCGCGGCCTTACCCGCCCCTACGAAGTACCCTTTCAACATTGTAGAAAAGAGTTCGGTTGTCGAAGTTCACCAAATTAGGTAGATTGATAAAATAAAAAAAACTGTTGGAAGATCAACTAACTGTTGGAAAATCAATAACTTCGAATATTGCTAGAGTTTTGAAAAAGGCCTTCAATAATTTTATTTACATATCGTCGCTCCCAACGAAGACTAATACGGTTCAGTTAGCGTGGAAGACTAACACAGTTCGTTCTCTGCGTCGAAGACTAACACACTTCGTTCTCTGCATGGAAGACTAACACACTTCAACTTTCTGCGTCGCAGACTAACACACTTCAGTTTTCTGCGTCGAAAACTAACACACTTCGTTCTCTGCGTCGAAGACTAATACACTTCAGTTTTCTGCGTGGAAGACTAACACACTTCAGTTTTCTGCATCGAAAACTAGCACACTTCGTTCTCTGCGTGGAAGACTAACACACTTCAGCTTTCTGCGTCGAAGACTAACACACTTCGTTCTCTGCGTGGAAGACTAACACACTTCAGTTTTCTGCGTCGAAGACTAACACACTTCAGTTTTCTGCGTGGAAGACTAATGGCTGGTTTTCATTAGGTCAAAATATGAAAACAGGCTGGCATATGGTGTCAATTGCGTTTGCAGTCAGTTATGACGACTCACTGTCTGGCGCTTCCGGATTCATGATCCTGAGGCCAAAACGCGTCTTTTGAGGTATCTCCCATATTTTTAGCTAATTTATTAGGAGTTGTCCCCTAAAGGAAACAAATACCAGATGCTAAACCAAACTATTGTAATAGTCACAATTCAACAGAAAGCAGCAGACTAAAAGTGGCCAGGGTGCGGTGCGCAATGTGGCAGTTAGCCCCTTATACAACGCGCTAAAGTTTCTTGAGCCGACCCTACAAATTGAGGCTGACACCACTTCAAATTTGTCAAAAGTATTATAAATATAAACAAAATGATTTTTAAAACTATATATATGGTGCAATACTCATAGTTATAAAAGTAATGACAACCATTTGGAAATGACTAAATTTTGTGGCGGATTATATGTGCTACTTGCAATAGTTAAAATTTAGATTCCCTGTTATGATAATCACACCATCCATATAGTTTTCCATCACGCTAATGCATACTTATATCAGCCACTGTTTTTGGATAATTAGTATTTTACTAACACGCATGTATTTATTGATTTTATAGCAATCTGAATCGCAGCAGAGCCCAACTGCTTCCCAGAGCGATCGAAACGACTCTGAGGACCAGGACGAGTCCATGTCTACCCATTCAACATCCCGATCATCGGTGACACGACGTCGCGCTCAAAGAGATGACGACGGCTTCAAAGATGCCATGGAGCGTGTACTGGAGACCATGTCAACGGCCGCAAAAACCGATGATTGTGATGAGCTGGGTAGCTTTGTGGCATCACATTGTCGGAAATGGGCAGCTGCAAGCCTCAACTGGCAGAAGATTTTAAGGCGGATTTGTTCGAGCTGCTACTTAAGTACCAAAGGAATTTTGTACGGTAAGACCAGAAACAATAATATTATTAATTTTCAGTAATTTTAAGTACATACATACAAAAAATCCGAAGTCGTAAAATATATATATATATATATATATTTTTCAAAATGCCATAAAACGGCGTTTCTTTAAAAATTCATAACTTTTTTTGAGTTGTATGAAAAAATTCTGAAAAACGTCTTTCGTAAGGTAGAAAAAGATGAAAAACTTTCAGCCAATTCTAAAGGGGTCGGGTTCAAAATTGGTCTAAATGGGATGGAATACCCCATATATAAAATTAATCAAAAGTAAGCATTTATGTAATTACGTTAATCATTAATCGTTTAATTAAAAGCAATCATTTAATCAATAAATCATATCAAAAAAGTAATTGATTTTTTTTAAATTAATTAATACATTTTTTGAATTAATTTAAACTGTGCAGAAATAAACCTTAACAACTGTTTTTTTTTGGTTTAATGTACACTGAGGCAAGTTGAACTTTAAAAACAAGTTTTTTTAAGTACAATATCTTAAATCAAATTAATTTCACGAAAATGAAAAAAAGTGAAATTTTAAATTTGCATTCTTCAATGTATATAAAATATTGAAATAATTGTGTTGGGAGTAAAAATGGGCTATGAGTTGTGCGGCAAATTCCTCTTTTCAGCCGTATCTGTTTACCTAAACAAAAACAAATTTAAATTTTGTAAGCGCAGTTTACACATTTTCATACTCACGCTGAATTACCACAATGACTCATGTAGTATGGTTCTGTTGTATTGCCATGCAACTTGACCATGGGGTGTCATGAAGTAATCCATAAATTGTTCACGCACATACACTGCCTCGCTTGTTGGTCTGCCCAAAGTACTGCTTGCTCGAATTGATGGGGGCATTCCGTTTTCTCCAAGCTCTGTACGCCAACTACCTTCAACAACAACGCCTTCAGCCTCAGCGTCAGATCTTCTCAGATATACTGACTTGCGACTTAAAAGAAAATTGTGCAGGACACAAATGGCGAGAACAATAGCTTTTGCATGTTCTGGTGTCACGTCCATTGGTCTTCTCAGTATTCGGCAACGCGATGCACATATGCCGAACACATTTTCAATTACATTTCGCGCTCGAGATAGCCTATAATTGAAAATCTTGTGCGACATAACCTGTTCTCGATAACAAAAAGGTTTTAGCAAATACGGTTTCAAAGGAAACGCATCGTCTGCAACGATCACAAATG
Organism: Campiglossa producta; assembly: GCA_964058755.1. Taxonomy (NCBI): domain Eukaryota; kingdom Metazoa; phylum Arthropoda; class Insecta; order Diptera; family Tephritidae; genus Campiglossa; species Campiglossa producta. The sequence continues at coordinate 41,368,546 of CAXKVI010000006.1, read as the reverse complement.
GAATTGCATTGGCTTCAAGTGGTTTCGGTGGTGGAAAATTTATGGAATTTTCAGCAAGTGCTGTAGATAGTGGACATCTGTGTATTTTGGAAAAGAAGTTCATAATTAATTATATTTATTTCAATGTTTTAAAGCAATATTACCTGGCGAAAACGCCACCATCATATTCACGGCCATATGCTCCAACTTCTATAAACAAAAATTTATAATCAGCGTCCGCCATAGCCATCAGCACAATGCTGTTGTATTTTTTATAATTAAAGTACTCGGAGCCGCAGTTTGCAGGCGCCTGAATAGCTATGTGTTTGCCATCCAATGCCCCGCAACAATTGGGGAAATTCCATCTCTCTTCAAAACGGTTAGCAACCTCTGTCCATTCTTCAGGACTGCTAGGAACCTTGTCGAAATATAACGAACATGAATATATTTTAGAATGTATGTCTCTGAGTAAATAAATTACCAGAATACTCACTTTTAAATATTCGTTTTAAACCTTCAAAAATAGCACGACATGTTTCATGAATGGCATGGAAAATGGTTGTTTTTCCCAGCAGAAAAAGTGATATAAGGCTGGAGAAGCTATCGCCCGTAGCCAAGTAGCGTAAAGTTACCGCCAACTTTTCGCCACAAGGAAATCAAAATCCTGCACACCCATCCTCAAAAAATTTTTCAACCACTTTGGGTCTTGCACGCGCAGCTTCCAACGAAGTGTAGCGTAGAACCCACACGTTCCTCTTCTCTTCAGACCCGGCCTAACCCACCATTGCTTCCACTTTCTTAGCTGGCTCCTCTTCCGCGTCCATGCCCTCAACGTTGTCACAAAGCACAACGCCGCAGTAGCTATTGCCATTAGTTTCTTTTTCAGCATTTTGCAATATTATATTTCTATAAAACTTCACTATTATTTGTATTGTCGAATATATTTTCACGGATATAATTAGCGCGTTTACCAATTATTATTTTGCGCGTTTTTAATCAATTTTTTTGTTTAGTTTTCTTTGCCACAATGTATCAGCTGATCAGCTGTCAAACAAATTTACTTCACGACTGGCATCAGTGATGAAAACAGGGATGCAATCGACTGACCCGGAAATTTGACGACACATGTTGACACGCACCGCTTTATCGACTTCATGCCAGTTTTAGAGACGTAATGAAAACACATATGCCATCAAATTTCTATGGTGACAGTTGAGTCAGTTTTTGAGGTCAGTCATTTTGACCTAATGAAAACCAGCCTTAACACACTTCAGTTTTCTGCGTCGAAGACTAACACTCTTCGTTCTCTGCGTGGAAGACTAAACCACTTCAGTTTTCTGCGTGGAAGACTAACACACTTCAGTTTTCTGTGTCGAAAACTAACACACTTCGTTCTCTGCGTCGAAGACTAATACACTTCAGTTTTCTGTGTGGAAGACTAACACACTTCAGTTTTCTGCATCGAAAACTAACACACTTCGTTCTCTGCATGGAAGACTAACACACTTCAGCTTTCTGCGTCGAAGACTAACACACTTCGTTCTCTGCGTGGAAGACTAACACACTTCAGTTTCCTGCGTGGAAGACTAACACACTTCAGTTTACTGCGTCGAAAACAAACACACTTCGTTCTCTGCGTCGAAGACTAATACACTTCAGTTTTCTGCGTTGAAGACTAACACACTTCAGTTTTCTGCGTCGAAAGCTAACACACTTCGTTCTCTGCGTCGAAGACTAGGTTAGGTTAGGTTCAAGTGGCTGCCGCAGAGGCACACTTAGGCCAGTTTTGAAAGGCCCGTTGTGATACCACCAACACAAGGAAAGTCAGTCCCAGGACCCAGGCATATGGAAAATCCCTGAGTTGTTGGGATTTTCCACATAGCGGAATCCCGGAACTGACACTCCTAAACCGACACCGTGACTCCTCCTCGAACCACTTAGATGACTTTATGAAGGCCACCAAGTCCTTTATGTCCAGTTCCGCGATCTGGCTTAGGCTATCCAGGAAGGGAACTCCCAAAAAGCGCCTTCTCACGCCGCTTAAAGCCGGGCAGTTGCAGATGAGGTGCTCCACTGTTTCCTCCTTCTCATCATCTTGGCAACTCCTGCAGCATCGTCGGTAGGGCACACCTAGCCTTTCTGCATGCCTACCAATGAGGCAGTGACCGGTTAATACCCATATCAATATGGAGATTTCCCTCCTAGTTAGGGCATAAATGCGTCTAGACCTTTTAAGATCCCATTTTGGCCAGTTTTGTTTCGATATCTGGCACTCTGGGGATTGCAGCCATCTTTCGTTGGCTTGACGGAGTGTGTGCTCCTTCAGCATTAGTTTGCATGTGGCAAACGGCATACCTAAGGGCTCTTTATCCTGAAGAACCTGCTTGGTCGTGCCCTGCTTGGCAAGCTCGTCTGCCTTACAGTTTCCCTCAATGTCCCTATATCCGCGCTTCTGTTGGGACATCTCCTGAAGAGCCGCTTGGCTATCGCTGAAAATAACGATATCTTCTCCGATAACACGTTTGCTCATCCAGGCCGCGGCGTCCAGGATTGCCGAGACTTCCGCCTCAAAGACGCTACAATGATCAGGTAGTCTGAAGGAGAGATCAAGGTCCAAATCCCTTGAATAAACCCCTCCTCCAACTCTGCCGTCCAACTTAGAGCCGTCGGTGTACGAATATATGGAAGTGCCACCATTTGTTTCGGGACACCAATCCGTCCTCTCCTAGTCTTCTCTGCTGGGAATGTTTATTTTGAAACAGCTATCCCCGACTGTAGTGGTCGCACAGCGATCTATGCTTAGAGGCTTGCCCCATCCCGGAGGTTGCTTATCAACGACGAGTTGTTCCGATTAACTGTCCGATATGTCGTTGCGGGAGTCCTGCTGTCTGTAGCGTTAGATGTTAAACCCTCAGCGTTGGCTGCTACCACCGTGAAGTGTGTTAGTCTTCCACGCAGAGAACGAATTGTGTTAGTCTTCGACGTAGAAAACTGAAGTGTGTTAGTCTTCCACGCAGAGAACTGAAGTGTATTAGTCTTCGACGCAGAGAACGAAGTGTGTTAGTTTTCGACGCAGAAACTTGAAGTGTGTTAGTCTTCCACGTAGAAAACTGAAGTGTGTTAGTCTACCACGCAGAGAACGAAGTGTGTTAGTCTTCGACGCAGAAAGCTGAATTGTGTTAGTCTTCCACGCAGAGAACGAAGTGTGTTAGTTTTCGACGCAGAAAACTGAAGTGTGTTAGTCTGCCACGCAGAAAACTGAAGTGTATTAGCCTTCGACGCAGAGAACGAAGTGTGTTAGTTTTCGACGCTGAAAACTGAAGTGTGATAGTCTTCCACGCAGAAAACTGAAGTGTGTTAGTCTTCCACGCAGAGAACGAAGAGTGTTAGCCCTCGACGCAGAAAACTGACGTGTGTTAGTCTTCCACGCAGAGAACTGAAGTGTGTTAGTCTTCCACGCAGAGAACGAAGTGTGTTAGTCTTCGACGCAGAAAGCTGAAGTGTGTTAGTCTTCCACGCAGAGAACGAAGTGTGTTAGTCTTCGACGCAGAAAACTCAACCGTGTTAGTCTTCGTTGGGAGCGACGATATATCCATAAAATCGATTGAAAGTGATGTTTTTAAGGTTAAATATTGCTTTGGATTTAAGTATTGATGTCTATGAAATAGCTCATCTAAACTTAAAACTTTGATATTTATATAAGCTTATTCCATTTCAAGACAACCGGTCCGCGCGGGACATGCTTTTTGATGTCGATGAAATTTGAATATGTTGTTCTTTGGTCAAAATAAAGAAACACGTGTCTTCTTTTCCTGAAAAAAATTTATTTTCGGATTTATCGGCCGTTGAAATCGTTAAAATGCAATGAACATTTTTTCGCCCATTTTTTCAACTCGCAATAACTTTGTCAAAAATTAACCGATTCTCCTAATTTTTTTTTTAAATGTTCGTTATTACTATTACATTTATATAAATTTATAACCTTGCATCAATATATGGGGGGAAAATGTTAAATATTCAAAAATTCATACCTCGAAAACAACGAATTTTGACTAGTTGATATTTAGCCAAGTTGAAATATAAACTGTTCACTCAATACAGAAAAAGTTTAAACAAACAAAATATTACCGTTTATGAGATATTAATTTTTGAAAAAAGTCATAAATCTTTAAAAATACAAAAAAAAAAATGTCTTTCTTTCACTATATGCTATTGTTTATGAATTTCTATTCAAGTAAAAGTAAAAACGAACATTTCAAAGAAAAAATCATGAGAATCAGTTAATTTTTGACGAAGATAATATGCATTGCATCAATATATAGGGGGGAAAAAATGTTTAATATTCAAAAATTCATATCTCGAAAACATGGAATTTTGGCTAATAGGCATTTAGTCAAGTTGAAATATGAACTGTTGTCTCAATATAGAAAAAATTTCAAGGCAAAAAAAATAAAAACACATTTTCATACAATCCCGAAAATGGTTTCACAGTACCGTCGGTATTTACAGCAATAGACTACAAGTCAAAAAGCAACAAAGAGAAAAAAAATAACCTCTTTTGAGATATTAATTTTTGAAAAAAGTCATAAATTTTTACTAAATACTGAAAAAAAAATTAATTTTTAAACTATATAATATTTTTTATAAATTTATATAAAAGTAATAGTAATAACGACTACTTAAAAAAAAATTAGGAGAATCGGTTAACTTTTGACAAAATTATTGCGAGTTGAAAAAATGGGCGATAAAAATGTTCATTGCATTTTAACGATTTCAACGGCCGATAAATCCGAAAAAAAAATTTTTCAGGAAAAAAAGACACGTGTTTCTTTATTTTGACCAAAGAACAACATATAAAAATTTCATCGCAATCAAAAATCATGTCCCGCGCGGACCGGTTGTCTTGAAATGGAATGAGCCTATAATATTATTGTCTACTGAAGTATTTATCGAATAGTTCATACACAGAACCAAAAATGACTAATAAAATAGGACAGAAGTCATATGATATTTCTATAGATTTTCTTCAAGAAGAAGTTCTTTTTATATTTGAAGACAAAATCTTATTAATGTTTACAAACGGAAATCTTGCAAAAAACGAACCGATTTCTTAGGGTTCCAAACAAGAACATATGGTCAATTTTTTCCACTGCCTCGCTACGGTCGTATACTATTTTTGCTCATATCTCTAAAACTATTTAACTTAAGTGGTTCTTTCTGAGCACCTACGGCCGATTATCGCTTTTAAAGTAAAGCCGGATTTGCTTGCCCTGCCACGCTACACAATTTGGAAGTTTTTTTTTAAGCCAGTTCGCATTTTTTGAAAATCTGCGAATCTGTCTAGCTGACCAGCCAACGCTAGAGATCTCCTGTATACCAAAAATACTATTTCAGTATATCTTACGGCAGTATTTCTGAGCACTGCCATGCTACATTAATTCACTGTCATGCTATTTGTGCGAATAGCAGGGACACTTTTAGAGCAAATACTAGTACGCAGTTTGGATTTATTAAAATAAATGCACTTAAAAGAGAAACAAGAAAGAATTGAAACAATAAATTTTCAGATATGTTTGCGCTGATAATAATATATTACTCCATTAAATTGTTAACAATGTATAAATTTATTATAATTAATAATAATAAGGTAACATATATTCACTAGTTATATGAGCGTTTCTTTTTCATGCTACGGATTTTATTCAAATTGGGCTTACACGTAGGGCCTATAAATTGATTTGACACGTAGTTTTTGTTTTGCCAATTTTTCTTAGTCAATTTTTTGCATTTTGCAATTTTTCAATTTTTATTATAATAATTGCATTTTTATCATTGCAACTGCACAGTGTTACCCACAACATTTTTATACATTTCATGAACATGAAACTTAACTTTGGTCCGATGTAGACCCATCAATAAGTATACCGAAATGATCAGGATGACGAGATGAGTTGATTTAGCCATGTCCGTCTGTCCGTCTGTCTGTTTGAACGCAAATTAGTCCCTCAGTTTTTGAGATATTTGGCTGAAATTTGGTATGCGGCCACCATTTTCCAATATAGGAATCATTTGTCGGAACCAGCAAGATCGGACTGATATTACATATAGCTCCCATACAACCGATTATTCCGATAAACGGATTTTGGGCTATAACTCCTGTAATTAAACACATAGGAACGTGAAATTTTGGAAGCGTCGCTATTTTTATATGTGAAATATCGATGTTGAAAATCATCGAGATTGGATAAATATTTCAGATAGCCCCCATACAATCGATTGTTCCGATAAACGGATTTTGGTAGATAACTCCTGTAATTATATAGGTAGGAACGTGAAATTTTGGAAGTATCGCTATTTTTATATGTGAAATATCGGTGTTGAAAATCATTGAGATGGGATAAATATTTCACATAGCTCCCATACAATCGATTATTCCGATAAGCGGATTTTGGGCTATAACTCCTGTGATTAAACACGTAGGAACGTGAAATTTTGGAAGCATCGCTATTTTTATATGTAAAATATCGATGCTGAAAATCATTGAGATGGGATAAATATTTCACATAGCCCCAATACAATCGATTGTTCCGATAAACGGATTTTGGTAGATAACTCATGTAATTATATCGGTAGGAACGTGAAATTTCGTAACTGTTGCTATTTTAGAATGTGGAATGTCAATGTTAAAAATCAATGAGATTGGACCAATATAACACATCGCCCCCATATAATCGATAGTTCCGATAATTTCGGTATGAGCTAAAGTTAAATTCACACAGGCTGCACTGGGATCAAACAGTGAAAATCGTGACGCTTATTCATGAAAGGTATTTAGCCTTCGGCACAGCCGAAGACAGATTTCCTTACTTGTTAGTTCTAAATAACAGCATTCGATTGCTTATTAAATTCTCTAAAAAATCAATATATTTCAAAAATGGGGTCTTCATACGGACTTTTACTAAAATACATATTTACAAGACTAACTCTATATTTTTGTATGAAAAAAATAAAAAAAATTAAATCAAACAAGTTTTTTTTGTATTATAACATTGAGAGGTAATGCTATCCAAGGGAGAGTTTTAGAAAGGAGCGAGATCGAAAGACCTTGAAATCTAAACTAAAGTTTGGGTCAAGCAGAAACTCTGTGACTTCATTCTCCCTACTTGGTTAATGAGTTATGTTAATTAAAATACCACTATCCTTCTTTTGGTGAACCTATATATTGCATAGTAGACTAGGATGGAACTTGATTTTACGACATTGACTTGACAAAATAACGAACAGAAAGAAAATAAAGTGACGCAGTTACATCCTTGTATATTAGCGAATCGTGCGAATAGTAATAAAAGTACTCTAATAATTTCGCACGATTATTCAAAATTACATAATGCCTAAAACATCAGAGAGAGAGAGGAGAGGCGATAGATGCTTCAATCCACATAGGCTGAATCCGCATCCAAAAACAAAGATTCAGTCGTTACGGCAGGTCACATAAGACCATTTACGATCGTTGAATCTGGCAATCACAGACGAAAATAAAAGAAAACGAATTTCCCATACCTGCACGAAAAATTTGTTGAAGGTTTGTTCATTTTTTGCTTTATTTTTAAAACGTGAGCTTAATTAACTTCTTTTTAAATAACGTTTTATTAGAAAATTGAAGATTCCGACGATGTATCTTCAAGCACCTCCGTTGGCAGTGGTAGCTCCGAGTTTTCAGGCAGGGACAATGTTGTGACTGCGGTTAAAATTCTAAATAAAGGTCTGAGTTTTATAGGAGAGTCTCCAATCAAAATAAAAAGAATGACGGAAAATAACTACTCGGAGAAAAAGGTTAGAAGCATCAGTGAAGCAATAAAAGAGAAAATTTTCCAAGTTCCGGAGAGTACTAGCGATAACGAAGAAACCGATAATGAAAAAATTTTAGAGACGTTGAAGACGAACTTCACAGCAAGCGACAATAGAGCACAAAAAGTAAAAATTTTAACACTTTTTCATGAATGGCCTTTAAAAAAAAATACTTAAACATTTTCCCACTGCAACAAAGCGAATGGTTCGCGTAGCCAAGAAAACATCAGCAGAAAAGGGTGTTTTACAGGACCCGGGCCCAAAAAAAAACCCACCATTGGAAAAATCAGTAGTGGACTTGGTAAAACATTTTTATGAATCCGACGAAAACAGCCGAGTAATGCCAGGGATAAGAGATTTTGTTTCGATAAAGATTGAAGGGCAGAGAGTACAGGTCCAAAAAAGATTAGTTTTGTGCAATTTGAAAGAACTACATAGCTTATTCAAAAATGCGTACCCCACTGTAAAGTGTAGCTTTTCTAAATTTGCTGCTTTGCGTCCTGCTCATCGCGTGCTAGTAGGAGCAAGTGGCACACATTGTGTTTGCGTATGCGCAATACATGAAAATGTTAAGTTATTAATTGAAAGCGGTAATATTAAACGTATTACAGCCGACAAAACTTATCCATTACTAACCTATCATGACTGCTTAAAGCGCATGATTTGCAAGGATGCATCAAATAATTGCTATTTTAGAAATTGCACTTACTGTCCTGGTGCCGCAAACCTACATAATCGAGCTACTCCAAACAAGCTTTGATGAGCACTTAGTGGATAGCGTTACCTACAGACAGTGGGTAACTGTCGATAGAACCACGTTACAAACCTTAGTGACTCCAATTGACGACTATTTACAATCGTTGAAGAATGGCTTAGATAAATTATTGTTGCATTCTTTCTTAGTTACCAAACAATCTGAATTTTTTAAAAACCGAAAAAAAACGTTATCAAATACTGAATGCATTGTAGTGTGTGACTTTAGTTAGAATTTAAGAAAGAGAATAATTGTATGGGAATAACACTGAAAGACATCGGGCAAGAGTCCGACCAGCGCGTTTACATCAACGAATGCTTGTCGAAAAATAATCGAGAACTCCTGCAATTTGCGATCCAGCTGAAGAAGCAAAAGCGTTTGGCGTCGGTGTACTCAATAAGAGGAAAAGTATATATTCGTGCTTACTCGGAAGGTGATACCGTAAGGGTGATGAGTAAAGAACATATTGAGTCCGCGGCGATAAATTTAAATTTAAGTTCATGACTTTATTTTTGTAAATGCAAACATTTGTATTTTGTTGTTTTTCAAAGGCTAACCCCCTTATTCATAAAAAGTATAAAAGGTTTATTGAGCTCTTATAATTCAAAATTTTTATGGAAATGTCATTTTAAAAAGCTCTATAAGGCAATTTTATTTTTTATGAATATGGGGGTTAGAAGCTACTTCTTTCTCACTTTACTCTGCTTTATGTTCTATTCTCTTTCTTTGTACATTAATGTTAAGCAAACCATTTATTGCCATTCACTCTCTTTTTTCTTCTATTTTCCTATTATCCCATATTTTTTCGAACGTGAGTTTCAATATGTACATAAGCTTGTTTAGCGATAGCGCAGTGTCATGGTTCTCTTTTGAACTCTAACAGTTGTTTACGTTCCAAGGGCCTTGACAGCACATACAATATGGTTCGCATACTTGGTAAACAAAGAAATGGACTGAAAGTATGCCATATTAACGCTCAAAGCCTTGCGCCCAAAGTTGATGAGTTCCGACACATCTTTGAGTCATCAGAAATAGATGTTCTTTGCGTGTCTGAGACTTGGCTCGCTACGTGGCACAGTGATTCATTGCTTTGCGTTAATGGATATAAAATTTTCCGTTCAGACAGAGTTGGGCATGGTGGTGGGATTGCCATTTTTGTAAAACATGGTCTGAATTGCAAATTCAAATGTAAATCTGAGCCGTCGTCCCCTGTCGAGTTTATCTTTGTTGAAATAATTTCTTATAACTCTAAAACCCTTATAGGTTGTGTATACAGGCCGAATAAACACGTAGCTTTTGATGGTTTCATAGAATCTATTGAAGATCTCGCCTTAGGCTTTCATAATATTATCATAGTCGGAGATTTCAACAGCGACTTGCTTTGCGAAAATAAATTTTCTTTGGCAATGCAGACCCTTGCTCTTTTCCCCGTTAACACCTCAACTCCTACGCACTTTACTCAAAGTAGTAGCACATTATTGGATGTATTTTATGTGAATGATTTATCAAAAATTCAGCTATATGATCAGCTTTCTGTCCCAAATTTTTCAAAACATGATCTTATCTTTATTTCATACGATCTCGCACTAGCTTATGATGTAGATACTTATTCCTACAGGGACTTTATGCATATTGATTATGAGCAGCTTGGAGTGGCTGTTGATGGTGTTTCCTGGGAATCGATCTGTGGCTTAGATTCTACAAACGATCAGGTTCGCTTCCTGCAGGAGAATATCAATGCACTTTATGAACAATACGTGCCCATTGTAACTAAACCCATTAAAAATAGAGAGCGACCCTGGTTTAACAATTATATAAAAAATCTAATTAGAAAGCGCGACATGGCTTATCGCAAATGGAAGCGTCTAAAGTGTTCTGCAACTTACGATATCTTCAAAGCTCGTAGGAGAGAAGTTGTCAGAGCTATCAAGTTACAGAAGTCTAAATACTTTGAGCACCAGTTTAGCACAGCGATAGGGTCGAAGAAAATTTGGCAAAGAATTCGCGAAATTGGTGTAGGTCGTAAACTCCATGATTTCCCGGATGACATAGATGTGAATGAGCTTAATAAACAATTTGTTCAGTCGTCCAGTTGCGATAGTAACTTATGTAGTGAAAGATATAGTGAACGATTGAGTGGTACAATCTCCGGTTTTTCGTTCTCGCTTATTGATGAGTGTGCAGTTGTTGAGGCCGTCTTAAGGGTTAAATCCAATGCCACCGGTCTAGATGGAGTTCATCCTAAATTTTTTAAGTGTCTACTACCCAAAATTCTACCGTTTGTTACTCATGTCCTTAACACTATCTTGACCACATCCAACTTCCCCGATTGTTGGAAAATGGCTAAGATAATTCCAGTTAAAAAATCAAACGGAGATTATAGGCCCATCGCAATCCTTCCTTTCTTGTCCAAGGTTCTTGAGCATATAATGCATAACCAGATAAATTCATTTCTGAGCCGCAACTCACTCCTGAATCGGAACCAATCTGGATTCAGAAACGGCAGAAGCTGTACAACCGCTTTGATTAAAGTCTCGGATGATATCCGACGCAATATTGACAACAATCTGGTCACGTTCTTAACGCTCTTGGACCATTCCAAGGCTTTTGACACTGTCAACCACAATATACTTGGGCTGAAGCTAAAAAACTGGTTCAACTTTTCACCGCCAGCAGTACTTTTAATTCACTCGTACCTCAACGATCGATCGCAAGCGGTTTGTACCGGTAAGGACACATCTAATTTCCTACCAATAAAGAAAGGTGTACCTCAGGGTTCGATACTTGGTCCCTTGCTCTTTTCTTTGTATATTAATGACCTTCCTAGCGTGCTAAAACATTGTGATTTTCATTTTTACGCTGATGATGTGCAGCTATATGTCAGTTGTCCTTTGATTTCTATAAACAATTGTATAAATTATCTCAACACAGATTTGGAACAGGTAAATAAGTGGGCTAGTGATAATGGCTTGCTTATTAATCCAGCAAAATCGCAGTGCATCGTTATTTACAAAAAGATCGTTTCACTTGAGTGCTTTAATGCTGTAAAGCTGAACAACTCAGTGATACAATATGTAGATACTGCAAGGAATCTTGGAATGGTCTTTAATCGAACTCTGACGTGGCGCAACCACATATATATTGCTATTGGCAAGGTCTACGGCATGCTTCGTTCACTTTGGACTACTCAACATTTCACTCCAGTAAAAATTCGATTGCTTTTAGCTAAAACATATTTGTTACCTAAATTATTGTATGGATGTGAACTGTATGCTAGTTGTAATAGCATTTGGCGCAATAAACTAAACGTCCTTTACAATAATGTCGCCAGGTACGTGTACAACGTGAGAAGGTACGAGCACATATCTGCTCTTGCCACACAATTATCTTCCATAAATTTTAATAATTTACTTAAGTTCAGGTGTCTCACACTTCTTCACAAGATTATTACCTCGCAAGTGCCGGAATATCTTTTTGAACGACTTCAATTCACCAGATCTCCTCGTTCGCTGAACCTTATTACAATGAAATACAGTTGTCTGGTAACTGAGCGCCAGTTCTTTGTCTTTGCTGTCCGCCTTTGGAACGGTCTGCCTCAAACGTTAAAAATTAATCAAAATGTACTGCGCTTCAAAAACGAGCTTCTGCGCTTCTATTGTCAATAATTAAAATACACTCACTATCTACCTTTACCTCTTTATACAATTATTTTACTATAAAACTTCTGTCCTGCTATTCTTCAACTCAACCACTTTGATGTTTGTTAAGTATTTTTTCTTTTTTTTTCTGTTGTCTAGTCTTTCACTATTGTTATTGTTATTCTTAAGTATTGTATAAGTTCAAACACTGTGAAGTAACTTAAGGTTGTGTGTTTGATTATTGATAAATAAAATAAAAAAATAAAAATTATGCATTTGTAATTCAAAACTCTGTGCAAGGCATGCATTGGAATAATGACCAAGCTACAGTGCATCCATTCGCTATTTACTATAAAACTGAAAATGACGTATTAAAAATGAAAAGTTTGGTAATGATATCAGAATGCTTGATTCACAATATTATTATGGTTCATATGTTTCAGGGTATGCTTGTACAATGTTTGCAAGAAAAAATGACAAACATTCAAAAAATAGTTTACTTTTCAGACGGAGCTAGCGCACAATATAAAAATAAGAAGAACTTCATAAATTTGACCCACCACCAGACTGATTTTAATTTAAAAGCCGAATGGCATTTTTTTCCAACATCCCATGGTAAGGGAGCATGTGAAAAGATTAGCGGCAAGAGCAAGCCTCCAACGATTGCGAAACCTAACTCAGACACCAAAAGATCTTTTTCAATGGGCAACTGAGGCTTTGCCAAATATACTTTGCCGCTTTGTAAGCAACGAAGAGTATGAAATGAATAAAAAAAATTTGAAAATCGTTTTCAATTTTGCGTTCCTATTAAGGGTACCTTGAAAATCCACTGTTTGATACCCTTATCTATAGAAAAATTACTTGTGAAACAATTTTCTTTGTAAATTTCAGTCTCTAACTTGCCATTTAAAGTAAACTTTTTTGTTTTGTTATTTATTTATTTCGGTAATGGTGGCATCTGTCAAAAAATGTTCTTCAACAATTGGTCGGTGTTAGATAAACCAAGTTAGATAAACCAAAAAAACCTATGATTCGTTCCACTTCCGTATTAAATACCTGTCGGTTGAAATATACTATTATTTCGTAATCCTTACCTAGTTATTTCGCTTCTTTGCTTGAAGAAAATTGTATCAAACAGTGGATTTTCAAGGTTAAGGTTAATAGGAACGCAAGGTTGAAAACTATTTTCTAATTGTGTTAGATAAACCAAAAAAACTATGATTCGCGCTACTTTCGTATTCAGTCGGTTTTCTGTCTTCCTCGGCAATATTAGTATGATACTTCATTTAAGACGAAACAAATTTATTTTTTACGATATCAAATTTAAATTAGTCTGGTGGCGAACGAGATTTATAACTGTTTTTTGTTTTTAATGTTGGTTGTAATTTTTCTTTCTTAAAATTGTACAAGTAAACCATTAAGCATATGAACGGGAATGATATTGCATGGTTTGCACAGAATTTAGAATTAGAAATGCAAAATTATATCTACCCAATTCATAGTATTAGTTCTCAATGTTATATTACAAAAAAAAAGCTTCTTAAAAAATTTGTGTTGGGTAAAGCCATGTGAAGTGTGCACAAAATTTTGGTTTTTTTTCAAAACCCCGCCGATTTTGAAGCTTGTCATTTCATTGGATAGTGGGCCAGACTCAAACCTCGTGCTAAAAATATTTCGTCAAAATTCATGTCTTTGTTATTGTTATTGGAGGTTGAATTTTTGATAATTTTCAGATCATGATAATATTGAAAAATTATTTTCTCATAAACTACTGCAGATAAATCAATGCATTTTTTTTACTTACAGATAATTGTTTTTGCTATATTATAAGTATTATTATGCGATCTTATTGTTTAAACAATTATACTTTAAATCAGTTTTTTTAAACAAATAATTTTTTTTTTGTTCTATACGATCAAAAAAATTTCAAAATATGAAAAATAACGCGTAAAACAGTCACCTTTAATAATCAAAAAAAAAAATTTTTGTCCATTCATACCATTCCAAAGATATTGCATTTTTTTGTCACCCCTTGCGATCAAATTGTTAAAATAATGATATTTAAAAAAAAATTTTTTAAGGAAATAACATTTTTTTTTTCGTTCTGCATGCTCCAAAAAATTTGAAAATATGTCAAATAGTGCGAAAAACGGTCATCTTTGGTAATAAAAAAATGTTTGTCCTTTCATACCAATCCACAGATTTCTTATTTTTTGTCACCCTTTGCGCTCTCCCAATGCGATGCACATAGACCGTTGGGTGGTGTGCTGAACAATAGTGTTCTGCATTGGTCGTTGTTATCAAGCTATTTTCAGTTATAACATACATACATATCTACATTTAGCAGAATGTATGAGCATAGGAAATAATAAAAAGGGATAACGTTTTTAAGTCTATATTTTATATCTTTATTAGTTGTAAGATATTAGGAAAAAAGGTAATTGTTTCACAATACGTAAACCTACATATTCAATACATAGGTACATACATACATATTTAACAATATGTTTGTTACAAATTAACCTGACATATTCCACCATAACTTGTACAAAATGGATTCAAAATTTTTTAGAGTAATTTTTTGTTTTCCGTTGCCTACATGCAAATAATATTTTCCACACTTGATTCATCACTTGAGAAAATTTGACTTCGAATCTTTTTGTTAAACATTGGTTGAGAATGATGGAATTGCCGTGTATTTTTTATTACTATGGCTTTACTTGTGCGATTTTGAAATTTCTTTTCATGAGCGTCGTGATCCACTTGGGAGCAAAAATCGAAATCTATTGCCTGAAACGCATTTTCTGCCCATTCAAAAAGACTTCGAGCGTCGCGTATGTGATTTTCCGCAATACGCTGCATACTTGTTTTTCGTGCCAGCTTTTTGACAGTGCCCCCCACCCCATTGCAAGCCCCCCTGCGATGGTATCTCGCGAAAAAGTTCCACTCAGCTGCAATTCCAAAGTCTTCTTCGTGATTATATAAATTTAAAAAGTTAAATTTATTTTTGTATTGCGCTGCGTCTCCGTCAAAGTAATAGAACAATTTTTTTACATTCCTGGACCCAAATTTTTTTTCATATAATTCGCAAGTCTTGGGTCTGGTACGATATGTCGAACAAAAAGAAGTCGAAACTAAAAATGTCGAAAAAAATTTGCCGAAAACACAAAAGGTCGAAAAAAAATGTCTCGAAAAAACATGTCGAATGAAAATATGTCGAAAAAAAAATATATAAGATAATTCGCGCGAATTTAACACATCATTCATTACATTGTTTCTACATCTTATATATTAATGTTGAGTATAATTTTTCTAGTGTTTTGCAATAGCTCTTGCAAGCAAATATAAAACCTGACGGTAAAGTTACAAGCACAAACTCTTAAGCTCTTCTCAATATAATTAACAACAACCTCTCAGAAACGAATCTCCGGTTTAAAGATGTCAGAAAAATTTTGATTTTTGGCGACTTTTATAGTCACGTAAATATTTGATGTATCGATGTTTCTATAAAAATTGTGAAGTTTTGAACGTTTAAACGTTATTTCGGTTTCTCACTTGTCCAAAAACAAAAGTAAATTGGACCAACATCTTTTCGTTGTTCAAAAATATGCACGTAATAAGAAAAATATACCCATCCATTTATTTTTGCCATTGGTGACTCCAGCATAGTTTAGCTAAATAAGATAACGGTAACTTTCTCGAAATGATCATTACCAAATGATTAGTGTTATGCTTTTAATAAGTACAAATCATAAGTCATTCTCAATCTTAATTTTTACATGTGCAGTTTGTAGCCCGAAAATGTCTGAGAATATTTCTGTTGTTACCTCTAACAAGGGCAAAATTTGAATAGACTTTGTATTGGAAAATGGTTGAAAAGTTCTTGGTAAGAGGTAAGGAAGTGATAAATAATTGTATACTGTCATAAAACACGTTGTTAAACTCAAATTTCCGAAGTTTTACATTAAGCATCCAAATTTCGACCCTTTTCGGTCATTTGCATTTTTTCGAAATTTTTTTTTCGGTCAAAAATCTCTTCGGTATTTTAAAATTTTTTTAAATTCGGTCTTGGAAATTCGACATTTTTTTTCGACATATCGTACGGGACCCATGTAGAACACCATCAGCACGATAGTAAATTACGTAAGGGTGTATGGTTACTTGAGTGTTTGACCAATGGCCTGGATTTCATCTTGAATCTGAATTGCATAATTTTTCGCATTGGGAGAGCGCAAAGGGTGACAAAAAAATAAGAAATCTGTGGATTGGTATAAAAGGACAAAAATTTGTTTATTACCAAAGATGACCGTTTTTCGCACTATTTGACATATTTTCAATTTTTTTTGAGCATGCAAAACGAAAAAAAAATGTTATTTGTTTAAAAAAAAATTTTTAAATATCATTATTTTAACAATTCTTTGGAATGGTATGAATGGACAAAAATTTTTTTTTTTGATTATTAAAGGTGACTGTTTTAGGCCTTATTTTTCATATTTTGAAATTTTTTTGATCGTATAGAACGAAAAAAAAAATATTTGTTTAAAAAAAATGATTTAAAGTATAATTCTTTAAACAATAAGATCGCATAAAAATACTTATAATATAGCAAAAACAATTATCTGTAAGTAAAAAAAAATTTCATTGATTTCTCTGCAGTAGTTTATGAGAAAATAATTTTTCAATATTATCATGATCTGAAAATGATCAAAAATTCAACCTCCAATAAAAATAACAAGGACACGAATTTTCACGAAATATTTTTAGCACGAGGTTTGAGTCTGACCCATTATCCAATGAAACGATAGTTTTCAAAATCGTCGATAAAGTGATTTTACCTGTGCACACTTCACATGGCTTTACCCGTTACATTTTTCTTTTTTTTTTCATACAAAAATATAGAGTTGGTCTTGTAAATATGTATTTTAGTAAAAGTCCGTATGAAGACCCCATTTTTGAAATATATTGATTTTGTAGAGAATTTAATAAGCAATCGAATGCTGTTATTTAGAACTAATAATGTTGTGGGTAACACTGTGCAGTTGCAATGTTAAAAATGCAATTGTTATAATAAAAATAAAAAAAATTGCAAAATGCAAAAAACTTATTATTAACGCAAAGCCTGATTCATTAGCTTTCAAATGAGCTCAAGTTGAAGTTTGTAGCATTAGTACAAGCCGAGATATGATAGATTGAGTAGGTACATGTTTTCATTAGTTTAAGAAAAATTCCAAACTTTGACAGATCATATCTCCGAAGAATATCGAAAAAATGGCAAAACAAAAAATACGTGTCACATCAATTTATAGCTCCTACGTGTAAACCGAATTTGAACAAAATCCGTGACATGACGGTTGATTTTTTACAAAATTTGGATCACTTGAAAAAAACGCTCATATCCTTGTTTTGAGATACAGAAAGTAACAATTTTGTATTTGAGTAAAATTTGAGAAAATGGATGACGATGACGCGGAAGTTATGGCACGGAAATAGAAATTGTAGCCGACTTTCAGGCGTAGGCGTTTTTCTTATATCTCGGGAACCGCTCAACCGGTTTGGATAAAATTTGGCATTATAGATAGTATGATTCATTCTAAGATTATTGTTTCCACTTGGGGCAGTTCACAGGGTTGCCACATATCTCAATTTTTTTGTCACCTACCCGCATTTTATATATTTTTTCTATATCTCGGGAACCGCTAAACCGATTTGAATAAAGTTTGACATTATAGATAGTATGATTCATTGTAAGATTATGTGCGTGGGTGTTGCCACTTAGGGCGGTTGCCACCTATCTCAATCTTTTTTTAATATTGAGCAAGATATGCCAATATGGGTATCAAATGAAAGGTATTATCGACCGTATTCCAAATATTTAAATCCCAAGCAGCGTTGCCACCTAGGGTTGCCACCTAACCGCATTTTATTTAATTTTATTGATATCTCGGGAACCGCTTCACTGTTGTGGATAAAAAGTGGCATTATAGATAGTATGACTCATTCTGTGATTATGTGCGTGGGTGTTGCCACTTGCGGCGGTTCACAGGGTTGCCACCTATCTAAATTTTTTTAAATACTGAGCAAGGTATGCCAAATATATAAATCTCAAGCAGGGTTGCCACCTATCCGCATTTTATTTATTTTTATTGATATCTCGGGAACCGCTTGACCGATGTAGATGAAGTTTGGCATTATAGATAGTATGATTCACTCTAAGATTACATGCGTGGGTGTTGCCACTTGGGGCGGTTCACAGGGTTGCCACCTATCTCAATTTTTTTTAAATATTGATTAAGGTATGCCAATATGGGTATCAGATGAAAGCTATTTTCGACCGTATTCCAAGTATGTAATTTTCAAGCAGGGTTGCCACTTATGGTTGCCACCTAACCGCATTTCATTTATTTTTTGTTGATATCTCGGGAACCGCTCGACCAATGTGGATAAAGTTTGGCATTATAGATAGTATGATTCATTCTAAGATTATATGAGTGGCAAGGGACGGTTCACAGGGTTTCCACCTATCTCAATTTTTTTTAAATATAGAGCAATATATGCCAATATGGGTATCAAATGAAAGGTATTTTCGATCGTATTCCAAGATGTAAATTTCAAGCAGGGTTGTCACCTAGGGTTGCCACCTAACCGCATTTTTATTAATATCTCGGGAACCGCTTGGCCGATGTGGATAAAATTTGGGATTATAGATAGTATGATTCATTCTAAGATTATACGCGTGGGTGTTGCCACTTGCGGCGGTTCACAGCGTTGCCAAATGTCTAATTTTTTTTAATGTTGAGCAAGATATGCCAATATGGGTATCAAATGAAAGGTATTTTCGACCGTATTCCAAATATGGAAATCTCAAGAAGGGTTGCCACCTAACCGCATTTTATTTATTTTCCCCTGTATCTCGGAAACCGCTCGACCGATTTGGATAAAGTTTCGCATTATAGATAGTATGATTCATTCTAAGATTATATGCGTGGGTGTATCCATTTGAGACTGCAATTGTTATCGTAAATGCAAAGAAAAGCACTTCTTTATTTATTGAGAATATTTTTATTTCTGACTTTAAAAAATATGTACAATAGCTTAAATATAAAATCTTAAAAATATGTTCCTAATCTAATTATATATGTATGTGTGTATTGTGGATGAATTCTAATCTTAGTACAAACAGTTGACTTTTATGATAGTGATGTGTGCGATACAAAATATCAGCCTAAATGCGTTTTATTGCTGTGTCATTAAGTGCCGAAAATATTGACATAGCGATCAGTTGGTCTAGCCTATTGTGTGGCATAATAATTTCTACTATCAGTGGGAGTCTATTTATTTAGGCGTGTGAAGAGATTATTAATGAGTAATTAAAATGTGTAGCTGATTTGAACAAGTGATTAGAAACCATCCGTTGGTATGAAATATGTTTTTTCTTAAATTATCTTTCCTTCAAGTGGACTGTATGTGTGTGTGTGAAATATTTTTATTTTCTTATGTTCATGCATGAACATTTTGCGGGCGGGCGGAAAAGTTAATTGTGATTTTGTCTTTAGACTTACATTTATGAATGAAATAAAATACTAAAATGCATATTGCAAGAAGAACTATTAAAATTAGTGATAAGTGTCCGCTATGATTTTTTAAACTCAAGTTGCTTATCTTAAGTTCATTTTTTGTTAAATGGTCAATCTCCCTTCTTAGTTTTTCCAACTCCCTTGTGCTGCTTATGTTGTTAATTTGAAGTGGAGTTATTTTGTCCTCAGAAATTTCGTGAATGGCTGTGGCTATTGGATCTTGTGCTGGGTTGACTGATGCTTGTAATTTGAATATTTGTAACCCAGATAGCGTTATATCTTCGTGCCTGGCAGTGCAACCGGATTTGATAGAAAGTATTCCTTGGGCTGGAATTTCCATTATCTCGGTTTTGCTGTTACCGCAGTCCAAATGTAAAGTGGAATTTTTAAATACTTTGTAAATCCACTTATTCTCTTGGTATAGTTCTGCCCATAAGGGAGTGTTTGTTGTTTCCTCATATTGGCAATTAGCTTGGCTGCCTTTTAACAGTGGTGATAGTTCGCAGGTTTGATCCAGAGCAGATTTCCATGGTGTTTTCCCTTTACATATGAGATGGCTGTTCAAACTTCTGGTGCACTTATTCAGTTGTGCTTGGGAAATCAGAAAATATAGGTGAAGCCCAAAATTGTACACTAGAAAATCATTTTTTTGTTTAATCTTTATGATTTTTCCTTTGTGCTCGAATGGAATTGCTATCATTTTGTATATTTCTGACGATTCACTGTGCATAAGTGGTATTTCTGCCTTAATTACCAGCTTGTGATCGAATATCATTCCATTTGCTCTCATAAGGTTATATACATCTCGTAGTTGATTGTCACCTTGCTGTCCAGGTATTTGAAGTTTTGATGGAAGTTTTTCTCTTATGAGTACCAACTCCTTGTTCAACTGTGTGGGAGTTATGAGAGTTGGATTAATTCGTCCGTGGTTCAAGTCTATCAACAACTCAATTATGGATTTTTGAATAGTCTCACATTCATTCAATAAAATCGTAACTTGAGTTACTAATATTTGAAACTGGATGGCCATTTTATCTCTGTTAATGTTTTTTATTAACTCTGAGTGAAATCTGTTGATTTGTTTAGTTATTTTAGTAAATTGCATATTCACCTCATTTACATTTTTATTTATTATGTTTGCCGTGGAATTAATTAATGAAACTTGTGCTTTTAATCTTTCTTTTATGCTATGCTGGTTATTTAGTAGTAATCTGAAGTTTGATTCAATTAGCTCTTCGCTGTCAGCATCCATTAGCCCAAATAGCATATTATAAATAGAACCAATCCATTCAAAGGGAGCCCTCCGTTGTCTTTTATTAGACACGATTAAATCGTGACTACTTTTTATCGCTTCATAACGCCTTCCTAGTGACAGGGATATAACGGTGCAGGCTTCCTCGAAATCTGATAGCAAATTACAATGATTTTTTATTCGATGTAGACAATCTGGCATCATTTTTATCTGCTCAAAATATGAGTGGAGGTCATAGTAGATTACCAAATCCCAATTTGAAGTTATGACGTCCATCTTTCCTAGTGAATCTAAATAGATTGCGGTGTTATCTGGAAGTTGAGCAACAATTCCATTGTTTCCTGTTTGAGAACCGGCTGCTTTCATTACATTTTTCGATGTTATGCAAAGGAGAAACATAAGTATAAGCGAAAATATGTTTTTATTTGTTATGTATTTCGGAGATTTGTTTGACCTCACTGTAGTCAATACTCGGGCGTTTGTTTCATCCGTTGATTTTTCCTGATTGCTGCCTGACGATGTGACTAAAGGACATAATTTATGGATTGGTCGTTTCAGCACACTATTCTGTAATTTGAGCGTAACCACACGAACTTTTCCATCTAGTCCAGGATTACATTCCATAACTCTACCAAGCGGCCATTTAGCTGGTTGAGTATTTTCGTCCTTTATTATTACAACATCACCCTTTTTTAAATTTTGCTCTGATGTTTTCCACTTGTTTCTTTGCTGAAGTGTGTGTAGGTATTCCTCTTTCCAGCGTTTCCAAAAATCACGCTGAATTTTTTGTATAATCTTCCATTTGTTTAAAGTGGATATATTTATGTCTGACTCTGGAGTTGGTATGGATATCAGTGGTCTCCCAATAAGAAAATGACCTGGAGTTAAAGCGTCTACACCGTTTTCATCATTTAGGGCATATAATGGGCGTGAATTTAATGATGCCTCAATCTGTGCTAAGACCGTAGTCATCTCCTCAAAAGTCAGTTTTGTATCTCCAATTGCCCTTTTTAAGTGAAATTTCATGCCTTTTACACCAGCCTCCCATATTCCGCCAAAATGTGGCCCTGCCGGGGGGATAAAATGCCAAGTAATCGCTTCATTAGCTAAGATTGGTGCAACTTCACAATTTTGTTTTATTGCTTTTTTAAAGTCATTGTCGAGACTTCTGCTGGCACCCACGAAATTAGTTCCATTGTCGGAGTAAATGTGTAAAGATTTCCCTCGTCTGCCAAAAAATCTTCTCAAAGCCGCCAGGAATGCTTCTGTTGATAATTCGCTGACTGCTTCCAAATGTATGGCTTTCGTCGAAAGGCAAACGAATACAGCGATGTATCCTTTGAATGATTTTTGTCCTCGACCTTTAGAACACCTCATCTGAAAAGGTCCAGCATAGTCTACTCCAGTATATGTAAAAGGACTGGATGTAGTAACTCTGACCAATGGAAGATCACCCATGATCTGTGTTGCAGCAGTTTGCTTGAATCGTATGCATTTACAACAGACACGTATACAATGTTTCACTGCATTTTTTAATCCGACTATCCAATATTGTCGCCTGATGACTGCTTCTGTTAACCGATTCCCACCATGTATTGTAGCGAAGTGAGCATCTTTGATAATTAATGCAGCCAAGTATGATTTTGGTAAGATTATTGGATGCTTTTCGTTATACGGTAGCTCTGAATGTGAAAGCCTGCCTCCAACCCTTATTATGCCATTTTTATCTAAAAAGGGATTGAGGTTTGCTATTTTGCTGGAACCTTTGACTGTCTTTCCATCAACCAGTTTGCTAAATTCTTCTTTAAAAATGTTCTTCTGTGTTTGTCGGATGATGATCAATTTAGCTGTCTGAAGCTCCTCAGTCGATAGATGCGAAAACTGACGAGTTTCCTTTTTTTTTACAAAAGCGTAAAATGTAAGCTACCACTCTTTGTAGTTTTAGCCAACTGGAATATTTGTTAACTAAATTATCCATAAAAGAATTTTGCTGACTCGATGTTAATAAAATCGTTGCTTTGTTGCATTCGTCTCGCTCTTCTGTTGATGAAAGCCACTTGGGTCCGTTCCACCAAATGTCCGTATTTAAAATTTTTGGAGATGGAATACCTCTTGATGCTACATCTGCTGGATTATCCTTTGTGTTAACGTGTCCCCAGGCTGCCTGTGGTATAAGATTTTTAATTTCTTCCACTCGATTTCTAATGAATTTATCCTTGTTTTTCGAATTTTCAATCCAGCCCAGGGTTATTGTTGAATCACTCCATGCAAAAGCCATATGATTCCTTGCAATAATAGTGCAAACTTTATTCATTAATTTTGCTAGTAGATGAGCAGCACAGAGTTCCAGCTTAGGTAAAGTTTTTCGATTTTTAAGTGGATTAACCTTCGTTTTTGCAGTTAACAGCTTTACGGAATTCCCAACCTTTATGTATACTACTGCAGCGTACGCCTTTTCGGAAGCATCACCGAATCCGTGAATTTCTACTTCAGATTCCATGGTCGTATCAATCCAGCGTGGAATACGTACTTCTTCCAATACGCCCACTGTATCAATAAACAGCTTCCATTCTTTTTGTAGATCATCTGAAAGCTGTTCATCCCATCCAGCTTTTTCAATCCAGAGTTTTTGCATATATAATTTCGCAACGACAGTTATCGGAGACAACCAACCCAATGGATCAAATATTTGTGCGATTTGTGACAAAATACTTCTTTTTGTAATTTTCTTCGGCATTGATAAATTAATTTTGAACTGGAACTGATCATTATTTGGATCCCAGTATAGCCCAAGTGTTTTTACTGTTTCATTTTCTTGAATTTGAATAATTTCATTTTCTCCTATGGTAGTGATATTTTTGGTAATACTGTTGCAATTTGACAGCCATTTCCTCAAATGAAATCCAAACAACTGGAGATGATGGCTGATTTCTTTCTGGATCATAATACATTGATTAACCGAATCCGCACCAGTCATAAGATCATCCATATAGAAATCTTCCTTGATGATTTTTTGTAGCCAGCTGTTCTCATTTGAGCACTTGTCAGCAATTTCAAATAGTGTCCGCACTGCTAAATATGGTGCTGAAGCGGTACCATATGTAACTGTTGTCAACTCATACTCCTCTATTTTATTTGAAGGATGTTCCCGCCACAAAATTCGATGATACGCTTGATCTTTTTCCGAAATTTTAACCTGCCGAAACATCTTTTCTACATCAGCTGTAATAACTATTTTCCATAATCTCCACTTGAGGATGATGTCAAATACGTCTTTCTGAAGTTTGGGTCCTGTCAACATGATGTCGTTTAGACACTTCCCATTTGAAGTTTTTGCTGACGCATCAAAAACAACACGAAGTTTTGTAGTTAATTTATCTTCGCGTACAACAGCATGGTGAGGCAAATAGTATTTTCCATTTACTTTCTCGTTTGCCCTTACCATATGTCCAAGATTTTGGTATTCGTGAATGAATGTTTTGTAATCATTGCCAAGCTTTTCACTCTTTTTGAATTTAGCTTCCATGGATAGTAGCCGAGCAACTGCTTGATTACGAGAGTCACCCAGCTCCATGTCGTCTTTAAATGGAATTTCCACAATAAATCGCCCATCTGTATCTTGTTTAGTGATTTTCTCGAACCTTTTCAAACATACTTCATCTTCTTTTTTAGTTTCTTCATCTTGCTCTTCCTCCAGCTCCCAGAACCTCTCAAGGTTGGTCACTGCCGATGTAACTTTGCCTGGTTTCTTTTGATTAATTATTCCGGACAAAATCCAGCCAAACTTTGTAGCTTGAGCAAGAACTCCATTGTGTTTTTTAATGCCTTTTTCTATTATTTTTCCGAATATATCACCACCAATCACCATGTCAATTCTATCAGCTTTGTTGAATAATGGGTCAGCAAGAGTGTAGTTTCCCCATTTTTTAAAGTTGAACCTGAAGGATTGATCAGGTTGCGCAGTTGTAAGAGTTGATAAAACTATGGCATTCACCTCTTCAACGTGCTGGCTCAGAAAACGTGGCGTAATTTGCACTTTGACTGTAAACTTTGATTCACCAACCACAACATCTCCTAGACCGTGAAGTTTTGTCATCACTTTTTTCCTCGGCACACCTAATATCTGCGTTGCCTCTTCTGAAATAGAGGATATTTGCGACCCTTGATCAATAAGAGCCCTTAGTAATATATGCTCACCATTTGCAGCTTTTGCCCTCACTTGGGCCGTGGCCAGAATTACCGTTGTATGAGTTGCTTTTGTGGACATCGCAGCCTTCTTTTGAGCGTTATCAAAATGCAAAAGCTCATGATGACTGCTGAAGTTGCATATTTTACATTTCATATTGCTGGTGCATGCTTCTCCCAATTTGTGAAGTAGGCACTTGTAACAAATTTGATTGTCTTTGGCATATTTATGTCTTTCATCCGATGATAGGCTCTTGAAACTTCTGCACTCCGTTATGATATGATGTGGTATTTTGCAGTAAGTACACTGTCTGTGTGGTTTTCTTGAATTGGCCGACGTGTGATTAGCTTTAAATATTTGCTGCTTTCGGATTTTGTTACCTTGCTCCTTTTCAGCTACAGCTTTCAATGTTTGAAAGTGTTGATCAAGAAAATCTCTTATATCAGATAATGTCTGAACTTCTCTGGTTTTTTTTACCGTTTGCTCATATAATTTGAGTCCATCTTTGTCCAACTTTCGAACTATGACTCGAGCAATAAATGGATCGGCGTTTTCAATTCGTATTCCTAACGACTGTATTGCATTAAGGCACTCATTTGTAGTATCGAGCAATTGCCTAACGCTTTCAGCATTATCACTATTTATGACAGGCTGATCCACTATCCTGTCCCACTGTGTTGTGAATAATATACGTTTATTATCGTATCTTTGTTTCAACAGACTCCACGCTGCTTCATAATTTTCAATTGATATTTGCAAATGTTGTATTAACCTTGCAGCTTCGCCCTTCAAACAAAGGCGAAGGCGTAGCATTTTTTCTGAGTTCGATAATTGCTCATTTTTATGAACCATATCCTGGAACACATTGTAGAAATTAGCCCATTCTTTTATCTCGCCATAAAATATTGGAATTTTCAATTTTTCTAATTCCAAATTAGGCCGATAATTTACTTTTGGCTCTTCTTTCACTAAACATCTTTCCAAATGCCCCAAATTTTCAAAATACTCATCAACTACCTTTTCATAGGCATTCTCAATTTCAGTACTGTGATATCTTGAAAATTCACTCGTATAAGCATTCTTGATGTCACTAAACAAACTTTCCAAATATTTAATCTGGTGGTTGCCGATCGTACTCTCAAAGCGCATATCAGTCATTTTATTTGATATGTTTTGAATTTTCCTCATGAAGTTTTCTATTTTTGGGTCTTTTGCACCCATGCTTGTTGTTGGCGTTCGTGGCATTTGGGTTTTCTTTTTTTGTTCAGATGACACTTCATCACTGAGAGATGGTTTGAACCCTTGAATTACATCCTCAATTTGTTGTTTTATAGCACTATATTTATCTTGGATAAAATAATCCTCATTGCCAACACCATCCAACAAAAGCTTTTCGTTGTTGGAGTCTAACTCTTTTTCGAGCTTCTCTACAGCTTTTATCACTTCATCGGCCTTGGACCTTGTTACTGTCTTTCCTGCAACTTTATTGTATAGTTGCAGTACTTTTTCACTGATGTCCAATTGGGATTCAAGGACCTTGCCTCTATTAATACCCATTTTGCTTTATTTATTTTTTCACTATAAAAAAAAGCACTGATCACTAAATCACTCCACTTTCAAGTTTTTGTAAATCGAAAGGAATCGTTGGAGGTATTTTATTTGGTCGCCCGGTTGACCTAGCTGTGCCTCGACTCACAGCTGATGTATTCCTTCGATTACAAAAAAACTTGATTTTCACTTAGTAATCACTAGTCGCTTGAGCTAAAGGCTCGTATGGACCAAAATGTTATAGTAAATGCAAAGAAAAGCACTTCTTTATTTATTGAGAATATTTTTATTTCTGACTTTAAAAAATATGTACAATAGCTTAAATATAAAATCTTAAAAATATGTTCCTAATCTAATTATATATGTATGTGTGTATTGTGGATGAATTCTAATCTTAGTACAAACAGTTGACTTTTATGATAGTGATGTGTGCGATACAAAATATCAGCCTAAATGCGTTTTATTGCTGTGTCATTAAGTGCCGAAAATATTGACATAGCGATCAGTTGGTCTAGCCTATTGTGTGGCATAATAATTTCTACTATCAGTGGGAGTCTATTTATTTAGGCGTGTGAAGAGATTATTAATGAGTAATTAAAATGTGTAGCTGATTTGAACAAGTGATTAGAAACCATCCGTTGGTATGAAATATGTTTTTTCTTAAATTATCTTTCCTTCAAGTGGACTGTATGTGTGTGTGTGAAATATTTTTATTTTCTTATGTTCATGCATGAACAGCAATATATGCCAATATGGGTATCAAATGTATTTTCGTTCGCATTTCAAATTTATTTATTTATTTATTTACTTATTTATTTATTTATTTATTTATTTATTTATTTATTTATTTATTTATTTATTTATTTATTTATTTATTTATTTATTTATTTATTTATTTATTTATTTATTTATTTATTTATTTATTTATTTATTTATTTATTTATTTATTTATTTATTTATTTATTTATTTATTTATTTATTTATTTATTTATTTATTTATTTATTTATTTATTTATTTATTTATTTATTTATTTATTTATTTATTTATTGTAATACCGTCAATCAAACAAAGTTTCTTACAGACTACTAAAAACAAGTACATACATTTTTATATGAAGATTACAAGTATGTTACACACTAAACTTATGAAATTAATATGCTAAGCATTTAAAACAAGTTTAAATATCTATAGATAATGAGCGAAAAAGATTTACAAAAGCGTCTGTGGCCATTGAAAAATCAATGACGATTGTTTGAGACAAAATTTTAAATTCTCGCATAGATCTGGCGAATTTAGTTTTAACCTTTTTGCAGTAAAAAGGGTAAGTGACTCGGAGGTTACGCCTAGGAACATTAAAAGTAATCCTTTCCATGAGAGGAGGGCAATCGAGGATGCCTTGAATAATATTGAATATAAAAGTCATCGACAACATAGACCTAGTAGGACTGTCCAAAGATTGTAGGTCAATAAGCATGAGACGCGAAGCATAAGAAGGGACAGGATCGTCGAGTTTTATGGTCCTTAGAGCGAATCTCAGAAACACCTTTTGAATACGTTCTATTTTCTTGATAGAAACTTGGCTATAGGGCCTCCATATGAAAACTGCGTACTCAAGACGCGAACGTACAAATGTTATAAATAACATTTTCAGAGTGTAAGGGTCAGAAAACTTAGTGGAATTCCGACGGATAAAACCAAGTACAGAGTAGGACTTTGCAATTATGTAGTCAAAATGACTATTAAAGTTCAACTTCGGATCAAAGATAACCCCTAGATCTTTTACTTCAGTAACATTGCGCAACATTCAAAATTTTAGCAAACGTCATCTTAAAGCATTTTTTAATATTTAAGGAGAGACTATAACGTAGACACCACGAATGAACAGCGTCAATATCACGTTGAAATTTAACTTCATCAGAAGTATCCCTGACTACCGCGAAAATTTTGAGATCATCTGCGTACAGTAAATAGTTTGCAAATAAAAAATAGAATAAAAAATATTTTTAATTTAAAATGTTTTTAAAATGAACTAAAAACTGGAAAATAATTTCCCCTCTGCCTACATAGATTGTTCACCACGTAAAGCTTATCTGGAACATTTGTGAGTGGGAATTCTTATAGGTATTAAATAGGTTTTGGAGTTTGAATTGTATAAAAACATTGGCGCACGCTAAAGATGGTTCGCATTAATTTCTAACAATCTTATTACCCATATGAGCTTTTCTAAAAAAACGATATAGCAAACGCCAAATGTTTTTATACATTTCAAACTCCAAAAACTATTTAATACCTATAAGAATTCCCACTCACAAATGTTCCAGATAAGCTTTACGTGGTGAAGAATGTAGGCAGAGGGGAAATTATTTTCCAGTTTTTAGTTCATTTTAAAAACATTTTAAATTAAAAATATTTTTTATTCTATTTTTTATTTTATACTTTTTAGTTGTGAGTCTAAGATTGTAATTGGATATTCTGTGTCATATTAGTGGTACTCATGTAACCATATAACTTAACAAAAGCGTAAATATATACATTTAACAGCTCAGTTAGATGAACGATATAGATACATTTTTGTGAATACTTTTTATTTTGAAATTCTTATTAATTTAATTTTTGACCCATTTTTCATTCTTCTATTTTTGTCTAGTGTGCATTGACTGCTTTGAAAAACTGCATGTCGAACAGCGTAATCGAATTGGGTAATTTTTCGAGGTGTTTACACACTAAACTCCTCGCGGAAGTTTACCGAATTTGTGTAAACTTCGTTCCAAGGCGAATTTATTACAGGTGGCATCCTCCCACCATATGGTTTCTTCTTCCCTGAAAATCAAATCGTAGCTGCCAAATTGCTTATGTTGTTGCTTTGTCTGACATTTACAGCCACAAGGAGTGTGTGCGTGCGTGTAGATCTGAATTCGCTCGAGCACACCTGTATGAATTCGCCTTGCTTCGTTCCATAAAATTTTGACTGTTCATTTACGCATTCGGCAATTTTCTACGTTTACACGCTTTACGCGGTGTATATATGGTTACATGAATAAAATTATTCTTTTTTAAGCATTATAAAGCACATTATCTTTCCTTTGTGCAACAGTGACGGCGCCTAAATGTATGCAGATGAAATATTCGAAATTTCGATGCTGTTTATGGCGCCGAAAACGCATTATAGCATGTGTACGAAATATTCAGATAGCAATAAGGAAGATAGGCCGATAAATGGGACTTTTGCAATTAAAGCAATATTTTGGATTTTTTTTTTGTATAATGCGTTGTCAGCGAAACCTGAACGATGGTGAAAATTTCAAAACCCCAGCTCAATGGGAAGTTGGTTCAAAATCCAAAGCAAAATCTCTGGAAATGAAACTTTTCAAATATCTCTACCTGTGCGCCACCTATCGGACTTATTTTTTTGTTATACTGCGTGGGGCCAGAAAACTAAACGACTAAACGGAGATTCTACTCCAACGGGAAGTTCGTTGAAAAACAAATTAATCGACACCGAAAACAGACCTTCGCATTTCGTAAATAGAGCGACTCACGCGCCACCTAGCGGGTGCAATTTTTTTTGTACATTTGGAAATTGATTAAGTAATACACACGCTAAATATCAGCTAAATCGGTCCATAATTAGGATTTTCAGTTTTTATTACCCCGATCTCAGCTCCACCTAACGGAAGTTTTTTTAGGAAAATATTTCTTTTCATGGTAGTAATACATGTTCCGAATTTCAGCCAAATCGGACCATAAATGCGATTTTTGAAAATATAGCGACCCACGCGCCACCTATCGGAATTTTTTTCCATAATATTGCATTGTCATCGCGACCTGAACTGTGGTGAAAATATCAAGACCCTAGCACAACAGGAAGTTGGTTCAAAATCGAATGCAAAAATCCAGGCACAAGAACGACGAAAGCGACCTAATAAAAACATTTTAATAAAAAGCAACTACTTATGTCGTTGATGAAAAGAGGGCCTAGAACGCTTCCTTGGGGGACACCGGATGAAGCAATGAAAGGTTCTGACAAAACACCATCGATGGTAACAACACAGCGTCTATTAGAGAGGTATGAGTGTATCCATTTCAAAAAGCAGGAGTGGAAACCCATATGAGCAAGCTTTTCGAGTAGTACACTATGACAAACTTTGTCAAAGCCCTTCGAAAAATCTGTATATACGCAGTCAACCTGGAATCCAGCTGAGAAAGCAGTATGACAGTAATCTACAAATACAGCTTAATTCGTGGCTGTGGATCGCCCAGACACAAACCCATGTTGATTTTGACAGATAAGGGATTTGGTTGCAAAACGCAATTATATCTTTTGCAATGCACTCAAAAAGCTTAGAAATGGTAGAGAGCTTTGAGATGGGTGTATAATTCCGAACATCGTTTTTCTTACCTGATTTTAAGATTGGGACTATGTGAGCAACTTTCCAATCATTAATGACAATTTACAGCTGGGTTGCCCCCAAACCGTATTTTATTTATTTTTCCTTATATCTCGGGAACCGCTTTGCCGTTTTGTATTAAATTTGGCATTATTAGTAGTATGATTCATTCTAAGACTATATACATGGCGGTTGCCACTTGGGGCGGTTCAAAGGGTTGCCACCTATCTATTCTTTTTTAATAGTGAGCAAGATATGCCTATATGGGTATCAAGTGAAAGGTATTTGCGACCGTGTTCCAAATATTTAAATTTCAAGCAGGCTTGCCACTTAGTCTTCCTATCTTTCTTCGTACAACTCTCTTTCCTATCTCCCTCCCTTTTGCTCTTCATTGTCCTCTTTCCTTCTACCACGCCCCTCTTCCTCTATATCCCATTCCTATTGGCCCCTGTTAATTTAGTCCTAATTCTACTCATGTACCAAATTTTAAGGAAAACGCACCATATATAAGATATTTTCGAATGGATCGTTTCCCTCGTCCACTTCCCGAAAGTAAGATATTGTGACTCTAAACCATTATGGAATACATCTTATTAATATTTCCGTATTTCTGAACTTAAGAAGTTAACTTCTTTCACGTGTACTGGCTACACGCGGTTTTTTCTCACGTTTTGTATTTGGTGGGTGCTGGATATTTTAGGTATCGGTTTCGAGTTTGCAAACATCTGAATAGTTTTCGATTTCGCGTTTATCATATCAATTTGTTTCTCCATTACCTCTTCAACCAGAATTTTTTATGGAGTCACACTGAAAATAAAATTTGGTAAAAAAGCTACGAAAAAATTTCGTAGTCTTAATTTCCGTATAATGTACGAAATTTCGTTCATAATACGAATGAAAATTTGACAAATACACTAGATTTTACGAAACCTTTCTTAAAATATACGAAATGCCTTTCGTAAGGAATATTTTTAGTATAATTTACGAAGTCGTGCGTACTATTTACGAAGCAATGTAGTAAACTATGATACAAATCTTTGTACGAATCATTTTGTATAATGTACGAATCATTTTCGTAAAATACACGAAATGACTTACGTAAAATATACGAAATGACTTTCCTAGGGAATGTTACGAATTCGTGCGTACTACTTACGAAGTAATTTAGTAAACTATGAAAAAAACCTTGTACGAATCATTTCGTATAATTTACAAAATACTTTCGTACATTGTACTAATTCAACAACGTCCTTTTTACTATTCGTACAATGTACGAAAATTTTCGTAAAAGTAAGTTGCAAGAAGATTAATTTCTAAAAAGAGTGCGCTGTAAGTGTGTTTTGCTAAACTTTTGGTTAAAATCTTGCAATTGCTAGTTTTGTGTGCATTCTTGGAATGAATTGCTTTATTTGCAGTGTTAATATGGACTCGCTCCATAGCATGTCCAAGCATTTTCGCCTTGTACACAACATGAATCAACAAAATAAATGCACATAAAACTACTCGTGGGCAAATAATGATTCGCCCAACACAATTTTGTTAAAAATTAAAAAATAATCTCAAAATTAATAGTTGTAATTAGTTCTAAGAAATAATTGCTTTAGCAAGACAGTAAAACTTGAAGTCATGGAATCAGATAAATCATGCGCAGTTGTTGTTTCCGAGGAAGTAGTCCCATATTCAGGGACTGATAGCTTCGTGAACTTAACTCAAACCGTTAGCGACGCAAATTCAAACAAAATTGTTTCGATCAGTGCCGGGCAATTTGTGTGTGACACTACAAAGCCAGTGTCAGAAGAAGCGCACGAGCCTTTCGGATTAGCCCATCGCTATGGAAGCAACGAAGATATGGCTGAATTGGCAAATCTTTTGGTTAGCTGGAACTTGGGGCATATGCTAGACTTTTTTGTTCGTAAGTATTTACTCATGCTTTTCCATTAATTTTTCATTTCAATTTCTATTTGATTTATTTATGTAGATGAAGAATTGTATATCGGAGTCCTTAAGCACTTAACAAAAACAATGGCTGAGAATCTTTTTGCTAACACGGATGTTTCCCTTGGCATTAGAGTCGAGTTTGCCTACCAATGGACGCAATGGATAAAATCCTTGAATCGTAATGAATCGTTCTCAATAGGAAACATGCATTCCAAGCGTATTAAATTATTTTAAAACTGCATTTATTTTTTCTCACAGTGTAGAACCAAGTAAATTCGTAAGTAAATAGTACAAATATATTCGTAAAATGTACTAATTTACATTCGTAAATAGTGCGCAAATATTCGTAGAATGTACTAATTTACATTCGTAAATAGTGCGTAAATATTCGTAAAATGTACTAATTTACTTTGGTAAATAGTACGCATATTTTGGAAAAATGTACTAATTTACATTCGTAAATATTCGTAAAATGTACTAATTTTGTATCATGCCATATTTTCGTAGTATGTACGAAAACAATTTTGTAGAATTTACGAAATCTTTCGTGGCTCAAAACAACGAATAATTTCGTAATATGTACGCAAGTTTTAGTTGTATTTACACAGATTTTATTTTGAGTGCAGAAGCATCATTAACAATAATGTTACGTGCCCTTATGTGTTTGCGAACAATTTTTTTTTACTGTTGCACCTATCCCATCTACACAGCCCTTTTCATGGGAGGTTGCGAAATAGTTACAAAAAATTTTAATTTGAAATATGTTTTCAAAGTGAACA
Source organism: Campiglossa producta (assembly GCA_964058755.1). NCBI lineage: Eukaryota > Metazoa > Arthropoda > Insecta > Diptera > Tephritidae > Campiglossa > Campiglossa producta. The sequence continues at coordinate 41,334,661 of CAXKVI010000006.1, read as the reverse complement.
ATGAAAGATGCAATATATTTGTTTTTGAATTGGGAGGATGGTCCGTCACTCCAAATTTTTAAAATTCTGATAGTCCGAGGTAGCTTTTTGAATAACACCCACAAATATGTAAATATCGACTCTTTAGTATGGGATAAATTGTTGGATACGAGCACTTTGGCTTCGAAACATTCATTATAATATAGGCCACTAGTGAAAACTGTGAGCTGCCGCTGATTCCAGTGTGCGTGTTGTACCTCATCCTGATTTGCGCAAACGAGATTTTCGGCAAAATTATCTTGTATGAGTCCTTCCACATTCTACATTGAGAGCTCGTGAAAGATCATGCAAATTGGACGTTTCGGACTGCTCTCGTGTATTGAAGCTGTGTATCAAAAATTTCGTTGACATAGCAACTATATGCGAAACAAGATCAGTCATTTTTCCAGTTTGCCGACGTCATTCAGTTCGATTCATATCACTACATTTTTTCCATTCCATCCATGATACTTTGATTCCGAGATACCCAGCACCCACCAAGTCAGTCAACTTCGAAATAGTTAAAAAAAAATCACGCGCATAAAATTCCCGCACGGCTTTTGTGACCTTTAGTACATGTGGGATAGCCTTTTTTTTGGTGGTGGTGGTGCCAGGATAACAGTTCTTAAATTAATTTGGTCCGCCTCACTCATATTGCAAAAAATGTTGGCCATCACAGCTTTCTTTTTAGTTGGTGATTTTGGAAATGCACGATCAACTTTACGAACTGCTTTGCCGAGCGGTTGTATAGACCTATAACCGTCGCGTTCGACTCCACTCAAGCTGGAGATGTTCTCCTTTAACTTCGCCTCCTTTTGTGCCCGGCATTTTTGGGTTCTTTCGAGAGTTTCTCGACGTCGTTTCACGATAGCATTAATTTTTAGTGGCATTTTACTTTCCTCGGTTTTCTTCCTTTCTCTATATAATTTAGCTTTAGCAGCTCTGTTCTTTTTATACTCCTCGTATTTATCCGCTGCTTTAAGCTTAGCCACATAAAACTTATTTTGCTGGGCCGTACTTATGCTAACCTGTAGATTGATAATTTCTTAAAAAATTATATCAAATAATTATTATAAAATCACTGCCTCGCTACACATGTTTAGCCAGTTTAAGTCCATCTTATCTGCGGTTTTTTAATGTTATTTTTACAAATACCGAAAGTTCCTCAACTATATTAATAACAAGTAAGGAAGTCTAAGTTCGGGTGAAACCGAACATTACATACCCAGCTGTGCACATAAAATGCTGTTATTCCTTTCAATATAACTTTTATGAAAAAGTAGGCGTGGTCGCGAAGCGATTTCGTTTACTTTCTATAGCTGAATTTACCACAACAATAGCATGTCCTCTACGAAATTTCGTTATACTAGCATAAACTGTTCTGAAGTTATTAAGAGTCAAAATTTTAAAATTTCTTCAAATATACGTGGGCGGTACCACGCCCCCTTTTCAAAATTTTTTATAAAATCGGCCTTAGAACATCTAAATCAATACATATTGCAAATTTTATCATTGTAGCTGCTTCTAATATTGAATTAACCCATTTATACGTTTTTCGAAATTTTCGATATCGAAAAAGGGGCGTGGTTATGGTCCGATTTTACCCATTTTCAATAGCAATCTATTCTGAACCCAAATAAGTACGCATGCCAAATTTGGTGAAGATATCTCATTATTTGCTCAAGTTATCGTGTTAACGGACAGACGGACGGACGGACGGACGGACGGACAGACGGACGGACATGGCTCAATCAAATTTTTTTTCGATCCTGATCATATTGATATATGGAAGTCTATATCTATCTCGATTCCTTTATACCTGTACAACCAACCGTTATCCTAACAAAGTTATAATACCCTGTGTACAAGTACAGCTGGGTATAAAAATTACGAAGGCATTATCAAGAAATCGCTAAATTTCGCAAAAAAAAAAGAAAAAAACGGGTTTTCACTGCCTCGCTACATAAAACTATTAGACTATTTACATTATATTAAGGTTTTTCACAAACGAAAAATATTTAAAAAAAACCCTTTCTCCGGTGCTGAATTTGTTTCCAACTTCCCACTTCAAAGTTAATTTTTCAAAAGGGCGATATATCAAACTTAGACACTTTTAATTCACTGACACATAATGTTACTAGATATTTTATGAAATAATTTTTCATATCAAATAGTACTTTACACAGTATTCATAAAAATAAATAACTTTGGTTTACTTTATCACGATTTTGGCCATATGACTTAGTAAAGTTTTCAAAGAGAACTCATGCAAAAAACGAACTGATTTCTGTTTGATAGTATATATTAATTTGATGATCTTAGGGTTCCAAACACTGAGTTCTGCATAATTGTATGTATTAATAAGATGATCTTAGGGTTCCTAACAAGAAGATTTGACTTATTAATGTTTTTAAAGGAAAATCTTGCAGAAAACGAACTGATTTCTTAGGGTTCCAAACAAGAAGATTGGACGTATTAATGTTTTCAAAGGTAAATCTTACAATTGACTGTTTATTAGTACTAGTATATCCCGTGGTCGAAATTCGACACATTTTAAAATAGTTGAACTTATTCAAACATATGATCAACTTTTTATCAATAGCTACCTTTAGGACCCGTGGCCGAACCTCGACCAACTTAAATGTATACATTAAAAACTCATCTATAGGCAAAATGAGGCCATCAAAGAATTTAAAAAATAGCGGCTGTTATTATATAATAAAAATATTAAATTACAGCAGCCCTTTCCAAATTTATTTATGGCAAATGCCATGCAAATATTCGGTTTTCGAGATTTTACGTTACTTGAATAATCGGATGATGAGATTGTGCTTAACAAATAGCCACTAATTTATGCGATCGTTTTGAGCAGGTTACATTGTGTATAACATAAAGTGTGAAATGTAGCTTTGACAGAAATGTCAAAACACACTTCAACGTCAAATCACAATTGTCAAAACACACAACCATGTCAAAAATCTGGGTTGCTGTTGTGGTTTCTGCAAACCAGGGTTTTGTGCAGGACCGCAAAACAATGAGACAGGGTTCTTGTTTGCAAAAAAGTGTTGCTGTGTTGCACAACTTTTTCATTCCAATTTGTAGAGAAATTTTAAAACGAATCTTTAAACTTACACTTTTATTTGCAAAAAATACAAAACTTAAAACGATTAAATTTTATTTATTTTACAGGAAAAATTTTAATGTTCGAAATAAGAAACCAGAAAATGAGAACACAATTTTTTTAGATAGATTGTTTTCAATTTATAAACCAAGTACCTATCAATATTAAGGCCGTGGAATTTCGCCAGCATAATGCAATTGGCCTGTCGTGACATGTTGTTAGCAGTTTAAATTTTTTTGTTGCCTTTTGCAGTACGTTTTTAAATCTTTACAAATTCTAAGAAGTAGCAAATAATTTCTGAAAAGAGAGTGCTACAAGTTCAAATTGTAAAATAAACTTTATAAATTACAACTCTAAAGGCTGGTTTTCATTATGTCAAAAGGTGTCAAATTTCATCGACTTTATCAAGATTCGGTTGCTTATTTGGTATTTGTCTACTTAAGCTGTCAACTGCTAATAAATTAGCTAAAATTATGGGAGGGGGCTCAAAAGGCGGACTTTGGCCTCAGGATCACGAATCCGGAAGCGCTTTTTTAATATTTTGCTTCTCTGAGGAGATATTTGCAATCCAAGTTTCAAGTTTTCATGTGGTTGTTGTATTTACATTAGACTGCGCCTAAAAACGTCAAAAAAAAGTGCTTGCCGAAGGCCGCCAGCTCAGAAAGATGTTATGCACATAAATACCATGGATTCCACCCCAATTTTGGTATCGAACCCGGGTCAATTTTCGGTTTTTTGACCATAACTTTTCACTGAAACCCCCTTCTAGCCCCTTCCATAATTTTAGCTAATATATTAGCAGTTGACAGCTAAAGTAGATAATTACCGCATTTTTCGATAAAGTCGATAGAAATTATCAAAATTTTACCTAATGAAAACCAGACTTAAGAAGTTTTCAACTATTATTTTTCACCTTATTTTATAAATTTAGAGAACTATTACCCCTTTATTTACTACTAATTGTTTTACGAAATCGAATGCAACTCGGCGCTAAATGATACTATTTTCCAAAAAAGCAACTCTGATCATCAGGTGTTAAACTCACTTTGAAAATTTGACGTTTATGCAGAAGATTCCACACTTGTACTGATACACAATGGCAGGTGAAGAACAAAAAAATATTAGGTTGAAAATTAAGTAAATTGTAATAGTTAAGATTAAAGGTTTTTTAATATAAAAAAAAACATAATTTAAGAAAAAAAAGGAATATTCCGCAACCGGGTCTTGCAACCGTATTCTATACGCTCACCGCCGCTCCATTACCTTATGCACAAAGCAGTTATCAAATTCTGCAATTAGGCTTTATGAGAATCAGAAATTAAAAATTAACAATATACCAACAACAAAGTTAGACTATTAATATAAATAATGGACCGAAGTACTCAATGAGCGAGGGAGTGAAAATAATTTCTCTAATAATAGGAGGAGTTTATTGAGTGAAAGAATGAAATTCATTTTGTAGCAATATGAGTTCTATTTATAGAAATTTATTATTTAGTGTTGGTAAATTACAAATGCTGGTTAGGTCAAATCTAGGCTTTTGCAAAAACAGTTAAAGGTTTTTCTAGCTTTTTTCTTTATCCATAACTTAGCAATATTTAGAAGACATTTTAATTTGATTTTTGATTTGATTCAAAAAAAAAAATTTAGGTATATTGATTTAAAAAAAAAATGTATTCAAAGTGGTAAAATCAGCCAAAATCTAGCCTTTTGCAAAAACTGTTAAAGGTTTTTCTATCTTTTGTCCTTAACCATAACTTAAAAATATTTAAAAATACTTTTCTTATCGATTTTTGAACAAAATAGTACGTATATTGATTTAAAAAAAAAAATATTCAAAAGTGGTGAAACCGGGCAAAATGTAGCCTTTTGCAAAAATAGTTTGCGGATTTTCTAGCCTTTTTCCTTAGTATGGGTATGTTGATTGAAAAAAAAAGTTATTCAAAATTGGTTAAACCGGGCAAAATCTAGTCTTATGCAAAAACAGTTTGAGGGGTTTTAAGCTTTTTCCTCAACAATAACTTAGAAATTTGTAAAAAAGACATTTTATATCGATTTTTGATTTGATTTTTGAAAAAATAGTACGTATATTGATTAAAAAAAAAAAATATTAAAAAGTGGTGAAACCGGGCAAAATGTAGGCTTTGAGGATTTTCTAGCTTTTTTCCATAGCCGTAACTTAGAAATATTTAAAAAGACATTTCATATCGATTTTTGATTTGATTTAAAGAAAAATGTGGGTATGTTGATTTAACAAAAAAAGTTATTTGAAAAATTGCTAATGTTTTTTAACAAATATAAATTTCACTACACTTTGTGATTATTTTTTTATGGGAGCACAAACTAAAAAACTTGCACGATTTGCCTGTCGATTAAAAGAATACACGCCGCTTTTCGATTACTCATAGACTGTAACATTTAATCTTCAACTTCTTCTTTTTATCATTTTTTCTTACATCTAATTTACAGTTTGTCAACTTCCAATTCCAATAAGCGGTAAGTTCTTCGCCTGTACCTATGAGCCTACGTATGTGTGTATGTGTACAAGAGAGCGTGGACAAGCCGCGCTTGCTAGTAGGTATACACACACCGTATGCACATAGGTACATTAGAATACAGACTGTAATCATGCATTTACTTCAGTGGTAGGCACTTCGATTTGAGTAGTTGTAGTGGTAAATGCGAGAGTAATTTTGATACAGTGGTGCAAAGAACAAATCTGTCGCGTCAGTTGCTTAACCGACAGCAAGGTAGTAACAACAATACCGCTTCAAAGCAAAATTTTGATTATAATATTTATGCGCGCTAAAAATGAGCTTCTAAAATTTTTTTATGATTAAAGATGCTTTTGGGGGAATGCAATGTCTCCTATGCTACGCTTCGTTGGGGAACCGCGAATATAACATTAAGAGACATTACAATTCTTTTCATCAAGATTTCGATAAGTACGAGGGTGTGGAAAGAGACAGAATTTTTTCGGAAAAAAGGAATATACTTTTACAAAAGTATAAGGAATGGGTTTTGGAAAATGACGATGGAAATTGCAGAAATGGGGAAACCAAGCTAAGAAGGGATCTGTCAAATTTTATAAGTGCAAGCATAGTTAGGAAGGGAAGACCTTTTTCAGAAGGCGTTTTTCTTAAAGAAATGGTTCTACAAATTTTAGAAAAACTTCACAGCCCCCTACATATTTTCTTTGAAAAAGTTCCTCTATCAACCAGAACTGTAACAAGAAATATAAATGAAATAGGAACGTCGCTTAAAAAAGCCATTATGGAAAAGATTAATGATTGCAAATTTTTTTCCATATGTCTGGATGAAAGCACGGATATAAATGACATATGTCAAATGGTAATTTGTGTTCGATGCGTAAACTCCAACTATGAAATATTCGAGTCAATGCTTTCGCTAGAAAGTTTTCATGGAAATGTAACAGGAAGGTTAATATTTGAAACTTAACACCAAAACTTTCTTTCAGAAGTGGACCTAAATAAGTTTGCCGGGGTATGCACGGATGGGGCAAAGGTCATGACTGGCAAAATAGAAGGTTTCGTAGGGCAGTTAGGAAAGCATAGCATTAATTTTAACTCCTTCCATTGCATTATACACCAACTGACTCTTGCTTCCAAATTTTTGAGCACGCTTTCCTACATGAAAACTGCAGAGCAAATAATTAATAAAATAAGGGGTGGTCATCATTCACTTACCCATCGCAAATTTAAGGAGTTTTTAGAAGCTTCAAAGGCTGAATACAACGACCTTAAAATGTTCACCGAAGTCCGATGGTTAAGCCGGGGTGAATGTCTGAAAAGATTGTTTGCTCTGCGGAATGAAGTGCTACAGTTTTTAAAAGTGGAGAACTTGCATGAAACAAAGGAATTGACACAGGCCTTAGAAGATAGCGAATTTATTTTTAATTTGGCGTTTCTTTCTGACTTATGTAATTATTTAAATGAGCTTAATTTGAAATTACAAGGAAAGGAAAAAACGTTACCAACATTATTTAGAGAAGTTATTCATTTTCAAACTGTTTTATTTTTATTGCTTTCTGAAGTCAAAGGTGGGGACTATTCCAGTTTTCCCAAAACCTACACCTTAATTAATAGCATTGATATTTTGAAAGTAAACAATGAACACACGCAGTTATTGGAGACTCTTTTTTTCAACTTTGAAGACAGATTTCAAGACTTTCGAAAACATAAGCCTTTAATTTACTTATTTGAAAGTCCGTTAACCTGTGACATAACCCAATATTCATTTGAAATTCAAAATGAATTGTTACTTCTAAGAAACGAAATGCCAGTTAATGATGAACCAGACATTACCAATTTCTGGAGAAACTTAGATAGCGAATTTTATAAAAACCTTAAGGAAATTTCCCTCAAGATTTTATCATTTTTCCCATCAACATTCTTCTGTGAGCACATTTTTTCTGACATGAAATTCATCTGTTCAAAACAGAGGAACAGATTGACTTCAAGAAATTTGTCAAATGCACTACTAACAAGAAATTGCCATAAATCTATATATGATAATGAGATCATTCAAAATTGAATTAAGAATTCCATTTTTTTCGTCATTTTCCAAAACCCATTCCTTATACTTTTGTAAAAGTATATTCTTTTTTTCCGAAAAAATTCTTTTTCCCATTTATTTTTGCGTTACATTTTAATCCAGCTATCTGAAATCGCTTTCATTAATTTAAAATCGCGCATAATTTACTACCGCATGAAACAATCAACAAAGCGGCGACACATGTTACCCCTTTGCTGTCTACGCCAAGACTGGCAGGAAAATGATTTTTTAACACCACTGTGGCTAACTTGATTTTTTGCTCTCAACAGCAACTGAAATTAAGAGCGTAAGATTACATGTACACGCACGCACACATGCGTGCTGCTCATTTGAGTTAGGAATGCCTATCAGTGATTTACTTACATTAGGATGGTGCTAAAAAGTTAAGGTAAGTAAATTTGTAAGTTGAAGTCATTAAAAAGGGAAAATAAGGTAAGTGTAAATTAATTATAAGGTAAGTATGAGGTAAGTAATAAAAAAATATAAGGTAAGTATAAGGTAATTCTATTTTAAGTATTCAGGTAAGTATAATAATTACATTTCATTTTAATTTACATTTCATTTTAATTTACATTTCATTTTAATTCACATTTCAGGTAACATTACTTATTTTTTATCATCTGCTTTAACACCGGCCACCTTGAAGGAATCTGGATTCTTCAACCATCTGCTATGGGTAACACGGCAAGCTTATGGATTGGACGCCTAATTGTTCCAGTTTTTGTTTGGATGTCGGCCACTCTCACCTTTCCGTCCTGGCCGGCTATCGTGCCTGTCACTCGGCCTAGGACCCATTGCTGGGGTGGGGCGTTGTCTTCGTGAACGACGACGAGCTCTCCTACCTCTACGTTGGGTTGTGGGTGCTGCCACTTGTTGCGCTCCTGCAGACTCAGCAGGTAGCTCCTGGACCACGTTCGCCAAAACCGACGCTTGAGTGAGCAGACATGCTGCCATCTGTCGGAGTAGCGCGTGCTGGGTTCCGGGAGCTCCGCTTCCTCGGGCATTTCCCTCAGCCGGCAACCGATTAGCAGGTGCGCCGGCGTTAGAGCCTCGCCGTCGTTCGGATCCTGGCTGAGTGGAGCGATTGGACGCGAGTTGAGTACGGCCTCTACCTTGACGAGCAGCGTTCCTGTTTCTTCGGCGGTGAGACTCGCGTTGCCGACGGCTCGCACGAGCAGGTGCTTCGCCGACTTCACTGCCGCCTCCCATAACCCGCCGAAGTGGGGAGCCCTGGGAGGTATAAAGACGAACCTGAACCCTTCGTCTGCTGCGTGGTGGAGTATCGCCTCCTTCTGACTGAGAAATGCTTCCCTCAGTTCCTTGAGCTTGCGATCGGCTCCTACGAAATTCGTCGCGTTGTCGCAGTGAATCGTCGCTGGTATTCCCCGGCGTCCAACGAACCTTTTAAGGGCGAGAATAAATATATCAGAACTTAAATCAGACACAAGTTCTAAATGGACAGCTTTTGAGGTAAAACACACAAAGACCGCAATGTACATTTTTACCGGGGGGCGACCCCGTATCTTTTGTGTGACGTAAATTGGACCGCAAAAATCTACTCCACAAACCATGAAAGGTCGTAGGGCACGCAGCCTGTCGGCTGGTAAACTGCCCATAATTTGGCTTTTTAATTTTGGCTTATAATGAAAGCAATGTATGCAGTTTCGCACGGTTCGACTACATGCCTCTCGAGCGTTAACTAGCCAAATTTTTTCTCGCAAAATTGCAACCAATGCTTTGGCACCTGCATGATGGTTGCGCAAATGTAGGAACCGTATATACGATTTGACGAACTGCGAATTTTTACTCAATAATAGAGGAAATTTGGCATCGTACGGGATAGGCGCATTTAATAAACGACCGCCTACTCGTAACAATTTCAACGACAAGGACTTTTCTGAATGCTCATGCAAAAATGGATTCAATTTTTGCAAGCTCGACGGTAGTGGAAGATTTTTTGACAATTTGGTTATTTCTTGGCTATATTCATCAAATTGGATTATTTGAACAATTTTCAAGAAGCTTAATTGCAACTCTTGTGCTGATGGTGTTGGATCATATTTGGTGGATCGGTTTCTCACCTTTAAAACCCATCGCAGAATATAGGCAGAAACTCGTAATAATTTTTTGTGAGAGGAATATTTTTCAATCACAATTACGAGTGGATTACGTTCGTCACTCGCAGCTACTAAGGCGCTGGCGTTTTTCTTCTTTTCCAGTGCTTGTTCTTCAGGCGTTAATTCGAAATGGGTATTTATAGGCCAACTTGCGGGGTCTTCTAAGAGGAACTGTGGGCCAGAAAACCATATTGAATTCTGTATTTCATCCACGCTACAACCCCGAGACACTTGATCCGCAGGATTTTGTTTAGTTGGCACATGTCGCCACGAAGCACTTTGAGTCAACTCTTGAATCTCGGACACTCTATTAGCAACGAATGTTTGCAAAGTTGATGGATGTGTTTTTATCCAATGCAAAACTATTTCGGAGTCTGTCCAGAATGTTGTGCTGTCAATGGGTCGACTCAACATCGGCGCAATACGTGACCATAACTTGGCCAAAAGATGCGCTGCCAGGAGCTCTAAACGAGGAAGAGACTTAGTCTTCAGCGGAGCAACCCTGGATTTTGCAGTTAGCAGAATGCATTTAACTTCATTAGCGAATTGGCTTCGAATGTAAATACAACAACCATACGCTCTTATTGAGGCGTCGGCGAAGCCATGTATTTGACAATTGGTACTCGACTCAGTAAAAACAAACCGAGGAATGCTGATTGAAGGCAATTGCAATAAATTCGCTTTGAAATTCTGCCAACTGCTGTTGAGATACAACGGAATCGACTCATCCCAATCTAGTTTCTTAATCCACAGCTCTTGCAATAAGATTTTAGCTGTGGTCACTAGTGGGGCCAGCAAACCAAGAGGATCAAAGAGTCGGGCAGATACCGATAAAATATTTCGTTTTGTAGCTCGTAACTCATCAAATGTATCATCCAGTTTAAACCGAAATAAGTCGTCTTTTGGCGACCAGTGGATTCCTAGCGTTTTAGTGGAGTCTGAATCGTTGAAACTTAACGATTTTTCCAGACTCTGACTGTCGAAAAAACTCGGGTGGTTAGAAAACCACTTAGCAAGCTGGAATCCTGCCGACTTTAAGACGTCAATCACCTCACAGCGAATTCTGTCGAGGGATTCAAAATCTTCAGATCCGGTTAACAGATCATCAACGTAAAAATCGGTACTTATTACTTTGGCACCGAGTGGATATTCTTGTGCATTCACATCACTTAGCATCTGCAAACACCGTGTTGCGAGAAATGGAGCTGGCGCAGTGCCATACGTTACGGTGTTTAAACGAAAAATTTGCAGAGGCTCGGATGGATACTTTCTCCACACTATTAATTGAAAATTTCTATCATTTTCATTTACGAGAACTTGACGGTACATCTTAGTGATGTCCGCTGTAATAGCATACTTATGCATACGAAAGCGAAGTAGCGTCGAAAAAAGTTCTTCTTGAATGGTCGGTCCAACCATCAAAATGTCATTCAACGCAATTTGTGTTGACGTCTTACTCGACGCGTCGAAAACAACGCGGAGTTTCGTCGACGTACTTTGTGGTCTTAAGACACACTGATGCGGAATGAAATAGTGGGCTTCACTCGGGATTTTGTTATTAGTGGGGCTCATGTGGCCCAATACCAAGTACTCATCCATGAAGTCCAGATACATTTGACGAAGTTCTGGATCTTTCAAAGTACGTCTCTCCAGCGCCTGAAACCGCCAAGCTGCGGTTTCAAATGACTGACCCAATGCATTTTGGTCAGTTTTGAACGGCAATCTTACTTGTAGCCGTCCCGACGGTAAGACTTCAGTAGTCTTAACGAAGTAGTCTTCGCATTCCATTTGCTCGGCAGTGTACTTTGTAGCCTGTGATTCCGAAGGGATTTCTTCCATTGCCCAGAATCTTTGGACAATTTCATCAATTGCTTCGGAATCATCTTCGGCTTTGCATAAAGCACTGCTAGCTTCGGAATGTTCACTTTGGTGGGAGACATATCTGCCTGAAATAACCCAACCCAAAAGTGTTTTTTGAAGTGTTGGAAACCTTGGATCGGTTTTAATTTGACCAACCGACAAAAGATCGAAAAATGTCTCGGCTCCCAACAAAAGATCGACTTTTGAGGACTTATGGAAACCAGGATCAGCTAATTCAATATTAGCTGGAATTTTCCAACCTGTGGTGTTAACAGACCGATCTGGGTGATTTGCCGAAATCGCTCCCATTACCCAAAAATCTGCGAGAAACTCAAAATTGTTAACTCGGGATTTTATGACTGCACTCACTTTTGACCTAACCTTTTGGGTGGCATTGCCAATCCCGATGACATTTAATGTCGCCTTCTCTCGCCGAATTCGCAGCTTTTGTGCCAGCTCTTCAGTCATGAAATTAACTTGAGACCCGGAATCAAGTAAAGCACGAGCTGACACAAAATCACCGGAGCAAGTTTTTACCTTGACCACTGCTGTCGCTAACATAACGCGATCAGGCACGCTCACTGTGTGCATAGCTTGTGAGGTCGAAGGTTGTGGTGTTGTTTCGAACGATATTGGGTATTGATGTAACATGGTGTGATGTGACCGGTTACAAACTCGACACCGTTCTAATTTGCACTTAGAAACCGTATGTCCCTTGCGTAAGCAATTTATGCACAATGGGACCGATTTCGCGAAATCGAATCTCTGCTGAGGAGAGAGAGTTTTAAATTTAGGGCAGGTGGTCAAAAAGTGGTCTTTGGAGTTGCAGTGAAAACACGTCGTTGGTTTAGCTTTCGCAGCCACAAAGGACGATTTTGGCTTTTCAGCATTCTTGTTGCTTTGTCTTTGGGTGTCATGCGATTTTGACGATGTCGACGCTTCTTCAGACGAGAGGTGCTGGTATCTCTTATTGAGAGCCGCTTCACACTCACTCCACAGCGGAAGCTTGTCGTAGTCAAGTTGCTCCTCCCATTTTGACCGCGTAATGGGATCAACCTTCGACATGACTAAGTGAATTAACATCGCTTTTGAAATGTTTTTATCGTCACCCAAAGACAACAGGGAGTCATAAACAGCTGACACGGTATCGATCATGGACCGCAGCGAAAGCGACGATGGCCTTTGGATTTTCGGCAACTCAAACAGTTTCGCAACTGTATTCGAAAATATCAGACATTTATTGTCATATACCCTTTTCAGGCTTGCCAGTGCCTTTGGATAATTTTCTTCCGTCATTTGGAAGGCCTTCACCGTTCCTAAAGCTTCACCAGACAAACACGACACTAAATGTGTAAATTTTTCAATGTCTGGAAGCGCAGGGTTGTTATGAACGAGGCTCTCAAACAAACTCATAAAATTTTTAAACTCTGAATACTGCCCTCGAAACTTAGGCAGCGACATTTTCGGAAGTCTTGAGCTGTGAAGGAGCTGTCAAGAGCTTTTGATTTGTTGCTCTCTGACAATATGGACTTTAACATAGCCTTGGTTCCAACAATTAAATCTTCCAGGCTATCACGAGTGTCATCATCTTCATCGATCTCTTCTATTTCAGACTGACACGCCAGAAGCTTTTCGCTGTAACTGTTCAGCATTTCGAGTCGACACTCGACTTCCGACGGATCTGATGAAATTGAATTATCGAGAATCCCCGTTTTTATTCTAGCTATGCTTCTTTTTAAAATTGTCCTATGTCTTTTTAAAGATGTGGCGTCTTCCACCTGATTCTCACTTTTACTCATCTTGATTCGCTATGCACAGTAACTTTGTACAAAATTATAGTTTGGAAGTTTTCAACTTAATAATACGAAAACGAAAAAAAAATTGCTGAAACTTCACTAAACTATCGAAAAAATGGTGCAAATCAAGAGGTAGAATCTTATAATCCCTTACTTAGGAAAACTAGACGCAATGTCGAAAGTTTTTAAGGGCCTAACCGTGAGCAAAATATGGTCCACGATTTAACCAAACACTTAAAGCTGTATAGCTTTCGAAAAATATTTGACAGAATGGTAATCGGAGCCTTGTCGGAAATTGTACGAGGTAGTAGTTCTTCACTAAACAATCCCGAAATCTTGTTTCACGAAATTTGTATATAAACAATTTAATTTCAAAGTGAATACAAGAGATGCCAAAAATTTAAGCTTGTTGGGTGATCTTTGCAGCAATTTAACAATAACAACAACCTCAACAGCTTTTAATTGTTAGCACTCAATACCTGTTGTTCATGGACTGGTTCGTTTCCAGCTTCAACTTCCCTTTTGCACAATGGGCAACTGCACCGCATTCCTGGAGGAAACTTAACTGGCCTTTTTTTGATGACAACCGCAGTATTGAGCACAAATGGCACTGGATAATCAGCAGCAGTATTATTGTGTATGCGTATGTGTGTGCAGCACAGTTTATAGCGCAAATAGCTTTCAATCAAATTTGAAAAAAAATTTTTTTTTTTTTTTTTTTTTTTTACTTAGCGCCTTTTGCAAGTAAGTATCAAACTTTGAATAACGCACTTGTGGGTAAGTAAAACCTCTTAAAATTTCTCTTTGAATACTAGGTAAGTACCATTTACTGTTTTAATTAATTTTATTTTTAGGTTTCACTACTATATTTTTCTGCGTCACTGTAACGAACCTTGTGGCGAATATGAGCGCAGGTAAGTTGTTGCTATTTGCACTATTAAAAAAGAAACTTTGTATTTTTGTAATTTTCGAATCACCTTTTGAATATGTGAATTTCACCACTATTTTAAAATTTAATTGTTTATTTAATATTTTTTAACTTTTAGGTAAATAATATTTTTTCAAAGGTAAGTATTTTAACTTTATTTTGCTCTTTGTTACAAGCTTCTTTATATTTTTGTTTATTGCAGCCACTGCACTACACTGAAGTTAAGTAGGTATGTATTTTGTTTTTGCACACACGACCGCGACAGGCAATTAATTATTAAATGTTTTAATTGTTTTGTTGTTGGTTTTTTTTTTTTTTTGATATATTTATATCATAAATATTTATTTGATTTTATTTAAAATTGTTTTCGAACTAAATCTTTTTTCAAATCTTTGTTTGAAAGTTAACCTTTAGGTTTTTATTTAGTTCTTTATTTAAGCACTCACTTGCACTTTTCAGTTTTTTAATAATGTATTTAATTGTTCTAATTTTTTAATTTGCACTTAGTCCCTGCTCGGGCGCCATGAAAAATTGCTAATGTTTTTTAACAAATATAAATTTCACTACACTTTGTGATTATTTTTTTATGGGAGCACAAACTAAAAAACTTGCACGATTTGCCTGTCGATTAAAAGAATACACGCCGCTTTTCGATTACTCATAGACTGTAACATTTAATCTTCAACTTCTTCTTTTTATCATTTTTTCTTACATCTAATTTACAGTTTGTCAACTTCCAATTCCAATAAGCGGTAAGTTCTTCGCCTGTACCTATGAGCCTACGTATGTGTGTATGTGTACAAGAGAGCGTGGACAAGCCGCGCTTGCTAGTAGGTATACACACACCGTATGCACATAGGTACATTAGAATACAGACTTTAATCATGCATTTACTTACATTAGGATGGTGCTAAAAAGTTAAGGTAAGTAAATTTGTAAGATGAAGTCATTAAAAAGGGAAAATAAGGTAAGTGTAAATTAATTATAAGGTAAGTATGAGGTAAGTAATAAAAAAATATAAGGTAAGTATAAGGTAATTCTATTTTAAGTATTCAGGTAAGTATAATAATTACATTTCATTTTAATTTACATTTCATTTTAATTTACATTTCATTTTAATTCACATTTCAGGTAACATTACTTATTTTTTATCATCTGCTTTAACACCGGCCACCTTGAAGGAATCTGGATTCTTCAACCATCTGCTATGGGTAACACGGCAAGCTTATGGATTGGACGCCTAATTGTTCCAGTTTTTGTTTGGATGTCGGCCACTCTCACCTTTCCGTCCTGGCCGGCTATCGTGCCTGTCACTCGGCCTAGGACCCATTGCTGGGGTGGGGCGTTGTCTTCGTGAACGACGACGAGCTCTCCTACCTCTACGTTGGGTTGTGGGTGCTGCCACTTGTTGCGCTCCTGCAGACTCAGCAGGTAGCTCCTGGACCACGTTCGCCAAAACCGACGCTTGAGTGAGCAGACATGCTGCCATCTGTCGGAGTAGCGCGTGCTGGGTTCCGGGAGCTCCGCTTCCTCGGGCATTTCCCTCAGCCGGCAACCGATTAGCAGGTGCGCCGGCGTTAGAGCCTCGCCGTCGTTCGGATCCTGGCTGAGTGGAGCGATTGGACGCGAGTTGAGTACGGCCTCTACCTTGACGAGCAGCGTTCCTGTTTCTTCGGCGGTGAGACTCGCGTTGCCGACGGCTCGCACGAGCAGGTGCTTCGCCGACTTCACTGCCGCCTCCCATAACCCGCCGAAGTGGGGAGCCCTGGGAGGTATAAAGACGAACCTGAACCCTTCGTCTGCTGCGTGGTGGAGTATCGCCTCCTTCTGACTGAGAAATGCTTCCCTCAGTTCCTTGAGCTTGCGATCGGCTCCTACGAAATTCGTCGCGTTGTCGCAGTGAATCGTCGCTGGTATTCCCCGGCGTCCAACGAACCTTTTAAGGGCGAGAATAAATATATCAGAACTTAAATCAGACACAAGTTCTAAATGGACAGCTTTTGAGGTAAAACACACAAAGACCGCAATGTACATTTTTACCGGGGGGCGACCCCGTATCTTTTGTGTGACGTAAATTGGACCGCAAAAATCTACTCCACAAACCATGAAAGGTCGTAGGGCACGCAGCCTGTCGGCTGGTAAACTGCCCATAATTTGGCTTTTTAATTTTGGCTTATAATGAAAGCAATGTATGCAGTTTCGCACGGTTCGACTACATGCCTCTCGAGCGTTAACTAGCCAAATTTTTTCTCGCAAAATTGCAACCAATGCTTTGGCACCTGCATGATGGTTGCGCAAATGTAGGAACCGTATATACGATTTGACGAACTGCGAATTTTTACTCAATAATAGAGGAAATTTGGCATCGTACGGGATAGGCGCATTTAATAAACGACCGCCTACTCGTAACAATTTCAACGACAAGGACTTTTCTGAATGCTCATGCAAAAATGGATTCAATTTTTGCAAGCTCGACGGTAGTGGAAGATTTTTTGACAATTTGGTTATTTCTTGGCTATATTCATCAAATTGGATTATTTGAACAATTTTCAAGAAGCTTAATTGCAACTCTTGTGCTGATGGTGTTGGATCATATTTGGTGGATCGGTTTCTCACCTTTAAAACCCATCGCAGAATATAGGCAGAAACTCGTAATAATTTTTTGTGAGAGGAATATTTTTCAATCACAATTACGAGTGGATTACGTTCGTCACTCGCAGCTACTAAGGCGCTGGCGTTTTTCTTCTTTTCCAGTGCTTGTTCTTCAGGCGTTAATTCGAAATGGGTATTTATAGGCCAACTTGCGGGGTCTTCTAAGAGGAACTGTGGGCCAGAAAACCATATTGAATTCTGTATTTCATCCACGCTACAACCCCGAGACACTTGATCCGCAGGATTTTGTTTAGTTGGCACATGTCGCCACGAAGCACTTTGAGTCAACTCTTGAATCTCGGACACTCTATTAGCAACGAATGTTTGCAAAGTTGATGGATGTGTTTTTATCCAATGCAAAACTATTTCGGAGTCTGTCCAGAATGTTGTGCTGTCAATGGGTCGACTCAACATCGGCGCAATACGTGACCATAACTTGGCCAAAAGATGCGCTGCCAGGAGCTCTAAACGAGGAAGAGACTTAGTCTTCAGCGGAGCAACCCTGGATTTTGCAGTTAGCAGAATGCATTTAACTTCATTAGCGAATTGGCTTCGAATGTAAATACAACAACCATACGCTCTTATTGAGGCGTCGGCGAAGCCATGTATTTGACAATTGGTACTCGACTCAGTAAAAACAAACCGAGGAATGCTGATTGAAGGCAATTGCAATAAATTCGCTTTGAAATTCTGCCAACTGCTGTTGAGATACAACGGAATCGACTCATCCCAATCTAGTTTCTTAATCCACAGCTCTTGCAATAAGATTTTAGCTGTGGTCACTAGTGGGGCCAGCAAACCAAGAGGATCAAAGAGTCGGGCAGATACCGATAAAATATTTCGTTTTGTAGCTCGTAACTCATCAAATGTATCATCCAGTTTAAACCGAAATAAGTCGTCTTTTGGCGACCAGTGGATTCCTAGCGTTTTAGTGGAGTCTGAATCGTTGAAACTTAACGATTTTTCCAGACTCTGACTGTCGAAAAAACTCGGGTGGTTAGAAAACCACTTAGCAAGCTGGAATCCTGCCGACTTTAAGACGTCAATCACCTCACAGCGAATTCTGTCGAGGGATTCAAAATCTTCAGATCCGGTTAACAGATCATCAACGTAAAAATCGGTACTTATTACTTTGGCACCGAGTGGATATTCTTGTGCATTCACATCACTTAGCATCTGCAAACACCGTGTTGCGAGAAATGGAGCTGGCGCAGTGCCATACGTTACGGTGTTTAAACGAAAAATTTGCAGAGGCTCGGATGGATACTTTCTCCACACTATTAATTGAAAATTTCTATCATTTTCATTTACGAGAACTTGACGGTACATCTTAGTGATGTCCGCTGTAATAGCATACTTATGCATACGAAAGCGAAGTAGCGTCGAAAAAAGTTCTTCTTGAATGGTCGGTCCAACCATCAAAATGTCATTCAACGCAATTTGTGTTGACGTCTTACTCGACGCGTCGAAAACAACGCGGAGTTTCGTCGACGTACTTTGTGGTCTTAAGACACACTGATGCGGAATGAAATAGTGGGCTTCACTCGGGATTTTGTTATTAGTGGGGCTCATGTGGCCCAATACCAAGTACTCATCCATGAAGTCCAGATACATTTGACGAAGTTCTGGATCTTTCAAAGTACGTCTCTCCAGCGCCTGAAACCGCCAAGCTGCGGTTTCAAATGACTGACCCAATGCATTTTGGTCAGTTTTGAACGGCAATCTTACTTGTAGCCGTCCCGACGGTAAGACTTCAGTAGTCTTAACGAAGTAGTCTTCGCATTCCATTTGCTCGGCAGTGTACTTTGTAGCCTGTGATTCCGAAGGGATTTCTTCCATTGCCCAGAATCTTTGGACAATTTCATCAATTGCTTCGGAATCATCTTCGGCTTTGCATAAAGCACTGCTAGCTTCGGAATGTTCACTTTGGTGGGAGACATATCTGCCTGAAATAACCCAACCCAAAAGTGTTTTTTGAAGTGTTGGAAACCTTGGATCGGTTTTAATTTGACCAACCGACAAAAGATCGAAAAATGTCTCGGCTCCCAACAAAAGATCGACTTTTGAGGACTTATGGAAACCAGGATCAGCTAATTCAATATTAGCTGGAATTTTCCAACCTGTGGTGTTAACAGACCGATCTGGGTGATTTGCCGAAATCGCTCCCATTACCCAAAAATCTGCGAGAAACTCAAAATTGTTAACTCGGGATTTTATGACTGCACTCACTTTTGACCTAACCTTTTGGGTGGCATTGCCAATCCCGATGACATTTAATGTCGCCTTCTCTCGCCGAATTCGCAGCTTTTGTGCCAGCTCTTCAGTCATGAAATTAACTTGAGACCCGGAATCAAGTAAAGCACGAGCTGACACAAAATCACCGGAGCAAGTTTTTACCTTGACCACTGCTGTCGCTAACATAACGCGATCAGGCACGCTCACTGTGTGCATAGCTTGTGAGGTCGAAGGTTGTGGTGTTGTTTCGAACGATATTGGGTATTGATGTAACATGGTGTGATGTGACCGGTTACAAACTCGACACCGTTCTAATTTGCACTTAGAAACCGTATGTCCCTTGCGTAAGCAATTTATGCACAATGGGACCGATTTCGCGAAATCGAATCTCTGCTGAGGAGAGAGAGTTTTAAATTTAGGGCAGGTGGTCAAAAAGTGGTCTTTGGAGTTGCAGTGAAAACACGTCGTTGGTTTAGCTTTCGCAGCCACAAAGGACGATTTTGGCTTTTCAGCATTCTTGTTGCTTTGTCTTTGGGTGTCATGCGATTTTGACGATGTCGACGCTTCTTCAGACGAGAGGTGCTGGTATCTCTTATTGAGAGCCGCTTCACACTCACTCCACAGCGGAAGCTTGTCGTAGTCAAGTTGCTCCTCCCATTTTGAACGCGTAATGGGATCAACCTTCGACATGACTAAGTGAATTAACATCGCATTTGAAATGTTTTTATCGTCACCCAAAGACAACAGGGAGTCATAAACAGCTGACACGGTATCGATCATGGACCGCAGCGAAAGCGACGATGGCCTTTGGATTTTCGGCAACTCAAACAGTTTCGCAACTGTATTCGAAAATATCAGACATTTATTGTCATATACCCTTTTCAGGCTTGCCAGTGCCTTTGGATAATTTTCTTCCGTCATTTGGAAGGCCTTCACCGTTCCTAAAGCTTCACCAGACAAACACGACACTAAATGTGTAAATTTTTCAATGTCTGGAAGCGCAGGGTTGTTATGAACGAGGCTCTCAAACAAACTCATAAAATTTTTAAACTCTGAATACTGCCCTCGAAACTTAGGCAGCGACATTTTCGGAAGTCTTGAGCTGTGAAGGAGCTGTCAAGAGCTTTTGATTTGTTGCTCTCTGACAATATGGACTTTAACATAGCCTTGGTTCCAACAATTAAATCTTCCAGGCTATCACGAGTGTCATCATCTTCATCGATCTCTTCTATTTCAGACTGACACGCCAGAAGCTTTTCGCTGTAACTGTTCAGCATTTCGAGTCGACACTCGACTTCCGACGGATCTGATGAAATTGAATTATCGAGAATCCCCGTTTTTATTCTAGCTATGCTTCTTTTTAAAATTGTCCTATGTCTTTTTAAAGATGTGGCGTCTTCCACCTGATTCTCACTTTTACTCATCTTGATTCGCTATGCACAGTAACTTTGTACAAAATTATAGTTTGGAAGTTTTCAACTTAATAATACGAAAACGAAAAAAAAATTGCTGAAACTTCACTAAACTATCGAAAAAATGGTGCAAATCAAGAGGTAGAATCTTATAATCCCTTACTTAGGAAAACTAGACGCAATGTCGAAAGTTTTTAAGGGCCTAACCGTGAGCAAAATATGGTCCACGATTTAACCAAACACTTAAAGCTGTATAGCTTTCGAAAAATATTTGACAGAATGGTAATCGGAGCCTTGTCGGAAATTGTACGAGGTAGTAGTTCTTCACTAAACAATCCCGAAATCTTGTTTCACGAAATTTGTATATAAACAATTTAATTTCAAAGTGAATACAAGAGATGCCAAAAATTTAAGCTTGTTGGGTGATCTTTGCAGCAATTTAACAATAACAACAACCTCAACAGCTTTTAATTGTTAGCACTCAATACCTGTTGTTCATGGACTGGTTCGTTTCCAGCTTCAACTTCCCTTTTGCACAATGGGCAACTGCACCGCATTCCTGGAGGAAACTTAACTGGCCTTTTTTTGATGACAACCGCAGTATTGAGCACAAATGGCACTGGATAATCAGCAGCAGTATTATTGTGTATGCGTATGTGTGTGCAGCACAGTTTATAGCGCAAATAGCTTTCAATCAAATTTGAAAAAAAATTTTTTTTTTTTTTTTTTTTTTTACTTAGCGCCTTTTGCAAGTAAGTATCAAACTTTGAATAACGCACTTGTGGGTAAGTAAAACCTCTTAAAATTTCTCTTTGAATACTAGGTAAGTACCATTTACTGTTTTAATTAATTTTATTTTTAGGTTTCACTACTATATTTTTCTGCGTCACTGTAACGAACCTTGTGGCGAATATGAGCGCAGGTAAGTTGTTGCTATTTGCACTATTAAAAAAGAAACTTTGTATTTTTGTAATTTTCGAATCACCTTTTGAATATGTGAATTTCACCACTATTTTAAAATTTAATTGTTTATTTAATATTTTTTAACTTTTAGGTAAATAATATTTTTTCAAAGGTAAGTATTTTAACTTTATTTTGCTCTTTGTTACAAGCTTCTTTATATTTTTGTTTATTGCAGCCACTGCACTACACTGAAGTTAAGTAGGTATGTATTTTGTTTTTGCACACACGACCGCGACAGGCAATTAATTATTAAATGTTTTAATTGTTTTGTTGTTGGTTTTTTTTTTTTTTTGATATATTTATATCATAAATATTTATTTGATTTTATTTAAAATTGTTTTCGAACTAAATCTTTTTTCAAATCTTTGTTTGAAAGTTAACCTTTAGGTTTTTATTTAGTTCTTTATTTAAGCACTCACTTGCACTTTTCAGTTTTTTAATAATGTATTTAATTGTTCTAATTTTTTAATTTGCACTTAGTCCCTGCTCGGGCGCCATGAAAAATTGCTAATGTTTTTTAACAAATATAAATTTCACTACACTTTGTGATTATTTTTTTATGGGAGCACAAACTAAAAAACTTGCACGATTTGCCTGTCGATTAAAAGAATACACGCCGCTTTTCGATTACTCATAGACTGTAACATTTAATCTTCAACTTCTTCTTTTTATCATTTTTTCTTACATCTAATTTACAGTTTGTCAACTTCCAATTCCAATAAGCGGTAAGTTCTTCGCCTGTACCTATGAGCCTACGTATGTGTGTATGTGTACAAGAGAGCGTGGACAAGCCGCGCTTGCTAGTAGGTATACACACACCGTATGCACATAGGTACATTAGAATACAGACTTTAATCATGCATTTACTTACATTAGGATGGTGCTAAAAAGTTAAGGTAAGTAAATTTGTAAGATGAAGTCATTAAAAAGGGAAAATAAGGTAAGTGTAAATTAATTATAAGGTAAGTATGAGGTAAGTAATAAAAAAATATAAGGTAAGTATAAGGTAATTCTATTTTAAGTATTCAGGTAAGTATAATAATTACATTTCATTTTAATTTACATTTCATTTTAATTTACATTTCATTTTAATTCACATTTCAGGTAACATTACTTATTTTTTATCATCTGCTTTAACATTATTCAAAAGTGGTTAAACCTCGCAAAATCTAGCCTTATGCAAAAACAGTTTGAGGGTTTTCTAGCTTTTCCTTAACCCTAACTTGAAAATATTTAAAAAGACATTTTATATTGATTTTTGATTTGATTTTTGAAAAAAATAAAAATTTAGGTATATTGAAACCGGGCAAAATGTAGCCTTTTGGAAAAACAGTTTGAGGGTTTTCTAGCTTTTTTCATTAACCATAACTTAGAAATATTTAAAAAGACATTTTATATTGATTTTTTTTCTTTTATTCAAAAGTGGTCAAATTTTGTCTAGACTTATTTGTTGTTCGGGTTGTAAATCTGGATGAATAGAAATGATTTGTTGTCTTTAGTAATATTTTAGTTGACCTCTAACCACTTCGTTTAGTACAAAATTTAAGGACCTGAGAAAAATTATGGATTTTTATATTTCAAAATTTATAGAAATAATTTACCGAAGTCCGATAAACAGAACAGTATCCCCCTTATTCATAAAAAATATAAAAGGTTTATTAAGCTCTTATTATTCAAAATTTGTATGAAAATGTCATTTTAAAAAGCTTTATAAACCAATTTTATTTTTTAAGAATATGAGGGTATTTTTAAAAAAATTTTAATTTTCGGAAAAACTTACCGAAAAACCCAAATTGTATAAGCGGTTATCTCATTTCTATAATGGGTGGTATGTATGTATATTTGTGAAAATATTCGCAGTAAGTTTTTTCCGAAAAAAGTATCACAAATATAAAAATATGTCTTATGAAATTTTAATGAGCTTATAAAAAATCAAGATTAGAAATACTCATATACCTAAAGATGTTTTAAAAAAGAAAAAACTATTTCAATGAAAAAAAAAAAAATTGTAGCCCGGAGCTGTTCTCGAACCTATAACAGTTCCCTCGCTATCCGAAGCGCTAACCACTGCTCTACTGCTTTATCTACGAATTTATTGTCAAATCACCAATTCAAGCTGTATGGGCAATGAGCGAGAGAATGAAAATAGTTTCTCTAATAAAAGGAGGAGCTTGTTGAGTGAAAGATTGAAAGGTTCATTTTGCAGAAAATGAGTTCTTTTTATAGAAACTTATTATACAGGCGTGTTTTTAAATCTTTTTAGAGGGGGTAAATTACAAATTCTGGTTAGGTCAAAAAAAGTTTGAGGATTCTCTAGCTTTTTTGTTTAACCATAACTTAGCAATATTTAAGACAATTTATATGGATTTTTTATTTGATTTAAAGAAAAAATATATATTAATTTTTCTATTCAATTTGGTCTAGTCTTTTTGGGGCTCGGGTTGCAAATCTGCCCTTTTAAAAGTTAATACATATGTATAACGTTCGAATCATTTTCGTAAAATATACTAAATTGCTGCTACACTAGATTTTACGAAACTTTCGTAAAATATACGAAATGACTTTCCTAGGGAATGTTACGAATTCGTGCGTACTACTTACGAAGTAATTTAGTAAACTATGAAAAAAAACCTTGTACGAATCATTTCGTATAATTTACAAAATACTTTCATACATTGTACTAATTCAACAAAGTCCTTTTTACTATTCGTACAATGTACGAAAATTTTCGTAAAAGTAAGTTGCGTGAAGGGTGGATACCTTGTCGCGGTACGAGGGCTTAGTCGATAGCCACGGGGCTACGTTGCCCTTGCGATCATAGCTCCGCATGGCACTACATCACGAGAGCAGCCTAGCCTCGCTGGCGCGATGACAAAGATCTACCCCCTCCCAATCCAGGGTGTTACGCGATACCGTGCCCATTGGACGGCGGAAAACGGCGGATGCTAAACTTCCATCAAGCGCCGGCACGAACATCAACCTCTCAATGTCTGTGGCAATGGTCTCGGGACCTGGCCTCAGTGATCCGAAAGAGAAGGAAGACGCAACTAAGCTTCTATCAAAGGGAGAGACCGCGATGGCAACTACGGGTCTGAACTCCTCCCAAAAGACATCTCCCCGACGCTTTGCGTACTGGGATAAAAGGAAGGCTGCAAGGATCCTGAAGAAATATGAGGGAGCATCGCAGGATACACTATCGCTGAATGAAAGGAAGATGGTGGAGAAAGCGAAAGCTCTGATACCAAATTTCCAAAGGCCCTATGCGCCTAAAAGGCTAAACGGGAATCCCTTCAAACGCCAGAGATCGGACGGAGAGGTGGATCCCCATCCGAAGCGGCATCAGAATATCCCAGTAGTGGGCAAACCCAGCTTTGCTGAAGTGACCAAGTACAGAATCCTTATAGGTGTCATTGATCGAGGCAACGACCGTTGGTCCATCCCTAGAGACCGGTGGCTGTATGTCCGGAACGAAATTGGCAGGGCCTTTCTCGACATATGGCGTGAGTCTCCGGGTAGTCCGCCGCGGGGTACAGACGCGGGTTGGCACCAGGGTCAGATTAAAGTTTTCGCGTGTGAGGATGCAAGAACTGTTGCACTGTAGCTTCGTGTACTGTACAAGGCAGCAGTTGCAAGACTGGGTGAAGTCTACCCAGGGGCAAAAATCGAGGTCGTCGACTGGAAGGACATTCCGGCCCGGCCAAGGGCAAGGGCATGGATTCCTGCCATCCCTGCTGAACCGGAGAATATTCTTGAGATGCTGCAGGCCTGGAATCCGTCTCTCCCGACGCAGGACTGGAGTGTCAATCTGGTCGAGGGTGAGGTTGGGCCTCATAGACAGGTGGTTTTAACTTTGAATAAGTAGGCACTCGAGCCCCTTAAACGGTGCAATGGACGAGTGCATTATGGAATGGGTCAGATCGTGATCCACGTATACCGTGGCGATGCACAACGCGCTGCCACTCCGGCCGCTTCGAAGGACTCGGAAATCGAAGGACCAGAAGAGGAGGCAGGGGTGTCAGACGCGGAAAGTATGGTATCCGCCACGTCAAATTGCGAGGAAGCCGTGAACGACTCGGCGATGGAAGATAGCCTAACGGACGCGGAAGACCTCGACCGCACGGTGGTGGAGGGCAATCCGGTGCACACTAACGTTGATGCCGCTTCAGACAGTAGAGATTCCGCCACGCCAAATCGTGCAGATAAATTGTCGTTGAGAGATAGGCCCCGGGACGGGGTAGACCTCCACGACGGTACGACGGCGGTAGGGAAGTCTGAGCGCTCTCATGTTGGTGGTGCTTCAGATTAACCTGCACAAATCTAAAGCAGACTCAGCTGCCCTAAGCAGTCGTCGTGGTCCTTATCCAAGAACCCTGGGCTAATAGCTCAAGGATCTGTGGATTGGGGGCTAAGGGGTACAAGCTCATCCGAGCTAATGAGGAGGGCAAGGTCAGAACCTGTATCTTGGTCAAGTCTGAGCTGAACACCTTTCTCTTACCCAACTATTCAAATGATGACGTTACAGCTGCCAGCTTAACGGTCGGCAGCACCAGCCTGACGATGGCGTCGGTCTACATGCCCTATGACGCCGAAGAACCTCCTCCACAAAAGGAGGTGAAAGATCTGGTGGAAAATTTCTGCACGGGTCATCTTATTATTGGAGCTGACGCTAATGCTCATCACGTCCAGTGGGGAAGCTCCGATATTAACGCTAGGGGCGAGTCTCTGTTTGACTACCTACTAACAACTAACCTGGTGGTTTGTAACGTGGGTAACGAGCCTACTTTTATCACTAAAGCCCGTAGGGGGGTCATAGACCTCACTATTTGTAGCGAAGGCGCTTATGAGTGGGTTAGGAAATGGCGTGTTCTTGAGGAGCATTCATTTTCCGACCACCGGTACATAGAAATTGCCTTAGATTTTTCTGTTGAGCAGCCAGTTATGAAACGCAATCCACGCAACACTAATTGGCAGCTACATAATCAAATATTAGTTAGGGACCTACCAGTGTTACCCCCACAAGCTCCATCATCAGTAGGAGAACTGGATGATCTGGTTGCGACCTTTACAACGGCGCTCTCAAATGCCCTAGAGCAGGCTTGTCCAGTGCCGAAACCACGCGGTAAACATAGAGCACACTAGTGGTCCTACGACCTGGGTTCGCTCCGCAAGTCCTGCAGGAAGCAATTTAATAGGGCCAAGAGCCTCGGTACGGAGCCTGAATGGCTCGAATATAAAGTTAAACTGAGGGCCTATAAAAGGGCCCTAAGGCAGGCGAAGAGAACTTCGTGGAGAGATTTCTGCACCGGGGTCGAAAAGGTCGATGATACGGCGAGACTTAGACGAGTGCTCTCAAAAACTCAAACAGCCATTAGCTATTTGCGGAAGCCTGACGGATCGTGGACTAGCACGGAAGGGGAAACCCTGGAGCTGCTATTGAATACACACTTTCCGGGGAACTTGCATGAAGCACCGTTAGCATCTGCAACAAATATGGCAGTGAATATACCCATCACGGAGGAAAGGGTAAGGTGGGCGATCAAAAGCTTTGAGCCGTTCAAGGCTGCTGGGCCAGACGGGATTTTCCCCGCACAACTCATAAACACGTTGGAAACATCGGCTAAATGGCTGGTATTTCTCTTTTCAGCCTGCCTGGATCTCAACTACATTCCGCACTCCTGGAGAAGCGCCAAGGTAGTCTTTATTCCTAAGGCTGGGAAGGCCTCACACTATGAGCCTAAGGACTACAGACCGATCAGTCTCTCGTCCTTTGCACTCAAAACCTTCGAGAGGATAATTAGCGATTATCTCTCCTCTACTATTGATAGCAACCTTATCTCTAGCTATCAACATGCATACACCAAAGGTAAATCAACGGAAACTGCGCTTCACAGTCTTGTCTCTGTTATTGAAAAATCGTTGTATGAAAAAGATTACTGTCTCGTGGCCTTCCTAGACATTGAAGGTGCCTTCAACAATATAAGCCCGGAGGCTATTAACACCGCTCTAACTAATCTGGGCATTAGCAGGTCTGTTATTGGACTAATTGATAAGCTACTAAAGGGAAGGAAAATAGTTTCTACACTGGGCACAGTTGATTTCTCACGCTATGTCACAAGAGGAACGCCTCAGGGTGGTGTTCTCTCTCCGCTTTTATGGAACCTCACTGTAAACTCGTTGCTACGAGACACAAGCTGGGGGGGCGGGAGGATAGTTGCATATGCAGACGATTTAGCTATTGCATACAGGGGCAAATTCCCACAAACCCTGTGTGACTTGATGCAAGTAGCACTGCGAGCAGTTTCCTCGTGGTCATCTCGCTGCGGACTTAATATCAACCCGGGAAAAGTGGAGCTTGTCCTTTATACTAACCGGTACAAAATACCAACGCTAAGCCTACCAGAACTAAATGGCGTGCGCCTGAACTTGGCTGACAAAGCCAAATTCCTAGGCATAGTTCTGGATAGAAAGCTTAACTGGAAGGAGAATGTCATCCAGCGCCAGAGGAAAGCGTGCATTGCACTTTACACCTGTAAAAGAGCCATCGCCAAAAAATGGGGGCTCAGTCCCAAAATCTGCAGATGGATTTACACTGCGATAATCCGGCCAATTATGCTGTATGGAGTCGTGGTATGCTGGCCTGCGCTGAGCAAGGCAGCCAACCTAAACCTGTTAGGTAAAGTCCACAGATCTAGGATGATCTGTATAAGCTGCGCGTTGAGAACAACGCCCAACGAAGCTCTCCAGGCCATTCTTGGCATTTTGCCACTCGATCTGGAAGGGTACCGGGCAGCGGCAGCATCGGCTCTGCGTCTAAGGGAAACTTCCGGCTGGGGCGCAGGCACTACTGGACACTCCGGTATTCTGGATTCTTACAGCTTTCTCCCTCCGAGCACGGACCGTTGTGCAACCACAACAGTCGGAGATAGCTGGTTCAGAATAAACATTCCCAGCAGGGAAGACTGGGAGAGGACGGATCGGTGTCCTGCTACTAATGGCGGCATTTCCATATACACCGACGGTTCGAAGTTGGACGGCAGAGTTGGAGGAGGGATTTATTCCAAGGATCTGGACCTTGAGCTTTCCTTCAAACTGCCTGATCATTGCAGCGTCTTCCAGGCTGAGGTCTCAGCAATCATGGACGCCGCGGCTTGGATAGGGCAACACGCTATCGGACAGAATATCGTTATTTTCAGCGATAGCCAAGCGGCAGTCAAATCCCTTGGCTCTTACTTGTTCAACTCTGAACTGGCGCTCAGCTGTGGTCGATCTCTTCAGGAGATGGCCCAACAGAACCGCGTGAGCCTCACATGGGTCCCGGGACACAGGGACATTGAGGGAAACTGTAGGGCAGACGAACTTGCTAGGCAGGGCACGACCAAGCAGGTTCTTCAGGATAAAGAACGCTTAGGTATGCCCTTTGCCACATGCAAGCTAATGCTGAAGGAGCATATACTCCGACAAGCCAATGAAAGATGGCTTTTATCGCCAGGGTGCCGAGTATCCAAACAATCCTGGCCAAAATGGGATATTAAAAGATCTAAATATATTTACACCCTAAGAAGAAGGGATATATCTATATTAATAGGGGTTTTAACCGGGCACTGCCTTATTGGAAGGCACGCAGCAAGGCTGGGTGTACCCTACCGACGATGCTGTAGGAGTTGCAAAGATGATGAGGAGGAGGAAACGGTGGAGCATCTCATCTGCAACTGCCCGGCTTTAAGCGGCGCGAGAAGGCGCTTTTTCGGAGTTCCCTTCCTGGATAGCCTACGCCAGGTAGCGGAGCTGGACATAAAGGACTTGATGGCTTTCATCAAGTCATCTAAATGGTTCGAGGAGGTGTAACGGTGTCGGTTTTAGGAGTGTCAGCCCCGGGATTCTGCTATGTGGAGAGTCCCAATAGCACTGGGATTTTCCATATGGCTGGGTCCCGGGACTGACTTTCCTAGTGTTGATGGTATCACAACGGGCCTTTTAATACTGGCCTAGGTGTGCCTTTGTGGCAGCCACTTCAACCTAACCTAAGTTGCAAGAAGATTAATTTCTAAAAAGAGTGCGCTGTAAGTGTGTTTTGCTAAACGTTTGGTTAAAATCTTGCAATTGCTAGTTTTGTGTGCATTCTTGGAATGAATTGCTTTATTTGCAGTGTTAATATGGACTCGCTCCATAGCATGTCCAAGCATTTTCGCCTTGTACACAACATGAATCAACAAAATAAATGCACATAAAACTACTCGTGGGCAGATAATGATTCGCCCAACACAATTTTGTTAAAAATTAAAAAATAATCTCAAAATTAATAGTTGTAATTAGTTCTAAGAAATAATTGCTTTAGCAAGACAGTAAAACTTGAAGTCATGGAATCAGATAAATCATGCGCAGTTGTTGTTTCCGAGGAAGTAGTCCCATATTCAGGTACTGATAGCTTCGTGAACTTAACTCAAAACGTTAGCGACGCAAATTCAAACAAAATTGTTTCGATCAGTGCCGGGCAATTTGTGTGTGACACTACAAAGCCAGTGTCAGAAGAAGCACACGAGCCTTTCGGATTAGCCCATCGCTATGGAAGCAACGAAGATATGGCTGAATTGGCAAATCTTTTGGTTAGCTGGAATTTGGGGCATATGCTAGACTTTTTTCTTCGTAAGTATTTACTCATTCTTTTCCATTAATTTTTTCGTTTCAATTTCTATTTGATTTATTTATGTAGATGAAGAATTGTATATCGGAGTCCTTAAGCACTTAACAAAAACAATGGCTGAGAATCTTTTTGCTAACACGGATGTTTCCCTTGGCATTAGAGTCGAGTTTGCCTACCAATGGACGCAATGGATAAAATCCTTGAATCGTAATGAATCGTTCTCAATAGGAAACATGCATTCCAAGCGTATTAAATTATTTTAAAACTGCATTTATTTTTTCTCACAGTGTAGAACCAAGTAAATTCGTAAGTAAATAGTACAAATATATTCGTAAAATGTACTAATTTACATTCGTAAATAGTGCGCAAATATTCGTAAAATGTACTAATTTACATTCGTAAATAGTGCGTAAATATTCGTAAAATGTACTAATTTACTTTGGTAAATAGTACGCATATTTTGGAAAAATGTACTAATTTACATTCGTAAATATTCGTAAAATGTACTAATTTTGTATCATGCCATATTTTCGTAGTATGTACGAAAACAATTTTGTAGAATTTACGAAATCTTTCGTGGCTCAAAACAACGAATAATTTCGTAATATGTACGCAAGTTTTAGTTGTATTTACACAGATTTTATTTTGAGTGCAGAAGCATCATTAACAATAATGTTACGTGCCCTTATGTGTTTGCGAACAATTTTTTTTTACTATTGCACCTATCCCATCTACACAGCCCTTTTCATGTGAGGTTGCGAAATAGTTACAAAAAATTTAAATTTTTTTTTTTTTCAATTCAATTCCGTTTATTAAGTCTATGATTTTATAAATCTTACAGACTAGAAGTACAATTCCAAATCATAAGCAAACTTAAATATAAGTAGAATATAAGCATAAACTGTTAAACATAATACAAAGCAAGTTTAGAGACAAAACATGATCTCGGAAGTGCGAAATCTAGATCAAGACTATGAAAAATCTTATTAAATTCTGCGAGAGCCCTCGAGATGGGATCAAAATTATAGTAGTTAGCACGGATTATCTTGATATGAAAAGGATATTGCGCGCGGAGGTTTCTTCACGGGATATTAAAACTTATTAGAGATAAAAGTTCCGGACAGTTAACCGAGCCACAAATTAGATCATATATGAACATCAAAGTATGAATAGAACGCCTGGACGCCAGAGACTTCATGCTAATGAGGGCACAACGGGCACTGTAAGATGGCAAAGGATCAGTGAAACGGAGCGGTTGAACAGCAAATCTACTAAAACTTCTTTGTACTCTTTCAATTCTCTGAGAATGAACAGCATAAATCGGATTCCAAATTATGGAGGCATATTCTAGTTTCGAGCGCACTAGACTATCATATAAAGTTTTTCTAGTGTATGGATCTTTGAAATCTTTGGCATATCGCCGCAAAAAAGCCAAGTTGGAGTAAGCCTTGGGTAAAATGCAACTTATGTGATTCGAAAATGTAAATCGCGAGTCAAACATTACTCCAAGATCAACAAACTCACTAACAGAAGAAAGGTTGTCATCAAAAAGTTTATAGGTAGACATATGAGCATTGAGGTTTTTCGTGAGCTTCATATGGAAGCATTTTTTTATGTTAAGACGTAAATTATTCACAAGGCTCCAATTAGCTAAATTATTAAGATCTTCCTGCATCAGGACTACATCTGAGAAACTGGCAATGGTTCTGAAAATTTTTAAATCATCTGCATAGAGCAGATACTTGGAATTCCTAAAACAAGATCCTATATCATTAATGAATAGAAGAAAAAGAATAGGCCCGAGAATGCTTCCCTGAGGAACTCCAGATGTGGCTTCGAATGAATAAGATTTTGTGTTCTCAATCTCCACAAAGGAGATTCTATTGGTGAGATAAGATCTCAACCAACATAAAAAAGTAGAATGGAACCCCATTTTTTCGAGCTTGTAAAATAATATACTGTGAGTAACAGTATCAAATGCCTTAGCAAAGTCAGTATAGACAACATCTACTTGTAGGCCAGTTTTAAATGACGAAACACAAAATTGTGAAAAAGAAGCTAGGTTCGTAACAGTGGACCGACCACTAAGAAAGCCATGTTGACATTCATCTATGGATCCTTTGATTGCAAATAATAACTTCTCTTTGACCACCTTCTCGAAAAGTTTCGAGCAGTTAGAAAGTTTCGAGATCGGTCTATAATTAGCTACATTATTCTTGTTTCCTGATTTAAAAATTGGTGTGATTGAGGCTATTTTCCATCGATCAATAAAAACACCACACGCTAACGAAAAATTAAAAATGTATTTCAAAGGCTTACAAAATGACAAACTGCATTTCTTCAATATAAATGACGAGAGTCCGTCAGGATCACATTTTAATGAGGTTTTAAGAGCCGCAATACCGTTGATTACGTCAATTTCCGAGATTGACAAAGACCCAAAACAGACCGTTTTCTCAACATCGGCACAGAAACTGCTAGCCGTGCTTGAAACAAAATTGGATTTGAAAAAATCAGCAAACAGGTTTACAGAATCTAGTAAGCAATTAGAAGATACACCGCAGTATGACATACAAACCGGAATATTGGAACAACCCTTCTTAGAACGTATGTATTTCCAGAAGGCTTTAGGGTTTTCCTTCAACTCGATTTCATATCTGGAAATATATTGCTTGTATAAAAATTTATTAAGTACATTAAAATTTTTACTATAGCGTAAATATATTTCCTTATGGAGAATATTATTGGAAGATTTATACATTTTAAAATATTTATTCCTAAGATTCTTCAGTTTCTTGAGACGTTTGGTATACCATGGAAGTTTATGAGTCCGCCCGGGGAGTAAAGAAAGATTATTATTAAAAATTGCATATATATTTCCCAGAAAAGCATCGAAGCATTCCGCTACACTTTTCGAATCGAAAATTGCTAGCCAATCCACTTGAAGAATATCCGCATTTAGGGAGTCGAAATCAGCATCACGGAAATTAAAACTATTATTGGGCATCTCGCTCGAGCTTGATAGAAAATTAACAAACTCGAACGTAAGAGAAAGTGGAACATGATGCATGTCACATTTACATATCGGGAAGGTGGATTCCGACACTTCGAAGATTAAATTTTCATCAACAAAAACGAGGTCCAAGATATTATGCAAAGAATTGAAAAACGAATTAATTTGAGTGAAATTGATACTAAAGAGGCTATCAATGAAATTTATTTCATGCGAACTATTAACATTTGTAGGCGTTAATATACCATTATTAAAAAAATTTGACCAAGTAATTTTACTCAGGTTAAAGTCTCCTAGGACACAAAAATGACTGTCTTCATTCGCTTCATGAAGACTCATAATATTGCTTGTATGAGCAGCGTATAAAGAATCAGGGCTAGAAGGTGGTATGTAAGATACGCAAATATATACTTTATTTAGATTTACAAAAATGCATACACATAGCTGATCAAGAAGAGTATCATCATTTTCCAACTGGACTAAAGATGAGCGAAGCTTTCGATTTACTGCAATTAAAACCCCGCCACCTCTTAAGCAATTAGTCTTAGATGCGTCTCTATCCTTGCGATATAAATGAAAAAGGTTCGGATCAAAAAATTCTGCATCAGCAAAATTACTGTTTAACCATGTTTCAACAATTACATAAACATCAAATTCGCAACGAGAAGTAGATAAAAAAACTTCATTAGCTTTTGTTCGCATTCCCAAGATGTTTTGAAAATAAATATTTAAATTAAAATTGTTTTTATTACAATCTGCATTAGAACTAATATTTAAGCCACTCATTAATCCGTTGGGCCCAACTGATTGCCCCCCGCCATCAGTTGGCCCTCGTCGTTTTTTGAGCCAAAATTAAACGGACGCACCGCAATGTCATAAATCGGGAACCAGCAACTTTGGAAGCGAAATGGCATCAACACCCAACTTGAAATTAACATATCGCAGAGAGCTAGGATCTACACCATTCTTAACCAGTGGAATACAAACGATGGCATTTTGACTAATTCCAGTATGCTGAGATATATGCGCTTTCAATTTCTCGGAAGTAACAGAGGCAGAGAACGGCGAAAGATGCAGCCATTCCCTTTTCGACACAGCGCTAATATCACTATTTATGCCCGACCCAACAACTAACGGTCGCGCACGTAAGCGCGAATTACGTTGAATGGCTCTGTTGTTGCCATACTCCATATCTGCATTATTAGAACCATTCGGCATAGTGCCAATACCAGCCTCTGCGTTAGCATCTTTTTGAATATTATTAGTATTATTTTTTCGATTAATTCTTCTATTTTCCACAATTTTCCATCCATTCGTGTTACCATCAACTTCAGGCGAATTATCATTAGTAACAGAGGTAGGTGACTTAAGTTGCGAAGCAGGAGCAACAGGAATTGGCGTTGCAGAAGAAGTTGTGGCAGGAGCACCAGCATCATTTTGCATCGAGGGTGGCTGGGCATTGGAAACAGTATCAGACTGGTTGTATAGTCTCCCGGGCGCTTTAGCAGCACCGTCGACAGATCCAGTGGCAGTTGAAGTGAAAACAGCAGTGGCAATAGCAGCATAGCTAGTAGCAGCAGCGTCATTAGTCAACAATAATGATGGAGAATGAACAGCAGAGGCA
The DNA here is from genome assembly GCA_964058755.1 of Campiglossa producta. Lineage (NCBI taxonomy): Eukaryota > Metazoa > Arthropoda > Insecta > Diptera > Tephritidae > Campiglossa > Campiglossa producta. The sequence goes on along the minus strand of CAXKVI010000006.1, from coordinate 41,299,706 downwards.
GGCGCAATATGATTGTATAGACCCTCGGCCGCATTAGCAGCGCCGTTGACGGGGCCACTAGCGCCCAATGATGTAAGGGCGTTAAAATTAATTGCACTGCACTGTTTCTCAATATATGTGAGCAAACGAGAGAGAATGGAATTATTCTCAGTAAGCTTACAATGCAAGTCATGCACTTCAGCTTGCAGAGAGTCAGTTTTTTGTCGTAAACACTCATTGTCTTCGTGAAGAACAGACAAAGCAGAAAGAAGATTAGAGTTAAATGTTTTTAACTCAGCAATGTAAGCATTAGCAGTTAGTGGATTAGGCATTTGCACTTGAGTGACTTCTTGTTGTTGTAGCGAAGAGTTTGGCGAAATCACAGACTCATTTTGTTGATCTGGAGCACACACACCACAAACGTAGATATTGTCAGCATTGTTGAAATGATTTAGATCGGTAGGCAAACTACCAACAACACAACTAAGATGGTAAATCTCTCTGCACTTTTCGCATTGCACTGAAGTTTGCGCGCGATCCACTCTATGTCCACAAAAACAAGGCATTATATTGCAAATATTATAAAATGATAACCATAGAGAAAACTAAAAGAGTCAATGTCTCTAACACAATTTTAATGTTAATTTTGATTGTTATCCGACATTAGATAAATCACAAATTTAAGAAAACATAAGAGCGCAGCAAAAACACGTCTGAATCAACTGAATGCACGTACATTCAACAATTTGAAATATGTTTTCAAAGTGAACAATGAAAGATGCAATATATTTGATTTTGAATTGGGAGGATGGTCCGTCACTCCAAATTTTTAAAATTCTGATAGTCCGAGGTAGCTTTTTGAATAACACCCACAAATATGTAAATATCGACTCTTTAGTATGGGATAAATTGTTGGATACGAGCACTTTGGCTTCGAAACATTCATTATAATAAAGGCCACTAGTGAAAACTGTGAGCTGCCACTGATTCCAGTGTGCATTTTGTACCTCATCCTGATTTGCGCAAACGAGATTTTCGGCAAAATTAACTTGTATGAGTCCTTCCACATTCTACATTGAGAGCTCGTGAAAGATCATGCAAATTGAACGTTTCGGACTGCTCTCGTGTATTGAAGCTGTGTATCAAAAATTTCGTTGACATAGCAACTATATGCGAAAGAAGATCAGTCATTTTTCCAGTTTGCCGACGTCATTCAGTTCGATTCATATCACTACATTTTTTCCATTCCATCCATGATACTTTGATTCCGAGATACCCAGCACCCACCAAGTCAGTCAACTTCGAAATAGTTAAAAAAAATTCACGCGCATAAAATTCCCGCACGGCTTTTGTGACCTTTAGTACATGTGGGATAGCCTTTTTTTGGTGGTGGTGGTGCCAGGATAACAGTTCTTAAATTAATTTGGTCCGCCTCACTCATATTGCAAAAAATGTTGGCAATCACAGCTTTCTTTTTAGTTGGTGATTTTGGAAATGCACGATCAACTTTACGAACTGCTTTGCCGAGCGGTTGTATAGACCTATAACCGACGCGTTCGACTCCACTCAAGCTGGAGATGTTCTCCTTTAACTTCGCCTCCTTTTGTGCCCGGCATTTTTGGGTTCTTTCGAGAGTTTCTCGACGTCGTTTCACGATAGCATTAATTTTTAGTGGCATTTTACTTTCCTCGGTTTTCTTCCTTTCTCTATATAATTTAGCTTTAGCAGCTCTGTTCTTTTTATACGCCTCGTATTTATCCGCTGCTTTAAGCTTAGCCACATAAAACTTATTTTGCTGGGCCGTACTTATGCTAACCCATAGATTTATAATTTCTTAAAAAATTATATCAAATAATTATTATAAAATCACTGCCTCGCTACACATGTTTAGCCAGTTTAAGTCCATCTTATCTGCGTTTTTTTAATGTTATTTTTACAAATACTGAAAGTTCCTCAACTATATTAATAAAAACAAGTAAGGAAAGCTGTCTTCGGCTATGCCGAAGACTAAATACCTTTCATGAATAAGCGTCACGATTTTCACTGTTTGATCCCAGTACAGCCTGTGTGAATTTAACTAAAGCTCATACCTAAATTATCGGAACTATCGATTATATAGGGGCGATGTGTTATATTGGTCCAATCTCACTGAATTTTAACATCGACATTCCACATTCTAAAATAGCAATAGTTACGAAATTTCACGTTCCTACCTCTTTAATTACAGGAGTTATAGCCCAAAATCCGTTTATCGGAACAATCGATTGTATGGGGGCTATGTGAAATATTTATCCCATCTCGATGATTTTCAACATCGATATTTCACAAATAAAAATAGCGATAGCTCCAAAACTTCACGTTCCCACCTCTTTAATTACAGGAGTTATAGCCCAAAATCCGTTTATCGGAACAATCGATTGTATGGGGGCTATGTGAAATATTTATCCAATCTCGATGATTTTCAACATCGATATTTCACATATAAAAATAGCAATACGTCCAAAATTTCACGTTCCTACGTGTTTAATTACAGGAGTTATAGCCCAAAATCCGTTTATCGGAATAATCGATTGTATGGGAGCTATGTGAAATATTTATCCCATCTCTATGAGTTTCAACATCGATATTTCACATATAAAAAAAGCAATACTTACAAAATTTTACGTTCCGACGTGTTTAATTACAGGAGTTATAGCCAAAAATCCGTTTATCGGAATAATCGATTGTATGGGAGCTATGTGAAATATTTATCCCATATCTATGATTTTCAGCATCGATATTTCACATATAAAAATAGCAACACTTATAAAATTTCACGTTCCTTCGTGGTTAATTACAGAAGTTATAGCCCAAAATCCGTTTATCGGAATAATCGGTTGTATGGGAGCTATATGTTATATTGGTCCGATCTTGCTCGTTCCGACAAATGATTCCTATATTGGAAAATGGTGGCCGCATACCAAATTTCAGCCAAATATCTCAAAAACTGAGGGACTAGTTTGCGTTCAAACAGACAGACGGACAGACGGACATGGCTAAATCAACTCATCTCGTCATCCTGATCATTTCGATATACTTATTGATGGGTCTATCTCTTCTTCTTCTCATATTTACAAACATCGGACCAAAGTTATAATACCATTTCATGTTCATGAAAGGTATAATTACGAAGGCATTATCAAGAAATCGCTAAATTTCGCATAAAAAAGAAAAAAAACGGGGTTTTCACTGCCTCGCTACATAAAACTATTAGACTATTTACATTATATTAAGGTTTTTCACAAACGAAAAATATTAAAAAAAAAACCTTTCTCCGGTCCTGAATTTGTTTCCAACTTCCCACTTCAAAGTTAATTTTTCAAAAGGGCGATATATCAAACTTAGACACTTTTAATTCACTGACACATAATGTTACTAGATATTTTATGAAATAATTTTTCATATCAAATAGTACTTTACACAGTATTCATAAAAATAAATAACTTTGGTTTACTTTATCACGATTTTGGCCATATGACTTAGTAAAGTTTTCAAAGAGAACTCATGCAAAAAACGAACTGATTTCTGTTTGATAGTATATATTAATTTGATGATCTTAGGGTTCCAAACACTGAGTTCTGCATAATTGTATGTATTAATAAGATGATCTTAGGGTTCCTAACAAGAAGATTTGACTTAGTAATGTTTTTAAAGGAAAATCTTGCAGAAAACGAACTGATTTCTTAGGGTTCCAAACAAGAAGATTGGACGTATTAATGTTTTCAAAGGTAAATCTTACAATTGACTGTTTATTAGTACTAGTATATCCCGTGGTCGAAATTCGACACATTTTAAAATAGTTGAACTTATTCAAACATATGATCAACTTTTTATCAATAGCTACCTTTAGGACCCGTGGCCGAACCTCGACCAACTTAAATGTATACATTAAAAACTCATCTATAGGCAAAATGAGGCCATCAAAGAATTTAAAATATAGCGGCTGTTATTATATAATAAAAATATTAAATTACAGCAGCCCTTTCCAAATTTATTTATGGCAAATGCCATGCAAATATTCGGTTTTCGAGATTTTACGTTACTTGAATAATCGGATGATGAGATTGTGCTTAACAAATAGCCACTAATTTATGCGATCGTTTTGAGCAGGTGAAGAACAAAAAAATATTAGGTTGAAAATTAAGTAAATTGTAATAGTTAAGATTAAAGGTTTTTTAATATAAAAAAAAACATAATTTAAGAAAAAAAAGGAATATTCCGCAACCGGATCTTGCAACCGTATTCTATACGCTCACCGCCGCTCCATTACCTTATGCACAAAGCAGTTATAAAATTCTGCAATTAGGCTTTATGAGAATCAGAATTTAAAAATTAACAATATACCAACAACAAAGTTAGACTATTAATATAAATAATGGACCGAAGTACTCAATGAGCGAGGGAGTGAAAATAATTTCTCTAATAATAGGAGGAGTTTATTGAGTGAAATAATGAAATTCATTTTGTAGCAATATGAGTTCTATTTATAGAAATTTATTATTTAGTGTTGGTAAATTACAAATGCTGGTTAGGTCAAATCTAGGCTTTTGCAAAAACAGTTAAAGGTTTTTCTAGCTTTTTTCTTTATCCATAACTTAGCAATATTTAGAAGACATTTTAATTTGATTTTTGATTTGATTCAAAAAAAAAATTTAGGTATATTGATTTAAAAAAAAATGTATTCAAAGTGGTAAAATCAGCCAAAATCTAGCCTTTTGCAAAAACTGTTAAAAAACTATCTTTTGTCCTTAACCATAACTTAAAAATATTTAAAAATACTGTTGATTAATGTTTTTGCTGCTATCTTGAGCTGCTAACTGACTTTATTAAGCTCTAACCGAACCTTTATATACATACGTAAAAATAGATGTTAACCATTAGCGAAATCTAATACACATATATATTCTTGAGTCGCACCCTTTAAATGCAGACGTAAACAGATTACGTGCACACGGTTAATGACTGCAGACGCAAACACATTCCGTTCACACGGTTAGTATAGCGCAATTGGAATGCAGACGAAATCCAATGCGGATCATGTTCCGTGCACTGCATTTTTACAGGGTGGAACATTTTTAGACTTCGTTAATAGTTAACATCCTCCCCCCGATGAGCGCAGCTCGATTTCCTGCACTGGCCCGTGAGTTAAACGTTCACCGTGAAGTCCAAAATTTCATTAGAATGTCGGGGCGCTGGAGTAGGTCTTTTGGGTTGCTCGGATGGATTGGTATCCGCAGAGATAGGCAATGATTGATGTTTGCGTGTTTTGCACCTCCCTTTGATTATCGTAAAGACCAGTAGACATACAGCTATAAGCAACGCTGCATAACCCACTGTCATATGGTGTGTATTTTGTGTTTCAAGTTGATGTGGTAGTTCCAACAGATGATGGTTTGCCAATGTGGATTGCAGTAATGTCAAATTTTGGGTGTCAGCTATATATTTCACATCGGTCAACTTGTGAAGAAGAGGTTTTATTTGTTCTACCTTGGCTACTTTGGAGATTTCGCCAAGACTCGTGTAGGATGAACTCAGGCTGCTGGCTAATACCTGATGGGCATGAATGGATACAAAATGTTGTTTTAGTATACAGTTTGGTTGAAGTGACAGCAGTCCGGATCCCTTTAAAGTAATCTGTGTAATATCTGGGCCACATACTACTGTTGCACGAGATGAAACTGGTGTCGCATATATCCATTTGTTGTCATGATGTAGTGGTATCCACGCAAAACTATTTGGCGTTTTTCGCAGTAGACAACTTGGTTGCGTATGATTCCGGAAAAGGGCTTCTTCACATGCGCACATGGCCGATCCGTGGCTGTAATGAATCTGAATTTTGGGACAGATGTAGCTTCCCTGTGTAATGTCGATGCAATATTGAAATTCCAATTCACTCATTGGAAAGAATTGATCACGAGCCGTGTTTATAGCCAGTATCGGGGCACATGGATCTATTTCAACCATTGTCCCATTGGTCAAGTTGGGGATCGGTACGATATTGAACAGGTCGAATCTGTCATGTTCCACCAGGGGCAAAGTTATACTGAATATTACATGCTTTTGTGTTACTCCTCCTTTAACCTTCATGAGCTGGTACAACTTCAGTAAATCGTCTTGCTGCACCGGTAGTTCTAATGATGCTGTCAACTGAAGTTTTATCTTGTTTATTTCTTGTTGTAATTGGATTGGTGTTAGGAGCAGGGGACTTATTTTCCCGTGATGAGAATCGGTTAACACGTCCAATATGGATGACTGAATGCGTTGTAAGTTGGCTGAGATAAGTGTCAGTTGCGTGGAAAGCGATGAAAACGCTTGAAATATTCTATCTTGGTTTATCGCAGCGGCGTCGGCGCGTATTCCATTAATAATTTGGCTGAGTTGTTGATCGATGAAATGGAACTTTTTGTCGACCGCGATCTGATCTTGCTTCACAATATTTATTGTAGAGTCTACAATAGATGTTTGGTTTTTGATGAGATTGAGCAGATGAGACTCGTTCTCGTTCACTTGTGATACTGTATTGGACATTTGTTCAGCATACTGTGAGTCCAATATACCAAACAATGAATATGCAACATTTCCAATCGCATTTATTGCTCCTCTTTTTTGCCGATTGGATCTCATCATCGAGGCATCCAAGTGCAATGCGGCTTCTGTCTGTTCAAAGTGCCTTACCAGAGAGTGACAGATGCTCTTTTGGTTCATTTCCTGACATAGGAGGCTTAATGCTTTGGTGCCGTTTGAAAGCGCTGCCAATTCCCCCGAGAACGCTTTCAGGTCGTAGTATATAATGAGGTTCTACTCGGTAGATGATATGGCTGCCGATCCAATCCCCTCAAAATGAATGCCAACTTTTGACCCAAATCTTCTATTTTCAATTTGAATTCCCAAAGCTAGGGGAAGAAGTAACAATGTGATCAGCAGCATTGCGAGTCCATTATGCAAGGCGCGGATGTTGTTCTTCGGTGGAGAATCCTTTTCGTCTGTTTCGGCTGCTTGTGGTTCTCTTTCATTATTTTCTTCCATGGGTAATGGTGCCAACCGATGAATTGATCTCTTGCACGTACCAGTTGCGGTTTTTACCTCCGCCACCCGCACGATGTTATCTTGTCCCTTAAACACGTTGAGCACTCGTCCTAATGGCCATTGAAGTACTGGTGTGTTGTCTTCTTTAATGATAACCATGTCACCTATTTTGACATTGTTTTGCTTGTTCTTCCATGTGTTTTTCAACTGTAGCTCTGATAAGTATTCGGTAGACCATCGCTTCCAAAATTCCTGTTTGAGGTAGGAGACCAATTTCCATCTTGTGAGTAGGCTCATTTTTTGTGTTGTGCTGCTTGCCTCTAACTGTGCGTTGATTGGTTCTCCAATGAGGAAGTGACCAGGAGTTAGAGCTGTTAGGTCATTAGGGTCGTCGGACATTGGGCTGATCGGTCTAGAGTTGAGGATTCCCTCTACCTCGATGACTACAGTGTCCAATTCTTCGTAAGTCAGTGATGCCGTAGAGGTGCTTCTGATCAGAAGATGCTTGGCTGATTTTACCGCTGCTTCCCATAATCCGCCGAAATGAGGGCTCCTCGGAGGAATAAAATGAAATGTTATTCCTTTTAAAGCGCATTGATTTATGATTGATTTGATCATAGCTCCGTACGGCACTTCATCACGAGAGCAGCCTAGCCTCTCTGGCGCGACGACAAAGATCTTCCCCCTCCCAATCCAGGGTGTTATGCGAAACCGTGCCCATTGGACGTTTGCAGCCGGGAGGCAAATCGTGGCTGTATTTGAACGGAGCCTCTCTGATACCGGGTCGCCTCAGAGAGTAAGCATGGCCTTACCGCGGTACGGGGCTCTGCCGCGGCGGACGACACATTTTCCCCTACTCTTCCCTTGACCCTAAGCTGGCCGTGTCCGGCGATGGGTCGTACGAACAAGATGAACTCAAATAACCCAAATAAAATCGATAAACCTAAAAAACAAACAACGCCAAATTTCACTCCCCAGCAAAGGAGAGCTATGGAGGAACAGGCGAGAAAGCAACAACAACGCCGGAGGACAACCTCCGTTCCACAATCAAGGGGGGGATCGACAGCGATGGCAACTACGAGTCGGTCAACCAACTCTCTATCGACTAAGATTGACTTGATGGGAGCTAGCACCAGTGCGGTTGCCAACGCAACTAAGCGGACAACGGCAGATGCTAAACTCCCATCAACCGCTGATATGAAAACCAGTATCTTTACGTCTGTGGCAGCGGTCTCACGACCTGGCCTCGGAGTTTCGAAGGAGAAGGAAGCTGCAACTGAGATTTCGGCAAGGAGAGCGACCGCGATGGCAACTACGGGTCCGCACTCCCAGGAGACATCTCCCCGCCGCTTCACATACCACGAGAAAAGATTGGCTGCAAAGATCCTGAAGAGGTATGAAGGGGTACCGCAGGAATCGCTGTCGCCGAATTCCAGTAAATCGGTAGAGCTAGCGAAAGCTGTGATACCGGATTTCCAAAATTCTTACATGCCAAAGAGGTTAAAAGTTAACCCTTTAAAGCGCCAGAGATCGGACCTGGAGTTAAATCCCCCTCCCAAGCGGCATCAGAATACCCCTGGAGCGGGCAAACTAAGCTTTGCTGAGGTAACCAAGGACAGGATCCTTATAGGCGTCCTTGACCGAGGCAATGACCGTCTGGCCATCCCTAAGGACCGGTGGCGTTACGTGCGAAATGAACTCGGCAACATTCTTCTCAATGTTGCTCCAGAGTTTCCGGGTAGTTCGGCGCGAGTAACGGATGCGGGTTGGCACCAGGGTCAGATTAAATTACTCGCATGCGAGGATGCAAAAACCGTAGCACTGTACAAGGCAGCAGCTGCTAAACTGGGTGAAGTCTACAAGGGCGCAAAGATAGAGGTCGTCGACTGGAAGGACATACCAGCTCGTCCAAGGGCAAGGGCGTGGATTCCGGCCATCCCTGACGAACCCGACAGAATTCTCGGGATGCTACGGCTAATGAATCCGTCCCTGCCAACGCATGACTGGAGTGTCAATCTGGTCGGGGATGCGGTAGGGCCCGACAGACAGGTGGTGTTCACCATGAATAAAGAGTCAATCGAGCCCCTCAAAAGGTGCAATGGCCTAGTACACTACAGCGTAGGCCAGATCGTTATCCACGTATATCGTGGTGATGCTCAGCGCGCTGCCTTCTCGGCTGCTCCGGGGGAACCGGAAAACGAATTACCAGAAGAGGAAGCGGAGGATTCCGATGCGGAAAGCATGTTATCCGCCACGTCCCTTGGCGATAGTGCTGTGAACAACTCGGAGATGGAGGACAGCCTACAGGACGAGGAAGCCCTCGACGTCACGGTGGTAGCAGCCAACGCTGAGCGATTAACATCTAACGCTGCAGACAGCAAGACTCCTGCAACGCCATATCGGGCAGTTAATCGGAACAACTCGTCGTTGATAGGCAACCTCCGGGATGGGGCAAACCTCGACGATATGGGGACGGCAGGGAAGTCTGTGCGCTCTCATGTTGGTGGTGCTTCAGATTAATCTGCACAAATCTAAAGTAGCTTCGGCTGCTTTAAGTAGTCGTCTTTCTAAAGGCGACGTGGATGTGGTCCTCATCCAAGAACCCTGGGTCAATAGCTCGAGAATCTGCGGATTGGGGACTAAGGGCTTCAAGCTCATTCGAGCCAGCGAGGAGAGCAAAGTCAGAACGTGTATTTTGGTCAAGTCTGAGTTGAACTCCTTTCTCCTACCTAACTACACCAATGGTGATATTACCGCTATCAGTCTAACGGTCGACAGCACCCGCCTGACGGTGGCGTCGGTCTATATGCCCTACGACGCCGAAGAACCCCCACCACAAACGGAGGTGAAAGACCTGGTGTCAAATTTCTGCACGGGTAATCTTATTATTGGAGCGGACGCTAATGCTCACCATGTCCAATGGGGGAGCTCCGACATCAATGCCAGGGGCGAGTCTCTGTTTGATTACCTCTTAACAACCAACCTGGTGATTTGCAACGTGGGTAATGAGCCTACTTTTATCACTAAGACCCGCAGGGAGGTCATAGACCTCACTATCTGTAGTGAAGGCGCTTATGAGTGGGTCAGAAAATGGCGGGTTCTGGAAGAACATTCTTTCTCCGACCACCGTTACATAGAAATGGTTTTAGACTTTATTGTAGAACAACCAATCATGAAGCGCAATCCACGTAACACTGATTGGCAGTTACACAATGAAATATTAGACAGAGACCTACCAGTACTGCCCTCACAAGCCCCCTCATCAGTAGAGGAGCTGGAGGATCTTGTTACTACATTTACATCGGCGCTCTCAAATGCTATAGGACAGGCTTGTCCAGTGCCAAAACCACGCGGTAAACACAGGCCACATTGGTGGTCCTACGATTTGGACTCGCTCCGAATATCATGCCGGAAACAATTTAACAAGGCCAAGAGCTTCGGCTCTGAGCCTCATTGGCATGAATATAAAGCTAAACTAAGGGCCTACAAAAAAGCTCTGAGACAGGCGAAGAGAACCTCGTGGAGAAATTTCTGCACTGGCGTCGAAAAGGTCGACGACACAGCGAGACTTAGACGAGTCCTCTCGAAAAGTCAAACAACCATCAGCTATTTGCGAAAGCCTGACGGATCCTGGACCAGCACGGAAGAGGAAACCCTTGAGCTGCTCTTGAATACACATTTTCCGGGGAATCTGCATGATGCACCACTAGCACCTGCAACAAACCTGGCAGTAAATATACCCATCACTGAGGAAAGAGTAAGGTGGGCAGTTAAGAGCTTTGAACCGTATAAGGCTGCCGGGCCGGACGGGATTATCCCCGCGCAGCTTATAAACACGTTGGAGACATCAGCTAAATGGCTGGTATTTCTCTTCACAGCCTGCCTGGCTCTCAACCACATTCCGGGCTCCTGGAGAAGCGCCACGGTAGTGTTTATCCCTAAGGCTGGGAAGGCATCCCACTACGAGCCAAAAGACTACAGACCGATCAGTCTCTCGTCCTTTGTACTAAAAACCTTTGAGAGGATACTAAGCGACTACCTCTTAACGACTATTGATAGCAACCTTATCTCTAGCTATCAGCATGCATACACCAAGGGTAAATCAACAGAAACCGCTCTGCACAGCCTAGTGTCTGTCATTGAGAAATCGCTGTGTGAAAAGGACTACTGTCTCGTGGCCCTCCTAGACATTGAGGGGGCTTTCAACAATATAAGCCCGGAGGCTATCAACTCCGCTCTAACTAATCTGGGCGTAGATAGACCTCTAACTGGTTTAATTGACCAACTTTTAATGGGAAGGAAAATAGCTTCTTCACTTGGTACGGTTGAGTTATCACGCTATGTCACAAGGGGAACACCCCAGGGTGGTGTTCTTTCCCCGCTTTTATGGAACCTCACAGTCAACTCGTTGCTACGTGACACAAGCTGGGGGGGCGGGAAGATAGTGGCATACGCAGACGATTTAGCTATTGCATTCAGAGGCAAGTTCCCACAAACTCTGTGTGACCTGATGCAAGTAGCACTGCGAGAAGTTTCGACGTGGTCCTCTCGCTGCGGACTTAGTATCAACCCAGGGAAGGTGGAACTTGTCCTCTTCACCAACCGGTACAAAATACCGCCACTAAGCCTACCAGAACTAGATGGCACGCGCCTGGGCTTGTCGGATAAGGCCAAGTTTCTAGGCATAGTTCTGGACAGGAAATTGAATTGGAAGGAGAATGTTCTTCAGCGCCAGAAGAAAGCTTGCATCGCTCTTTACACATGCAAAAGAGCCATTGGCAAAAAATGGGGGCTCAGCCCTAGAGTATGCAGTTGGATCTACACGGCCATCATTCGCCCAATCATGCTTTATGGAGTCGTCGTATGGTGGCCTGCGCTGAGCAAGGCAACATACCTGAATCTGTTGCGGAAAGTCCATAGATCCAATATGATCTGTATAAGCGGTGCGCTAAGGACAACGCCCAACGAAGCCCTCCAGGTCATTCTAGGCATTTTGCCACTTGATCTGGAAGGGTTTCGGTCAGCGGCGGCATCAGCTCTGCGCCTAAGAGAAACCTCCAGTTGGGCTGCGGGTACTATTGGACACTCCAGTATTCTGGAATCTTACAGCTTTCTCCCTCTAAGCACAGATCGTTGTGCGACTACTACAGTCGGGGATAGCTGTTTCAAAATAAACATTCCCAGCAGAGAAGACTGGGAGAGGACGGATTGGTGTCCCGAAACAAATGGTGGCACTTCCATATACACCGACGGCTCGAAGTTGGACGGCAGAGTTGGAGGAGGCGTTTATTCAAGGGATTTGGACCTTGAGCTCTCCTTCAGACTACCTGATCATTGTAGCGTCTTCCAGGCGGAAGTCTCGGCAATCCTGGACGCCGCGGCCTGGTTAAGCAAACGTGTTATCGGAGAAGATATCGCTATTTTCAGCGATAGCCAAGCGGCCATCAAATCCCTTGGCTCATACACGTTCAACTCTGAACTGACGCTCAGCTGTCGTCGATCTCTTCAGGAGATGGCCCAACATAACCGCGTAAACCTCATATGGGTCCCGGGACATAGGGACATTGAGGGAAACTGTAAGGCAGACGAGCTTGCCAGGCAGGGCACGACCAAGCAGGTTCTTCAGGATAAAGAGCGCTTAGGTATGCAGTTTGCCACATGCAAACTAATGCTGAAGGAGCACACACTCCGTCAAGCCAACGAAAGATGGCTGCAATCCCCAGGGTGTCGCATATCGAAACAAACCTGGCCAAAATGGGATCTTAAAAGGTCTAAACGCATTTATGCCCTAACTAGGAGGGAAATCTGCATATTGATAGGGGTATTAACCGGTCACTGCCTCATTGGTAGGCATGCAGAAAGGCTAGGTGTGCCCTACCGACGATGCTGCAGGAGTTGCAAAGATGATGAGGAGGAGGAAACAGTGGATCACCTCATCTGCAACTGTCCGGCTTTAAGCGGGGCGAGAACGCGCTTTTTGGGAGTTCCGTTCCTGGATAGCCTAAGCCAGATCGCGGAACTGGACATAAAGGACTTGATGGGCTTCATAAAGTCATCTAAGTGGTTCGAGGAGGAGTAACGGTGTCGGTTTAGGAGTGTCAGTCCCGGGATTCTGCTATGTGGAAAATCCCAACAACTCAGGGATTTTCCATATGGCTGGGTCCCGGGACTGACTTTCCTTGTGTTGGTGGTATCACAACGGGCCTTTCAAAACTGGCCTAAGTGTGCCTCTGCGGCAGCCACTTGAACCTAACCTAACCTATGATTGATTTTTGTGATGAATCAGCATAAACCGCTTGGGTCAATTCAGCTAGCTGACTTCTTGCCCCTACGAAGTTTGTAGCGTTATCACAATATAGATTCTGGCAATGGCCTCTTCGGCTTATGAATCGCTTTAGTGCTCCAATAAATGCCTGGGTCATCAAATCGCTAATGCCGGTTTTCGTAATGGATTGTTTGCATCAATAACTTGGTTATGATGTTGTTGTATGGGAGCAACATAGGATGTTTGGCCTCGTATGGAAGTTCTGATGCTTGTAGGCGGCCCCCCACTCGGATGATGCCTTCATTGTCCAAAAATGGTGACAGACTGCGATATGGACTGTTTTTCCCAACCTCGTTGAATTTTTTCAATTTCTTTAGCTCGTCATCAAAGTCCAACTGTTGCATTATTTGGACGATTGCCATGAGAGACTTGTCTAATTCATGCACGGTCAATGGTATTTTGGCGTCTTCTGATTGTTTTCTCGCCCTGTTGATGAATCGCAACATGTAACCTATAACCTTTTGTAGTGTTTTGAAGGAGCCGTTATGTCGAATATTATAAAGGACGTTTTCTTCAATTACGGGGATTGTAACCGGGATCGATGTCACTTTTCTGCGTTCCATGTTGATGCCCTCGTCGATTGTTGTGTTCGCCTTTGAATATTTTGATGGCCACGTGTCTTCCTCGGTAAGCAATATTTTCGGCCCATTAAACCACAAGCTGCAGGCTTCAAGCTTTCCTGGCGGAAGTCCTCGTGATATAATATCTGCAGGATTGTCTTTCGAACCTATATGCCGCCATTGCTCAGGAATTGTGTGCTCATGAATTGCAGCTATCCGGTTTGCCACAAATGTTTGATATGATGCTGAGTGCGAATTGATCCATGCTAGTACTATCTGGGAATCAGTCCAATAGTATGTAGGTCTGCCCTGACTCTAGCGCTAAGTTGAGCTCCCAAAACTGATGCGCATAGCTCAAGCCGCGGAAGAGTTTGTCGCTTCAACGGCGCTACTCGTGATTTCGCACACAACAGCTTTACCATTACTTGTCCATTGTCTAGCTGTGATCTAATGTATATCACAGCTCCATATGCTTTTTCCGACGCATCTGAGAATACGTGAATTTGTACCTTTGCTGCGATGTGTCCTTCAAATACGTGTTGCGGGACCAGCATGTTATTTAGCTTTTCCAAATTGCTTCGGAATGTTGTCCATGTAGCATTCAATTCGGCCGGTAATGCTTCGTCCCACTCTAGCTTGAGTTGCCATAGATCCTGAATGAAAATTTTCGCCGTGACTACTATTGGTGCTAGTATGCCCAACGGATCGAATAGCCTAGCTATGTCCACACTAACTGATCGCTTCGTTATGATGTTGTTGCTTGCTAAGCACACCTTTACGCAAAACTTGTCAACTTTAGGCATCCATGTCATACCCAACGTTTTGAAAGTTTGATTGATGTCATTATCAAAATCTATATCGACTTCTTGTTCTCCTAAGCCAACATTTTCGAGGAATTGTGGATGATTGGAACACCACTTTTGCAGGTTGAGACCGCGCTGCTTCAAGATATGTATTAGTTGCTATTGAATTTCCATGGTTGTAGTTAAGCTATCTGATCCCCCAATTCCGTCATCTACATAAAAGTTTTCTTGTAGGAACTGCGAACCCAATGGATGTGATAGCATATTTTCCTTTGCAATTGTTTGCAAGCATTTCGTTGCCAAATACGGGGCAGATCTGGTCCCATAAGTGATTGTGTTCAATTGATAATGCCTTATTGGCATGCTTGGGTCTTTTCGCCATATGATGAGTTGGAATTTTCTGTCTTCCGGATGCATGAGGATCTGCCTATACATTTTTTCTACATCTGTTGTGAATACGAATTTAGGCATGCGAAAGCGAAGTAAAATGGTGAACAGCTCGCTCTGAACAATGGGTCCAGTATACATGAGGTCGTTCAATGATATTCCAGAGGTTGACTTTGCCGATGCGTCAAATACCACACGCAGTTTTGTGGTACGGCTTTCTGGTCTGGAGATGTAGTGGTGAGGAATGAAATACCTCGGGTGATTTATGGAGTTAATATCCACTTGAGTCATGTGACCCAACCTTTCGTACTCTTCCATAAATTGTATGTATTTATCCCTTGTCTCCGGTGATTTTGCCAATCGGCGTTCCAAGGCCAAAAATCGATTGCTTGCAATCCCAAACGATTCCCCTAAAGCCTCCGGACCTTGATGAAAGGGTAGTTTTACCATGAATCTTCCATTTTGAATAACTGTATTTTGAGCAAAGTGAGTTTCACACTGTTTTTCAGCTGTTGATAGTTGTTTTCCCAAGGTTGCAACTTCATCAAGTTGTCATAACCTAGCCAATGCTGATTCTAGATTTATATCCTCTTGAATGCAGATTCCACAACTTGCATTTGCACTGTCATTGCCGCCAATTTTTCCGGAAACGATCCATCCTAGAAGCGTATTTTGCAGAATGGGTAGGTCTTCGGATAGTTTTATTTGTCCGGCTGTCATCAACTGATTGTAGAACTCCGCTCCTAACAATATGTCAATTTTGTTCGGATGATTGAATGATGGATCTGCTAGCGTTATATTGCTGGGAATTTTCCATTCGTCGATATTGATGTCTTGTGAGGGCTGTGGAGATATAATGTGCGGTAGTACTGCTGCTTCTAGCCGTGTTGCGAAACTATTGATCCGTGAATGTAACCCAATATTGACTCGATGTCGTACCTTGGTGTTACTGGAGCCGATACCATTAATGGAAATTGATGATGATTTTGTTGAAATACCCAATCTTTTCACCAACCGCTCTGTAACAAAATTCACCTGTGAGCCCGAATCCAGCATTGCACGGCACTGCACTTCTGTTCCATTTCCCTTGACCTTTACCATGGCAGTGCTAAGCAGGACATAAGTATTCGTTCGTGAGTGTTCGGCGGTTGCCAGTGAAGCTGCTTCCTGTTTGGAAGCTGTTGCTTTGGTCGTTGATGGTGTAGTAATTTTCAATGCATGCTTTTCAGTTGGAGTGGTTTCCAATGATGACCTTGCGTTTGCGTCTTCAAAATGTAACAATGTGTTATGCTTTTTGTTGCATTTCAAACAACTTCTTAGTGGGCAGTTTACCGCAGCATGCCCCGGTTTAAGACAGTTGTGGCAGTATCTATGCCTTTGTACAAACTGGAAACGAGTAGATGGAGATTGTTGTAGAAATTCCTTGCATGAAAACAATTGGTGTTTTCCCTTTTTGCACATGTTGCAGTTGTCAATATTAGGATTCTTTGACGTGACCGTAGTGCAGACCTTTGAAGTTTGGTTTGTAGTTTTGATACCCATTGCCTCCAGGGATTGAAAGTGCTTTTCGAGAAATTGCAGGAACTCTGTAAGCGTTTGTACTTCTCGTGGTTTCGATAACGATTGCTCGTAGCGCAGACGTGTGGGTTGATCCAATTTCTTTATTAGCAGATGAATCAGTAGTGGATCCCATGTTGATGTGTCTATTTGTAAATTGTTCAGAGCTAAGAGACATTCTTTGGTTGTGTCATGAAGTTTTTAGATGTTGTCCATTGAAGTCCCTCCCGTCGTACTGAATAGCTCATTTATTAATTTGCTCACCAGCAAGCGTTTATTGTTGTAACGCTCCAAGAGTACCAACCAAGCCGCTTCGAAATTTTCTTCTGTTGAAGCGAAATGCTTAATGAGATTTCCAGCTTCACCCACCACGTGAGTCTTCAGATAGTACATTTTCTGAATTTTTGCTAGTGGCTGACTTATTACCAGTTGCGTAAATAAGTCGTAGAACTCCTGCCATTTCAGGTAGTTCCCGTCAAACTTTGAAATGGTGATTTTTGGCAATGAAACTGAGTGTGGTTTGAATGTTGCACAACCTGGACTTGATGATTGCATAACCCTCACCTCATTATCTGCTGCCTGCAGACAACTCCGCACTCTTTGCTCCAGCACCATGAATTGATCGTAACTGTAACCCTGCTGTGTGGGATTGTCGAACATTTCAAATATTTTGAAGTGAATATCCTCGATGTTTGCCCATAATTTACTGATTACAGGTTGGCATCTTGGTGAAACCGTGTCGTTTAACGCTCGTTCCAATGAAGCCATCATTACTCCTTGCCTGCGTACCAACTTGATGAAACTGTTTGTTTCTGATTCCGGTTGATTCCCCTGTGGTGGTTGTGTTTCAGCCGGCTTTTGTTGAGTTGCAGCTGGCAGCTGGTGATGACTTGCAGCTAGCTGACGCGCTGCAGTTTCGAATACTTCCCTATATTGGACCACTACGTTCATTATGGTGTTGTAGTACTCCTTCGTGAAGTAATCGTGATCCATGGGCAGGTTTTCGAGTACACGAATTTGGGTGTCGGTTGTTTCGAAATTTTCCCATTCGCTGTTTAACCTCCTTAAGCGTTCCTCGTAATATTCCGAGGACTGCTTTCGGGTGGCGGCATCCTTTTTGAAGTTCCTTATTATGGTTTCAATGTTGGAGCCATATGTTTTTTGTTCGTTGACCAATTCACTGAAGGTTTCCATTTTTTCTTGGGGTCACCAGAATGTTGATTAATGTTTTTGCTGCTATCTTGAGCTGCTAACTGACTTTATTAAGCTCTAACCGAACCTTTATATACATACGTAAAAATAGATGTTAACCATTAGCGAAATCTAATACACATATATATTCTTGAGTCGCACCCTTTAAATGCAGACGTAAACAGATTACGTTCACACGGTTAATGACTGCAGACGCAAACACATTCCGTTCACACGGTTAGTATAGCGCAATTGGAATGCAGACGAAATCCAATGCGGATCATGTTCCGTGCACTGCATTTTTACAGGGTGGAACATTTTTAGACTTCGTTAATAGTTAACAAATACTTTTCTTATCGATTTTTGAACAAAATAGTACGTATATTGATTTAAAAAAAAAAAATATTCAAAAGTGGTGAAACCGGGCAAAATGTAGCCTTTTGCAAAAATAGTTTGAGGATTTTCTAGCCTTTTTCCTTAGTATGGGTATGTTGATTGAAAAAAAAGTTATTCAAAATTGGTTAAACCGGGCAAAATCTAGTCTTATGCAAAAACAGTTTGAGGGTTTTTAAGCTTTTTCCTCAACCATAACTTAGAAATTTGTAAAAAAGACATTTTATATCGATTTTTGATTTGATTTTTGAAAAAATAGTACGTATATTGATTAAAAAAAAAAATATTAAAAAGTGGTGAAACTGGGCAAAATGTAGGCTTTGAGGATTTTCTAGCTTTTTTCCATAGCCGTAACTTAGAAATATTTAAAAAGACATTTCATATCGATTTTTGATTTGATTTTAAAAAAAATGTGGGTATGTTGATTTAACAAAAAAAGTTATTCAAAAGTGGTTAAACCTCGCAAAATCTAGCCTTATGCAAAAACAGTTTGAGGGTTTTCTAGCTTTTCCTTAACCCTAACTTAAAATATTTAAAAAGACATTTTATATTGTATTTTGATTTGATTTTTGAAAAAAATAAAAATTTAGGTATATTGAAACCGGGCAAAATGTAGCCTTTTGGAAAAACAGTTTGAGGGTTTTCTAGCTTTTTTCATTAACCATAACTTAGAAATATTTAAAAAGACATTTTATATTGATTTTTTTTTTTTTTTAGTCAAAAGTGGTCAAATTTTGTCTAGACTTATTTGTTGTTCGGGTTGTAAATCTGGATGAATAGAAATGAGTTGTTGTCTTTAGTAATATTTTAGTTGACCTCTAACCACTTCGTTTAGTACAAAATTTAAGGACCTGAGAAAAATTATGGATTTTTATATTTCAAAATGTATAGAAATAATCTACCGAAGTCCGATAAACATAACAGTATCCCCCTTATTCATAAAAAATATAAAAGGTTTATTAAGCTCTTATTATTCAAAATTTGTATGAAAATGTCATTTTAAAAAGCTTTATAAACCAATTTTATTTTTTAAGAATATGAGGGTATTTTTAAAAAAAATTTAATTTTCGGAAAAACTTACCGAAAAACCCAAATTGTATAAGCGGTTATCTCATTTCTATAATGGGTGGTATGTATGTATATTTGTGAAAATATTCGCAGTAAGTTTTTTCCGAAAAAAGTATCACAAATATAAAAATATGTCTTATGAAATTTTAATGAGATAATAAAAAATCAAGATTAGAAATACTCATATACCTAAAAATGTTTTAAAAAAGAAAAAACTATTTCAACGAAAAAAAAAATATTGTAGCCCGGAGCTGTTCTCGAACCTATAACAGTTCTTTTTATAGAAACTTATTATACAGGCGTGTTTTTAAATCTTTTTAGAGGGGGTAAATTACAAATTCTGGTTAGGTCAAAAAAAGTTTGAGGATTCTCTAGCTTTTTTGTTTAACCATAACTTAGCAATATTTAAGACAATTTATATGGATTTTTTATTTGATTTAAAGAAAAAATATATATTAATTTTTCTATTCAATTTGGTCTAGTCTTTTTGGGGCTCGGGTTGCAAATCTTCCTTTTAAAAGTTAATACATATGTATAATGTTCGAATCATTTTCGTAAAATATACTAAATTGCTGCTAACTAGATTTTACGAAACTTTCGTAAAATATACGAAATGATTTTCCTATGGAATGTTACGAATTCGTGCGTACTACTTACGAAGTAATTTAGTAAACTATGAAAAAAAAACCTTGTACGAATCATTTCGTATAATATACAAAATACTTTCGTACATTGTACTAATTCAACAAAGTTCTTTTTACTATTCGTACAATGTACGAAAATTTTCGTAAAAGTAAGTTGCAAGAAGATTAATTTCTAAAAAGAGTGCGCTGTAAGTGTGTTTTGCTAAACGTTTGGTTAAAATCTTGCAATTGCTAGTTTTGTGTGCATTCTTGGAATGAATTGCTTTATTTGCAGTGTTAATATGGACTCGCTCCATAGCATGTCCAAGCATTTTCGCCTTGTACACAACATGAATCAACAAAATAAATGCACATAAAACTACTCGTGGGCAAATAATGATTCGCCCAACACAATTTTGTTAAAAATTAAAAATTAATCTCAAAATTAATAGTTGTAATTAGTTCTAAGAAATAATTGCTTTAGCAAGACACAAAAACTTGAAGTCATGGAATCAGATAAATCATGCGCAGTTGTTGTTTCCGAGGAAGTAGTCCCATATTCAGGTACTGATAGCTTCGTGAACTTAACTCAAACCGTTAGCGACGCAAATTCAAACAAAATTGTTTTGATCAGTGCCGGGCAATTTGTGTGTGACACTACAAAGCCAGTGTCAGAAGAAGCACACGAGCCTTTCGGATTAGCCCATCGCTATGGAAGCAACGAAGATATGGCTGAATTGGCAAATCTTTTGGGTAGCTGGAATTTGGGGCATATGCTAGACTTTTTTCTTCGTAAGTATTTACTCATTCTTTTCCATTAATTTTTCATTTCAATTTCTATTTGATTTATTTATGTAGATGAAGAATTGTATATCGGAGTCCTTAAGCACTTAACAAAAACAATGGCTGAGAATCTTTTTGCTAACACGGATGTTTCCCTTGGCATTAGAGTCGAGTTTGCCTACCAATGGACGCAATGGATAAAATCCTTGAATCGTAATGAATCGTTCTCAATAGGAAACATGCATTCCAAGCGTATTAAATTATTTTAAAACTGCATTTATTTTTTCTCACAGTGTAGAACCAAGTAAATTCGTAAGTAAATAGTACAAATATATTCGTAAAATGTACTAATTTACATTCGTAAATAGTGCGCAAATATTCGTAAAATGTACTAATTTACATTCGTAAATAGTGCGTAAATATTCGTAAAATGTACTAATTTACTTTGGTAAATAGTACGCATATTTTCGTAAAATGAACTAATTTACATTCGTAAATATTCGTAAAATGTACTAATTTTGTATCATGCCATATTTTCTTAGTATGTACGAAAACAATTTTGTAGAACTTACGAAATCTTTCGTGGCTCAAAACAACGAATAATTTCGGATGTTTCCCTTGGCATTAGAGTCGAGTTTGCCTACCAATGGACGCAATGGATAAAATCCTTGAATCGTAATGAATCGTTCTCAATAGGAAACATGCATTCCAAGCGTATTAAATTATTTTAAAACTGCATTTATTTTTTCTCACAGTGTAGAACCAAGTAAATTCGTAAGTAAATAGTACAAATATATTCGTAAAATGTACTAATTTACATTCGTAAATAGTGCGCAAATATTCGTAAAATGTACTAATTTACATTCGTAAATAGTGCGTAAATATTCGTAAAATGTACTAATTTACTTTGGTAAATAGTACGCATATTTTCGTAAAATGTACTAATTTACATTCGTAAATATTCGTAAAATGTACTAATTTTGTATCATGCCATATTTTCTTAGTATGTACGAAAACAATTTTGTAGAACTTACGAAATCTTTCGTGGCTCAAAACAACGAATAATTTCGTAATAGTACGCAAGTTTTAGTTGTATTAAACAGATTTTATTTTGAGTGCAGAAGCATCATTAACAATAATGTTACGTGCCCTTATGTGTTTGCGAACAATTTTTTTTTACTGTTGCACCTATCCCATCTACACAGCCCTTTTCATGGGAGGTTGCGAAATAGTTACAAAAAATTTTAATTTGAAATATGTTTTCAAAGTGAACAATGAAAGATGCAATATATTTTTTTTTTGAATTGGGAGGATGGTCCGTCACCCCAAATTTTTAAAATTCTGATAGTCCGAGGTAGCTTTTTGAATAACACCCACAAATATGTAAATATCGACTCTTTAGTATGGGATAAATTGTTGGATACGAGCACTTTGGCTTCGAAACATTCATTATAATATAGGCCACTAGTGAAAACTGTGAGCTGCCGCTGATTCCAGTGTGCGTTTTATACCTCATCCTGATTTGCGCAAACGAGATTTTCGGCAAAATTAACTTGTATGAGTCCTTCCACATTTACATTGAGAGCTCGTGAAAGATCATGCAAATTGAACGTTTCGGACTGCTCTCGTGTATTGAAGCTGTGTATCAAAAATTTCGTTGACATAGCAACTATATGCGAAAGAAGATCAGTCATTTTTCCAGTCATTCAGTTCGATTCATATCACTACATTTTTTCCATTCCATCCATGATACTTTGATTCCGAGATACCCAGCACCCACCAAGTCAGTCAACTTCGAAATAGTTAAAAAAAAATCACGCGCATAAAATTCCCGCACGGCTTTTGTGACCTTTAGTACATGTGGGATAGCCTTTTTTTTGGTGGTGGTGGTGCCAGGATAACAGTTCTTAAATTAATTTTGTCCAACTCACTCGTATTGCAAAAAATGTTGGCCATCACAGCTTTCTTTTTAGTTGGTGATTTTGGAAATGCACGATCAACTTTACGCACTGCTTTGCCGAGCGGTTGTGTAGACCTATAACCGTCGCGTTCGACTCCACTCAAGCTGGAGATGTTCTCCTTTAACTTCGCCTACTTTTGTGCCCGGCATTTTTGGGTTCTTTCGAGAGTTTCTCGACGTCGTTTCACGATAGCATTAATTTTTAGTGGCATTTTACTTTCCTCGGTTTTCTTCCTTTCTCTATATAATTTAGCTTTAGCAGCTCTGTTCTTTTTATACTCCTCGTATTTATCCGCTGCTTTAAGCTTAGCCACATAAAACTTATTTTGCTGGGCCGTACTTATGCTAACCTGTAGATTTATAATTTCTTAAAAAATTATACCAAATAATTATTATAAAATCACTGCCTCGCTACACATGTTTAGCCAGTTTAAGTCCATCTTATCTGCCTTTTTTTAATGTTATTTTTACAAATACCGAAAGTTCCTCAACTATATTAATAAAAACAAGTAAGGAAAGCTGTCTTCGGCTATGCCGAAGACTAAATACCTTTCATGAATAAGCGTCACGATTTTCACTGTTTGATCCCAGTACAGCCTGTGTGAATTTAACTTAAGCTCATACCGAAATTATCGGAACAATCGATTATATAGGGCGATGTGTTATATTGGTCCAATCTCACTGAATTTTAACATCGACATTCCACATTCTAAAATAGCAATAGTTACGAAATTTCACGTTCCTACCTCTTTAATTACAGGAGTTATAGCCCAAAATCCGTTTATCGAAACAATCGATTGTATGGGGGCTATGTGAAATATTTATTCCAACTCGATGATTTTCAACATCGATATTTCACAAATAAAAATAGCGATAGCTCCAAAACTTCACGTTCCTACCTCTTTAATTACAGGAGTTATAGCCCAAAATCCGTTTATCGGAACAATCGATTGTATGGGGGCTATGTGAAATATTTATCCAATCTCGATGATTTTCAACATCGATATTTCAAATATAAATATAGCAATACGTCCAAAATTTCACGTTCCTACGTGTTTAATTACAGGAGTTATAGCCCAAAATCCGTTTATCGGAATAATCGATTGTATGGGAGCTATGTGAAATATTTATCCCATCTCTATGAGTTTCAACATCGATATTTCACATATAAAAATAGCAATACTTACAAAATTTCACGTTCCTACGTGTTTAATTACAGGAGTTATAGCCAAAAATCCGTTTATCGGAATAATCGATTGTATGGGAGCTATGTGAAATATTTATCCCATCTCTATGATTTTCAGCATCGATATTTCACATATAAAAATAGCAACACTTATAAAATTTCACGTTCGTTCGTGTTTAATTACAGGAGTTATAGCCCAAAATCCGTTTATCGGAATAATCGGTTGTATGGGAGCTATATGTTATATTGGTCCGATCTTGCTGGTTCCGACAAATGATTCCTATATTGGAAAATGTTGGCCGCATACCAAATTTCAGCCAAATATCTCAAAAACTGAGGGACTAGTTTGCGTTCAAACAGACAGACTGACAGACAGACAGACAGACAGACGGACGGACAGACGGACGTGGCTAAATCAACTCATCTCGTCATCCTGATCATTTCGATATACTTATTGATGGGTCTATCTCTTCTTCTTCTCATATTTACAAACATCGGACCAAAGTTATAATACCATTTCATGTTCATGAAAGGTATAATTACGAAGGCATTATCAAGAAATCGCTAAATTTCGCAACAAAAAGAAAAAAAAAACGGGTTTTTCACTGCCTCGCTACATAAAACTATTAGACTATTTACATTATATTAAGGTTTTTCACAAACGAAAAATATTAAAAAAAAACCCTTTCTCCGGTCCTGAATTTGTTTCCAACTTCCCACTTCAAAGTTAATTTTTCAAAAGGGCGATATATCAAACTTAGACACTTTTAATTCACTGACACATAATGTTACTAGATATTTTATGAAATAATTTTTCATATCAAATATTACTTTACACAGTATTCATAAAAATAAATAACTTTGGTTTACTTTATCACGATTTTGGCCATATGACTTAGTAAAGTTTTCAAAGAGAACTCATGTAAAAAACGAACTGATTTCTGTTTGATAGTATATATTAATTTTATGATCTTAGGGTTCCAAACACTGAGAAAAATTATGGATTTTTATATTTCAAAATTTATAGAAATAATCTACCGAAGTCCGATAAACAGAACAATATCCCCCTTATTCATAAAAAATATAAAAGGTTTATTAAGCTCTTATTATTCAAAATTTGTATGAAAATGTCATTTTAAAAAGCTTTATAAACCAATTTTATTTTTTAAGAATATGAGGGTATTTTTAAAAAACTTTTAATTTTCGGAAAAACTTACCAAAAAACCCAAATTGTATAATCTCATTTCTATAATGGGTGGTATGTATGTATATTTGTGAAAATATTCGCAGTAAGTTTTTTCCGAAAAAAGTATCACAAATATAAAAATATGTCTTATGAAATTTTAATGAGATAATAAAAAATCAAGATTAGAAATACTCATATACCTAAAAATGTTTTAAAAAAGAAAAAACTATTTCAACGAAAAAAAAAATATTGTAGCCCGGAGCTGTTCTCGAACCTATAACAGTTCCCTCGCTATCCGAAGCGCTAACCACTGCACTACTGCTTTATCTACGAATTTATTGTCAAATCACCAATTCAAGCTGTATGGGCAATGAGCGAGAGAATGAAAATAGTTTCTCTAATAAAAGGAGGAGCTTGTTGAGTGAAATATTGAAACGTTCATTTTGCAGAAAATGAGTTCTTTTTATAGAAACTTATTATACAGGCGTGTTTTTAAATCTTTTTAGAGGGGGTCAATTACAAATTCTGGTTAGGTCAAAAAAAGTTTGAGGATTCTCTAGCTTTTTTGTTTAACCATAACTTAGCAATATTTAAGACAATTTATATGGATTTTTTATTTGATTTAAAGAAAAAATATATATTAATTTTTCTATTCAATTTGGTCTAGTCTTTTTGGGGCTCGGGTTGCAAATCTTCCCTTTTAAAAGTTAATACATATGTATAATGTTCGAATCATTTTCGTAAAATATACTAAATTTCTGCTACACTAGATTTTACGAAACTTTCGTAAAATATACGAAATGATTTTCCTATGGAATGTTACGAATTCGTGCGTACTACTTACGAAGTAATTTAGTAAACTATGAAAAAAAAACCTTGTACGAATCATTTCGTATAATTTACAAAATACTTTCGTACATTGTACTAATTCAACAAAGTTCTTTTTACTATTCGTACAATGTACGAAAATTTTCGTAAAAGTAAGTTGCAAGAAGATTAATTTCTAAAAAGAGTGCGCTGTAAGTGTGTTTTGCTAAACGTTTGGTTAAAATCTTGCAATTGCTAGTTTTGTGTGCATTCTTCGAATGAATTGCTTTATTTGCAGTGTTAATATGGACTCGCTTGCATGTCCAAGCATTTTCGCCTTGTACACAACATGAATCAACAAAATAAATGCACATAAAACTACTCGTGGGCAAATAATGATTCGCCCAACACAATTTTGTTAAAAATTAAAAAATTATCTCAAACTTAATAGTTGTAATTAGTTCTAAGAAATAATTGCTTTAGCAAGACAGTAAAACTTGAAGTCATGGAATCAGATAAATCATGCGCAGTTGTTGTTTCCGAGGAAGTAGTCCCATATTCAGGTACTGATAGCTTCGTGAACTTAACTCAAACCGTTAGCGACGCAAATTCAAACAAAATTGTTTCGATCAGTGCCGGGCAATTTGTGTGTGACACTACAAAGCCAGTGTCAGAAGAAGCACACGAGCCTTTCGGATTAACCCATCGCTATGGAAGCAACGAAGATATGGCTGAATTGGCAAATATTTTGGTTAGCTGGAATTTGGGGCATATGCTAGACTTTTTTCTTCGTAAGTATTTACTCATTCTTTTCCATTAATTTTTCATTTCAATTTCTATTTGATTTATTTATGTAGATGAAGAATTGTATATCGGAGTCCTTAAGCACTTAACAAAAACAATGGCTGAGAATCTTTTTGCTAACACGGATGTTTCCCTTGGCATTAGAGTCGAGTTTGCCTACCAATGGACGCAATGGATAAAATCCTTGAATCGTAATGAATCGTTCTCAATAGGAAACATGCATTCCAAGCGTATTAAATTATTTTAAAACTGCATTTATTTTTTCTCACAGTGTAGAACCAAGTAAATTCGTAAGTAAATAGTACAAATATATTCGTAAAATGTACTAATTTACATTTGTAAATAGTGCGCAAATATTCGTAAAATGTACTAATTTACATTCGTAAATAGTGCGTAAATATTCGTAAAATGTAC
Organism: Campiglossa producta; assembly: GCA_964058755.1. Classification (NCBI taxonomy): domain Eukaryota; kingdom Metazoa; phylum Arthropoda; class Insecta; order Diptera; family Tephritidae; genus Campiglossa; species Campiglossa producta. The sequence goes on along the minus strand of CAXKVI010000006.1, from coordinate 41,272,615 downwards.
TAATTTACTTTGGTAAATAGTACGCATATATTCGTAAAATGTACTAATTTTGTATCATGCCATATTTTCTTAGTATGTACGAAACAATTTTGTAGAATTTACGAAATCTTTCGTGGCTCAAAACAACGAATAATTTCGTAATATGTACGCAAGTTTTAGTTGTATTTACACAGATTTTATTTTGAGTGCAGAAGCATCATTAACAATAATGTTACGTGCCCTTATGTGTTTGCGAACAATTTTTTTTACTGTTGCACCTATCCCATCTACACAGCCCTTTTCATGGGAGGTTGCGAAATAGTTACAAAAAATTTTAATTTGAAATATGTTTTCAAAGTGAACAATGAAAGATGCAATATATTTGTTTTTGAATTGGGAGGATGGTCCGTCACTCCAAATTTTTAAAATTCTGATAGTCCGAGGTAGCTTTTTGAATAACACCCACAAATATGTAAATATCGACTCTTTAGTATGGGATAAATTGTTGGATACGAGCACTTTGGCTTCGAAACATTCATTATAATATAGGCCACTAGTGAAAACTGTGAGCTGCCGCTGATTCCAGTGTGCGTTTTGTACCTCATCCTGATTTGCGCAAACGAGATTTTCGGCAAAATTAACTTGTATGAGTCCTTCCACATTCTACATTGAGAGCTCGTGAAAGATCATGCAAATTGAACGTTTCGGACTGCTCTCGTGTATTGAAGCTGTGTATCAAAAATTTCGTTGACATAGCAACTATATGCGAAAGAAGATCAGTCATTTTTCCAGTTTGCCGACGTCATTCAGTTCGATTCATATCACTACATTTTTTCCATTCCATCCATGATACTTTGATTCCGAGATACCCAGCACCCACCAAGTCAGTCAACTTCGAAATAGTTAAAAAAAATTCACGCGCATAAAATTCCCGCACGGCTTTTGTGACCTTTAGTACATGTGGGATAGCCTTTTTTTTGGTGGTGGTGGTGCCAGGATAACAGTTCTTAAATTAATTTTGTCCGCCTCACTCATATTGCAAAAAATGTTGGCCATCACAGCTTTCTTTTTAGTTGGTGATTTTGGAAATGCACGATCAACTTTACGCACTGCTTTGCCGAGCGGTTGTATAGACCTATAACCGTCGCGTTCGACTCCACTCAAGCTGGAGATGTTCTCCTTTAACTCCTCGGACTGGAGTCCTAGCGTTCCTGAGTGGTGTGCTGGCGTCCCCCTTTGCATTGCACCTGGCACCTTAATCAGGGAGCGGAGGAATGTGTCATTCCCCGGCTACCCTGTCTAATGTGACCACGCGCAACGCCACGCATACCTAAATACTCGCTGGGGGCCTCCTTACTCCCCTCAGAGAGCTTCGGACTGAAGTCCTAGCGTTTCTGAGTGGTGTATTTGAGTTCCCCTTTGCATTTGGCTCGGCACTTCAATCAGGCACGGGGGAGTCGTATTCCACGGCCACCCGGTATGAAGTGTCCGCGCCTGATACCACCACTACTACTACTACTACTACTATCCTACTATTATTTATCAGGCCTGGATTTCCCTACGGGGATGGTTAGGACTAGTCCTGAACTAATCCCGAGGGAAAATACCCGTGCCTATACCTCCTTCGGGATTGGTGGGGAGAAGACCCTCCACTAATCCTGATGGATTTTTAAAATTGCCCTTGGCGGAGAAGGGAGTTCCATGAGCCAAGGTGGCTCTTGGGGAGTCTCCCAGCTTGCCGCGGGCCCCTTTGATACCCTTTGTAGGGAAGGAAGTTGTTCACTCCAGCTTACCTATAAGAGTATGATATTTGGTGGCGTAATTCGCCATTTATGCTACTAAAGGAATAAAGCGAAAGAGAATTCTAATTGTCAGGTACGCGAGTGAAAAATGTCAGGCATATTGCTGGCATGCATTTTTATATACCTGGCATGCGAGTATGTGTGGTTGTTCGCTGCTGGCTTTGGTATGCTGTGTGTGGGTGGTTGTTCGCTGCTAGCTTTGGTATGTTATGTGCGGGTGGTTTTTCGCTGTGTGTGGTGATCGCGTGGCCTATGATGTGTGCGGAGGGGAAAGGAGTTAACTTATGGGGATTATTGTGACGTGGCATTTTGTTACGTTACAGTCCCCCTCCCACTTAAGGAAAAGAAAAAAACGAAAAAAAAAGAAAAGCAACTTTTGCTTCGGTTATCAGGAGTTTGTGGCCATGTGGCCTGCACTAGCTAGGACTAAGTCCCGGTATCATTTACCACCTTGGTGGTGGCTCGGCCGTCGTGAGTGTGTGTTTGTGTGGTGGGTGTATTTATTAAAAAAAAAAATCTTCTTTTCTTGTTTTCAATTTTTCGTTACAATGTTTGTACATATGTGTTTATACATCTAATTATGAAAGTAGTTACTTATAATTAATTCGACCATGTGCAGTTGTTAATACAATAATTGTGTAGGATTTCAAAATTAAAATTTTTTTCGGGTACTGCCCCTTCAGAGCGCATTTGTTGTGTTGCCACCATAATTCGCCCAAAATTTATTTCTGCTGGTGATGATTGAGTCGCTTCATGGTGCGCGGTATTCATGGCGAAAGAAATTTGACGGATTTCCTTGTCCCAAATGCGGTGATCGGTTTTGGTGCGCTGTGCTATGATGGTCTTAATTACCCTGTTCGCTCTTTCCGTCGGATTTTCGTGGGGTGCATATGTGGCTGTAAATTTGTGTGTTATTCCATGTTCCTTGAGAAACGAAGTCAGTGATTTTCCCACGAATTGTCTACCATTGTCGCTGAGAAAGACCTTTGGGCACCCAAACCGGTATATTACTCGTTCCTGTAGAGCCTTGATAACGCTCGCTGTGGTTGCTTGACGTACGGGTATTAGTTCTACCCACTTGGAAAATTTGTCTACAAGGACCAGTAGGCAGGTATTCCCTTGCGTGGATCGCGGCATGGGTCCTACGAAGTCTGCCGTAACGATTTCCCATGGCTTTGAGCATTGCATCGTGGCCATTAATCCTGCCGGGCGGCGCTGTTCAACTTTGTATTCGGCGCAGTGGTGACATTGCTTCACGTATTTGAGAACGTCGCGGTACATTCCTGGCCAATAATAATTTTGTTGCGCTCGTTTTAGGGTCTTCTTGACCCCAAGATGCCCTGCGGTGGCTGAATCGTGTAATTCCTTGAGGATGTTGTTTTTGTGGTTGGTGGCGATACAAAGCTTCCATTGCGGCGAACAGTCGAGCTTATTGCGCGGCTTGATGTGTTTAAACAGACGGCTATCGACGATCTGATAATCGGGGTGACGGTGTGGACTTTGTAGTATTTTGGCCCATTTATTTTTGTACCAGTCGCTGTCGGCGTTATTGGTGATACACATGATGTCTGCTTCGTCGTCTTGGATGGGTAGTGGGCATCGGGATAGTGTATCTGCCACTGTATTTAATGCCCCTTTACGGTATTCGATGTCGAGGTTGTATTGCTGCAGCTATAGCGCCCACCGGGCCAATCGTCCTGAGGGGTTTTGAAGTGAGTGTAACCACTTTAAGGAGTGATGATCGGTAATGACAGTAAATTTATAACCCTCCAAATATGGTCTCTTTTTACGGATGCCCCACAGTACTGCCAAGCATTCTTGTTCGGTGGCCGAGTAACGTTTTTCGAGGTCTGTCAAGCTTCGACTTGCGTATGCAATTACCCTTTCTTGTTCCGAGTGGCGCTGGAATAACACGACCCCTAAGCCTTCCCCGCTAGCATCGGTTTGGAGGAAGAAGGGGTGGCTGAAGTCTGGGCAGCACAATACGGGAGCGCTAGTAAGTTTGTCCTTCAGGTTGTTAAACGCATCCTCTTGTGGTTTGTTCCATTCCCAGCGCTGGCCCTTCTTCAGCAGCTGATTAAGCGGTGCGGCAATGGTTGAAAAGTCGGCTACGATGCGGCGATACCATGAAGCGAGGCCGAGGAATCGGCGTAGTTGTCGAATATTTAGTGGTGCAGGCATATCGCTCACTGCCGATGTTTTGGCTGGATCGGTGTGAATCCCTTGGTTGCTGACGATGTGCCCCAGATAATTTAGCCTCTGCTGTACAAAACTACATTTTTCGAAGTTTATCTGCATATTGTTCCGCTTAAGTCGTTCGAAAACCTCACGTAAGTTATGAATATGCTCTTCGAATGTGTCTCCCAAGACGATTATGTCGTCCAGGTATGCGAATACCTTTGGCTGAAGTTCAGGGCCTAGGACCGCGTCAAGGGCGCGCTGGAACGTGGCTGGAGCAGAATGAAGCCCAAAGGGCATGACTCTCCACTGGAAGAGCCCGCGACCGGGGACTGTGAAGGCGGTATATTGTCGGGACTTCTTAGCCATCGGTATTTGCCAATACCCGTTTTTCAAATCGATGGTGGATATGAACTTCGCTTCCTTCAGTTGGTCGAGGTAGTGGGTATGCATCCGGGATGCTAGCGTTGTTAAGTTGACGGTAGTCGATGCACATTCTCCAATTACCTTGCTTCTTGCGCACCAGGACGATCAGCGAACTGTACGCGCTTTTTGATGGCTCGATACGTTTTGAGGCCAGTAGCTCATCAACCTCAGCATTAATAACTTGTTGCATCGCTGGGTTCCTCGGATAATATCGCTGTTTTAGCGGTTGATCATGTTTCAGCGATATTACGTGTTCTGCTGCCATGCTGGTACCACTTATCTCCGCGAACATCTTTGCATAGTGGTCTAGAAAATCTGTAAGTTGGTTGTTTTGGTCTTCGTCTAAATGCTCCCTCTCTGACATGGCGTTAAGTTTGGCGATCGTGGTGTTTTCGGGTGCCGTGGCCGCTGGCAATAAGCGTCCATCCAATGTAAGTGTGAGCTTCCGTTCCCTCAGGTAATCCGTCCCTAAAATCATTTGTTCTGCCAGGTTAGGAAGGCTGGACACCCGCATGCGAGTTCTTTTGTCGTTGGAGAGTATGGTTACTTGATAGGTGTAAGAGCTGACGACACATGTCCTATCTGCAAGTTGTACGTTGCGGACGCTGGGTGTGCGCGGAATTCTCTTTGTATCGAGATACTCCCTTACCGTGTCGTCTACGTAGGTGAGCGTGGCGCCCGTGTCTACTAAGGCTACAACGCTTAACCCTTCGATCGCGAGTTGAACGTAGTGGCGACCGTCGGCTTTTCTACCCGGTGCTTGTGCGGTATCGGTCGCTGAGGGTGATAGCCTCCCGTTCTGAACTCTCGAAAGTAGTCCGGCGGTTGCTGTGTTACACTGACAATTCTATACTCCCCTCAGAATGCTTCGGACTGGAGTCCTAGCGTTCCTGAGTGGTGTGCTAGCGTCCCCCTTTGCATTGCACCTGGCACCTTAATCAGGGAGCGGAGGAATGTGTCATTCCCCGGCTACCCTGTCTAATGTGACCACGCGCAACGCCACGCATACCTAAATACTCGCTGGGGGCCTCCTTACTCCCCTCAGAGAGCTTCGGACTGAAGTCCTAGCGTTTCTGAGTGGTGTATTTGAGTTCCCCTTTGCATTTGGCTCGGCACTTCAATCAGGCACGGGGGAGTCGTATTCCACGGCCACCCGGTATGAAGTGTCCGCGCCTAATACCACCACTACTTCTACAACTACTACTATCCTACTATTATTTATCAGGCCTGGATTTCCCTACGGGGATGGTTAGGACTAGTCCTGAACTAATCCCGAGGGAAAATACCCGTGCCTATACCTCCTTCGGGATTGGTTGGGAGAAGACCCTCCACTAATCCTGATGGATTTTTAAAATTGCCCTTGGCGGAGAAGGGAGTTCCATGAGCCAAGGTGGCTCTTGGGGAGTCTCCCCGCTTGCCGCGGGCCCCTTTGATGCCCTTTGTAGGGAAGGAAGTTGTTCACTCCAGCTTACCTATAAGAGTATGATATTTGGTGGCCTAATTCGCCATTTATGCTACTAAAGGAATAAAGCGAAAGAGAATTCTAATTGTCAGGTACGCGAGTGAAAAATGTCAGGCATATTGCTGGCATGCATTTTTATATACCTGGCATGCGAGTGTGTGTGGTTGTTCGCTGCTGGCTTTGGTATGCTGTGTGTGGGTGGTTGTTCGCTGCTAGCTTTGGTATGTTATGTGCGGGTGGCTGTTCGCTGTGTGTGGTGATCGCGTGGCCTATGATGTGTGCGGAGGGGAAAGGAGTTAACTTATGGGGATTATTGTGACGTGGCATTTTGTTACGTTACATCTTACAATTGACTGTTTATTAGTACTAGTATATCCCGTGGTCGAAATTCGACCAATTTAAATTAGTTGAACTTATTCAAACATCTGATCAACTTTTTATCAATAGCTACCTTTAGGACCCGTGGCCGAACCTCGACCAACTTAAATGTATACATTAAAAACTCATCTATAGGCAAAATGAGGCCATCAAAGAATTTAAAAAATAGCGGCTGTTATTATATAATAAAAATATTAAATTACAGCAGCCCTTTCCAAAATTATTTATGGCAAATGCCATGCAAATATTCGGTTTTCGAGAAAAAAAACATAATTTAAGAAAAAAAGGAACCGGGTCTTGCAACCGTATTCTATACGCTCACCGCCGCTCCATTACCTTATGCACAAAGCAGTTATCAAATTCTGCAATTAGGCTTTATGAGAATCAGAATTTAAAAATTAACAATATACCAACAACAAAGTTAGACTATTAATATAAATAATGGACCGAAGTACTCAATGAGCGAGGGAGTGAAAATAATTTCTCTAATAAGAGGAGGAGTTTATTGAGTGAAAGAATGAAATTCATTTTGTAGCAATATGAGTTCTATTTATAGAAATTTATTATTTAGTGTTGGTAAATTACAAATGCTGGTTAGGTCAAATCTAGGCTTTTGCAAAAACAGTTAAAGGTTTTTCTAGCTTTTTTCTTTATCCATAACTTAGCAATATTTAGAAGACATTTTAATTTGATTTTTGATTTGATTTAAAAAAAATGTAGGTATATTGATTTAAAAAAAAAATGTATTCAAAGTGGTAAAATCAGCCAAAATCTAGCCTTTTGCAAAAACTGTTGAAGGTTTTTCTATCTTTTGTCCTTAACCATAACTTAAAAATATTTAAAAATACATTTCTTATCGATTTTTGAAAAAAATAGTACGTATATTGATTTTAAAAAAAATATTCAAAAGTGGTGAAACCGGGAAAAATGTAGCCTTTTGCAAAAATAGTTTGAGGATTTTCTAGCCTTTTTCCTTAGCCATAACTTTGAAATATTTAAAAAGACATTTCTTATCGATTTTTGATTTGATTTTTGAAAAAATTGTGGGTATGTTGATTGAAAAAAAAAGTTATTCAAAATTGGTTAAACCGGGCAAAATCTAGTCTTATGCAAAAACAGTTTGAGGGTTTTTAAGCTTTTTTCCTCAACCATAACTTAGAAATTTTTAAAAAGAGATTTTATATCGATTTTTTGAAAAAATAGTACGTATATTGATTAAAAAAAAAAAATATTAAAAAGTGGTGAAACCGGGCAAAATGTAGGCTTTGAGGATTTTCTAGCTTTTTTCCATAGCCGTAACTTAGAAATATTTAAAAAGACATTTCATATCGATTTTTGATTTGATTAAAAAAAAAATGTGGGGGTGTTCATTTAACAAAAAAAGTTATTCAAAAGTGGTTAAACCTCGCAAAATCTAGCCTTATGCAAAAACAGTTTGAGGGTTTTCTAGCTTTTCCTTAACCCTAACTTGAAAATATGTAATAAGACATTTTATATTGATTTTTGATTTGATTTTTGAAAAAAATAAAAATTTAGGTATATTGAAACCGGGCAAAATGTAGCCTTTTGGAAAAACAGTTTGAGGGTTTTCTAGCTTTTTTCATTAACCATAACTTAGAAATATTTAAAAAGACATTTTATATTGATTTTTTTTTTTTTTTATTCAAAAGTGGTCAAATTTTGTCTAGACTTATTTGTTGTTCGGGTTGCAAATCTGGATGAATAGAAATGAGTTGTTGTCTTTAGTAATATTTTAGTTGACCTCTAACCACTTCGTTTAGTACAAAATTTAAGGACCTGAGAAAAATTATGGATTTTTATATTTCAAAATTTATAGAAATAATCTACCGAAGTCCGATAAACAGGACAATATCCCCCTTATTTATAAAAAATATAAAAGGTTTATTAAGCTCTTATTATTCAAAATTTGTATGAAAATGTCATTTTAAAAAGCTTTATAAACCAATTTTATTTTTTAAGAATATGAGGGTATTTTTAAAAAAATTTTAATTTTCGGAAAAACTTACCAAGAAACCCAAATTGTATCAGCGGTTATCTCATTTCTATAATGGGTGGTATATTTGTGAAAATATTCGCAGTAAGTTTTTTCCGAAAAAAGTATCACAAATATAAAAATATGTCTTATGAAATTTTTTTTCTACTACTACTACTATCCTACTATTATTTATCAGGCCTGGATTTCCCTACGGGGATGGTTAGGACTAGTCCTGAACTAATCCCGAGGGAAAATACCCGTGCCTATACCTCCTTCGGGATTGGTGGGGAGAAGACCCTCCACTAATCCTGATGGATTTTTAAAATTGCCCTTGGCGGAGAAGGGAGTTCCATGAGCCAAGGTGGCTCTTGGGGAGTCTCCCCGCTTGCCGCGGGCCCCTTTGATACCCTTTGTAGGGAAGGAAGTTGTTCACTCCAGCTTACCTATAAGAGTATGATATTTGGTGGCGTAATTCGCCATTTATGCTACTAAAGGAATAAAGCGAAAGAGAATTCTAATTGTCAGGTACGCGAGTGAAAAATGTCAGGCATATTGCTGGCATGCATTTTTATATACCTGGCATGCGAGTGTGTGTGGTTGTTCGCTGCTGGCTTTGGTATGCTGTGTGTGGGTGGTTGTTCGCTGCTAGCTTTGGTATGTTATGTGCGGGTGGTTGTTCGCTGTGTGTGGTGATCGCGTGGCCTATGATGTGTGCGGAGGGGAAAGGAGTTAACTTATGGGGATTATTGTGACGTGGCATTTTGTTACGTTACATCTTACAATTGACTGTTTATTAGTACTACTATATCCCGTGGTCGAAATTCGACCAATTTAAATTAGTTGAACTTATTCAAACATCTGATCAACTTTTTATCAATAGCTACCTTTAGGACCCGTGGCCGAACCTCGACCAACTTAAATGTATACATTAAAAACTCATCTATAGGCAAAATGAGGCCATCAAAGAATTTAAAAAATAGCGGCTGTTATTATATAATAAAAATATTAAATTACAGCAGCCCTTTCCAAAATTATTTATGGCAAATGCCATGCAAATATTCGGTTTTCGAGATTTTACTTTACTTGAATAATCGGATGATGAGATTGTGCTTAACAAATAGCCACTAATTTATGCGATCGTTTTGAACAGGTGAAGAACAAAAAAATATTAGGTTGAAAATTAAGTAAATTGTAATAGTTAAGATTAAATGTTTTTTTAATATAAAAAAAACATAATTTAAGAAAAAAAAGGAACCGGGTCTTGCAACCGTATTCTATACGCTCACCGCCGCTCCATTACCTTATGCACAAAGCAGTTATCAAATTCTGCAATTAGGCTTTATGAGAATCAGAATTTAAAAATTAACAATATACCAACAACAAAGTTAGACTATTAATATAAATAATGGACCGAAGTACTCAATGAGCGAGGGAGTGAAAATAATTTCTCTAATAATAGGAGGAGGAAAGAATGAAATTCATTTTGTAGCAATATGAGTTCTATTTATAGAAATTTATTATTTAGTGTTGGTAAATTACAAATGCTGGTTAGGTCAAATCTAGGCTTTTGCAAAAACAGTTAAAGGTTTTTCTAGCTTTTTTCTTTATCCATAACTTAGCAATATTTAGAAGACATTTTAATTTGATTTTTGATTTGATTTAAAAAAATGTAGGTATATTGATTAAAAAAAAAATGTATTCAAAGTGGTAAAATCAGCCAAAATCTAGCCTTTTGCAAAAACTGTTAAAGGTTTTTCTATCTTTTGTCCTTAACCATAACTTAAAAATATTTAAAAATACATTTCTTATCGATTTTTGAAAAAAATAGTACGTATATTGATTTAAAAAAAAATATTCAAAAGTGGTGAAACCGGGCAAAATGTAGCCTTTTGCAAAAATAGTTTGAGGATTTTCTAGCCTTTTTCCTTAGCCATAACTTTGAAATATTTAAAAAGACATTTCTTATCGATTTTTGATTTGATTTTTGAAAAAATTGTGGGTATGTTGATTGAAAAAAAAAGTTATTCAAAATTGGTTAAACCGGGCAAAATCTAGTCTTATGCAAAAACAGTTTGAGGGTTTTTAAGCTTTTTTCCTCAACCATAACTTAGAAATTTTTAAAAAGACATTTTATATCGATTTTTGATTTGAATTTTGAAAAAATAGTACGTATATTGATTAAAAAAAAAAATATTAAAAAGTGGTGAAACCGGGCAAAATGTAGGCTTTGAGGATTTTCTAGCTTTTTCCATAGCCGTAACTTAGAAATATTTAAAAAGACATTTCATATCGATTTTTGATTTGATTAAAAAAAAAATGTGGGGGTGTTCATTTAACAAAAAAGTTATTCAAAAGTGGTTAAACCTCGCAAAATCTAGCCTTATGCAAAAACAGTTTGAGGGTTTTCTAGCTTTTCCTTAACCCTAACTTGAAAATATGTAATAAGACATTTTATATTGATTTTTGATTTGATTTTTGAAAAAAATAAAAATTTAGGTATATTGAAACCGGGCAAAATGTAGCCTTTTGGAAAAACAGTTTGAGGGTTTTCTAGCTTTTTTCATTAACCATAACTTAGAAATATTTAAAAAGACATTTTATATTGATTTTTTTTTTTTTATTCAAAAGTGGTCAAATTTTGTCTAGACTTATTTGTTGTTCGGGTTGTAAATCTGGATGAATAGAAATGAGTTGTTGTCTTTAGTAATATTTCAGTTGACCTCTAACCACTTCGTTTAGTACAAAATTTAAGGACCTGAGAAAAATTATGGATTTTTATATTTCAAAATTTATAGAAATAATCTACCGAAGTCCGATAAACAGGACAATATCCCCCTTATTTATAAAAAATATAAAAGGTTTATTAAGTTCTTATTATTCAAAATTTGTATGAAAATGTCATTTTATTTTTTAAGAATATGAGGGTATTTTTAAAAAAATTTTAATTTTCGGAAAAACTTACCAAAAAACCCAAATTGTATCAGCGGTTATCTCATTTCTATAATGGGTGGTATGTATGTATATTTGTGAAAATATTCGCAGTAAGTTTTTTCCGAAAAAAGTATCACAAATATAAAAATATGTCTTATGAAATTTTAATGAGCTTATAAAAAATCAAGATTAGAAATACTCATATACCTAAAGATGTTTTAAAAAAGAAAAAACTATTTCAATGAAAAAAAAAAAATTGTAGCCCGGAGCTGTTCTCGAACCTATAACAGTTCGCTCGCTATCCGAAGCGCTAACCACTGCTCTACTGCTTTACCTACGAATTTATGTCAAATCACCAATTCAAGCTGTATGGGCAATGAGCGAGAGAATGAAAATAGTTTCTCTAATAAAAGGAAGAGCTTGTTGAGTGAAAGATTGAAAGGTTCATTTTGCAGAAAATAAGTTCTTTTTATAGAAACTTATTATACAGGCGTGTTTTTAAATCTTTTTAGAGGGGGTAAATTACAAATTCTGGTTATGTCAAAGAAAGTTTGAGGATTTTCTAGCTTAGCAATATTTAAGACAATTTATATGGATTTTTTATTTGATTTAAAGACAAAATATATATTAATTTTTCTATTCAATTTGGTCTAGTCTTTTTGGGGCTCGGGTTGCAAATCTGCCCTTTTAAAAGTTAATACATATGTACATATGAATAGAAATCAGTTGCTGCCTCCAGTAAAATTTAAGACGACCGCTAACCACTTGATTTAGTTCAAAATTTAAGTACATATTAAATATGTTGTCGATTTTTATATTTTAAATAGGGAGTCTATCAGCAACTTTGTCTCAAACGGTAGAAATCACTAAAATTTATAGAACTAATCTACCGAAGTCCGATCTTATATCATCAAAAATTAGACAAAAAACCCAAATTGAATAAGCGGTTATCGCATTTCTATAATGGGTGGTATCTAGGCATATGCTTACCGTCAACTAAAAATATTCGCACCAAATTTTTTTTCTCGAAAATAGAGATCACAAACACAAAATTTTTAAAAAAGTCAAGATATTTCTTATTTATATATTGAAAAAATAAAAACAATTTTCAATGACAAAATATAAAAAAAAATGTGGCCGATAGCTGTACTTGAACCATTAACCGCTCGACCACTACCCCCGACGCTTCCCACTGGGCTATAGGTTAGGTTAGGTTCAAGTGGCTGCCACAGAGGCACACTTAGGCCAGTTTTGAAAGGCCCGTTGTGATACCACCAACACAAGGAAAGTCAGTCCCGGGACCCAGCCATATGGAAAATCCCTGAGTTGTTGGGATTTTCCACATAGCAGAATCCCGGGACTGACACTCCTAAACCGACACCGTTACTCCTCCTCGAACCACTTAGATGACTTTATGAAGCCCATCAAGTCCTTTATGTCCAGTTCCGCGATCTGGCTTAGGCTATCCAGGAACGGAACTCCCAAAAAGCGCGTTCTCGCGCCGCTTAAAGCCGGACAGTTGCAGATGAGGTGATCCACTGTTTCCTCCTCCTCATCATCTTTGCAACTCCTGCAGCATCGTCGGTAGGGCACACCTAGCCTTTCTGCATGCCTACCAATGAGGCAGTGACCGGTTAATACCCCTATCAATATGCAGATTTCCCTCCTAGTTAGGGCATAAATGCGTCTAGACCTTTTAAGATCCCATTTTGGCCAGGTTTGTTTCGATATGCGACACCCTGGGGATTGCAGCCATCTTTCGTTGGCTTGACGGAGTGTGTGCTCCTTCAGCATTAGTTTGCATGTGGCAAACGGCATACCTAAGCGCTCTTTATCCTGAAGAACCTGCTTGGTCGTGCCCTGCCTGGCAAGCTCGTCTGCCTTACAGTTTCCCTCTATGTCCCTATGTCCCGGGACCCATATGAGGCTTACGCGGTTCTGTTGGGCCATCTCCTGAAGAGATCGACGACAGCTGAGCGTCAGTTCAGAGTTGAACGTGTATGAGCCAAGGGATTTGATGGCCGCTTGGCTATCGCTGAAAATAGCGATATCTTCTCCGATAACACGGTTGCTTAACCAGGCCGCGGCGTCCAGGATTGCCGAGACTTCCGCCTGGAAGACGCTACAATGATCAGGTAGTCTGAAGGAGAGCTCAAGGTCCAAATCCCTTGAATAAACGCCTCCTCCAACTCTGCCGTCCAACTTCGAGCCGTCGGTGTATATGGAAGTGCCACCATTTGTTCCGGGACACCAATCCGTCCTCTCCCAGTCTTCTCTGCTGGGAATGTTTATTTTGAAACAGCTATCCCCGACTGTAGTAGTCGCACAACGATCTGTGCTTAGAGGGAGAAAGCTGTAAGATTCCAGAATACTGGAGTGTCCAATAGTACCCGCAGCCCAACTGGAGGTTTCTCTTAGGAGCTGATGCCGCCGCTGACCGAAACCCTTCCAGATCAAGTGGCAAAATGCCCAGAATGACCTGGAGGGCTTCGTTGGGCGTTGTCCTTAGCGCACCGCTTATACAGATCATATTGGATCTATGGACTTTCCGCAACAGATTCAGGTATGTTGCCTTGCTCAGCGCAGGCCACCATACGACGACTCCATAAAGCATGATTGGGCGAATGATGGCCGTGTAGATCCAACTGCATACTCTAGGGCTGAGCCCCCATTTTTTGCCAATGGCTCTTTTGCAGGTGTAAAGAGCGATGCAAGCTTTCTTCTGGCGCTGAAGAACATTCTCCTTCCAATTCAATTTCCTGTCCAGAACTATGCCTAGAAACTTGGCCTTATCCGACAAGCCCAGGCGCGTGCCATCTAGTTCTGGTAGGCTTAGTGGCGGTATTTTGTACCGGTTGGTGAAGAGGACAAGTTCCACCTTCCCTGGGTTGATACTAAGTCCGCAGCGAGAGGACCACGTCGAAACTTCTCGCAGTGCTACTTGCATCAGGTCACACAGAGTTTGTGGGAACTTTCCTCTGAATGCAATAGCTAAATCGTCTGCGTATGCCACTATCTTCCCGCCCCCCCCAGCTTGTGTCACGTAGCAACGAGTTGACTGTGAGGTTCCATAAAAGCGGGGAAAGAACACCACCCTGGGGTGTTCCCCTTGTGACATAGCGTGATAACTCAACCGTACCAAGTGAAGAAGCTATTTTCCTTCCCATTAAAAGTTGGTCAATTAAACCAGTTAGAGGTCTATCTACGCCCAGATTAGTTAGAGCGGAGTTGATAGCCTCCGGGCTTATATTGTTGAAAGCCCCCTCAATGTCTAGGAGGGCCACGAGACAGTAGTCCTTTTCACACAGCGATTTCTCAATGACAGACACTAGGCTGTGCAGAGCGGTTTCTGTTGATTTACCCTTGGTGTATGCATGCTGATAGCTAGAGATAAGGTTGCTATCAATAGTCGTTAAGAGGTAGTCGCTTAATATCCTCTCAAAGGTTTTTAGTACAAAGGACGAGAGACTGATCGGTCTGTAGTCTTTTGGCTCGTAGTGGGATGCCTTCCCCGCCTTAGGGATAAACACTACCGTGGCGCTTCTCCAGGAGCCCGGAATGTGGTTGAGAGCCAGGCAGGCTGTGAAGAGAAATACCAGCCATTTAGCTGATGTCTCCAACGTGTTTATAAGCTGCGCGGGGATAATCCCGCCCGGCCCGGCAGCCTTATACGGTTCAAAGCTCTTAACTGCCCACCTTACTCTTTCCTCAGTGATGGGTATATTTACTGCCAGGTTTGTTGCAGGTGCTAGTGGTGCATCATGCAGATTCCCCGGAAAATGTGTATTCAAGAGCAGCTCAAGGGTTTCCTCTTCCGTGCTGGTCCAGGATCCGTCAGGCTTTCGCAAATAGCTGATGGTTGTTTGACTTTTCGAGAGGACTCGTCTAAGTCTCGCTGTGTCGTCGACCTTTTCGACGCCAGTGCAGAAATTTCTCCACGAGGTTCTCTTCGCCTGCCTCAGAGCTTTTTTGTAGGCCCTTAGTTTAGCTTTATATTCGTGCCAATGAGGCTCAGAGCCGAAGCTCTTGGCCTTGTTAAATTGTTTCCGGCATGATATTCGGAGCGAGTCCAAATCGTAGGACCACCAATGTGGCCTGTGTTTACCGCGTGGTTTTGGCACTGGACAAGCCTGTCCTAGAGCATTTGAGAGCGCCGATGTAAATGTAGTAACAAGATCCTCCAGCTCCTCTACTGATGAGGGGGCTTGTGAGGGCAGTACTGGGAGGTCTCTGTCTAATATTTCATTGTATAAATGCCAATCAGTGTTACGTGGATTGCGCTTCATGATTGGTTGTTCTACAATAAAGTCTAAAACCATTTCTATGTAACGGTGGTCGGAGAAAGAATGTTCTTCCAGAACCCGCCATTTTCTGACCCACTCATAAGCGCCTTCACTACAGAGAGTGAGGTCTATGACCTCCCTGCGGGTCTTAGTGATAAAAGTAGGCTCATTACCCACGTTGCAAATCACCAGGTTGGTTGTTAAGAGGTAATCAAACAGAGACTCGCCCCTGGCATTGATGTCGGAGCTCCCCCATTGGACATGGTGAGCATTAGCGTCCGCTCCAATAATAAGATTACCCGTGCAGAAATTTGACACCAGGTCTTTCACCTCCATTTGTGGTGGGGGTTCTTCGGCGTCGTAGGGCATATAGACCGACGCCACCGTCAGGCGGGTGCTGTCGACCGTTAGACTGATAGCGGTAATATCACCATTGGTGTAGTTAGGTAGGAGAAAGGAGTTCAACTCAGACTTGACCAAAATACACGTTCTGACTTTGCTCTCCTCGCTGGCTCGAATGAGCTTGAAGCCCTTAGTCCCCAATCCGCAGATTCTCGAGCTATTGACCCAGGGTTCTTGGATGAGGACCACATCCACGTCGCCTTTAGAAAGACGACTACTTAAAGCAGCCGAAGCTACTTTAGATTTGTGCAGATTAATCTGAAGCACCACCAACATGACAGCGCACAGACTTCCCTGCCGTCCCCATATCGTCGAGGTTTGCCCCATCCCGGAGGTTGCCTATCAACGACGAGTTGTTCCGATTAACTGCCCGATATGGCGTTGCAGGAGTCTTGCTGTCTGTAGCGTTAGATGTTAATCGCTCAGCGTTGGCTGCTACCACCGTGACGTCGAGGGCTTCCTCGTCCTGTAGGCTGTCCTCCATCTCCGAGTTGTTCACAGCACTATCGCCAAGGGACGTGGCGGATAACATGCTTTCCGCATCGGAATCCTCCGCTTCCTCTTCTGGTAATTCGTTTTCCGGTTCCCCCGGAGCACTGGGCTATCGCTTTATATACAAATTGATTGTCAGAAAACCAATTAAAGTGGCATGAGCAATTTTCATTCGCTTATTACAGATAAATGAAGCAGGATTGGTTATATATTAGATAATTGTGCACTGCCTTAGAGGTATGCCAATAAATTCATATGCATTTCATAAATATTTAATAAATATTTTAAGCTTGGCAAATATTTATATGTAAAATTTGTTAGCCTATTAATATAATAGATTAATAAGATGATCTTAGGGTTCCAAACAAGAAGATTTTACTTATTAATGTTTTTAAAGGGAAATCTTGCAGAAAACGAACTGATTTGTTAGGGTTCCTAACAAGAAGATTTGACTTATTAATATTTTCAAAGGGAAATCTTGCAGAAAACGAACTGATTTCTTAGGGTTCCTAACAAGAAGATTTGACTTACTAATATTTTCAAAGGGAAATCTTGCAGAAAACGAACTGATTTCTTAGGGTTTCTAACAAGAAGATTTGACATACTAATATGTTCATATTATTGAGAAGATGTTCTTTTTAATATTTCAAATAAAAAAAAAATAAAAAATTATATTTCAGAGTTCTTATATTGTCTTCGAGAACCTCAGATTATCAGTTACGATTCAATTTTTAATTTCTCTTGTGTTGCCTTTACCTTCTTATGTTGCCTTTTTATATTGCATAAAGCCATCTATCTCACCGGAACTCTTCCTCACATTGCCTACCACACTTGCCAAGTTGCCTCTACAGCGAATCGAATTAATCACATATTGAATGCTGAACACAGGTGTTTACCATCGAGCCATCGTGTACTTCTGCTTCCCAGCGTCTAATTGCAGCTTTGTTCTACATGATGTGTGCTGATGATGATGCAAGATTTCCCTTTCAAAACATTAATAAGTCAAATCTTTTTGTTAGGAACCCTAATGCTATGGATACACACACGGAGATTATCTCCAATAAATCTTCTTTAATCAGATCCAAATTTTACCCTGATACACACAAAAATGAAGATTAACAGCATTGAGAATTACTATTTTGGTTGTTATTGCACTATATTCTTACCTACCTCAGCGACATCTAGTTGTCGAAAGGCGGATCTTAGAAACCAGCGCGACGCCTATCTGTCAGCTACCCTTAATTTCCTAGTGTTTCTTGGTGTTGTTGTCTATTTATGGACAGAGTGTTGCCAGTGCAAATTTTTAAAACTGCTCAAATCTTCTTAATTTTTGGGAGTTTATAATGAAGATTATGCTCAAGTTAACTCCCAAAAGCGCAGTTAATTCGGAATTTGCGCTAATGTATCAGCCGTATAAGATCATGTTGTTAATACATACTAATGGGGGGAAACGACGAGAGAAAAGCCGGTGCAAACTCACGAACGTTAGGATGCCGAAAAGAAATAAAAGAGGCAGCAATTAAATTCAAATAAAGGAGCTTGTAAATAACTAACTGATGGCTGGTAAATAAATAAATATGGCTTGCTTGATGATAGGCTGGAACGCTGTTGAGGGCTGCAGTCCAAAGACTAACTTTCCAGCCGGTCATCAAGTTGACTTTAGCGATTCCCAACCATTGCAAGCCTTTTGGCTTCAACATTGCCGCCAGCCTTGTAATATTGAGGAATTGCAACATACCTTGACAAATTGCGATAATTAACTAAAAATTCAATTATGATCCTTAAAACTACAACTTAAAAATAGGCGTGCAAAAATTACTAACTTGTTGAGCTTTATTCTTTTCATATATGTATATTGGAACGATTTTCCGTCATCCCTTGTCAATTTTGGTTTTGGAACAAACCGGTTTCGGCGATCTGCCATCTTCAGTGTTTGAATTTCGTTCTGACTTTGTGTCTCTCCGTTGTCATGTATTTATAGTCTGGACGCTGTATGCGGTGAAGTTAGTACTCGTGTATATGATTCGTGTGTTACGAATGTTTCCGAACAGGTACCTGTAATAAGGGTTGTTTTCACACTAGTTAATTCGCTTGTCGCTGCTAGGTCAGGTACGTGTGTGTTTAAAGGTTGCTTACTGACGCTCGTTAGTCAGGTAGAAGTCGGTTATTTTCGTCTTTTGATTGGGTTTGTGTGTTCGCTCGTTTACTGTTACTCGTTTGGTTATTGTACCTGCGGTATTGTTCGGTTTTTTTGTAAATTAATTTTAGCGGCTCAAATATTGCGTCAGAGATGGTTTTTGTTTGTTCGTTTATTATTCTCCCGTCAAATGTATTTAGTTTGTATATTTCCATGTTTTCCAGCACATTTAAGCGTCGGCCTTTTCTTTGTATGTGAAGTGTTTTGGCTGTGTTTTTGATGTTGGCCGGGGAGCATTTGTTTTCGAACATGTGATTTGCATAGTTTGATTCTGGTGTAATGGTGGGTTTCCGTGCTTTCTTGTTGTAGTCCCTGATCATCATTCATCATTTATTGGCGCTTAACCGCCTAAGCGATTTTGGCCGTTGCATATCAAAGCACGCCAGTCATTCCTTTTTATCGATAACTGACGCCAATTGGAAACCCCAAGGGAGTTCAAGTCATCCTCCACCTGTTGTTTCCATCTAAGTCGAGGCCTCCCCTCTGCTGCCGAATTCAGGCGACGATAGGAAAACCTTCTGTGCTGGAGCTTCTTTGTCCATTCGCATAACATGGCCCAGCCAGCGGAGTCTTTGGGCTTTAATTCGCTGGACTATGGTCAGATATGCGTAGAGCTCGTACAGCTTATCGTTAAATTTCCTTCGATACTCGCCGTTGGCATCACGAGAAGGACCATACATCTTCCGGAGAACTTTTCTCTCAAATACTCCAAGGGCCATCTCATCTTCTCTTGACATCAGTCCAAAGTAGCACTTGATGTGCTCTCGAAATCGTGTACTTATTTTTCGTCCAGTTTGCCCTATGTAGCTGTGCTGGCACTCGCAGGTAAGCGTGTAAATTCCACTTTCGCTAAACGGCTCTTCCGAGTTAGTGTTGGTTCTTAGGTTTTGTCCTAAGTTGTTCGATGTTCTGAACGCTGTGTTGATATTGTGTTTCTTGAAAAAATTTGCCAATTTGTATGTCGTGTTTCCAGTGTATGTCATCGCCGTCGCCACATCTTGGATTTCTCTTTTGGGTTGTCTCTTTTTTGCGATCCATGTTTCCTTCGGAGTTTGTCCACTAGGGCTTTTTTGTATCCGTTGCTTGTTGCTATGCTGTATATGGTGGTAAGCTCCTTCCTGTATGATTCGTGGGTGAGGGGTATTCTTTCAAGTCTGTCCACTAGGTGCCTTAATGCTGCATTCTTGTGCTGTTGAGGATGGTTTGATGTAAAGTGAATTATGGTGTCCGTAGTTGTTGGTTTTCTGTAGATGTCGTAGTTAAACTTGTTTGTTAGTCGGTCAATTCTTATCGTTAGGTCCAGGTAATTCAGTTCTCCGTCCTTCTCGGTTTCCATAGTGAATTTTATGTTTTCATGCTGTTTGTTTAAGAATTCTAGTATTCGTTCTTCATTGTTAGTATTCAATACGCAGATGATGTCGTCGACGTACCTTGCGTAAAAAGTCACTCCTAGGTTTGTGTTTAGTTCTTGAATGTATTTTGTCTCCAAGTTCTGCATGAATGCCTCCATGAGAATGGATGATGTTGGGTTACCCATTCCTAGTCCGTACGTTTGTCTATATATTTTATTGTTGAATTTGAAGTAATTTTGCTGTAGAGTTTTTCTTAGTGTTGGTAATTTGTGCGGTTTTGACCTTATCTTTTGTTTTGTCAAGTAGTGTTTTGTGTATTATATCCGGTGTCTCTGACAGTGGTATAGAAGGGTACAAGTCTTTTATGTCAAATAAGACGATTGTGCTGTTATCTGCGAGTTTTACGGTTTTACGGTTTTAAGTTTTTCTATTAGTTCGGTTGTATTCTTTATTGTATGTTCATGGTCTAGTTCAAGTGTGTCGCTCAGTATCGTCTTCAGATATTTTGACAGCTTATACCCCGGCGCTGACTTGAAATTGATAATTGGCCGCATTGACGTGTCTTGCTTATGTATTTTTGGTAGCGCTATTAATGGGGGAGTCGATGGGTTCATTTGTGTCATAGTACATCCCGTCCTTTCGTCTATTACTTTTGTGGCATTTTTTATAGCCCCTTTGATTTCGGTCTGGTATTTATCGGTGGGGTTCTCATTTCATATCTTTGACTAGCCTTTCGGTCTTTGTTATGTATTCATCTTTGTCCATGAGCACTGTTGTGTTTCCTTTGTCGGCCTTGGTTGTCATCACGTTGTTTCTTTTCAGCTTTCGCTTTAACCCCTTTATTATTATTTCCTCCTTATTCGTGTTCCGTTCATCTTGCCTTTTTATGTCTTTGCTGATGATCTCCCTGCACATGTGTCTGGTGTGTTCTTGTTCCTCGTAGGGGAGGAGCGATATTGCAACCTCTGCATCTACTATTGCTTGCTCCGTTTTTCTTGCCTTGTTGTTGTCTACTACGTTGTGTTTTAGTCCCTTCTCAAGAAGTTGTGCTTCTTCGTTGCTGATGTCCACTGTGGTCAGGTTCACGAACCTATCGTGAAATCTATGTGTTTGTTGGTCCTTGTTTTCGCGTCTTCCATATAGTTTGTCCAATTTCTTGTTCAATGTTTTGTATTTTGGTTTGTGCTCGTTCTTGATTTCAGTCTTTATCCGGTCAAAGAAGTCCATCAATATAGTTGTAGGTATAAGTTCAGCTAGTTGTAAGTGGATTGCCAATAATTCTGCGTTTGTCTTGTCCTTTTTGGCATGTAGGCTATGTAGTTCATTTCGTAAAAAGTCCTTTTCTGCTCTCTTAACAGTTTTCCTGCTTCGCCACACATTGTCTGTTGAACCAGATGTTTGCATTTATCGTATGTATTTTCGATAGACGTCGTTTGTATCTTACTAGTAGTATGTTCGGATTTAAGTTGAAAGCCTGACAGGCGCTAATTGAGTTGATTTGATTTACG